>CM070641.1:46618299-47218299 GCA_036346575.1 Dendrocalamus sinicus | reverse complement strand
AAAACAGTCAGCAGTAGTAGCTCTACAAAATCAATCACGTGACCAAAATAAACTTAATCAATGTAGATCACTGCTTCGATAAATTGACTTATGAAGCACAACCTTAACAATAAATTTGATCAAGCACAAAAGAGTGGCTACGAACTGCGGCATTACCAAAGTGATTATGCAAGTAGCTCAGGTGATAAATGATAACTAGTTCACTAACTAAAACAAACCCATGTAGTACCTACTACTATAGAGGTCAACGACAAGCCAGAGCAGAGCAGACGTAACATCGTGAGACCCAAAAGGCAGCTTAGGAATCCACTAGGACTCCTACTCCACAGTGCCATCGCAATTCGCAATTGCCCCCCTGATTAACATCAAGGAAGGTGTCCTACTCGAATTCGACCACTTCTTCTACACCAAATCCCTCATCAAAGCAACAAAATTGAAGCACGAAGGCGCACCCCGTGAATCCGTAACTACTGCTATTTCCTATGCACGCGAAACACCCGTTAAGGCAAAACAACGAACACCTTCCGTCTCCGCCGACTCGGAGCGCAAAGGGGTAGAGCGGGGGTCAGCTCCGGCGCGCAATTTGCCGAAGCTAACCAAAAATCGACTGGGCGGCGCGGTTGTGGCAAAACGACGAACACCTGGCGCCGGAGAGAGGCGGAAAAGCAGAAGAATTACGGAGGAGCAGAGGAAATGGAGGGGCTGACCTGCGGAGTCGGAGCAGGAGGCGAAGTGACGTCGGAGCCAAGAAGAGGAGGGGCGGAGCAGGTGGGAAGCCGTGGGGCAATTGAATGGCGTCATCAAGCGCGCCACCGCCCCGCGCGCCCACTCCTGTGCCCGCATTTACGGGCAGTACCGCGTAGGTGGAACCGCCTCCCACGTGGGATTTGGACCACTCCAGCCTCTAGAGCATACAGAGGGAGGGAGGGATACACTGCTTGTCTGCTTAGAGTATTTTTTATATTATCTATAAATAATACTAAAGATATTTTCTATAATAAATTATATATAAGTTGTTTATAATAAATTATTTATAAATTATAGACAATATTGATGCAATGGCACAACAAAATTGATACAATAGCACGAAAGCCATCTATAACAGGCTATTTTATCAGTTTCAATCATGTATAGAATTACAATCAACCTCCTTCTCTCTCATATTTCCCTTTTATCCACCTTAACAAAATTTCTATGTTGTGCTTTTTTATAGATAATTTATGTCATCCTATTATACATTCCCTTATATTTGCATGTGTCTTTTATGTTTTGTTTTTTGAATTATTTAATTAAAAAATAAAAATACCGTTACAAACCTATAGGTAATATAAAAAAATATACAAAAAATCAACGTGTGTTTTAAATGGCTTTTAAAAACCATACACTGTTGGGAAGGGCGCCTGGTCTCGCAGGAGAAACGTGGTACGAGGCTGCTCGTGATGTGGGGCCAAGGGGGACGGATGCTGGGTGGTGGCGGTGTCTCCTGCCGGTTTTGCCCCCCTCTCCGTCTGAGTTGGCGCGGCCGGGTTCAGTTCCTGTGGGCGGTGGCTCCACAGCTCTTTGCGCTGTGCGGGTCGGAACAACACTAGTACTAGGCACGCGGCAGTGCCATGCGCTACAATTGGTGTTCACGATTTCCTTCCATCCTAGTTCGGGGCGACATGGTCATATAGGTGCCAAGAGAAAAGTCGCCCTTACGGCCTGCAAGGACGGAGCTAGTAATTAGCCTAGGGGGGACAAAAAAAACATTAGTTTGACTGTGCTGCTATCAAAAAAATCTTTAAGTGGTTTTTTAACTTATGATTTGACTTTCTAACTAGTGTTTAGATATAAATATTTATTATGATAAAATCTATAAATTAATTATAGTAGATATTATTTTAATTTTATTTATATTGATCAAAATAGTATACAAGTATCTCTTTTTGTACTATCTATTACAAATAGCTAAAATTTAAAATTTTAAATCAAAGGATCATCATAAACACTACCTTAGGTTTTGTGCTGGGCCCTGACCATGAGACACGCTCGTTGTGTACACGTACAAACACTACAGGATAATAAAGATCATCATAAACACTGCCTTAGGTTTTATGCTGAACGCTGACCATGAGGCGCTCGTTGTGTACACGGACAAACAAACACCACAGGATGCATTGGCCTCTTCATGCTTCGCATTCCTACGAAGCTCACTCGTTTGCCTGTCGACATACTGCCGTGAGACGTGGGAAAGGGAAGTTAAGGTTCAGAAGAACGCAAGTAGATGAAACGTACTGTTACAGAGATAAGGAATCAGGTTGTCCTCCTTGAACTAAAAATAAAATATAAGAATGTAATTGAGTAAGTCATTTTTGGGTCTAAAAACTTTAATAGGCTTAGATGCCCTGTTATTGTTTATTGCCATCAAAGTTAATTGAGTTATTTGTTAGAACATGTGATAGGTCGTGACCATATGTAACATCTTAATTTTTAGAGACTTTTTTAATCTTTTAAAATAAAATTCACCAGTTGGATTTTTTGGAATTAATTAAAACTTAAATAAAATATTTATGAATTAAAAATATTAAATATGACTAAACTAAACTTTAAATTTTGCTGAAGGTGTTTTATCTAGGTTCCTAGTGCTTGAAGAACTTTTTTGAAATTTTATGAGTTTTTTCTGGGTTTGTTTGCTATTTTCTAGAGCTCAAGAGATTTTATTTGAATTTTTGAAAATAAAAAACCTTTAGAAAATCTCTAAAAAGACTAAGGCCGAATTCCCTCAGTCCGGCCCATTTCCTCGCGTGCTAGGCCCATTCCTGTCGGCCCAGCCCATGTGTCAGCCCGCTCCAGCCTGCCCCGTCTCGACGCATGTCAAGCATCAGGCCGCCGTCCCCTCCGCTGGATGGTCGACACGTGTTAGCTATCGGCCATGTCTTCTCAGCCGCGCCCTTACAACTTGGCCGTCCACCTGTCGATGCGTGTGTTGTACCTCACGAACTCTCACCGCCGCCGTGTCCGCCTTGCCCTCGGCGTTAAGAGAATAACTTCATGCATTGAAGGCCATCAAGAAAAAGATGTGTCATGAGTTGATGCGTGTCCAAGAGAAAATGATCGTGTGTTGATTATCAAGTCAAGTGAAGACACATCATGTATTAATAAAACTCAAGTGAAGGATGCATCGTGATTTAATGCATGTCAAGACGATGATCCGGATTTGAAGTGATGATGTGCATCAGCAAGCTTTAAGAGGATACTCAAGGCAAAAGTATGACTAGGTAAGGTTAAGGATATGTTCCTAATCTTTTACTGATATTGGTGTTTGGTTGAAAGACCAAGTTGCTAGTATAGGTTGTCATACTATTAAGAGGGGTTGAGTCTCATCATGTTTTGATAGCTTAATCTTACTTACTCTAGCTCTCTTTAGCATGATGCTTATATTTACGAATCTGTTTTGCATATAGTTAAAACTCATATGTGAAATCCTTGCAACATGGGACTATACATTGCGAATGTGTTTTGCAAGTGTTTGAAGTCCATGTTTCCTACTCCTTATGGTATGAGGTTTATGTTTGTAAATATGTTTTGCAAATAGTTGAAGCTCATATACAATCTTTGTAGCATGTGACTTTGTTTTGCGAATGTGTTTTGCAAACGTGTTAAGCCATGTACCTATTTCTTGTGTCATGATTTCAAAAGTGTACAAATATGTTTTGCCACTTGTTAGGAGTCATGGATGATCATTGTGTGCATGATACTATAACTTGCAAATGTGTTTTGCAAAATCTATTGAAATATCTGTACTTGTCAGGAAAATCGGAACTACTATTGTGTATGTAGCGATACAACCAGAGATTGGAAGTACCGGCTCTGTGTGAGCGGTACTACCGAAAAGCAGAAGTACCGGCATGTGTTGCACGGTAGTGTGAGGTCCTCCCCTCAATTGTCCATGTGTTGTACCTTATTATAACATCCCAAAATTTTAATTGTTTTTTATTGCTTTTTCTGGAATTTATTTGGATTTGTGTGGATTTTATTTCAAAGCTAGAGTAAGAAAATTTACTTTAAGTATATTATTAAAGCCAAAAAGAGTTTATTTTGCTTTTTTAAGCTCTCCTGAATTTATAGTGATTTTTGAGAATTTTTGGATTTAAAAAATCAATTATAAAAAGCCAAAAAGGTATTTTTGTAAAATTTAAAGGCTAAATTTTAATTAGAAATATTTTTCCTAAGTCTAAAACAGCTCCAAGAATTTCTATGAATTTTTCTGAAATTTTTTAGACTTTATTTACTATTTTCTAAGTATTTTTGAAGCTTTCTAGTATTTCTGAAAATTTAAAACAAAACTTAAATCCAAATTCATCTCAGGCCAACACGTATTACTCCCGGATTAAATCCACCCCGCCCCTGATCTAATCTTGGCCATCCACCACCACTTACCACTTCGTTCGCCTCAACGGTCGAGATCCTCTCCTTGCCACGTGCCCTCCATCCGGCCATCCACCTCTTCCTCTCCCCTTCTCTGTCACCGACGCAAGGGCCCCACCTGTCATCTTTATCTTCCACCTCCCCTTCTTCTACCTCCGGCCGTGCGTCATGATCGCCGCCGAAGCTTCGTCTTCCAGTCGGTTTGCCTCCCTAGACGTCGCCTCGGTCTTCCCCACTTGCCGCCGCACCCATGCCGGCCATTAATGGCCCCTCCCCTCTCACGTTCGCACTAGCTGAACCGGTTTTTCCCCGGAAAGTCCGACGAGCCACGCCGCCCCACTCCCCTATAAACACCCCAGGACCCTTCTCTCGCACCACCTCCCTCCGCTCTCCCTTTCCCCCACCTCGATCGAGCCCCTAGTCCACCGGAGCACCGCAGCGCCGAGAGCCGCCGCCGCCGCTCCTCTTCCGCCGCCAACCGCTCTCTGGTCTTCCCCGAGCCCGGCGCCAGGTGGGAACTGAATCCCCGCCGTATGTTTATAGGAGTTGTAAATTGGAAAGTCCATAGTGTGGAAGCTTTGTCCTAAGAAAGAGGAGAATGTTTCATAAGAGACTTGGAGTCGGATTAGGACTCAAAGTCATGATCCGTTCGAAGAGAGGTGTCAGTGGATATAAATAGAGGTGTAGGGGCATAGAAATTTGTACGGATTTTTGGAGAAGTATTGAAGAGGCTTTAGTTTTGGGACTTTTTAGGGGTGCCTTTGTGGACACTTTGTAAACCCATGAAAATTCAACAATAAACATCACTTTGAATCAATCCTATTCTTGATTCGCAGAGGGTGCTGGTGATTGTTGGAGTCAAAGCTTACGAGCGAAGGAAGTCTACGACTATGTGCAAAGGTGTCGAATCGCTGTCAGAAAAAGAGGAAATATGAGTACTCAAATGTGCTAAATCCTCGAAGGCGCAGGTGATCGAGAGGCTTTGCTCCCGATGTCGAAGATCTCTATTACGTGCAAACCAGTCGAAGTTACAACTCAATGCAAAGCAGTCGAAGTTACGACTCAGTGCAAAACAATCGAAGCTTACGAGTCAGTGCAACAAATCGGTCAAAGTTTGAGTGCATACAAATCGGTTGAAGTTCGAGTACGTGCAAAGCAATCGAAGCTTACGAGTGCTAACCGATCGAAGATTAGAGTGCGAAGCGGTTGTAGTTTACAATCGCAAAAGTGATCGAAGTTTACGATTGGTAAGAGTTTTCGACAGCTGCGTGGTCGAAATCTACATCTGATAAGATTGCTTTTGAGTTCTGAATAACAACTACAATCATTCGCACCTCTGATTGTCATGTTCGATCCTATACTATTGTGTACATATTACTCACCTCGTTCTTTTTATCTAACATTTTTTTATTTTTATGATATTTAAGATACGACTTTAACCATTATTTTTTATATATTTATATTATTATATACTAATAAAATTGTAATATTATAAAACATACTTTTAGCAATGAATCTAATATTATAGTTTTCATATATCCAATATAGGTGATTTGAAATATACTTGTGGTAGAGGCATTATGGGTTCTCTAATTCCATTGGGGGCAGGTAGAGGCATTATGGGTTCTCCAAATCCACAGGGGGCCAGGTTTGTGCCTCCCCCATTGGCCATTGCTTACGGGTGTCTCTATGTTTTGTTTTATTAGGCTGGTGATGTCACTTTTAATTTGAGCAAAGTGCAAGTAAGGCCCTACTCAATTGGGCTAAAAAGCTGTGGTTTATGCTAAAATGCACTGTAACGGCTGAAATTTCACTGTAGCTGAAGGTGACTTATTTGGCGTAATTAAATTTAAAAAACTAAAAATAGAAAAAATATGCTAGCTCATCACAGACAACGTAAATGAATACGGAAAAAAGAACCGGCAAAAAAGCTCCAAAAAGCCAAAGTTTCGAAAAAGACGAAATTTATAAATAGTGAAAAATAAATCAGAAGCTGAAGCCGAAACGAGCGGGACCTTAAATCTCCAAACTCTTGTCCCGTATAACATTATGAGTCTTTAGAATCGCATATTTAGATTCTAAGATAACTTCTTGTTGCACACCTTGGGTGAGTTTTATCAAACGAGCCTTATGTTTAATTCTTCTTCTTAGCCACTATCATTACATGCCTTGCTTTCTTGGCCACCCGGTCCCTTCGTGGTACGCTCGTTTCTTAGCTAAAATTCCCATATTTGTGACAAATAACAAAATGTGTATAGTAAATTTCTGTGGTACATGTGGATAGTATTTAGCACAAAACAAGTTGTGATGGGTTTTTTTTTTGTAGAATTTAATACAAGTTCAATATATAGTTAGCAACCAACATTTAAGACAAATTCACAAACGGAAGCTTCACTGTTATCAAACTACCAAAATCCCCACCACCGCTCGCCGGAATACGACTCCCTCCTTCTCGCCTGCCCACGCCTCCGCCCTCTAAAGCAAACCCACGCGCGCCTCGTCGTCGCCGGCCACAGCCGCTCCCTCCCCCTCATCACCAAGCTGGCAACCCTCGCCGTGGCAGCCGGCGCCACCCCTACGCGCACCTCCTCGCCACCTCCCACCCCTCGTCCGATTCCTTCCTCTTCAGCTCCCTCACGCGTGCCGCGGCGCATCACGGCCGCCCCGTCGCTGCCATCGCCTTCTACCGATGCCTCCTCGCCGCCGCCCTCCCCTTCTCCAGCTTCGCCTTCACCGCTGTTGCCAAGGCATGCGCCGACCTGTCTGCTCTCCGCACCGGCATGGCCATCCACGCGCACGCCATCCTCCTCGGGTTTGGCCCCGATCGTTTCGCGCAGACGGCGCTTGTTGTGCTGTGCTTGAAGTGCGGCCAACCAGCTGTTGCACGCAAGCTGTTCGATGCAAGTCGTGATACAAGTGTGGTCGCTTGGAACGCGATGATTTCTGGGCACGAACAGAATGGCCTTGCCGAGCGGGCTATTGAGGTGTATAAGGAGATGCAGGTGGCCGGGGTGGTGCCTGATTCCGCGACATTTGTAGTCACACTCTCTGCTTGTGCACAGGCTGGTGCTCTGGACTTGGGACGTGAAGTGGAGAGGTGTGTTGTTTCTGAAAGGATGGACATGATGCGCTTGTGAACCTTTATGCCAGGTGTGGTCTTGTGAACAAGGCTCGCAAATGGTTCGACGTGCTCCAAGAGCGGAACGTGGTTACATGGACTTCCATGATCGCCGGGTATGGAATGCACGGCCATGGTCACGAGGCGATCAAGCTGTTCCATTTGATGATGAGGCATGAGGGCCACCACTGTCTGTCACCTTTGTGGCCATTCTATCTGCGTGTGCGCATGCTGGGTTAGTTAGCGAGGGTCCTGATGCTTTTGCTTGCATGAAGAGGGTCTATGGACTGGTCCCTCGTGCCGAGCACTATTGTTCTATGGTTGATATGTATGGAAGGGCTGGACTTCTTGATGATGCAATGCAGTTTATACGCGATTCTATACCCAGAGAACTAGGACCTGGAGTTTGGACAGCAATGCTTGGGGCATGCAAGATGCACAAGAATTTCAATCTCGGTGTGGAGGTGGCTGAGCGATTGATTGCTCTCGAGCCTGAGAATCCGTCCCACCATGTTCTGCTTTCGAATATATATGCTCTATCTGGTAAAATGTACCACTTCGAGAAGGTGAGGCATACCATGATCAAGAGAAGATTGAAGAAGCAAATAGGATGCAGCTTGATTGAGCTAGGAGGTACTACCCATTTGTTACACATGGGCGAGAAGTCATCAGCAAACTAGAGAGATTTACCAATACTTGGAGGAACTGAACTGATTTATAGGATTAGCGATGCTGGCCACGTGCCTGAAACTGACTTGTTGCTGCATGAGTTGGAAGAAGAGGAGAGGGTCAGGGAAGTTGCATTGTGATATCACAGCGAAAAACTTGCAGTAGCATATGGGCTCATGATGAGCGCTGGGAGCACCTCTCCCATCAGGATAATAAAAAACCTGAGGACATGTAGGGATCATCTCGCCATCAAATTCATGTCAGCTGTGGAGAACCGAGAGATAATTGTCAGGGATAAGCACTGTTTTCACCATTTCAAAGATGGCAAGTTGTCCTGTCTGGAGTAGTATTGGTGACAAGCTCTCGTCTGTGTTAGGTACACTTCGCGGTTACTGATAGTCATTGACAAAAATAGTTTCTTGGGATTGAATAACTACATGCAATTATTTACTTTTTTTATTATGAACCAGGCTGTCTATTTTCCTATCCACTGCCTAACCAGGAATCCTGTCATCAGCAGTTCAGCACCATCTTTGCTGTTTTTTTATCGCTAGAAGGCAGAAGGTAACCTCTTCAGAGTTGTCTGCTTTAAGCAGTAGGGTGATTTTTTGTGGTAGATCATAGTGGTCCTGATGTTGCTCCAAATACAATTATTCATATCCATTCCATTTCAAGTTCCGTTAGGTCCAATGTTTCTCATCTTGCTGAGCATCTACAATTCCAACTGCTGCAAACTTCCAGATTTCCAACAAATTCTCAAGCGTTATGACTTTGATGAAAGACAAAAGGACCAGCTCCGATATTCTTTGATTGCTCCTCCTGAAGAGTGTTAAAGTTACAGAGCACACATCGAAGACCCTACTGTTTTCTTGCATGTGTGGTTACACTTGCGCTCCGGCCTCTGGATGATTCTGTCCAGTCTCGAATAGTGCGCTGAAGTTTGAATTGAGAGCAGATAAAGTCAAGTATTCTGATGCACATCCGTTGCAGATCAATGCAGCAGGCCGACTCCGTGTTGTGGCCCCATATGCTATGTAAAGATCTGTTCTTGATTTCTTGTGCTCGAGGTTAGTTCTGTGCATCGCACAAAAGCTGCCTCCCTCTGGGCCCGGTCAATTTGTAGATGGTATATGTCTGCTTTTTTTTCTTTGGTTTATAGCTTATAGTTGTGGTTTATAGTTTTTTAGCTATTCATGAAAGAGCGTATGAAATAATATAAACTTGTGTACAGTTTTAGCCGATATAAATAAAGTCGGTACAGTGTGTACTATAATCAACTTGTAAACCCTGCCTTGAAAATACACTTTATTTGAAAGTTAGTTACAGTAGAAAAACCGAAAAGCAACTTGTAGAAGTTGAGAAGAAGAGAGGCCATAGGGGTTGTTCTTTTTGGCTTTAGTTTATAGTTGCAGTTTATGGCTTTTGAGCTATTCATAAGAGAGAATACGAAGTAACAGAAACTCACGTGCGGTTTTGGCCGATATAAATAAGGTCGCTATAGTGTGTACTATAATCAATTTATAGACCTCGACTTAAAAAAGACGCTCTTTTTTATAGCTAATTACTGTAGAAAGTTGAAAAATAGTTTTTAGAAGCTGAAAAAACACATTTGAAGCCTCATTCGAAAATTTGCCCACTCTGCCGTCTCAACCAATGTTCCAAAACCCAGAACTGAGGGTAATCCTGTTTCGGTGTTTCGGTAACCGGTGAAACCCGGTAAAACCGCTAAAAAATGGGGGAAAAAAGGCAGAGAAAAATAATTGATGCGTATTTACTTCAATAGATAATCTAGCATAATAAATACCTAAATTAATTTAGAAAGTGTATTATGCAGTTATAAATCTAAATTTACATTTAAATAACCCTAGCCGATTTTCTTATCCCGGTACCAATCGGTATTTTCGCTAACCGGTGGTTACTGGTAACCACCGATTTTTTGAACCTTGGTCTCAACTAGGGATGGCAATTGAGCGTGGCAGGTACGGGTAGTGCTTGTCCATACCCGTACCCGCGACCCCGATTTACGCCCACGGGTATACCTGCGAAGGACGATGGGTAAAAAATCTCGTCCATACCCGTCGCCCGTGGGCATATCCGTTTACCCACGAACTGAGAGTCACCATCTGAGAGTTGAACTAAGAACAGGTACATATAAGCAACAGTTGTTGCTAGAAAATATAATAGCTATCAAAATAGTTTATAATAATCAATAGTAATTAGAGATATTGATATGACTGCACCACCTGTCAATCTATATCGCGGGTAAACGGACGGGGCGGGTATGGGTGGAGCTTACCCATACCCATACCCATGTCTGTTTACCCGACGGGTAGAGTGTTCTCCCCATTTCCATATCGTGAGTAAAGAAAATATCCCATACCTAGCTCCATTAGGATATTTATCTATGGATATACGAGTAAACGATCACAATTGCCATCCCTAGTCTCTGTTAAGAAACCTGGACTCTATCTAGAGTCCTGATCTAATTGGGCACCCCACCGTGGACTATAAATAGAGAGCCATACCCCCCTCATTATGTACGCATGAAAGAAAAGCAATAAAGAAAGACCGGGAGTTCTCTCTACCTCTCGTGTGTTCAATCTATTCTCTCTGTGATTACGTGATTGATTCGTTCTTGTTCTAAGCGAGAAATCGCTCGGATGGTCGCGGACGGTTTCTCAACACGTTATCGACGACTTCGCTCACGGTGAACGAGGTAATCATCGGCGATTGAATTTTCTAGATCGCTTTTGAATCTATATTTTCTTTTCGCGTTCTAGATTGAAATTCTACGGTGCAAATCCGCCCCAATCTACCGCGGCGGACTTGAAGTCGCGGCACAATGCCGATCGGTAGATTTTGAAACAGGGTAGATGTTGATTGCATCAGAACGATGCAAATCGCCTAAATCTATCGCGAGCGGATCTGAAATCGCCGGCACAATGTCGATCGGTAGATTATGAAACGGGTAGATGTTGATTGCATCTAGATGGAAAAACGAAAATTTTGCATGGTGTTGTTTGATCTGCATGATCACGGACAAAACAATCGCATGATTTCATTTGATCTGCATGATCACCGAACGAAGAAATTTCGCATCCCTTTTCCTGTTCAATTCGGATAATCACCGCACGAAATACAATCTGAAATTATATTCTCTGCGGTTAGTATCGCATACCACCGCATGAAAAAAGGGAAACATGAGCATGGCGGCCCAGTCGGCAACCATGCATGCATCGGCCGACTCGCACACGCCGGTTACCGCCACACCACCGTCCCGGCCGCCATCTCTCGCATGAGACACCGCTGCCGCCACGCTGCATGCGCGGCCGCGGTCGGCGGTGGCGAGGTGCTCAAGCCACCGCCTCGCCGTGTGAAATCGCTATGGGCCACCGCCGACACTCGCGCCGCATGCGCGCCTCCGGTTGGCCGACGCCATTGTCACCGCGCGATGCATGCGCCGTGTCACCGCTGCCTGCCGCGCGATCTTGCATGCGTCGCCGGCCGTCCGACCCCACGCCGCGCCGCGTCTTCGCCGGCCCGCCCGCCGCGCCGCGCTTCGCCGTGGCCGGCCGCGCACAGCCGCCGCCGCCTTCTCCCGACGGCCCCATGCTATCGGCTCCCTCGCCGCGACGCGGCCGGGCCGAACCGCCTCGCCTCGCGCGCATCGCCAGCCCCGCCGTGCCAGCCGGCCTCGCGATCCGGCCGCTTCGCCGCCGAACCGCCGGGTCCCACTGACGCCGCCCTTGCCTTGACCCGCGCGCGCCTGGCTCACGCGCCACCGCGAAGCGCGCGGCCGCTTCTCACGTCGCCCGAACAGCGCCGCCGCCAGTTCCCAGCGCGCCCGCGCGCGCGCCGTTATCGCCGTCGCGCGCGCCAACGCGCTTCGCCCGGTTTTCCAGCGCGCGTGCACGCCTGCGCGCGCTCACCTCGCGCTCGCCGGACTCGAGCGAACCCGACCCGCTTGCCCAGACCGCCTCGCGGCTCCGGCCCGCCCGTTGCGCGCTTGCATCCGCCGCCGCCACTCGGGTGTTGGGGGTAGGGGAAACCCTACCCCGCCCCTTGAGTCTGATCGGTGGGCCGGCCGGGAGGCAAACGGGCCCGGGGGTTATGGGGGGGGGCAAATGGGGCCGAACGGCTTGATAGGCGGCGCGGTGGGCCGAACCAGTAGAAGGAGGAAAGGGAGGCCCGGTCGGGGGAGAGGCCTCGGATATTTTGCGAAAAAGGCCCTGAAATTTGCACTTAAGTCCCGAATTTTGCAAAATAGGCCTCGTGATTCCGAAAATTACGTATAAGCCCTCAAATTTACGAGTGGGTCCAGAATTTTCAGAAAACCCCTCTGTAAATCAGAAAATTGCGCGAATTTTTCTCTGAACTGAAATTTTGCGCATAAACCCCACAATGCGAATTTCTTTGAAATTTCATATTTTAGCATAAAAGGGCCTCGGGAATCCGAATTTTGAATTATTTTCAGCATTTGAAGCTTATTTATTTATGCCATTATTATTCTCTGTATTTTCTATATTTATTTACTGTTTTGGTTAATTGTAATTGCTGAAAATTGCTTTTAATCATGAAATTAGCATGAAATTATAGAAAATACACAAAAATTATGAAACATTATGAGAACCTTTTGTACCATTTATTTACCCGTAGTGAATTATTCCGTGCATGTCTACCAGCAGTAGACTTATACACATATAGATGACTGGCATCACGAACCAGAAGTTCGAGGAGCTGGCCCAGCATGGCCAAAACTATCTGACGTAGGCATCCGATGTCGAGATTGTACTTGGAGCCAGGAAGCTCCGCGCTGCTTTTGGACTTGGCGGACTGAATAACGCCCAACCCAAACCTGAGGAGAATGATCAGGCACTTTATTCTCTCAGGCACCACCTCTACCTCACTCTCAAGAATGAGTATACGGCGGAGAAAAGCGCGCTAGCACTCTGGACCGCACTCAAGAAGTGGTTTGAGAGGCTGAAGTACACCATTCTTCCTCAAACAGAGCAGGAGTGGATCAGACTGAGGTTTGTCGACTTTAAGACGGTCGGGGAGTATAATTTTGCCTTGCACAGGATTTGTACCCCCAATACAGAAAATTGAGAAAATCCTTCCACCCCAATGCAGCATAATCCGCACACAATTATTGTCAAGACGGCTATGAGGAATATGCCGAATTGATTGATATGATGCAAGTTGCGGAGGCTCAGGACAAAGTTCTCCGCAAGAACTAAGTCACTCAGCCATCTGGTAGCTCCACTGGCCGTGAAGCCAACGCCGAGAGCAACAAGGTGCGAAAGCCCTTGATAGAGAAAAGGGGAAGGAAGGGTAAGACCGTAGCCCAGAAAGGCAAATCAGACGCTCCACATGCGAATAAGGCTAACAAGCCAAAACGGGGTGGCAAAGGGCAGCATGAAGCCCACTTTGCATCGGTTGAGGGGGAGAGTTCCGAGCAGCTGCCCGCGCTAATGGAGGTTGAGACCATCCAAGTAGCAGCACCCCCTCTCGGCCTAGCAGCAGCCAATGCCATGATTTCTCTTGAAGAGAATGTCACCCCTGAGAATATAGCAGAAGAAGTCTAGTGCACTGAATGCATTTTGACTTTAAATGTCATTTATTTTGTGTGGAAGAATATGTTAGAATTTGCATGGGTGATACTTAAGAATTGTTATCTTCTCGTGATGGTTGGATGATATTTGAAGAATTCATTCATTTATTCAGTTTATGATGGCATGATATGTTCTGACATTGGAGTATTTTATCTATGTGTTGATTGCCTTCTCATGCATATTAATAAAATACCTATATTAGAACAAGTGTAGCGCCTATAAAGGAAGTGTGCTTAGCTAGCGTGCACAATGCATACCATCTTAAGAGAGACTAAGAATTTTCAAGTCGATTCGTAAGAGCACTGGAAGCCTTACAACAATCGCGGAGCGATGCATGTATAATTGGTTCGGAAGAGCCACATGGGCACAACTTTGGTCATTGGAGAAGCCTCATTGTACCCGAATCGACTAGAACTCTCCTAAGTTTTAAGAATATCCGCGCAAATAGTTTCGCGTTGAGACTAAAGAAGAGTACGGTGAAGGAATACCTGCTCATTCGAAGCGCAAAGGGTACTAGAAAAACTTCCTTCACTAGAAAATGGGCTATATTATACCAACATCAAAGCGCCTGCAGCGTACACTGTTCTGAAGACAGTGTTTAGAAGCTCTGAACTCTTCTGTCTCCGGCATGACAGATTAGGCCACCCAAGTTTTAGGATGATGAGAAACATAATAACTCGCATGGGCATAATATTAATGTGAAGAATTTTCCGAATCATGAAGATTTTGTGTGCCCTGCATGTGCCACTGGGAAACTAATTACTAGACCCTACACTCTGAAAGTGAAGGATGAAGTCCCTGCATTACTGGAACGTATCCAGGGAGACATTTGCGGTCCCATTCAGCCCATCTTAGGGTCATTTCAGAATTTTATGGTGCTCATTGACGCTTCCTCGAAGTTGTCATATGTGGGTTTTTGTTGTCCACAAGAAACCACGCCTTTGCAAAATTAATCTCGCAGATCATTCGCATCCGAAATGTGTTTCCAGATCATCATATCAAGTCCATCCGAATGGACAACGCCGGAGAATTTATTTCAAAGGCATTTGATGATTATTGCATGGCGATGGGAATTGCAGTTGAGCATTCGGTACCGCATGTCCATACCCAGAATGGTTTGGCGAGGCTTCAATTAAAAGAATTAAAATTATTGCCCGATCCTCTTGCATAATTGTAATTTGCTAGCTACATGTTGGGGACCCGAGTTCTACATGCGAGAAATCTCATCAACCTTAGACCTTTGGCCTACAACATCCATTCACCTATGCAATTAGCACAAGTGTCACCAGAAAATTTCCCAACATTAGGGGAGAAATCAACCCCTTGATGAAGAATGTCGGAAATTATGTGGCAAGCTGGGAATCCATACGGATGACCGTGCACTAGAGAAGTCAGAAGACATTACATGGCAAGCCACGGGAATTCATGCAGATGACCAGCGCATTAGTGAAGCAAAAAGAGAAGTCCAGAAGACAAAATAGATTTGCAAGCATTAGCAAATCAGCTGCCTGATCACTTTAGTGATTTGAAGAGCGTGACTAAGTCGCATGTGCCTGCACGCACTGCACCGGAGAGGGTTGAAATACCAAAGGAAATTGAAGGTATCCCTAATCTCGTCCAGAGGCCTCAGAAAAATAATAAAGGATGAGAACTCCGGTTCCTCGAATCCTTAGTAACCGGGGACGCCTGGCGAAAAAGGATAAGAGGGATTTATCACAGCCGATCATTGAAGTCCCCCAGAATGAGAAAGGGAGCCAGTTGAGACCTGGCACAAGTATGACACCTTCCGAAAAGGGCATACCGGATCTGAATATCCCCATCGGCATGGATGTGTGCGCACACATCGGAGCCGAAACTAAAGGACTTGCCACCGCAATGAAAGAAGCGATGCGCAAGGTAAAGCTCTAGAAGAAGCAACTCATGAAGAAATAGCTATAAATTATGTGCACACGGAGAGTCCACGAATAGGACAACGGCTAATATCGATATCTACTTCGCAAAGAAAATTGCCATCATCATCGATCTTGATCCCGAGCTGCATCGCTCATTGAATGTAAGAAAAGATCAGATTGGAAAGATTGGAAGAAGGCAATAGCAACTGAATTGCTATCTCTGAATAAAAGAGAGGTGTTTGGGCTCAGATGCGCACACCTCCCCACATACACCCGTTGGGCACAAGTGGGTATTTGCTCGAAAGAGAAATGAAAGAAATGAAGTAGTGAGATACAAAGCAAGGTTTGGTAGCCCAGGTTTCACTCAACGTCCGGAGTTGATTATGAAGAAACCTACTCCCAGTCATGAATGGAATTACCTTTAGATACTTGATCTCAATGGCGGTGAACTTGAATTTGGAAATGAAATTGATGGATGTTGTGACTACATACCTTTACGGTAACTTGGATTCGGAGATTTATATGAGAGTCCTGAAGGAATCCCTCTCCGAACCAAGACAGAGCAAATAGAAATCATGCAGTGTGAAACTCGAGAAAGTCACCGTATGGATGAAACAATCTGGAAGAATGTGGTATAATCGCTTGAGCGACTTTCTCGCAAGAAAGGCTACACGAACAATGAAGACTGTCCTTGTGTATTTATACGGCGATCCCGAATGGATTCAGATAATCTCGTGTATGTAGATGATCCGAATATCATCGGGACAGTAGAAGACATAAAAGAAGCAAGCTCCTATTTGGAGTCGAATTTGAAATGAAAGATTTGGGCAAGACCAAGTTTTGCTTAGGCTTGCACTTGAGCATGTCCTCAAGGAGTCTTGGTACATCGGTCGACCTACACCCGAAGGTGCTTGAAAGGTTTGGCTTTGAGAAGGCATTTCCCTCAAAGTACCGATGATCGGTGAGGTCTTTACAAAGAAGAAAAAGATCCTTCGACCTAGGGAAGAGGGGAGGAAGTCTGGGACCGAAATTCCCATACTTGAGTTCAATGAGAGCACTCATGTATTTAGCAAAGCGCACTAGACCGGACATTGCATTTGCCGTGAACAAGGTGAGTGCAGAGCCCACCAAAAGGTATTGGCGGGGCATAAAGGATATTTTCCGATACCTCCAAGGTAGCAAGGACCTCGGATTGTTCTCTGAAAAGAATCAAGACTGAACTTGATTGGCTATGCAGATCTTTGGGTATCTGCTCGACCAGCATACCGCTTAGTCACAAACAAGGCTATGTATTTACGTGTGGTGGAACGCATTTCCTTGAAAATCGTCTAAGCAAAGCCACGTAGCTACTTGACGAACCACTCATCGAAATTATAGCATCAGTATGAAGCCGCACGAGAGTGCGCTTGGTTCCGTTGAGCGGATCACCACATCCAGCGATCATGTGGAATGAACATTGTGCAAACCCCACAATTATCCATGAAGATAATACGACTTGCATTGCACTAATGCGAGCGGGCTATGTAAGCATATCAACCCCAAGTTCCTCTATGCTCATGAATTGCAAAGATGGACAAAATTGAAGTCTTGCACACTAAGTCATGAAGACTTATTCACTAAGTCACTCCCGCATCTAGCTTTGAAAGGAGCATGCGTGGAATTGGAATGATGAGACTTAGATAAGTGCAGAATTTAGGGAGAATTCTCACAAGCCCGCTAATAAATCTTGATCATGAAGATTAAGTACCCAAAAATAAAGTCTTGCAGACCAAATGAATTTGGGTGAATTGTACTCTTTTTCCTTGACGAGTTTTCCATGAAGTTTCTCGACCAAGGTTTTTAATGAGGCAATTAGTGCATCGCGACATCACATGTATCATGTACTCTTTCTCCAAATTTTTCCCACTGGGTTTTTATGGAGTTTTGACGAGGCATGAGCATGTTGGGTGAGTGCCCAAGGGGAGTGTTAAGAAACCGGACTCTATCTAGAGTCCTGATCTAATGGGCACCCCACCGTGGACTATAAATAGAGAGCCATACCCCCTCATTATGTACGCATGAAAGAAAAGCAATAAAGAAAGACCGGGAGTTCTCTCTACCTCTCTGTGTGTTCAATCTATTCTCTCTGTGATTCTGTGATTGATTCGTTCTTGTTCTAAGCAGAGAAATCGCTCGGACTGGTCGCCAGCGACGGTTTCTCAACAGTCTCAACTGCTTTCTCCCCACGTTGGTGACCGACGTCCATTCCAACATGTTTGTAAGTTTGCTAATTTAGGTCCTATATAGAGTAAGGGTTTCCATATTCACGTAGGGATTGAACTGTCGCGTACGGAATTGTCGCGACATTCATATGTTCCAAACATGCTCGTACTAATGCTTGCACAACATCTAAATGAAAATGGCCATGACCTTATAGAGATTACTGAAATGGAAATGGCCATGACCTTATAGAGATTACTGAAACAGTCTGAAAATTTTCAAAATTTTGAAAATTTTTGAATTTCTTTTAAATTCGGTTTTCTTTCCCAATTTGACAAATTCCTTTAAACTCTCGCCTTCCCCATTTTGGCTAGCTGCTTTTCCCTTCTCTCTGGCGTCTTCCAAGAAACCGCCTCCTCCCTTCTAGCGTGGTTCAAGAAAGCGACGTCATCTTGCGTAGCCCCGACCACGCGGCCGTTTGTGCTTCGTCGCTCGCACTGCAACCCAGTACCATCGTTCACAATGCGCCATGCCTTCCCTCCAGCGCGTTGCTTCGCAAGTGGCGGGTCGTCGCCATGCCCTGTTTCACCCGTCGCCGCTCCTCTGCAACTCCGCGGCCATGCAGATGCCTCTACTTTGCCCTCACCGCATCCGACCTTGCCGTTCACACCAGCCGCTACCAGCTCCGCTGTGCGTCGCCTCACCCTTGGCCAACCGCTACCTCGCATGCTCCTTGCCAACCACTCGCGCTGACTGTCGTGGCCACCGCAAACCAGCCCGCCATGCGACCGACGTGAGCACACCTGCCATGCTTCGCTCCCATCAGCCTACGTGGCACTGTCTAGGCCGTAGTGCTACCCCATCACTTCACCCGTAAGCCAGTCTCACCGACCGAGCCCAACCGTCACCAAGTCTGCCTCGTGCCAGCGCCACCGACTTCGGCTTCCTGTTTCTACCGCCATCCTTTTGCTTTTAAACCCAACTGAGCACCCAATATGCCTCGCAAACACCTTTAGTACCTTACCAAATCACCCAATCATCTGTCACCATTCTACCTTGCCGTTGTTCTCTCCCCTGCACCAGTAAGCCTCCCCGGCCAATCTCGTGATTCAGTTAATACCTTTTCAATACCTAGCGACCAAAGGATCTTTAGGTTACTAGGAACCCAGCGCCTAGCTCACTGAGCCTTGACTCAGTCTCATCCTCATTGGCGCCGTGTACCACCGCCGTGCCGGAAGGGGGTCACCGTGGACAACTTAGCACAAGCCATCCTAGCTAGAGCCACCACTGCCACTGAGTTCGCCTTATTCCGTATATGGTTAAAAACCCTAGCGCTCCACCAGAACTCTATCAGAGCCGCCCTGTGCCATGCCCCTGCCTGTAGAACCGCTCCTCGTCGTCGTCCAAAACCACCGCCCCTCAAGCCTGGCCAACCTCGAAAGTGGAATCCTTGTGGCCCCAAGAACCTACTCATGGTCGCCAATTATTGTTTCGACCACGAATTCTCCGACCGCTCCACTACTTGAAATCTATGGCCACCCCATCGCTTGAACTCTTCGACCACTCCACCGCTTGAACTCTCCGACCACCTCGTAACTCCTTTGTTCTCCGAGTACGCAGTGACAACCCGATAAGGACTAAACCCACTGTGAATAGTAAAACCCAACCTGTCACTATTTGAACCTGGTACTGTAGCCACACGATCCGCGATGAATACTGTTGAACCCGCTAATGTTCATCTGAAACCCTAATTTGCAAAAATACCTTGTTTTGACCGTTTCGACCCCATGAATTCATTTTCGACCTCCGTTTTGCCAAATCAAGTCTCTATAAAATTCAAACTCACACGATTTTAAAATCAATCCTCCATTTTCAAAATCTATCAAACCTGTTTATACCACCATTTCGACCACCTTAAACCCGTCTAGCCCATTTCTAATTCCGATCAGCCAACCCATACACCACCTAAGTCCTAGCCACCCAAATGTATTTTCTTTAAATCTTTTTAGTTATTTAGATTGTATTTTGTTCCCAACTTGCATTCTGCAAAGCAGGAACTTATTTGCTCTCATTTTCCATGCTAGTGAATGGACCAAGTGAGTTGGTCAACAAAAAAGCTGCAAGAGTAATTGAAGTAAGCTTGAAGCCGGTAGAGAAGACCAAGAACAACAAGGAGGCAAGTCACATGTGTTTGATCATGTTAAACATATATTCTGTTAATTATTTACTTATCAGTACTTTCATTACCTTTTATTTACGCTATGATATTTTACGTACAATAAATGTTTAGAATGACATGATATCTAGTTACATTCTTCCACTGAAAAAGCCTTATTTACTTTGATGGCCATATTCACCTTGACAAAACTTAGTAATGCTAAATCTACTACTTAAATAACCATAGTAGTGTAGGAAACTCAACTATTTTATACTACTGTTTAGCATATCATTTTACCGGTAATTTTGCAAAAGTATTTCTAGGAAAATGATTATCATGGGAAACCATGTGTTGGTTGGATAATACCGCCATTGAGCATTGTGATATGGGTTTAGAGATAAAAAATGTCTCGAAGTAAAATGAGGACAAAGCTCGGAGAAAGTAAGGATGACCTTATGCTAAGCAAAGAACATAGTGATCGCCCAACCACAAGTTTTGACTCGTCAAACTTGGTTTAGTAGCTACTCAAATCAATTGAATCTCTACAGAAGTAAATGGAGAGTTGGTATAGAAGGGAGTAAAACCATACTAAACAACGGTAGATTCCTCTCAAGATGGGCAGAAGATATCTAACCGAGTCAGTGGATACCTAGGTCTGAAATGGAGATCTACCGGGTAGAGCCTATATAAAGAGATGAGCAGTGAAACAACCTTGTTTTCTTAACTCAGTCATGAGGGTTATGGAATCTTGTAGGTAAAGCTGGACAACTCTACGGAGTAATCACAATGGTATCTCAAATACGCCGTGCTTCTGGTAAAAGAAGCTATATTCAGTGGGTGATTCCAACAGTGAAGCATAAGTAGATTTAGAAAATTATTTGGAAAATGTTGAGGTCTATTAATCAAGTCTTGAAACTCCAAATCCTTAAGTAGTTATTATTCTTTTATGTTTAAAAATGTTTACAAATAAAACTGCATTTGTATATCATAATAAAAACAACTTTATCCTCATCACTTGGCAATCCTGACCAGTAGTTATATAGTATTTCTCTATATAACTTGTTGAGTACGGTTGATTGTACTCAGTCTTGCTATAATTTTCACCACATCAAATACTAGCAGAAGAAACAATGTCGCAAGATTTCGTGTAGGGATTACGACCACACTCAAGCGTTCCTGTGGAGTTTTCTTCGGTCTTCTGAATGTATGTTAAATTTTGGGCTTGAACGCCTGTATTATTGCTAAAATTGTCCATTAGGTCATATTTTTAATCAAATTAACTCCTTTTAAATATTTGTGAGCAGATATGATACTTTTTTCTGTTCGCAACTAAACTACTAGACTGTTGCGGATGGTTCGATGTCCCTATTCCCAAAAATAGAGGCATTACAATTACTTTTGAGCATCGCCTTACTTCTGAAGTACAATATCCTTGTAATTCATATCAAACCATGAGCACCAATCAACACAACATGGCCCCAATAATTCAAACGTGTTCAAGATATCTACCGCGGAAGATGTATTCAGTATCAATATGAACATCGTATCGTTGGGGTTAGTGATCTTTGGGTATGCAGGCCGGTGTGGCTCTCGGCGGAGTCTTCGCCGTTGTCGTCAGAAGCCGCGGAGACTGTGCGGCGGTCTTGCCCAGAAAGTTGCTAGCGTCAGCGTTGCGGCGAGAAGGTGTCACTGCCAAAGGTTTGGAGGCGCTTGCTGTTTTGTTCTTTTTGTGTAGCGGGTAGTGGGGCTGACGTGGAACACAAGTTTGAGTAACGCCTGATGTTTGGGTCGTGACAGAATACAGATGATCGGTTACCGAACTGGAATCAAAGCATGGCTGGAAGCGTATTATCCCAAGTATTTTTCAAACTGGTTTTTAACACACGGTTACACATTTTTCATTAGTTGAATGACACTTTTACAAGAGACAACAGAATCATAGACAACTACATGTGTTTTTGTGTCAACTAGCATGATGGCCGCGTACATACGTGGATATTATTTTTAGAGTATATTTAAATAATTTAACGGTGCATATGTAGTGATAATAAAGGAATCATATGCGCAAATAAAAGGGTTGCAGATCACATGGAAGAATTCAGAAGTTTAGAACGTTATCAATTCGATTTGGTTTCCATGTTTGTAGAATCAATTCCATTTGTGATATGAATGTATAGTAGTACATGTTAAAACAAATAATACATATTATATCTTTAGGAGGAAATACTTGTTCTTTATAACGTTTAATCGGCATCTTCAATAATAGAGACAATAGTTGTAGCTATAATAATATAATTAAAAGAATGCAAATTATAATGGTATTGTAGGCAAGTTTGTGTTTGTATATGGATAGCTTAAATTCAATTCTATCTCTAGCATCTCATGTCTTAATTTCATACAAGAGTTCCTCAACTATACGTGCATACATATCATGGAACAAATTAACTTCATGCGCACTTCCATGGATCAAGGAAAACTATTGGTTATGATTTATTAATCATAAAAAGGGTCCATTTAATTAAGACCTAGATGATTTTCTTTTTTTCCAGAATTTCTAGCAATTATTCTCATTTATCAATTAATATCAATCAATTATGGATTACTAAACATAATTAGGATCTACCAAACTAAGGATCAGATATTGTTTTATTTTTGGGATAATTTCAACAATGTTTCTCTTTTCTTTCAGCTGTATGATAGACAACACCTAACAGTTGATATAGTTCAACTTTAATTATAATCCACCACATCGATGGTGATTCTGGAAAAACAAACGTTGTAAAACACACATTATTGGGAAGCATGTAGGTAGAATAAATCTTGTCTTTTTTAGTCTCTCTTTTTTTCTTGCCAGTGCCAATTTTTCTTTTTCCCTTGTGCATAACTTTTACTCATTTATTTTACATGTCTATATCCTTCTTTTTTTCTCTCTACATAGATTTTAGTGTGGGCCATCTAGGATTTTTTCCATTTATTAGATTAATTTAGAATCTATAATGGGTAGTTTTGTCTTATAAGATTTTATGTTTTATTTGAAACATCTACTGGTGATCATTTACTGACAATAATAACATCTAAATCGAGGGATAGATATTTTCTTTTTTGAGAATTTCTAGCTTATTTATCTTTTTAGCAACTATAAAACTCATGCGATTGACTTTTATTATATAATACATAGATTCTATTTTTTTTGGAGGATTTACTTTGGAATTCGTAGGAAAATCAAATTGCTAATTTTTATTTTCCCCAAATTTTAGTTATTTTGGATTGTACTTGACATGGACTCTGTTTTTATTTTGCTAATTTTTATTTAACTATTATTCCTAATTTTATTTATTTATGGATGTTACTTTAGATGTATTATGGAAATCAAATTGCTAATTTTCTTTATTTTTATTCCAAATTTCATTTAATGTGGATTGTACTTGCATGTGGTTCTTTCTTTTAATCTAAGCTATTCTAACTTGGGTTTGTAAGATAGATGACTAGATTTTTCTCGTTAATATAGGAGCTTCTCAAATGTCTAATTAGTATAGGTTTATAAATTTTAATTTTTTTGGAATTAGTTTTCAAATTCATTTACAAATCAAATATCTAATAATCTTTTAATATTTATTCCAAATTTGCATGTTTTTGGATCATATTTGCCATATATTTCTTTTTAGTTTTAGGCTGGAGTTCGTATAAAAAATGAACTTCTATTTTCTTTTAATTATTATTTTGAATTTAGTTTTTTAGGGGTTTCCTTTAAAATATATATGAAAATCAAATTGCTAGTTTTATTTTATTTTTATTCTGAATTTTAGTTAATTTGGATTGTACTTGAACTCTTTCTTTTAATTTGTTATATTTAGTTTAGTTATTATTGTGAATTGTATTTATTTATAGATGTTACTTTAGAAGTCATATAGAAATTAAATTACTATTTTTTATTTTTAATTTCAAATATCTTTTAATTTAGATTGTACTTGACAAGGACTTTTCTTTTAATCCGAGCTATTATATTTTGGGTCCACCAAATTAAGGGTTGGATGTTTTGCTTTTATGAAAATTTATAGCAGATTACTTTTTTTAGCAACTCTAAAAGACTTATTATCGATTTTTAGTATGTAGTAGGTTAGATACACATCTGAAGCATGTCATATACACTTGGTCGACATACGCACCAACACAAAACACCATGCTAAGCACACGCTAGCATACTCCTTTCGAAATGTAACACCACGTTTAGGCTCTACTTGGAACATTGTTTTGTTCTTAATTCTTGAAAAATTAAACGGTTTTCTATAAAATTTCCATGTTACATATGAGGTAAAATTTATGTGTTTGAAAGAGACGTTCCATGCCAGGCCTTACTAGTGCTCGGATGGCGTTTCTCCTTGCCCTCTCACTGCTCCTCTATTTTCGTTTTAAAGCAATATATCGAGATAGAATTTTTGAAACGACTTATCAACATTTATAGTTTTTTTGAAGTAACTTATCGGCATTTAGACCCAATTCATATTGGTTTCTAAAAGTTATTTATCTACAGTATCTACCTTTTAAACAGAGTGTCTTTTAAGTTGAGATATACTAGTCAATTGTAATACATTATAGTGACTTCAATTATATCAGTCAAGATCACACGCGAATATCTATCTTTACAAACTGTTGCTATTTATAAATCAAAGCCAATATAAACAGATACTCAATCCATTCACATAAATAATTATATTAAAATAAAAACTATAAATTACAACCATTACCCAAAAAGGACACCAGTTCGTCTCCACGGGCTCAATAGTAGCCTCCGCTGAAACCGCTGAAAGATACATCTAGTCACCCCGCACCAGAGATTCAGCGTAATACAAGGTGTACATCACTTCTATCTATATGTACCACAATGACAGGTGGGCCACGTTTTATTCGACTACATGTGTCATAGAGATAAACCAACACCACAACACGTGCCAGCGTTTCCCAAAAACAACTCGATACATGACAGGATGGATCACATCAAGCGATGGCGACACCGCCGCCTCCAACGACCCATCTCCCCACGTCACCCCACCCACTGACTCCGCAGCCCCACCGAAAACTCTACGACCACGGCCCACACGTCAGAGACACATGAGGCGGCGATCGACGCGTGCGCGTCCACGGTGCAAAGAGCTGAAATATTCAGCCCCGTCGAATCGAACGGCGAGCGGCCCAACAACCTCGCGTCTATGAATTTGAGCCGCAGGATGCGCCTCCGCGGCCTCTCGCCGTCCGATCTCGGCTGCCCCCCCTGATCCGGCCGTAGAATATGAATTTGATTTCGAAAGCAAAGAGTGGGAGAGAAAGAAAGGGGAGGGGAGAGAGAGAGGGGAGGGGGGAGCAGCAACAGCAAGAGGGAAAATCTTCTAATTCCCTAACCCTCTCAAAGTCCGCCATTCTCCTCCGCCGCAGATACGAGCCGGAGCTCGCTGCAATCCCGTCTCCCCGCTCTCGCCGCGGGGCCTCCGCCCCCCGATCTGGCGCCGGCAGCCGCGATCTCGCGGCGCGTCTCCGCGGCCGCCGTGAATTGGGTGGCGTTTCGAGTAGTGACGGGGGCGTTTTGATCTAGTAGCTCCGGGTTGAGTAGATGGCGGGGAAGGAGCAGGGCGGCGGCGGCGGCAGGCCGCCGCCGCGGGCGCCGGTGCCCTCTGCGTCGACGCAGCCGCCGATTAAGAAGCTGGTGAGGCAGCTTGACTTCACCTCGGCGGCGTTGGCGGGGAACCCCGCGATGGCGGCGGCCGCGGCCGCCGTATCTAGGGCGCTGCAGCCGAGGGCGGTGCCGGTCGGGTTCCCGCAGCCGCACCAACTGAGGGCGGCGGTGCCGGTGGGGGTTCCGCAGCAGCTGCAACCGCGGGGGCTGCCGGTGATGCGGCCGCATCACGTGGTGCATGTGCCGCTGCCGCGGCCGGCGGTGGCAGTGGCGGTGCCCCTACCTCAGGTTCGGCCCACGCAGGCGCAGCCGGTGCCGCGGCCACCGGTTGCCGTCCCCTTGTGAGCGCCCCCCGTTCTAAGATTTATGTCTAGCTTCAAGTTTTCATATTTTCGCTTCCCCATTTGGTACTTTAGGGGCTCTTGCTTGTGGATGTGTGAGTTTGTTTTGTGAGTTTGTTTTCTCTTGATTCATATAGTCGGAGGTCTCCTGTTTTTTAGCTTTTAACCCATGTTTGAAACTTGGTGTCCAAATTTTACTTTGCACTTGTCTCTCCATGGAAACGAAGACAAATGTTTGCATTAGATGTACCTTTTGGTCTTCCAGTGGCATTTACAGTTAAATTTAGCATACTTCCTAATGATGAGCTGAATTGATGCGAATTTCCTATTCCTAATTTTCCCTTTGTAATTTTGCGTCATGCTCCGGTGATGTTCTGATTATGCTTTGAGTTTCTGTACTTTTAGGAAGCCAGAGTCACCAAAACCACGTGCTCGGCTCTATGAAGGGAAAGATGGCACCCCGACAAAGAAGAAGTGCTGCAATTGTAGGCATTCCAAATGTTTGAAGTTGTAAGTCAGATTCTATGTGTCTTAGCTTGAGAACAGTGCAATATTGCAATGGCATTTTTGTCAATGAAGGCAATGCTCTTTTGTTTTTCCTAAGAATGTATGGATCCCTTCACGTACTTCTCTAGAAGTCACCAAATACGTTAAATGTCCACCAGAATGGCTCTTGTATGAATAGAGTTGGATCTAGTAAAGTTTATGCGATTTGTTGCGGATACTATGGAATATGTGCAGCGGCAATCATCTTGAGTTTTTTTTTTGCATAAAACGCTTGCAAGAATAAATACATGCATTCTAGAACTTCTCTCTCTCTCTCTGAAAAAAAAACTGGATAATAATAGCATGTTCTTGTTAAACTTGTAGCTAGTGAAATAATGTCGTTACTTCAAATGGGCTGAAATGGCAACTTTTGGCTAGTCAAGATAATTACAAAGCGTTATATATCTTTGGAACCACGAATGCTTGAACTGTTGCTTTATCATTTAAGTTTCTCAGTGAGTCCAAAAGGAACAAGAGCTTGGTCAAATGGGGCTTAGTGTTTGAAGGAGTACCTATGTGTTGCATTGAAGATAAAAACCACAAACTTTTTGATGCTATTTCATTCTGTTAGAGGGCTGTACATGTAGGTTAGATGGTTAATAATAATATAGAGAAATTGGAAAAAAAAATTCCTGGTAACACTCTCATATCTTCTCCAAAAACCTAATTTCTTCTTCTGCCTACATCTTCACAAATTTCGATAGTCTGTTGCTGTTTGGACCTTCTCATCGGAAGTCAGAGAATCACCCTCCTTTTGGAAACAAATATGAAAAAATATTTTTTTGTGGTTCAATACTTTTTTTCAGTTTTCTAATCCTGATCTTTCATTTGAGTTGTCAGTTTTTGTGTACTGATACTTGATGCTATCATTCTGAGTTCTTCTTATGGTTTTCTATGCTTAGGTACTGTGAATGTTTTGCAAATAGTGTTTTTTGCGATGGATGCAACTGCACCAACTGTTTTAATAATGTTGAGAATGAGGCTGCTAGGCGTGAAGCTATTGACGCTACACTGGAGCGCAATCCAGATGCATTCAGGCCTAAGATTGGGAGTAGCCCACATGCAAATCGGAATAATATGGTATGTTTTGATGTCCATGTATCTTATTCGAATAGTCAGTTGTACAGTTGCACCTGCTAAGGGACTTTAATAATTGATGTCCGTTACTAATAGAATATTAATGGCTTATACTAGGAATGTTCATGCACATGGTATAGGGCCATATCTTATTCTAATTAAGAGACAAACTGAAATACCACACTAACTGAAGGAAAATATAAAAATGGGGAAGGCTTAGGAAATTTACACATGATTTCTGAGAAAACTAAATTGTTACCACCTACAACTGAGAAATTTTCAGCTTTGAGGCCTTCAGACTTCTCCTGCACTTGAGTTACTCTCTTCAGTTGCCAGAACGCTGCATGGTCTCATAGTGTTAAGTTCTCAGAATGCTGCATGGTCTCATAAAATAAAGGGGAATCGATGATTTGACACTGCAAAGATTGGCACTTGAGGATTTGCCACTCGATGTCTCATTGGCATGTGGTATAGTGGTAAATCCTTCCATGGTTTCGAATCAAACCATTACTTGTCGAAAATGCATTTGTTGTTCGCCTGTTGTGAAAGACTAAGTTAGCAACTGTGAGCTTGAATTCTCAAATAGCAACATACTATCTTCACAATTGATCAAAATGGAAACAAACAGTGTTGGACCTCAGTTGAGCTCTAATTTCTTGTCTTACGGTTTAATTGTATCCACTAGTATATATATTGATTTCAACATTTCTTTACTAAACCACCAAATTATTGATAGGCATTTTGTCAAAAATTTAATATAACAAAGTACGTGAAAAATCCAATATAAGTAGCCTAGGTGGATCTATCCAATATCCAATCCTCCTCCACTAAAATGCTTGCCACTTACACTTCTTTCACCAATGGGAAAGAATTGCAAGCTTTCTTCCGCTTACAATATGAAGTATGGTTTAGTTGAAACAAGAACTATGTTTTCCAGAGGAAGCAAGCATGCATATTGTCTTGTTTGAGAAATGTGATAACTAATAAGCGAGAGCTTGTCGTGTGCACGCCTATGGGAGTAGTCTTTGTGGGCAGCGACCGCGTGGCAAGGCTTTAGCACCTTCAGCAAGGAGGGATCAATAGCCTTGCCGTTCTAGTTAGTTTGGTTGTTATCACTCACCTCATCCGTTGGTGCATCTATTTGTTAGCATGCTATCCTTACCTTGTTGCATTTAGTTATCACGTAGCCTTATCTTGTTAGGGGGCTGGTTAAATACCAAGCCGTGTCATCCTACTATGCCAAGCAAGAAATATATCAAATAGTCCTTAGACTATCTATCTCCCCGCCCTTGAGGTGTGGCCGTCGATCATCAGCGTAGTCATGCTACTTGGGTCTAGGGTCATCTAATCGTAGACCATTACATTTGGTATCAGAGCCAACTACTATGGCCTCTGTTGTTGAGTTTTTTGCACCGCCGTTAGTCCCGTCGTTGCTACCCCTGTGGGCGACATCACCAGAGCCTACCGTGGTGCTACTGCAGCTCACCGTGTTGAATGCGACACTACCGTTCAAGTTATCCGTGCCACCGCTGGTTTCGCCGTTGCCATCCCCATGGCCAGTGCCACCGGAGCTAGTCGTGGCACTACCGCAGCCTGCCATGGCAGGCACGACGCTTCCATCGCCTTCAATGTTGGCGCTACCGTTGGTTTCACCTTTGCCATCCCCATGGGCAACGCCAACGAAGCCAGCCATGGCGCTGCCATAGGCTACTTTGGAGCAGTCACAACTACTGGTGTGCTTGCTACATGTGCCACATCACCTGATGCCACCCTCGGTGTCGGCACCATTGCTAGTTTCGCCGTTGCCACCCCCAAGGGTGACGCCACTATAGCCAGCCTTGGCGCTACCATGACCGGTACCATGCTTCACGTGGTTGTCACCGCTGTCGTCGCGCATACTGCACCCGTGTCAATGTTGTAATCTCTTGTCGACATGGGGTCGCCTAGGATTGCAGCTGTGGCCGCCACCCTGTAGCTTGAGGACGAGCTGCTCGTCGAGGGATAGTGAAGTTGTCATGAGCACGCCTATGGGAGTGGGCCTGTGAGCAGCATCCGCGTGGCAAGGCATCAGCACCTTCAGCAGCAAGGAGGGATCAATAGCCTTGCCGTTCAAGTCTAGATAGTTTGGTTGTTATTCCTCATCCGTTGGTGCATCTATTTTTAGCATGCTATCCTCAAGTGTTGCATTTAGTTTTCACATAGCGTTATCTTGTTAGGGGGCTAGTTAAATACCAAGCCGTGTCATCCTATTGTGCCAAGCAAGAAATATATCAAATAGCCCTTAGACTATCTATCTCCCTGCCCTTGTGGTGTGGCCGTCGATCATCAACGTGGTCACACTGCTTGGGTCCAGGGTCATCTAATCCTAGACAATTACAGAGCTAAAGAGATTTTCATAAAAAGCAAAGATGTTATTCCACTAACCTTAAGTAAATATTTGCTGTCTAAAAAGGAAATGCTTCATTATTGTACTTCTCATCTAGGCCATGCTATCTGATTTGTGCTGCAATGATATGTGTAATTAGTACTAGTCCCTGAAATGCCAGGAGGCGGTTGGTGATCTCCCTTTAGTAGGGAAGCATAATAAAGGGTGCCACTGCAAGAAGTCAGGATGCCTCAAGAAGTACTGCGAATGCTTCCAAGCTAATATACTATGTTCTGAAAATTGCAAATGTATGGATTGCAAAAATTTTGAAGGGAGTGAAGAAAGAAGAGCTCTTTTCCAAGGGGACCACAAAAATGCCATTCACATGCAACAAGCAGCAAATGCAGCAGTAAATGGTGCTATTGGAGCAACAGGATTCTCTTCTCCTCCCACAGCAAGGAAGAGAAAGCACATAGATCCTTCACTTGACCATTCGACCAAGGAACATGTAGCTCACAGGAATGGTCACCTACCTCAGGTAATGGCAATTTCTACGATTTCAGCATGTCGTGCAGTTTTTGCCCCATTTCTCTATCTGTGCATAGCTTTGTGTTTTTGAATTATTGACTTAAGAGGTAGGCTGAAGTGATCCGTTCCATCACTAGGAAATCTCATGTTATGTTGTGCATACCATGAAGTGAGTTGATGAATGATAATTCAGGCCTGTGGCACTGGGAGCTAGTTATTGACACACGCTGTTGCTATATGATTGCAAAAGGAAATGAGTTTCTTTTTTTGCACCACCAATGCCACAACCACAGGCCACAGGGGTGCACCAGTTACATTACCTTCGTTATTGACATCCCCACCAGATTAGCATTACCAAAATGAAATCTACCTCACTCCTGAGACTGCACTGACTACCTGTCCGATTTTATGCATCGGAACTAATATTTGAAAAGGGTCAATTACTGAAGTATAATAATGTTATAAGCAAAAGGTGTGAAGTGAATGACATTAACACTTTTCTGACTTCATAATAGTCATCAACATATATTTTGAGTCAATAGTTTTCCATGATAAAGAAGTGTTAGCCCCTCACGTTCTGCTTCATGTAGATAGATATGCAAATGAGTTATTTTTTGTAAAGGTTTAAATCATTTTTCTGGAGAGATCTGGATTCCTCCGTAACAGATTTCCAAATAAAAACTAACCAAGGAGATAATCAAAGGCTACTTATAGCAAAAGTTATATTATGGGATTCCAATAAGGTTTGTTGTATATACTTATCAGGCTAATCATCAGAAGAACACAGTGCCATCCGATAGTTCACTTCCAATAAGCCTGTCCACACATCCTCCTACGATGGGCCCCTTTAAAGTCACCTACAGGTAACTGCCAACTATATGTATTTTCCTTGAGAAGAGCAATTGTATCTGTCTTCTATTTATGGGTTTATGTCATCCCACTATAGGCCTCTTTTAGCGGATATTGTCCAGCCAGAGGATGTAAAGGAGCTTTGTAAGCTTTTGGTGGTAGTATCAGGGGAGGCTGCTAAGGCATACGCTGGTATTGCTATCATGCTGATTTTACCTTTTGCAATTTTATTAATTTGTTTCAGCAAATATTTGTAGTGATCCTGCAATGTTCATGGCTTATCTTGGTGATAGTCATTCGATCAACTTGCATAGATTCGGGCCTCTTCATTTCAAATTTTACCATTTGAGGTTGCACCCAAGGTTTTCTTCTCTTTCTTTTTTGTAACGTAAGGTTGCTTCCAAGCTGTTACTTCATCTTACTTTTTCTCTTGGGCCTGGAATTTGGATGCTGTTGCTGCAGTTGTGTATCAAATTTTCTTTTGAAAATAACTAAAGGATGTGATATAGGGGATCCAAGTGTTGCTTTCTCCCCTCAAACTTTTTTTTAAAAAAGGAATTTATAAGATACCTCTTGGAGCTTCCGATGGATTTGCAGCTATTGTGTACTTGATTTGTTGCATCTTATCTCCAATATAGTTATATAATTTACTATAGATTGCACAATGTGGTCAGGGTTACCATCTTTTTCCTGTTAAAATCATACCGTACGAGGGTTTCACTGGTGAGTGGTGGTCGTCGTAATGACACTTGGTGTTTCTCAAATTAAACACCAAGTTTTTTGCAGCATGTTTACAGTTTTGTCCTTCAGTTTGCTATATTTTATTCTATTTAGTAATATAAGGTATGTCCACATTCATATGGAGCATAAATTTCATGGTAATACGCTGTCTCATTGGGAAACTTGAAAAACCAGGTTGGAAAGCCCAGGAAGAGAAGGTGGCCGAGAAGGAAGATGCAGTAGGAGGGAAGAAGGAAGATGAGATGGGAGGTTTCGTAGCAGATCCAGATCATCACAAAGTATCAATTGATGACCGTTCAAATGGAGGAACTCATACAGGCAAAGCTTCTCTAGAAGAATCCAGACCTGATTGCACTGATGACCAGAAATCCAGTAGGCCAATGTCTCCTGGAACACTAGCATTGATGTGTGATGAACAAGATACAATGTTTACAACTTCTCAAAATGCTGTTGCTCAGCAGACAGTAGCTGTCAACCAGAACCGGTCTGAACTATATGCAGAACAAGAAAGGTGTGTGTTGACAGAATTCCGTGATTGCCTCCGTAAGCTTGTGACGTACGGAAGAATGAAAGGTGCACTAAATATTCCTAATTGTCATGCCAGTGCAAAATTATTGGATGTTCTTTTTTTGTTTGCTTTGTAAAACTTGGATGGGTCTGATCCTAATTTTTTTCCCCTGCAGAGGAAAAGTACTCTGTGGCAATCAAATCTGAAGTATCTGGCCATCCAGGGCAGGTAAATGCTGTTCCACGAATACCATATTCAAAAGTAGATGTACCTGTTGTAAAAACATTTCCGCAGAGTTCCAGCAGACATCCTGTTGCTGGAAACACCGCGAGTGGGCATTTGGACAAAAAACTGAAGCCTGAGAACACATAGGTGTCCCAGGGTTTGTATTTGGGGTATAGCAATGATCAACAGAATCATGTTTGCACCCTCTAACAGGTTGATCAGAGCCATGTATCAGTCTTGATCGTTAATTTAGGTTCAAGAAAGTTGCAGTTTATTCTCATTGATCAGAATAAGTGTAATGTTGGATAGTTAGTTTAGTCATAAAAATGCCTTTAACTATATCTTATTGTCTACATTTTTAGTTCCTTTCTCTTCACTATTTCCCTCGTGAAATTTCACCAATCGCCATACTAATATCTTAAAAGAGATTTTCATTCTTATTTGGCATCGTGCAACACGTTTGCCATTTCATTTTTATCGGTAGCAGAACACATCAATCCCATGGGTTTACGACTTGGGTTTGGGTTGCTTCCTGGCTGGTTGCCGGTGGTAACTAGTTGTTCCGAACTGGGGTTGGGTTGTCAAAATCTTAAACTGCGAGACTTGTGGCAACCAGCATTCAGGTGACATCTGGGCGTTAACCGAGTAAACAACTTGTCAGATTTTTATGCTCCGAACTGGTTGAAGACCAGGTGAATCGTGTATTTTTCAAATATGCCTTCAGTTCATTTTGTTGCACTGTTCTGCAAAACTTCGAACTGTGCATAGAAATATCACTGTAGCTATTTTTTTTTCAAATTCAGGTCTCGAATATTCGTTTTTGTAAATCTAGTTTCCTACCCGAGCACCCTCTACTCGGTTGCATGCCGACGTACTGTACAGTACTGTAGTTGTAAACTGGTGTTTGTCAGTTTGGCAGTTGTGTGTTTCCGTTTTTGCTTGCAATGCTTTGCAGTTATGCTGTTTACTTGTTTTCCTCGGTATCATGTCCGCTTATTCCTCGTCATTTTGGGGCTCAAATTATGACTGGAAGGTGGACACAAGAATTGTCTTACTTCCTGTGTAAATAGATCCTTTCTTTCTTGCATGGATGCATGTTTGGAAGTTACGATAGCTCTAAATTTCTCAATTCATAGACGGCTCTAGATCAGATATACTGGTCAATCCCTTGGAATCGTACAGAGGAGATGCAAAGCCCGCAAAAATGGCCGTGCCCATGGGCGTGCGGCCCGCGCGGCTGTACAGGCCCCTCAATTTTTAGGGCCTCAAAAAATCAGCCCAGCAAGAGAAGGCCCATGTATTCGTATAAGGCCAGAGCGCCAGAGCCTAGCTCGAGTCCGTGCGCGCATCTCCGCGCGGCGACTTCGCGTGTGTGGCGCTTCGTATTCTCGGCTCCGAGCCCCGAGGCCCCCACGGCGTTTCGTATTCTCTCTTGTATTCGTGACTTCGTCAGTTCGTGTTCGTCTCGTCTCCGCCGAGCGCCGGCCGGCTCGTCCAATGTCCATTCCACACGCGAATAGCAAGCAACCAGCAAGCAAGGCAGCAGGTGCAGGAGCCCTGCAGGAGTGCAGGTGTAGTGCAGGTATTCGTTTTTTTTTCAATTCTAATTATATTGTACTAATTAAATCCTTCGTATGAAAGTCTAGAATTGTTTGTATAATTTTAATTTTGTTCTTTTCATCTTTTGAAGTCATGTCTTCTGCAAATCGATTTAGAAAATATGAATCCGGTTCCCAAAAACGTAAGACATACATTATTTTGACTATATTTGGTACTTTGGTTTAAGCCTCACTTAGAGCTTTGTACAGGGCCTCCAAATTTCACGGCACGGCCCTGCGCAAAATCAGAAGCCAAAAACTGCGGGCTACTCAAGCGATCGCCCAGTTTGATCAAAAAAAAATAGGGAAAATTGCTCTAATGCCACAAACTTGTACACCATCATCCCTTTTGCCACATACTTAAATACCTTTGTTATAATGCCACAAACTTAGTGGTTTAGCTCTTTCTTTTGCCATTTTCACTTCTTAAAGTCTATTTTCATTTCAGTTTGCTTTTTCCTTACTGGTGACGGTTTGCCCTCTCACTCCATACCGCGACGCCAAGATGGATCGGTTCGATCGATCGATCGAACTCTCCTCCTCTCACGCGAGCACGGGAGCGGGAGCGAGATGGATGCCACCCTTCCGTCGCCGGCGACCGCGACCGGCGTCCTCCGGCGACCCTCTCCCGACGGCCTCCTCCGCGGCGGCGCCCGAGCTGGACTCCTCCGCGCCCCGACCCGGCCTCCTCCGCGGCGGCGCCCGAGCCCGGACTCCTCCGCGCCCGACCCGACCCGGCCTCCTCCGGCATGGCGGCGGCGACCCGGCCTCCTCGGCATAGCGGCGGCCTCGACCCGGCCTCCTCGCGGCGGCGCCACGACCGACCTCCTCGCGACCCGGCCTCCTCCGCGCGCGTTGGCGCCACGACCCGACGTCTCATCTCCCGACGGCGGCGCCCACGACCCCGGCCAGCGACGACCCTTGCCTCGGCCTCCTCTCCTGGCGTCTCATCTCCCGACAGCGGCGCCCACGACCCCGGCCAGCGACTCAATTGAAGATGTATGGCAAATTGGATGGCTGTGATTAGAGATTTACTGTGATTCAGAAATGTAGTGATGAAGTGATTGTAATTGAGAAATGTAATTGCAATGCTGAAATGAGTGATGAAGTGATTGTTGCATATTTACCAAATACATTGACTGTGATTCAGAAATGAGTGATGAAGTGATTGTTGAACCTGAGAGCAAATGGTGGAACCTGATTGTCCTCTGTTGGATCTATGTTGAACCTGAGAGCAATGCATAAAACTATGAGGCCGGGGTCGCGGTCGCGGTCGGGGGCGCGGAGGAGTCCGGGCTCGGGGGCGCCGCTGCGGAGGAGGCCGGGTTCGGGGGCGCGGAGGAGTCCGGGCTCGGGGGCGCCGCCGCGGAGGAGGCCGTCGGGAGAGGGTCGCCGGAGGACGCCGGGTCACGGGTCGCCGGCGACGGGAAGGGTGGTGTCCATCTCCGCTCCCGCTCCTGTGCTCGCGTGAGGGGAGGAGAGTTCGATCGATCTGATTGAACCGATCTGTGCGGGCGTGCGGTATGGAGTGAGAGGGGCAAAACCGTCACTTCAGGTAAGGAAAAAGCAAACTGAAATGAAAATAGACTTTAAGAAGTGGAAATGGCAAAAGAAAGAGCTAAACCATTAAGTTTGTGGCATTATAACAAAGGTATTTAAATATGTGGCAAAAGGGATGATGGTGTACAAGTTTGTGGTATTAGAGCAATTTTCCCAAAAAAATACATGTACACTACACACAAATACACGCAAAATCTCGTGCCGCTTTCTAATGGCGACCTGACGGGCTCCTATGCCCTCCGAGGAAGTCCAGTTTCTCCATGTACGTCTGCTTCAAGTTGGTCATGATGTTGGGCAGCTTCATCAGCCTCCCGTCTTCCTGGGCCGGCGGCTCGGCCGGCGCCGGAGGCATGTCGTCGCTCTTCGCCTCGGCGTCGCCGTTCCAGCCCATGAAGTCGAGCAGCGTCCTGCTGTTGGGCGACCCTGCCATGTTGCCGTCGGGATCCTCCTCGCCTGCAGCCTCCTGGGGATCTAGGTGCTCCGCGGCCTCTTCCGCCGTGGTCGACGCGTCCTTCTTGGCCTTCTCCCTGGTGACGTTGTCGGCGCTGAGGACGTCCTCTATCCGGGACATGACGTTGTAGGCTAAACTCTCCAGGACCCTGGAATAGCTCTCCAGGATAGCAAACCCGACGTCCTAGTGGCCGCGGCTATGTGCATTAGCTCGCCAAGAAACTAGTACAATAGATTACGAATGTTTAACATTCGACTATTTTTGAGAACAAAAACAGTCAGATTTTGAGCCGTTAGATGGAGATCCAACGCCCTAGATCATTTTTTTGGAGGGGGTCATTTTTTTTGAAGGGGGGCTTGTATGGGTGGATCCGTTGGATGGAGATCTAACGTCTCAGATCAATCTAACTGTTTTTGTCCTAAAAAACAGTCGAATGTTGTATAGCAATACTCTTTCATTTAAGAGCAATGTTGATCGGGCGTCTCACGGCAGAGTTGGCATGTTAGCACCGAAAAGTGAGTTAGCCTGATGTTACATCCCCCGAGTGCTGCATATTCTTACCTTGTTTTCTTGTATCTTGGCGATGTCCAGGGTGGACTGAGGGATGCCGGGGAACCTGTGCTTGATGATGAGCAGCAGGGTCTGCGCTCGCTCTTCGAACTGCTCCCTCTTCTCCTGGCTGAAAGCCGAACCCCACGCCGACTTGCCATCCTTGTTGTGCACCTTCCTGTTCCAGATGATCACTGACGCCTCGATGCGGTCCTTGAGGTCAAGGATCTTGTGCTCCGATGTTAGGTCCACCGTCGACAGGAACACGTCCGGGTCGAACTCGATGTCCGTTATAATCCGGTACAGCGCGTCCCCGAGGCTTGCCCTCCCATTCTGCCATGCCAATCGCAACTTCATCAGAAAGGCAGCTTTGGGAGCTCGCATTGTGGATCATGTGAGTGAAGAGATACGAGTGGTGGACCTTGGGGAGTGATTCTAGGTATGATTCTGGGATCGCCATCTCCATGAGGCAGTTGGCGTTGATGGCCATGGCCGCCTTCAGCACTTGGTTCACCAGCTCCTTCTGGTGCTGGAGCCAACCTCTGGAGGCCGGGGACAGCCCGCCCGGAGGAACCCTAACTATTGGTATCCACCATTTCTCGTCTGATCTTTGCGAACCCTCGTTGTCGCTTTCAGAACACGAGTCGCGCTTGACGTACCAGAACTCGTTGCGATCCTTGTAGTTCTCGAGGTAATCCTGCTCACAGCAAAGAGCATTAGTCTGTTCTTCTAGCATATGTGTTCCGTAATGTATTAATGTGGCATCGAGACATTGCTTGAATGATGTCGCTTCTTACCAGAAGCATCGTGTCGATTTTGCGCAACGCTGGTATGTTCGCCTGGAGATCCCTGCGCTGCTGCGTGCCCATTACCTGCGGCGAGCAGAGGCAGAGAGACCAGATTATTGGAAACGGAGAGGAAGTAGCTGTATTCGTGATATCCGAGCTATTGTTCAACCTCCATTTCAGTGCCGTTGTCCAAGACTTGTTTCTTGGCGACGAACTCGACGATGTGATCGGCCACGGACAGAAGCCAGCCGACTTCTTTCTTCCATTTTGCCCTTCTGTCCGGGGACATTGGCTCCAGCCGCCGTTGCTCGCCAAACACAGAAGCTGACGAAAAGGTAGTACAAACGAGAATTTGTTGTCATTGCAATTTTTTTTCGTGTGTCCAAGTTACATTTTGCCTCTAAGATCCTTTCCTTCCATAGAGCGAAACAAGTCCAATTTACAGTGCTTAACTATAGCATCCTTTCGATTTTCAACCTTCAATTTCAACATGGTTTATTTTTCACACTTGAACTATTAAAACCATTCATAACACAACCTTCACACAAAGCCGCTCTAGTTTAAGCCGACGTGATGGTAGTTTAGCTTCAATGGCCCACTTTACAACCCTCAACTATAGACTGGATCTTATTTTCAACTATCAACATTAAAATCGTTCACTTTGCATCTCATAACTATTAAAACTGATGCAATACACAACCTTCACACGAAACCGCTTGGGTTTGATTCTGACTTAGCGGTGGTTTTAGCTTCAATGACATCATAAAGGACAATGCACGCTAATGTGGCATCCTAATATATAACATATGCTGATGTGGCATCGTCTTTCAGCAATACTTTTATCAGCTTATGAAAAAATTAAATAAAAAGGGAGGGCCCACTAGTCAGCCTCTTTCTCGTATTTCCTCTCCTCAAAACCATCTGCGTCGTATTATGTTACACAACCTCCTCCCTCATATCTGTAAAATTTTGATCCCAAGAGAAAACGCACACATGTAAATAAACTGAGAGAACATGGAAGAAATTTCTGAATTTCTTTATTCTCTTATTTGCTTCCCCTCTTTCTTGATTTTCTCTTGCTTTTCTTGTTTGCATACAAAACTGGGTATAAGTCTCTCCAATATATAGAGATAAAACTCTCCTACTCCTATTCCAATTCGGACTTCAAGTTGATCTCAACTTCAACTTGAGTTATACTCGGAGACGGACTCTACTGCGTCTGGAACTCGAAGTCAAGATTATTTCTAACAATCTCCCCCTTAATCTTGACTTGACATACTCGAGTTTTAGTCTCAATGCATTATGAACTACCAGCCACGGCTCCACTTGAAGTGTTATACATGCAAGTTACATTTAGGAACTCAACTGGTACGGGTCCACTATATGCAAAGATTTTAAAACATTAAGGCAGTCGGACTCAACTACGACTTACTAAACTCATACTTGATACGGAACGGTGACACATTTTCTCGACATCCCTGACTTAATTCTTCATCAGAGCAATATTGATTTATCATCACGGAGCGCTTTAAATATTGCTCCTAATTAATAATTAACAACACGACTGGCCAGTCATGCCCGCCAAGACCGTCCTGCGCCTCTTCCATAGTCTCCTTGTCCTTCGGAACCAACCAACACGTCGTAGAGCACATACAACCACACGACCCATGCAGCTTCTTGGTTTTTTCCTTTCCTGACGCCAAGAAAAGATTCCTTAGAGCAAGTTTAATAAGGCTGACTGTGCTAGCTATAACGGAATCCATGTCAGTATAATCCTATGTGGAGGGGAGAGAAAAGGAGAGAGAGCCAAGTCAACTCCCATGCAAGAGTCAGGCTATAGCACAGGAAAAGATGCATTATCCATACATGTACCTATAAAACTAATTGCTATACACATACATGTATTAAATTATCAATACCCATGTATGTATTAAATGATTGAGAGCTCTTGTGGAGACAACTTATAGCCGGTTTATTGTATGAGTTGACTGCATCATTATCTTTTGATGATATAAAAATATATTGAAAGTAACAGCTATCTGTAGTATTAAACTTGCTCATATCTGTACTGGCGCAAGAAGCAAGAAAAAAGGTCTTTTCTCTCCTTTCTTTTGTTGCTTTTGCCTGCGTCTCTTTTTTCCTTCTATTTGCTTTGCTCTGATCTTTGCTTGATGCATGACGTGATGATGAGCAGCACCTGCTCCCTTCTAGATGTGGCCGTGGGACGCCTCCCGCCTCCGGTCTTCCTCGCTTCGTCTTCACGTGCTTCTAGCGAAAAGATGACGCCCGCCTGCGGTAGACGACGCGTGGAACGAGGCGAGCTGCACGCTTTGGGAGGAGAAGCAGCTGTCGTGCGCCTCGGGAGTGCTACGCGAGATGTGCTGAAACGGAATCACCGAGGCGATTTTTTTTTCAGTGACTCAGTTCTTGTCTTAGACTTGGATATCACTTGTTACAATTTTGATCTAAGAAGAAAATACACATATGACAAATAAACTGATAGAACACAAAGAAATTTCTGAATTTCTTTATTATCTTATTTGCTCCTATTCTTTTTTTTTATTTTCTTTTGCTTTTCTTGCTTGTACACAAAACTGGGTACAAGTCTCCCCAATATATAGGGATAAAACTCTTCTACTCCTATTCCGATTCGGACTTCAAGTTGGTCTCAACTTCAACTTAAGTTATACTCGAAGATGAACTCTACTACGTCTAAAACTCGAAATCAAGATTATTTCTAACAAATGTGAGTTTCATATTAACAACTGCTTATAATCAAAGTTCTTCTTCTCCAATTCGGTCAAGCTTCTCCGCCGTGTTTCATCACGACTGGTGAGAATCCATCCAATTTCTTCGTATGTGAGTATCATCTATTTCTTATCTATCTTTTGACGTGTTCATTTTTACCTCTCTTTCACCGTAACATTGTTGAGGATCATAAAATAAACCCTTTATGAAACTTTAATAATTCAAAGTAAAAAAATATGGTTTTAAAGTTAAAAGTTGAAAATCAAATCGATGTGATAGTTGAAGGTTCCGTAGAGTAACTACAAATTTGGCAAGTAGCTAGTCAGTCACCTGCAAGATTAGTGATGGCGTTGGACACGGCCAGCGCCGACGGCACGCCTTTCCCGGAGCCCGACATGTCCTCCCCGAGCAGCAGCTTGGCGATCTTCTCCTTCATTAGCTCCATCTCTGCATGCAAGCATCTGACGTCTCTTCAAAACCAAAGCCGCGCGCGCAATGCAATCGACTCCGACGCACCGATCGATCGATCGATCGATCGATCGATTAACTACTTACCGAAAGGTCCTCCGCCGCGGTCCCCGCCGCCGCCGGCGGCGAGGCGCGACTTGGGCGCGGCGCTGTCCCGGTCGAGCACGGCGCCGATCTTGAGCGGCCCCCCGCTCGGCTGCTCGTTGGAGCCCTGGCTCCTGAACATGAGCTCCTCGTTGGCCGGCGGGCCCCGGTCCTCCTCCAGCACCATGCTCTGCGACCGCCGCACCGAGCTCCGCCGCTCCAGCAGTGCCCCGCCGTTCGCCGCCATCGACCTGCCCTGCCGCAACTTCACAATAGCACCGCATTTCCGTCACAACGGTAAACAACAACAAATAAAGAAGGGGTTCGATCGATAGCGAGACGCAGAAAGAGAGACAAGATCACAACCATGACACCGGTGTACCTGTAAAAGGTGCGACTTTTGAGGCCTCGAGCGATGTGCGTCAAACGCAAAGGCGAAGGAAAGGGATGAGCCAAGATTATGCGCGCGCAGAGAGAGAATCAGAAAGGGAAGGAAAGGAAAAGATCGAACGATTAATTCCGAATGGATGATTCCAATGGGTCTTCGCAATCCACGGATTGGGTTGTACGATCGATAGTCTGCATTGTCCTGGTAAGAAGAAGGTAAAGAGAAGAGGCCCCGGTGGCGAGGGAAGAGGGGGAGTATAATTAGGGAGCGGGCATATGCTTTATTATTAGGAACTAGGAAGTGCCTGTCATTCTTAGGTGGTGATCGGTTCAGCTGAAAAGCTCGTGGTTTATAGCTGAAAACATCAGAATGATCGAAAAAAGATCAGAATGATGAGCCTTATTTAGCATAATTAAATTTAAAAATTTAAAAATAAAAATATGTTAGCCCATTACGTATAATACAAACAAATACGGGAAAAAAAGAACCGGCAAAAAAGCTCAACAAAAAGCCAAAAGTTCAGAAAAAGACGAAACTTATGAATAGTGAAAAATAAGCCAGAAGCTAAAGCCAAGTTGATCAGGACCTAACCCCCGTATTGAACGGTCCGGGCGTGCGTGGGAGCTAGACGAAGAAGAAGCCCTTCCTGCCGGATGCATGCTCTGCTCTACAAGAATTCTACAGGACGGCTGTTTCACGCAATGTGGCAGTGCACCATGCATTGGGCGAAGTGGCGTACTAGAGTGACATGAAGCATTTGTCATGTTAAATGGACAGATCGAGCGCATCAGTCTGGTACTCTACTTCTTGTTCTACTCGGCTACTGGGAGAAGTAACTCTCTAAGATGAAGCCGTACTAACTGAACCTGCCATCGTGCGTCGGTATAAAAAATTCCAAATGCTATACTTCTGTGTAACCGAAAGCAACTGTCAGGGAAAAGAGTACTAAAGCGAAGTGACAATCCCGTCAACTTTGCCCTTCTAGAGTTAGAAAAATTTTATTGTGTAACGGCGTCACAGCTGGGTTTATGTAACAAGCAAATCGGAGATCGACACGTGGCATAAAAACAATGTAGCAATATTGTTGAGCACTTTAGTAAACACTGTAGGTCACAGGAAAAACAGTGATATCTCTCCCCAAAAAAGCCTTTGTTACAGTGTTAGCTACAATGTTGTATGCCACATGGCATCATCTGATTGGCTCGTTATACACACCCAACTGTGTCACTGGTACACAACAAAAAAAATTTTAGAGTTGGATCTCCACGTAATATGTCCTCGCTGATATAGTTGTTCCAATAAATGGCATAGTTTAGTTTGATAGTACATCTTCATTGAACTGCCTCTGTTTTAGGTATCTCTTCATCAATATGAAACAACCAAAAATTTTGCCAAAATTTGAATTTTAGCTCAATTCCCAAATCCAATTGCAAAATCCTAATCTTGACACTATTCTGCACTAATCTCAAAGCACCTTAACCCTTAAACCCTGTCATAACGGCGTGAACGGGGGGAGTTACGGCCGGCACTGTGCACCCACGAGATTTTTGCCGCCGCTGCCGATATTTCTCCCCGTCGCCTCTGATCTTTCTCGTCGCCGCCTCCTCTCGCGCCTTCCAGCGCCCACACCTCTGCCACCCAGCTGCAGCTCCGCACCCGTCACCCCTACCGCGCCGCCAGCACTCAAGTGCCCCCTCTCACGGCCGACGCCCTCCAAGCCAGCTCAAGCGCCTCCCCTCTGCCACCCTTGACCAGCGCCTCTCACAGTCGACCTGCGGTCTCTGACAGCTCTCTTGACCGCCGCTCTCCTTCGCCCCGAAGCCAGCCGGCCATCTTGAGCTCCAAGCCGAGACGCCAGAAAAGATCTCCCCCACCGCCTCCGGCGCCAACCGCCTTACCCCGCCTATTTAAACGTCCTCGGCCCTCCATTGTAATCCACTGACCTCCCCGCACCTCACCGAACGCCCCAGAGCCCCCATCGCCGCCCCATCGCCGGTAATACCGAAAATTCCCCAATTTGGAGCCCTAATGCAATGTCCTATCCCCGGCCCTCTACTCCCCAATTCCCGCCGCCTCTAGCACCCCCATGACCATAGAAACACCCCTCAACCTCCACCTTGAGTTCCCAAGCACCATTCTTCTCCAAAGACTGCTCATCCTCCTCGCGAATCGGCCACCGTGGCCAGCCCAACCCGGGCCACCCGAGCTTCGGCCAATCTTCCCCCTAGCTCACCCAAACCCTAGTGATGCTCAGAGACCAGCCCAATTGCCAAGGGAAGCCTCCACTCACCCACAATTTCAAAAGTGCCGTAAGAAAGGAGGGGCTCGCCGCCGGCGAACGCCGCCTCCGCTGGCCGCCCAACCACCTGGAACGGACCCCTCTCACTCCCAGGAACCCGTAGGTGACCTTGGTTTACGTCGCAAGTCACCAGAGCTCCGCCGCCACAACGCCGCCCTTTCCCCTGCTCCTCTGCGCGCGCGGGAACGCGAGGAGGAAGAAGAACAGTGCCCTTAGGCACTGTTCACCCGACCGGCCGCCCCGACGTGGCTGGGCCGAGCAGCCGCCGACCGCGCGTTGCACGCCGCGCGCCGCGCGCGCCGCCGCGCCGCCGCGTCCGACCCGAGCCGCCGCGACTCAACTAAACCCCTCGGCCGCGCTGCTGCATCGGACTCAAGCCCGAGTAACGCGGTTCGACCAAGTCAGCCGACCGAGCCCGAGGAACAGTGCCGAGCCCGATGAACAGTACTTGACCCAAACCCAAAAATACATATTTATACTCCCCGGATTCGTTTCGAGCCCGCCAACCCAAATCCAAGGCCCATTTCCCCATATAGCCCTCCTATAACCCAATACCTTCATTTTATTGGAGTCTTTCGGATTTTCTTTATTCTTTTATTTTCTTTATTCATCGCTCAACCCTTCGAGCATGAACTAATTCTTTTGTTTGCTTTGCGTTAGCCTCCAAGTCGACATTCAGCAGAGCCTAAGGAGAAGTCCAGGCCCAAGTCCAACCCACAGAAGAATTCGAGTTAGTTGAAATCACCGAGTCGCAAGGCAAGTCGCATATATTTTTGAACATATTGATCCTACATTTCCTGTATTATTTATTTTTATGTACTTTCATTATGCTACTTTCAGTCTGTTATTTTATGTATAAATGTTTAGAATGACATGATATTAGCTATGTCCTACCACCCGAAAAGCCCAGTTTAACTTGATGACCACATTCACCTTGACAAACTTAGTCACCTAAAATATAAACTATAAACTATCATCGTAGTTAGGGACATCACATCCATTTACTATTAAGGCTTATTTTGTTGGTCTAGAATTTGGGAAAGTTGGATCTAGGATAAGTAAGGATTGCAGGGATGGATCCGAAAACCTTACCCTAGGGTGGAGGCTGGTTGTGGATCGGTGGCAGTACAATGTGTACTGAATATGGGTTTGTGAGTGGATGATGCCTCAGTTAAAATGTAAGGACTAGACCCTTATGCTGAGTAACGGACATAGTAATCGCCCAACCACAAGCGTTGACTTGGTCAAACTTGACTTATTCAAACCTGGCTTAGTAGCTGCTCAATTTCAATTGAACCTCTGCAAATCGGAAAGGGGTGTCGAGGGTGAGTCCAGTATGGGAGGTGGTTAACCATACAATCAGAGGGTGCGATGAGTCGGACGAGATCCGTGGGGTCATCCGAGCTCATTGGGATTAACACCTACTGGGCGGAGTCTATACAAAGAATTGAGCAGTGAACATCCTTGTTGTCTTAATTCTTTAGCGGGAGTTAAGGGATCTTGTGGGTAAAGTAGGGCAGCTTTGCAAAGTCATGACAAATGGTATTCGAATGCGCCGTGCTTCCGGTAAATGAAGCTGTGTTTAGTGGGTGAATCCAATAACAAGGCATAAGTAGATTTGGAAAGGTTATGGTATGAAAAGCCCCAAAATTTCAAAATCCAAAAAATTTGTGAATTTTTGCCGGTTTTTGGGTGAATTTCAGAAACTTTCCTTTTTGGGAAAGTTTCCCCCGTTCCCGCTTTCCTTTACGGGCGGCGTCTTCTTTTCTCTCGGCGCCCGCTTCTTTCCGCCTTCTCCGTTCCTCGGCCCCCTCCCGCGGACGTCTCCTCCTCCCTCGGCGCGCCGCTCCTCCCGCTTTCGCTCGCGCGCGTGCGCGTTCTGCGCTGCGCCTCGCGCGAGCAGCGCGCCCTCGGATTCGCCTCGCCGCGCCGCCCGACCGCGCGCGTCGGAAACCGTGGCGCTCCGCGCCACGCGTGCCGCCGCCTCTGCGCTGGCCCCTTTGCGCGGCGCTCCGCCTCCTCCTCGCGCGACGCCCGCCCCTGCCGCGGCTCGCTCGCTCGCCAAGGCTGTTGTCCCGACCACCGCAGCATCCTCGCGCCACGCGGCGCCATCCCTCTGCGCCCACCCCACTGCAGCCGCCGTCACTTCCCATGCGCGGACGCGCTCCTCCCATGCCACAGCTCCACCCGCCCGTGCTGTCCGTCGCCATAAACGCCGCGCGGCTCCGGTCCTGCCGCCTCGCGGAGGAGACGCCCCGACCTGCTCCCATCATGCCTCGATTGACCGGGCTCGCCGTTGCCTTCACCCCGGAAGGAGCCCCTCCTCCGCCCGGTACAAATACCCCACCTCGGTTTCCCCTCTCTCCTTTGCTTCCGAACACTCCCAAGACCCCATTCACCTCCCACCGCCCCGCCTCTCCCCGAGCCGCCAATCGGCCGCGTCGCTCGAGGCTCCGCCGTCGTCTCCCCTGCGCGGCGACCCGCAGCGGATCTTCCGTTCCCTCCCCATTCTCCAATTGTTTTCGCCCCGAGCTCCTCCTCGGTGTCTTGATCACGCTGTAACTCTGTTTGGCAGTGCTCGCCGTGGAACGCCGTCACCGCAGCTCCTCCGCATCCGAACCAGCCTCCGTGGCGGCTCTCTCGCGCCTCCCAGCTCCCGCCGCCACTCCCAATGTGAGCCTCCCGATCCCCTTCCCGTAGCCGCGCCGATTGGGCTATTTCGCGCGGCGACTCCTCGCCTCCGAGCACCGAACTACCCCTTCTCCCCCTCTCACCATTGTTCCCCTCGCCTCCAAGACCCTAAAATGGACTCCCGAGTCAAACTCTAGCCGGTGGAGCCCTCCCGGTCCATCGGGACCCTCGACGCCGCCGAGCACCGCAGCTCCGCCACCCCGCTTTTATCCGTCCCGCCGGCCGAGGTGAGACGACGACGACGTGGCGCTATCCCCGCCGTCCCTCCTCCTGGCGCTTTCAAACTGCAGCCCTCGATCCTCGTGCACGCCGCCGCCAGGCCGCTCCTCCGCCGTCCGATGATCATAACCCCACCTCCCTCGACCGCCGATCCAGCTCACCGCCGCCGCCTTCCTTCTCGCCCGCTGCGTCCGATCTCCACCGTCGGCATCCCGTCGCCGCGTTCCCCACGCCGATGCCATCCGCACGCCACGCGTCGGCCATCCCGACCGGAGGCGCCTTCGCGAGTGGGCGCGCCGCCGCTCGGCCAGCGCGTACCGCGCGTTTGCCGCCCGCGTTGAATCTCGAGCTGGGCCGCACTGTAGCATGGGCCGCCCGAGCATCAGCATAATCATTTTCCAGATTTATTCATTTCTAAAATCCTAAAATCCAAATAAATCCTAGAAAATCACGAGAAAATCCCAAAATTCCCAAACTTCACCACTTTGTTCCAAATATTATTCCAGACCCTCGTGAACTCCATTTCCACAGATTCTCCCCACCTAAATTCCTAAAAATCCATTTGGGGTGTTTATGCAATTTACTCCTTTTTAAATAGTTTATTTTCCCTCGCTTGATTAGTCTCAAGCTGGATTTAATTCTGTTTTGTATGTTTGCGCTAGTGTCGGAGTCTCCGGAAGTTCGATTCTGCAGACCGGGAGCCGTGAGATTCTTCGCTCGAGCTAGCGGAAATCATTCGGATTGACTAAAGTCCCAAATCCTTTGATCATATTGAAACCCATGCTGTTCATATATGTTAATATGCTATTTGCATTATGTTAATTGTGAAATGTTAGTTTGAAATAAAATAAAATGTTTAGAATGACTTGTTATGTAGTTAATCCTATCACCGTTAAATGCCATGTTTAATTTGTAGCCATGCCTTTGAAACCCTAGAATTAATTATCTCATTAATCTAGATAATCGAGATTATTATCTTCATGCAAAGTCTTGTATTGATAAGGTGTGGTCAGGGCCAATAGAATTTGCAAACCCGACTCTAGGGTAGGGTGGAATGGGACACCGTGCCCTAGAGCGGAGAGTGATTGCGGGCACAAGGTAGGGTAAGGGATTGTGGTGCGCCGTGAGACGGTTTCGCCCATCTCTTACCCTAGGATTGGAGTAGGGTAAGTGGGGTTGAGGTGCGCCGCTAGACGGTTTTAAGCCACCGCTACCCTAGGTTGGGTCGCGGCACGTGAGGTTGCGGACCATGTGAAATTAAGGACTAAAACCCTTATGCTGAGCAAATGTCATAGAACCCGCTCAAACCACAGGAGTTGACTTGTCAACACTTGTCTAGTAGCTGCTCAACTCGATTGAAACTCTGCAGGTGTGGCGGTGGAGGAGGTTTAGCAGTGAGGTTAGGCAAGCCGTGATTGGGTGCCTAACAACGGTAGAGTTCACTCGGCGGCACCGTTTTCTTTTCTTTGTGTGTGTGTGTGTGCGAGCCAGACCCGAGTGAATTCTACCGGGTAGAGCCTATATAAAGAGCTGAGCAGTGACAAGACCTGGCTTTCTTAACTCTTTAGCGGGAGTTAAGGGATCGTGTGGGTAAAGCTGAGCAAACTCTGCAGAGTCAAATAAATGGTATTCGAATACGCCGTGCTCCTGTTATTGAGTGTGTCACTTGGTGATTCAAAAGACAAAGCTTAAGTAGTTTTGTAAACATTTAACTTGTTTAGGTTGGTTAATGAACTCTTGTTGAAAACCCCTGAGATCTTAAGAAGTAAGTTTTGAGTCCGTCTTATTAAAATGATTGCAAATAAAACTGCATCCACTGAAAGATAATAAACCAAATATATTCCCTTCCTTGAAGTTCCGTGCATGTAGTAAGTTAAGATCCCTTTGGGATTTCTTTGAGCTGGTTGGTTGGCTCACGGCTTGCTAAATCTAATCTTTAGAGGATCAAGACGAAGGAGAAGGTCTCCGTTGAAGAAGTCCGGAGGACCTTTTCTTCGACGAGGACCCTTGGTGAGGTCTCGCCGCCAAAGCGGATTCTGGAAGTCTTTTTGTAATGTAAATATGCTTTGGGCTTGCACGCCCCGCTGTAAAAACCCTGGATGTTAATCCTTATGTCAAGTATATGCTGGACTTTTGTTGTAAGCATGCGATGGTATACTCTTGCGCGACACTCCATAACTGTTCATGCTTGGATAGTTACGAATGCCAGAACCGTCGCGCCCACGAAACGGGCGTTACAAGAAGTGGTATCGAGCCGCTCTTTGACCGTAGGTTGAGACCTAAGGCGATCTAGGAAGCGATTTTATCGCAAAATTTAATTTAAGTTGTAAAAGGGTTTACCGAAAAACATAAGTATTATTGCTGTCTTCTTCCTCTCTTGTGCTACCTTTTCTATCTTAGTCTAATCTTGCTTAAGTTTTATTTTATGCAAAGTGTTTATTGCTTTACTTGTCTAACTTCAAAATTCCGTTTCGGCAGATGGTGCACTATGTTTTCTCCCGACCGACCGTATGGAGGATGGCCATACAAGCTTTGGGAGATGAGGAGGTACCTTGGTTCGAGGGAGCATGCGGCCCGGTGTTCCAGGCAGTGAGCCGCACCGTGGGAGCAGCTCTACGAGTGGAAGGCGTGGTGGTCCTTACACCTCGCCTATCCGCCCCGACCAGAGCGCAGTTCGTCGCCGGGAGGATGGACCGAGACGACGCAGCCAGACGCGCCCGGCCCGAGCTGCGTTCTACTTGCGAGACTACTACGCCCTTGAGTTCTCCTTCACTCCCTTCGACCTGGTGCCACAGCAGCGTCGCCGAGGCCTGGCCGTGCCTCAGTTCGGTGAGGATGACGATCCCCGCCTCGCGGGCATCGCCGTCCTTTGGGCACAGCAGATCGTTCGCTACGACGGCGCGCCGCCGAGTCCAGAGGTTCCAGAGCAGCTGGGGAGGCTCGAGAGCGAGTTCAGCGGCTCGAGCCTCTCTCCGCTGCTTTGAGGAGATCGAGGCCGTGGATAGCGGTGAGGAGCCGAGCGTCGATCCTCGTGCTCCACGGTGCGATCTAGGCGCGGCGCCGGTGATGACCACGAGAGTACCGTGCGGTTCCGCCCGCGCACCCGCTTGCCCTCCCAAAGACAGGGACAGGGAGGAGTAGACGCTGACGCTAGTGGTAGCTCGACCCTTTGTAATAGCTGTACTTTTGGTATGTAATGCAAGTGCACACTGAACCCTAAGTGGTCTCATGCATCGCTTGCTTTATTGTGGAACTTATGTTAATTAATCCTTTATGTTGCTTGTCTAAATTATCAGTATTTCCTTCTGTGTGTTCAAAGCTTTCTTCTGTCCCCTTTCACTCTCGCACTTACCCTGTTCACCCTATACTTACCTTGAAATTCAAAGTCTTACTTACTCTTTAATTATAAAACCGCTGCAAATCTAACCTCAAGTTCCCAATAAACAGATGGAGCAAGAGGCGCATTTGTCGAACCGGTAGGCGGTGCACTGCCACCGACCAGAACACACTTGCAAAGGTTATTGAAATGTTAGAAAAGAATCGATATCAAGGAGAGCAGAATATCTTGAAAGTGTTAGATCAGCAAGCTCAGCTTCTCGAACAGATGGCAACCCGATCCTCCAGTGTTCCTAGTGGGAGTAATGCTCCTCGGGATGGTTCTCAAATTTCCACCGATGGGCGATTTTACAAAACACGTCCACGGTCTTCTCCACCTCCGTGACCCTACGGTGGCCGAGGATTGGCTTGTGGACGTGAGAGAAAGCTTCAAACAGCTCGATGCGATGACCAAGAGAAGGTGTTGCACGCATCCCATCGATTGCGGTGCCGCGACCACGTGGTGGATTAACTACCAACGCACCCTCTGAGCAGAGACATTAGTTGGGAGGACTTTTCAAAGGCCTTCCGCAAGGCACACATACCGAGATAGCGTCATGGAGGCTAGCGTCGAGAATTTCTTGCGTTAAGCAAGGAGGACGCACCGTTATGGAGTACTTACATCAGTTCAACCATTTGTCCAGTTTGCCCTGAAGATGTTGACAAAGAAGACAAGAAGATGAATAGATTCAGGATCGATTACAGCAGCTCTCAAATTTCATATTTCAGCTCGAAGTTCCAGGATTTACATGACATGGTGAATGACTTAATCACCTCGGAAGAAGCTAGAGGAGAAATGGAGGACTATAGGAAGCGTAAGGCAAGACACAAATCCCAATCCTCTTCACAAAATGCTCAACGAATCGGACATCGGGATCGCCTCATATCGATCCCAATCCTCCCGCCGCCAGAGGTTACCGAGGACTCGATGCCGCCAATCACGTGAAGATAATTCTCCTTTGCCACTAGCGCCATGTCCCACCGCGGTGGAAATCATCTTGCTAGTAGCTGCCCAAAGAGATCCAATGCTTGTTTTCACCGCGGAGAAGTTGGACACTATAGAGACCAATGTCCTAGAAGGAACTTGCCATCCGATGCGGCAAGATCGCAAGTCCAAAATCAGCAACCGCAAGAAAACAAGACGCAGTCAAGCCTAGCACTCCCAAGGAGGATATCTACAGATCAAAGCACTGGACCCGGTCTCCAGCCTAAGCTGCACACCAATTTCACGTCAGAAAGTCGAGGCAGGCCGCACTGCATCCACCTTCTATGCAAGGGTGAACCACGTGTCGGCAGAGGACGCCGCAGGGCTAGCGACATCATTGCCGGTATGTTTCCAATCAACTCCATACTGCGTTGATTTTGTTTGATCTGGTGCAACACATTCATTTGTTTCAAGAGTTTTGCTTCAAGAAATCAATTGCCTTCGTTGCTTTACCAAGACCCTATGTGGTTGAGACCACAGGGTTAGAATGGAGTCCCACAATGGGTGTGCGGGACTCAGATAAAAATCCAAGGGTAGATTTTAGAGCGATTTGTTGCAACTAGATATGACAGGATTAGATGCCATTTTGGGCATGAACCGTTGGCCAAGAACAAAGGCAAGGTAGACTGTGAGATCAAGATGGTGTCATTGGTCAATTCGAAGGTCGAAAGTGATAGTAGAGACAGATCGAGAAGTATTAAAAGATGCTAAGAAGCGTATGATCAACATGATAGCAGCCACACCTAATCAAGTACCGGTGGTACAAGAGTATCGAGATGTCTTTCGGAAGAATTACCAGGAAGACCTCCTGACAGACAAGTGGAACTTGCTATTGAATTGATACCTGGTACCAAGCCAATTGCCAAACATCAGTATAGAATGTCAGCTAGTGAGCTGAAAGAATTGAAGAAGCAGCTAGATGAACTCCAAGGGAAGGAATTCATTCGACCAAGTACTTCACCGTGGTCAGCCCCAGTCTTATTTGTGAAAAAGAAGAATGGAGAATTAAGGATGTGTGTTGATTACCGAGGCTTGAATGCTGTCACCATCAAAAACAAGTATCCTCTCCCCAGAATTGATGACCTGTTTGATCAACTCAAGGGTGCCAAAGTGTTTTCCAAGATCGATCTGCGCTCGGGTTATCATCAGCTTAAAATCCGAGAGCAAGATCGAGAGAAGACGGCTTTCATCACCAGATATGGATTATTTGAATTCACGGTCGTGCCATTTGGTCTAACCAATGCGCCAGCATATTTCATGAATCTTATGAACCTGGTGCATATGGACCAATTGGATCGATTTGTGATTGTCTTCATTGATGACATCTGATATATTCCAAGAGTGAAGAAGAGCATGCACAACATTTGCACATGGTATTGTCAAGACCGAGGAACATCGGCTATATGCAAAGTTTGACAAGTGCGCTTTTGGCTAAAGAAGTGGCTTTCTTGGGTCACATCATATCGAAGATGGAGTAAAGGTCGACCTAAAAGATATCTGCGCTTATGGAATGGAAACAACCCAAGACCGTGATCAAGTAAGGAGTTTCCTTGGATTGGCGGGCTATTATCGCCGATTCATTGAAGGCTTCTCGAAAATTTCTCGACCACTCACTCAGCTATTGAAGAAGGATGCCATTCACATGGACCGATGCATGTGAAGAAGGTTTTCGATGTTAAAGACCAAATTGACAACCACGCCCATCTGATTTTGCCTAATCCGTAAAAGGAATTCGTGTTTATTGTGATGCTTCAAAGCAAGGTTTGGGATGTGTACTTATGCAAGACGGAAAGGTTGTCGCTATGCCTCAAGACAATTGAGGCCGCATGAGGAGAATTATCCCACGATTTAGAACTAGCACCGTAGTGCATGCACTAAAAATTTGGCGGCACTACCTGGGGGAATCGATGTGAGATATTTTACGATCACAAGAGCCTAAAGTACCTATTTACACACCGAATTAAACATGAGACAGCGCAGATGGTCGGGCGATAAAGGATTATGATGTTGATCTTCGATCACCCGGCAAGGCCAATGTAGTTGCCGACGCCCTTAGCCGCAAGGCTCGTCCAAGCAAAACTAGCAAATCGAGTATCCGCGAATTGCAAAGGGACATAATACGGTCAACTTGGTGATCACGAGAACAAGGTGAAGAAACAAGATTAGAAATTCAACCATTCTTGATGATCAGTTAAAGCAAAGACAAGATGAAGATGAAGAGATTCAAAAACTGAAAAGGATATTGAAGAAAGAGACTCCTCGAGTATACGATAGACGAGCATGGAATCCTCACCTTCCGTGGTCGCTATTGCATACCCGACAAGAAAGAGTTAAGGAATTAATATTGTCTCAAGCCCATTCGTCCCAATTCTCAATTCACCCAGAGGTACTAAGATGTACCAAGATCTGAAGAAGAAGTATTGGTGGAACCAGATGAAGAAGGAAGTGGCAGAGTATGTAGCTAAATGTGATGTCTGCCAGCAGATCAAGATAGACCACCAGAAACCATCGGGATTGTTGCAACCTCTGCCAATACCCGAATGGAAATGGGACAGTATCGGCATGGATTTTATTACTGGACTTCCCAAGACTCGTGAGGGATATGATGCTATTTGGGTCATTGTCGATAGATTGACCAAAGTGGCTCACTTCCTCCGATCAAGCAAACGTATGGGAAAGATAAACTTGCTGAGTTATACTTGACCAGAATTGTAACTCTACATGGAGTTCCAAAGAAAATTGTGTCGGATAGAGGAGCACAATTTACATCTAAGTTCTGGGAGAAATTACATGAAGCAATGGGCACTGATTTGAATTTCGATTCACCTATCACCCCAGACGGATGGATGCAGGGAGCAGAAGAACGAATCGATCTTGGAAGATATGTTGAGAGCTTGTGCTATTGTGTATGGTGCAGCCTGAATACTTGCTTACCATTCGCTCAATTCTCATATAACAATAGTTACCAAGCTAGTATCCAAATGGCCCCGCTTGAAGCACTTTATGGCGAAAAATGCAACCCTCTCGAATTGGACGAAACAGAGAGCGACAACTTATTGGTCCTCGATTGTTCAAGACACGAGAAGAACATGTTAGAATTGTCGAGACAGACTCAAAATGGCACAAGACCGACAGAAGAGCTATGCAGATAACCGCAGGAAGGATTTGAGTTTTGAAGTTGGAGATTTCGTCTACATCAAAGTCACTCCATTCAAAATAATTAAGAGATTTCAAGTTAAAGGCAAATTAGCACCAAGATATGTGGGACCGTTTCAGATTATCGGAAGAGTTGGGAAGTAGCTTATCAAGTGCGGCTCCCACCCAACTTGTCAAGAATGCACAATGTGTTCCACGTATCTCAGCTTCGAAAGTGTCTACGTCAACCAACAGATGAGGTGCCATTGTCAGATATTGAATTACAGGATGACTGCACGTATGCTGAAGAACCACTACAAATACTTGAAACATCAGAGAGGCAGCTCAGAAACAAGAATATCAGATTTTGCAGAGTGCAGTGGAAGAATCACACAGCGGATGAGTCCACTTGGGAACGAGAATCAGACTTGCAGCGAGATTTCCCCAACTTACTCCCTGGACCAAGTTAATCTCGGGGTCGAGATTCTTTTAAGGGGGGTAGGTTGAAAAGCCCCAAAATTTCAAAATCCAAAAATTTGTGAATTTTTGCCGGTTTTTGGGTGAATTTCAGAAACTTTCCTTTTTGGGAAAGTTTCCCCCGTTCCCGCTTTCCTTTCTGGGCCGGGCGTCTTCTTTTCTCTCCGGCGCCCCGCTTCTTTCCGCCTTCTCCGTTCCTCGGCCCCCCCGCGGGCGTCTCCTCCTCCCTCCGTGGCGCCGCTCCTCCCGCTTTCCTCGCGCCTGCGCGCTTCTGCGCTGCGCCTCGCGCGCCAGCGCGCCTCGGATTCGCCTCGCCGCGCGCCGCCGACCGCCGCGGTCCGAAACGTGGCGCTCCGCGCGCGCCGCCGCCTCTCTGCGCGCTGCCCCGCTGGTACGCCGCTCCCTCCTCCTCGCGCGCGCCGCCTCGCCGCGGCTCCCGCTCTCGCGCCGCCGCCTGCCCGACCACCGCAAGCATCCTCGCGCCACGCGCGCCATCCTCTGCGCTCGACCCCACTGCAGCCCCGCCGTCACTTCGCGCGCGACGCGCTCCTCCCATGCCACGCTCCACCCCGCCCGTGCTGTCCTGTCGCCATAAACGCCGCAGCGCGGCTCGGTCCACCGCCGTCTCGCGGAGGAGACGCCCCGACCTGCTCCCATCATGCCCGATTGACCCGGGCTCGCCGTTGCCTTCACCCCGAAGGAGCCCCTCCCTCCGCCCGGGTACAAATACCCCACCTCGGTTTCCCCTCTCTCTTTGCTTCCCGAACACTCCCAGCACCCCCATTCACCTCCCACCGCTCCCCCGCCTCTCCCTGAGCTGCCAATCGAAGCCGCGTCGCTCGAGGCTCCGCCGTCGTCTCCCCCTGCGCCGGCGACCCCGTAAAGCGGATCTTCCGTTCCCCTCCCCATTCTCCAATTGTTTCGTCCCGAGCTCCTCCTCGGTGTCTTGATCACGCTGTAACTCTGTTTGGCAGTGCTCGCCGTGGAACGCCGTCACCGCAGCTCCTCCGCAGACGAACCAGGCTCCGTGGCGGCTCTCTCGCGCCTCCCGCCTCCCCGCCACTCCCAATGTGAGCCTCCGATCCCTTCCCGTGTAGCGCGGCCGATTGGGCTATTTCGCCGCGGCGACTCCTCGCCTCCGAGCACCGAACTACCCCTTCTCTCCCGCTCACCATTGTTCCTCGCCTCCAAGACCCTAAAATGGACTCCCGAGTCAAACTCTAGCCGGTGGAGCCCTCCCTGGTCATCGGGGACCCTCGACGCCGCCGAGCACCGCAGCTCCGCCACCCCGTTTTTCGTCGCCCCGCCGGTGGAGGTAGACGACGACGACGTGGCGCTATCCCCCGTCCCTCCTCCTCGGCGCTTTCAAACCGCAGCCCTCGATCCTCGTGCGCTGGCCCATTGTGCCGTTCCCTCCGCCGTCCGATGATCATAACCCCACTCTCCTCGACCGCCCGATCCAGCTCACCGCCGCCGCCTTCATTCGTCCCGCCGTCCGATCTCCACGTCAGACGGCATCCGTCCGCCCTGCGTTCCCCACGCCGATGCCATCCGCATCGCCACGCGCGTCGACCATCCCGACCGGAGAGCGCGCCTGCGAGTGGGCGCGCCCGGCCGCTTTCGGCCGCGGCGCCGCGCACGCTACCGCCGCGTTTGAATCTCGAGCCGGGCCGCACCGTAGCATGGGCCGCCCGAGCATCAGCATAATCATTTTCCAGATTTATTCATTTCTAAAATCCCGAAAATCCAAATAAATCCTAGAAAATCACGTAAAATCCCAAAATTCCCAAACTTCACCACTTTGTTCCAAATATTATTCCAGACCCTCCGTGAACTCCATTTCCACAGATTCTCCCCACCTAAATTCCTAAAAATCCATTTGGGGTGTTTATGCAATTTACTCCTTTTAAATAGTTTATTTTCCTCGCTTGATTAGTCTCAAGTGGATTTAATTTGTTTTGTATGTTTGCGCTAGTGTCTGAGTCTCCTAAGTTCATTCTGGCACCCAGAGCCGAGATTCTTCGTTCGAGCTAGCGAAATCATTCGGATTGACTGGCAAGTCCCAAATCCTTTGATCATATTGAAACCCATGTCGTTCATATATGTTAATATGCTATTTGCATTATGTTAATTGTGAAATGTTAGTTTGAAATAAAATAAAATGTTTAGAATGACTTGTTATGTAGTTAATCCTATCACCGTTAAATGCCATGTTTAATTTGTAGCCATGCCTTTGAAACCCTAGAATTAATTATCTGTTAATCTAGATAACTGTAGATTATTATCTTCATGCAAAGTCTTGTCTTGATAAAGTGTGGTCATGGGGCCAATAGAATTTGCAAACCCGACTCTAGGGTAGGGTGGAATGGGACACCGTGCCCTAGAGCGGAGAGTGATTGCGGGCACAAGGTAGGGTAAGGGGATTGTGGTGCGCCGTGAGACGGTTTTCGCCCATCTCTTACCCTAGGATTGGAGTAGGGTAAGTGGGGTTGAGGTGCGCCGCTAGACGGTTTTCGCCCACCGCTTACCCTAGGTTGGGTCGCGGGCCTGGTGAGGTTGCGGACCATGTGAAATTAAGGACTAAAACCCTTATGCTGAGCAAATGTCATAGAACCCGCTCAAACCACAGGAGTTGACTTGTCAACACTTGTCTAGTAGCCGCTCAACTCGATTGAAACTCGCAGTGTGGCGGTGGAGGAGGTTTAGCAGGTGAGGTTAGGCAAGCCGTGATTGGGTGCCTAACAACGGTGAGAGTTCACTCGAAGCGGCACCGCTTTTCTTTGTGTGTGTGTGTGTGTGCGAGCGGACTGAGTGAATTCTACCGGGTAGAGCCTATATAAAGAGCTGAGCAGTGACAAGACCTGGCTTTCTTAACTCTTTAGCGGGAGTTAAGGGATCGTGTGGGTAAAGCTGAGCAAACTCTGCAGAGTCAAATAAATGGTATTCGAATCGCCGTGCTCCTGTTATTGGAGCTGTGTCACTTGGGTGATTCCAGAAGCAAAGCTTAAGTAGTTTTGTAAACATTTAACTTGTTTAGGTTGGTTAATGAACTCTTGTTGAAAACCCCTGAGATCTTAAGAAGTAAGTTTTGAGTCCGTCTTATTAAAATGATTGCAAATAAAGCGCATCCATTGAAAGATAATAAACCAAATATATTCCCTTCCTTGAAGTTCCGCATGTAGTAAGTTAAGATCCTTTGGGATTTCTTGAGCCGGTTGGTTGGCTCACGGCTTGCTAAATCTAATCTTTAGAGGATCAAGACGAAGGAGAAGGTCTCCCGCTGAAGAAGTCCCGAGGACCTTTTCTTCGACGAGGACCCTTGGTCAGTAGGTCTCGGCGCGCTCGGCGGATCTCGAAGTCTTTTGTAATGTAAATATGCTTTGGGCTTGCACGCCCAGCTGTAAAAACCCTGGATGTTAATCCTTATGTCAAGTATATGCTGGACTTTTGTTGTAAGCATGCGATGGTATACTCTTGCGCGACACTCCATAACTGTTCATGCTTGGATAGTTACGGAATGCCGTGTCCGTACGCGCCCCTGGAAACGGGGGCGTTACATGGTAATGTTGGTAGTTTGATAATTGAACCTTGGAAAACCCCCAAGTTTATAAGAAGTTATGATTTTATGTTCAAAATCTGTTTACAACTAAAAGTGCATCCACATAAAATAATAGACTTGATTCCCTTCACTTGATACACCATGCATGTAGATATTGCTAAACTCCATGTGACTTGCTGAGTACGGAAGTTGTACTCATACTTGCTAAAAACATAAACGTAAACAAATTAATATCGAAGAGGCTGGAGGAGACGAGGAGGTGATCTTATACGAAGTTGATGACGCTTGGAATTAGGATCGTTCTTCGCTCGAGTTTGCCTGTGGTTCTTTTGTAATGTAATTAAGGGCAGTTGACCCTACTGTGCTACTTGGCTTTCGCCTTTATATTGGAATAAAGTTCGCTTTTGCTCTTAAACTTGTGATGGCAATATTATACACTCGTTGGATATACTCGCAGTTGAACAGTTCTGGGCAACCGCGAGGGTTTCATAATACTCCCGGAAACGGGGGTGTTACACAATATCTCAGTGCCGGTCGGTCTTTTCTCCGGTCTAGTCCATCTACTTGCGTATTGCGATCAGTAGCCGAATTCCACGGCTACTTCCATTGTTTCATACACGGCAACCGTTGCTGAATGTGTGCACTAGCCACTAGGATAAAAAGGACTTGAAAGAATCGATGAAAATGCTTTAATGCATAAAACATGTGAGGGTAACGCATAAAATGGATAGGAGGGTGAATTAATTATGGCCGATTTACAGAACTAACTGTTATCGGCTGTTTTGTGCTTTCAAATGGTACGATTCCGACCTTAGCTCAGTTGGTAGAGCGGAGGACTGTAGTATTCGCAGATCAATCCTTAGGTCGCTGGTTCGAATCCGGCAGGTCGGAACTTCTTTTTGTTGACATTTTTTTCGCGCCTTTCACTAAAAGGAAGGGACAGCAACACCAGTTACACCTCATCACATTTCTCCATAGTTGTCTTAAAACGAGATTTATAGTTGGATCAATTGATCCTACTGCAGAGTTAAAAAAAAATGATCCTACTGCATGTTAAGAATTCGTGAGCGCACGTCTCAAAAAAAGGAAAAGAATTTGTTAGCATGAGTTTTTGATACCAGATAACTTCAACAATTTGCACACCAACTCTGAACCAATTTAGCCGTATCAATATTAATCGAGTTATGCACGCATGTACAGCTAAGTGGAATAGCATGCATACATACATACAGGAAAAATACCTTTTACATCCGGGTGTAATTACACCCACCTCTAATATACCACCTAAACAAATTTGAAATACTCCTTTATCACTTTAGGTATATTTGTATACTAATTATAAGATACTCCAATGTGAACCACACGAAAAACTTGTAAAGAAGTCCATAATTTTTAACGTATTTTGTAAATAACTTCATATACGCGCATATATATACTCTCACACCCTACTTGCAATCTTCCACTACGTTACATCCTATCCGGTGAGTACACATATTTCATGCTCACACTAGCTGCCGCCACGCCGTCATTAAAATTGCTTATTGATTTATAATTGAAATTGTATTATAGCAATGATTAGTTTTTTAAGTTATTCAGTTTAAACAAAATAAAGAAAAATAAGAAAAATAAAACACTGTTATATTTTTACAGACAATACAAAGAAAATAGAAGAAAAAATAAAAAAGAAGAAAAAAACTAAAATTAAGAAGCCAACGTTTTTATTCCGAAAGGTAGATGTCAAAGCCAGAATAAACAGGACTTAAAACGTTTGGCACAACCGATTAGTGCGGCCGCGGTTGTTATTATTCAATTGTTAGGCCGTTGTGCCTTTGAACACGAGTGACTTGAGAGACTACGACTTGAACTATATAGCCAACATTTAGCTTTTTGAAATAGTTTCTTCACTTTTTTCATTTTTGGATAAGGCACTTTCGGATAAGGCAGAAGATCACGAGTACATCACACAACCTATTCCTCTCGCTCTTGTTACACGTATACATCTTTCTCTCACTTTTTCCACCGCTTGCCATCTCCTTCTAAAAACTACTTCTTTTAGTCACTACTATTTATTTTTAATAAGAAACCATAACTAAAAGCTTATTAGCAAAATCCAATATGATGGCCCTCCACCAAGCTTCCTTGTTGTGCGCCAAGTAGCAGCCGAAACTGGAGCCGACGACGCATTGCCATCCTGGCCCATGGATCATGTCAAACTCCTCCAGTCATTCAATTTGAATTGTTGAGCAGCGCTCCTCCATGCTTAATTAATTTATGATCTGGACCGTTTCTTTTGAGAAAGTAGGGAATCATCTTCCCTTGTTCGCTTGCAAGTATCTCGCAAAACAATTTAATTAATTGAGGATAGCATATCATGTATACCTTCTTGATGTTGGCCGCGATGCTCCGGCAGTCGAGGACGTCGAAGCGGTCGAGGGCCTTGGACGCCGCCGACATCGCCTGCAGCTGCATCTTCACCGGCATGTCGGTGTCCTCCACCGTCGCCTTCCCTTCCAGCATTTTGCTCTCAGAAGCAGGGGTTGCAAGAGTTCGTCTCCATTTGGAATAGTTGGGTCTTAGTCGGCTAAGGTCAGTGTCCTGACTTCTATATATGGGCCGTGGCATCGCCTCCGCAGTCCCCACCACGGTCCACGGCCGCCACGGCCTATGTGTGCTGAAACGATCCGCCAACCATCCGTCCCGCAGGCCGCAGCCCGTAGCCAACGGCCCAGGAGACAGTCCGATCGCGCGCAGAAACGCACGTGACGCATGGGTGCGCAGCGCGTCCAGCCCCCGACGAGCGACGGCACCCGGTAAAACGCAGCGGTACGGCCCGCGCTGCGCACCGATCACCTCCTGCTGACCTCGCGTCCAGAGTCGCGAAGCGCCAATCTGCCGCCACACGGCTAGGGTTCGAGCTGGGCCTTTTAGGCTTTGAGCCCGATAGAAACGAGAAAAACTTGAGCAGCTTGAATTGGGGTCTAAATCTAGACTTGGACTTGAGTTCAGCTCAGCCTAAACTCGAATAGGCTCAAGTTCAGCTTTAAAATTCGACAACAATTAAAATAATTTATTATGCACTATTTTTCAATAATAAAAAAATTTTAGTTCGAGCTCGGCTCTAGTAAACCCAATAACAATCAAAATAATTCAAACATACACTAATTTTCAACAATAAGAAAAAGTTCGAGCTCGGTAAACTCGGTAAGAGTTAATATGTATCATTGTTTAAGCTCGAAATGAAGCCCGCGAACTATTCGAGTTTGGCTCGGTAAAACTCGCGAGCTCGAGATCAAGCTCAAGTTCGGCTCGTTTAAAGTTCGAGCCAAACTCAAATCAAATTTAAAACAAATTAAACTTGAATAATTCACGAGCTTCAGGCTTTTTTTTTTATAACTTTACACACGGCGCACCGCGCAAGCCGAACCCCGCCCGCTCGGTCGCAACACCGGCTTTCCGCGCGCCGCTCACGGCGTTTCGCGCTCATGCCGCCGCAGACACACTCAATGGTGCCGGTGCCCCGTGCGATCCTCGCGGTCGAGCGCACGCTCCACTCTGCTCCATGCCTGTGCCGCGCGTGCCCCGCTTTGGAGTGGAGCGTGCGCTTTCACCACCGAGCGCGGCTGGCCTTTCTTTCAGATGTCATGTCAGCTCCATATGGTTCGCTTGCCATGCGCTGTATGTGTTATTGGATTGTTGATCCTTCCTAATAGTAGGACAGTATTTGCATCAAGACAATAAAATTGTACGGTTACTATGACTTATATATACACACATACAAACACTTTTTTTTTGTAGCTGAGCGTATTAGAGTAAGTTTAAGGGTGCAAACGAACGGATAGTTTCCATCCGATCGATCGAACGAAGGCTTGCAAAGCGAATATAGAGGTGACAAATGAGTATTTGGCACTATCTGTATTCGACTCTGACTAAAAAAAATACAAAACAAGATACATAACAAGTGATATCTATCCATATGTGTCTATATTTCATGTGGTATAAGAAAGATTATTGTGACTTCACTTAGAAATAGGATAAAAGATAGACGGATTGTTACATCTGAGCAGGAAAGGGATATAGAGTGCTCTTGTTTGGATATCTTGGCGATTAGTCGCTTTGTGTTCGCTCTAACTGCACTCTTACTGTTCAATGACCCGTGTAGGGGGTGTAAAAGAAGCAGATACTTTTCGTCCAATTGAAGGTTTGCGGAGCAAATATGGAATAGAGAAATGAATATTCAGTACTACCCATGTTTGACTTCGACTCTAAGAAAAAATACAGAATAAGATACAGAATGAACAATATCCGTCTGTATCCGCTCTAATTGCACCCCCTAAATAAGTTATCGAGCTCATCCCCACCCACTCGTGCCAGATCCCCAACCCCCGACGTTGACATCACATGGGCAGTATGCGTTATGGCTAGGTGAGGTAGTAAGCTCTAATGAGGCGTCCAGTAAATTTATGAGTACAGTAAAAATGGTTTTATTTGACCGTAAATGTGAATGTATCTAAATGTAAATATAGTATCCATTTTTACTACCTTCATCACACAACGATTCTATTTTTTCACCTGTCCATAAATGTGAATGTATCTGGATGTAAATGTGTTATACATTTTTACTGCCGTTATCACACAATGGCTTCATTTTTTATCTAGCTGTAAATTAGAATGTATCTAGGCGTAAATATGGTATCCATTTTTACTGCCACCATCACACAGCGGTTCTATTTTTTCATCTAGCCATAAATTGGAATGTATCTAGATATAAATGTTGTATCCATTTTTACTGCCTCTGTCATATGGTCATCAGGCGCCACGGCTAGGTGTGACAGTAAACTCTAATGATCTGTCTAGTTAATTGGTCAGTACAATAAAACATATTCATCTGACTATAACTTGGTCTGTATCTGGTCATAAATGTGATTTTTCATTTTTACTACTGTCATAACACAGTGCGGCGTCAGCATGGGAGACGGCAGACATACAGCAGTGGCAAAGCTCCATGACACGGGCGACGATGATCGATTATTGCTGATTGGGTAGGCTTCCACGCCTTTGTGGTGAAGTACATATTCCTATTTCTCACATAGCATTAATGATATTGCTATATATCTTTATCCTTTTGAGCATATTTTAATAATGATTATAAGATATTTCAAAGTAAATTCTATGAAAATTTTTATTAAAGTCTACTTTATACATATATCTTTTATGTATGGAAAAAAGGTATATAGTAAAAATAAAGAGATCCGATGAACTTTTTTTTAACTAAGTCATATGGGAGTATCTAAGAATTAGTATTTAAATATACCAAAAATAATAACATACTCGTTTAAGTGATAAAACCATCAGCACCCAACCGAGATGGTAGGCTTCCTTCAAAATACCATCGGCCAGGTTTGGCACACTAGCACATCCTCTGCTCAACATTCTAAGGGCATGTTTTTTTTGGCTTTGGCTTATATTATAACTTATAGTTTTTAAGTTGTTCGTGAGAGAGTAGAAGTAATAGAAATTCGCGTGTGATTTTGACTAATATAAATGAAGTCACTATAGTGCGTAATACAATCAACTTGTAGATCATATCTTAAAAATATATTTCGTTTAAAAGCTAGTTGTTATAGAAAAACTGAAGAACAACTTTTATACACTGAAAGAAGAGCCCGAGTTCTTTCCCACAGACACAATCACGTCAGCGAAGAAAATATCGTTTTCTTCCCTGCTTTTTCTCCACACAATGATTGCCGGTTTAGGATGGAGGGAAGAAGCGGTTGAGGTTGAAGGGCAAGCTGTAGAACTCCTCATTCCTGCTGTCCCCTTTGAACGACCGGAACGGTACCCACCACGGCATCCCCCGGTCCTTGGCTGCGTTTTTCACCTCCAGTGTGTTGTCTAGGAAGACGGCCACGATCAGTCCAACCGTTGGCGGCGACGAGAAGATCGTGTTGATGTAGTCGTTAAACTGTATTTCAAGCGACACAAAAGTTAAAAACGTTAACATTCTTCAACGTCCTATCTGGAGTTCAGAAGAATATGTATTGTTGAAACTAGTCTATCTGGTTTCATCAAGTTCTCCAAAACATTTCTGCATAACTATAAATGTAAAACAGTTTTCTATGTAGGTGATAGCCACTTTGCGTATCTAATCACTAAGCCAGTTCGAAATCTTAGGTGTTTGACTATAGCCCTGTTCCAAATAGCGATGGCTTCTTCTGGTTTTCAGAAGCCACAAGATGTTTGAAACACGTTGGGTTTTTAATGTGGCTTTTTCTTTTTCTTTTCCTTTGCATTATCCGTGGAGATATAATAATGTTTTTTTAATATATTTTTCCTATTTTTCTTTATTTTCTTTTAATTGAATACATAAAAATACTAACGTCCCTACAGTGGCATTTCAGCTAAAAACTAAAAATCCAAAAGTAAAAAACTACCGCACTTTGAATCATATCCTATGAGCCATGAGTAAAAATAATGGAGACAAACCCATCCAGCTTTTGTGTGCGCAGGACCACGTTGAGCAGCCATGCTGTACCGGAAAAAGTATTCGGGCACAGATAAGCCAAGAAAGATGGAGACACCGACGATAAAGAGGTTGCGCATGGAGTTCATGTTGGTGAACTGCAAGAAGGAGAACCCCACTGCAGCTGAAGTCAGGTAAAGCAGATGCGTGAGACTAGAAATAACCAAATCGTGAACTGCACATATTACTCGTATCAGATGGTGCAGGGTGACCAACCAACTAGTCCAAACAAGACGCAGTACACGGCCGCAAAGATTGTGAATGGGATAGAAGCAAACAGTGCTCCAAATTTTCCTGCACCAGATAAAGGAGGCTTCAGGAATACTGTGTTTTCAGTGGCATGATCTGCAAACAGGTCAATGTCCTATCAACGATATCTCACCCAACATGGAGAAAAAGATCATGAAACCAGCAGATATCTGTATAACCCGTCGGCTCCCGATCCTTGTTGATCCTAACAAGCCCACATTCTCCCTGCGTTGTTCCTGATAGTATCAAGGCTGGAAGAAAATATTTGTGAAGCCACGTTGATTTAACTTTTTCTGTAGTGTACTCACACGGAGACAGTGGAACCAGTCCCTGTTCCAAATAGCCCGTCGAGGAGGATGCCGATTCCCTGTTGTTTATAGAGCATTTGTTCTCAGTTTTGAGCAGCATTCGGGTGTAGAAAAGAAGAAAAATCATGGGTCCAGGATAATATCTACCTGCCACCCAATGCCTCTACTCAGGATATGAGCTGGAGGTGGAGTTGCACTTGCAAGCCGGGCAGCAGCCTTGTAAGAAGCTGTGGACTGTCCAAGGGAGACATTACTGTTAAGGTCAAGGCTGCTATGCGAAGCAATGGATTCTGCAGACTTGTAACTACGGGTATCACCTCTATTAGTGAGACCAAAACAGCAGCCACCATACCAAAAGATTGGCCGGCATTGAAGGTTGGTGCCCCCCATTGCAGTGGAAAAGGGATCTTAATCCTAGAACAAGTCACCATATATCAGTACCCACAAAACATTACTGAAGAATTCTCAAGGGAAAAAAAAGCTGAATAGCTATCCTGAGCGGGAGCATTCTACTTAACATGTGGGGCTCCACCTGTCATTCTTTAATAAATGTTAATTGTACACAGCAAAACACCTAAAACTAGGTAGGGAAAATTTGTTTTTCCCTGCTAGAAAAGAGAATGACAAAATGCAGTATAAAATGCCAAAACACGTAGCATCTTCGCTTTGCATCCATTTAAATTTACATGAGAGATCAGTCCATCAGGGAGATCAAACATCAGATTGGCAAAGGGGCTAACCATGGGGCAGAAGAGATCAGATTGGCACGGTCAGTGCGGCAGTTGATCTGAGTGACCTCAGTGCTATGCTTATACGCACCACCTGCAGTGAGGATTTGAGCATAGGCCCAGACCAATGCGATGCAGATGAACAGGGAGAACCTTTCCAATATGGGAATCTCTCTTATTTGTACACTCTTCAGATACTGAGAAAAAAAAAGAGATGTCATTAATTAGAAATGCTCGACTTCTCGGGCAAAATTTGGTTGACAGTAAAGACTTAGATAATTGGAGTTGCTTGTCAAACCTGAGAGAGCACAACAAAGAGGATCAACATTGGCAGGCCAACCTCAACGCATCGCCCAACCTGATGCAACATCAAACATCAATGCAATGAACGAACTATCCTTTCTCAAAAAATATACATACATGTTTTGCTTGTGTGGGCAAGTTGAGAAACACCAAGTGAAGACCGAAACAGAGCGGGCAGTACCACAGGGAATCCTCTTTCGAAAAGGCCAAACCCGAGCAGCGCAACCACCGGCGCCATCCCCAATGGACTGAAGAATCTGAACGTAACACCCATGACCCATCAGTAGAGCCTGGGCGCTGCCAAAAACTGAACTAACATCGCATATGCAACAAGCAACATATTTGTTCTAACACACTAATACTACTACTACTACTTGGCAGTGTGAAAGTACCTGGAGAAAATACCCCACAGCTGGCTGTAGCCCAGAATGATCTGAATACTGGAGGACACTATCAGAGTCCCCTGTATTGCCCTCATGGTCTGGAGGAACCTCTGCTCACGAACGAACAATGGCTGGATTTGATTAAATCACCTCATCGGAAACAGTGGAATGAATGTACACGCAGAATCGCTCACGTCATGGTCGTCGGGTATCCCTGCGAGCGACGAGTCTTGTATGATGGCCATTATCGGGATCACGAAGGCGTAGGACCCGCCGATCACCGTCGGCAGGCGCGTCCCGAACAGCGACTGCAGCAGCGTGTCTATGCCGGTCACGAACAGCAGCGTCTGAACCACCCTCACCCTGTCCCCCTGCAACCCATCCAAGATAGATGGAAGTGCCAAGACATCATCAAACGCATATCACCAAGCACCAACGAAGGGTGATGTGAACCAAAAAGTGCAAGGCGCTCACGTCGTTTCCGCCCATCATGGGCACCAGCACCGTTGGGATCATCACCGCCGTGCCCAGCGCCAGTATGTAGTGCTGGAATCCCAGTATGATCGCCTCCCCTGAACAGCAAAAGAAACGCGCTTCAGAGTGGAATCCCGACCGAAATGTAAATATGCTCGATTCTTATGCTAGCTTTGACGCACCCCAGGGAGGGTTGGAGTCTACGCAGTATTCGAGCCCCTGGAGCTGCTCCATGGGCGGATGGCTGATCTCCTCCGGCTTCACCTCAGCCATTTTGCTTTCTTGGCCGCCGAGAGAAAAAACCCGAAGGAAACAGGAGAACTCTGCCTCTGCTTCGCAAACCACACGATTTCCTCACTTACGTAGGCGGCCACCTGCTCGCCAGCGTGGCGATTCTAGCTTCTTCCTGGTCTTTCAAGAAGGGGAAGAAGCCAGCCAGCCAGATGGGGCTTGCTTCCACTCTCGATGCCCTTTGCGGGACGAAACTTGTTGGAGAAAAAGTTGCGAGGATGGCTTGTTTGTGAGAGGGAGACGGACGGGCGGGGAGAGGGAGGGATAGATAGCAGCGCCAAGAGCAATTCGCACCCTCGCCAGCGTCCACTAGTAGCACTACGAGCTGCCAGCCTTTGTCGTGTCGTGGTGCTTCTTTTCCTTCACTTTTTCTTTTGGAAGTGTATGGGTGGATCCGTTGGAAGAAGATCTAACGTCCCAGATCAATCTGACTATTTTTATCCTAAAAAATAGTCGAATGTGTATAGCAATACTCTTTTCTTTTATCCTCGGTTTTTCCTCCTAGGTTAATGCTTTCTCTCATTTTGAAGTGTTCTTCCCTCCTTTCGGGTAACTGGCCGTTGGCTTTTTTTGCTATGACCAAATTGCCCTCCCACAGCCCTGTATTTTTATCTGCCAGCGTGAGCTATTGCCTAGTAACATAGGACATATACGCACTGTTGGTTTTTATTTTATTTCTCTTTCTTCCTCTTTACCAAAGATGCTTACCGTTTGTTTTCAAGGAACAAATCCATTTTACGACCTTTAACTATTAATGAAACTGAAAATCAACCTAGAACTACAAATCTGCTTACTTTACACCTATGAACTACTCAAACCAATCCAACCTGGTTTCTAGTTGATGTGGTGGCGGTTTTGAGTCCACATCACCAAAATGGACATGTATCCATGTCACCAAAATGGACATGTAAGCGCTTAGTCAGTAGACAAACTAGCAACAGATGATCAAGTTAAAGAAAAAAAATCCTTCATTATCTCTTCTTCAGTTCTTCTCCATCTTTGTCTTCCCTCTACATACCCAAGCAACTGGCTTGGGCTTACCAGTCGATGTCATCCTAGCGCTGCAGCCGGATGAGTGCGAGGGTGGCCACAACGGCGGCGAGGCTACCAACGTTGGTCATGCTAGCCATTGCACCTATCATTCTGTTCACCACTTTGTCAAGTTCATCGCGGCAAGAGCTTCTCTGCACGGTCCCATCCATCCAACTCCTGAACTCCCGTATCTAGCACCAAGAAAAACACATACCACAAAGAACATTGACCACACGCGAACTTCCATAGTAGAAATCAAACATCGTGAGCTCTACTCAAACCTCAGCGCTCAATTCTAATTTCTATTACAAGGACGACCACTACCCCCAGATAGCCGCATTCTAGCTCCGATTAGATCTGTGCACTGGAGGAGAACCACTGTTGTCCATCGGCCGACCTCCAACTTTACGATGGCACACCTGCTCACGCACTTGCCGTCGTCTTCCACATCCACCGCTGCTGCCGCACCTCTGCCATGGTGTTAGGGTTGCAAGCAGTAGAGAGATGGAGAGAGGGAGGCTACGGCTGTGAGCACCGAATAGAAGTGGTAGCGCTGGTAGAAGCCTGGAGTAGGGGCAGAACTGTAGTGGTTCATGGGTGTTCAGCTGAACACCCAAAAATTTTAACAAAAACTCTGTATATACAAGGTATAATACATATGTATATACTTAGTTGGGCCAAATTAGCTATATTCATACACAATCAGCCCAAACCAGTACTGGTTGGCTGGCCTCACCGTCTGGGTCTAGCCCATTTGCGGCGTTGCCGTCGATCGGCCGTGACCTGTGGCTGTCTGGCTGATCCCCCTAATCCCCAAGTCCCATCTGCTAATTTGTGGCTAACCCTAACAGACTAACAGTTAGTGCCCTCCACTCGTCTGCTTGCGTCGATCGGTCTCGCCACTCACTAGGATGACAGGCGGCGACAGTTGGTAGGAGAGGAGACCAACAGGCAGCAGCAGGCTAGCATTTGCAGCTGGCCGGTAGCGGCCTGGAGTTCACCTTCGTGCTCTGGCGACTGGTGCCCCACTACTCTACGCCTCCCAGGACCCGGCGACCACCTCACCTCTGGCTCCACGCCTCCGCCTCCACCATTTTGTTGTCAGTTCCTCAGCTCCTCTCTCTCCCTTAGTTTGCAAATCGCAATTTCGCATCTGCAGTAGATCTAGATAGATCGAGGATTCGGGGGGTGGCCTAGACCCAGCAATTTGGACAATTGATAAATGATAATCCATGTTTGATGTTTATTATTTATGCATTTTTAGTACACTGTGTCACTGGCGACTTTCAAAAACAACAATTGAACCATTGAAACTTATGCAATGTATTGACGTTGAAGTAACATCATAAAAGTTAAAACAGCTGATATTACGACACAGGATGACCAAAATTTGCCATTTTATGGACATGTACATCCAGATCCAACCATAGAACTTGTAATTGGCTATGAGATCCAGGTAGCAATGCTTTGCACAGGTAGTTGACATGGTTGAATTTGACAAGTTGAAAGCTTTATATTTGTCCATATGTAACTTATATTTCTTCCGATCCACTATAATTTCACTTATTAATTATGGATTTTCAACAAATCCTTCATCTTGCACACAACAAATCAGAGATTGAAAGAAGAGTTAGAGTTGTAATTGACAAATTTGGCGAGCGTGGCCTACAGTCACTTGGTGTGGCGTACCAGGTTTGGGATCTCATCACCTTGTAGTATTTATATATTGTTACTTAACTTCTTTTGTACATGTAGTTGAGATGGTTGAATTTGAATGAATCTGGTGTATGCCAGTATGTATTAAGAGCTTGTCGTACCTTTGATGATTGATAATCCATATTTTGTTTTATGCATTAAGATGAAATGAATGATCCGTACATGTGTAGTAAACTCATGTTTTGTTATGGCACTGTAAAATATAGAATGCAGTAATCACATGAATCTTGTATTTTATGATTTTGTATATCCTTGAGCTATAAAAAATGAAGAAGTCTACAAATTTGAAATTTTTATGGGAGAGAGCTGGAAAGACACAAAAGATAGCTTCCACCTCGATGCCAAAACCGATTTCCAATGAAAGCTAAGTTCAGAATGAGACTAATTCCCCTTCTAATGACAATGAGCTATAGCTGGTAGTGCACACATACGATGACAGTAGCACCCCAAGCACGGAACCTGAGATTGATTGCCCATTGTCCTCAATACAGAAGATGATGGATCAGATGATGAAGCTATTTATGATGTTGATTTGCTTCCGCATGATTTCAGAAAGAGAATTTCCATCACATGCTATAATGTCAATGACCAAGATGTAGTGAGAAGGGAATACATTGCATTGGGATCATGTCAACCATGGGCACATGATTTTCCAAAAAGAAATATTGGAGGTATGCATCGCTTCTTAGCTAGTTGGTTTGGCCAATATAATTGGCTTGAGTATAGTATAGAACGAGATGCTACTTTCTACTTCATTTGTTATTTGTTCAAAGATAAAACTAATTGTGTTGGTGAAGAAAGTTTTGTGAATAGGGGGTTTAGAAATTGGAACCATGAAAATAGATTTAATAAACATGTTTGAGCAATTACTAGTGCCCACAATGAAGCTCAAGAGAAATATAATTTATTCATTAAACCTAAAACATCAATTTTGAGTCTTTTGCTTCAAACTCAAAACTAGAAAAGGCTATGTACAAATCTCACTTGACCTATTCACTTAAGTGCTTGGGGTTTCTTTTGCGTTAAGGGTTAGCTTGTCGTGGACATGATGAAATTGAAGACTCACACAATAAAGGGAATTTCCTTGAGCTTATAAATTGGCTAGCTGAAAATTTTGAAGAAGTTAACAAGGTCGTTCTAAAAAGTGCTCCAAAGTATATTCAAATGACCATGCTTAATATACAGAAAGATCTTATCAACTTTTGTGTCAAAGAAACTACTAGACTTATCATAGATGACCTTTTGTGATGGGGTGAGTTTTTTTTGGGTTGTGGCTTATGGCTTAAAATTTTGAATTATGGCTGTTTGCGAGAGGTAGTACGCAGAGAAAAATAGTCTCATACGGTTTTGGCAGTACAGCTGAACTCAATACACTTTTACTACAATATTCCTGTTAACCCCGCCTTAAAAAACGCACCATTTAAAAGCTATTTATTGTAGCATGTACAAGTCAAAGCCAAGCCCAAACAAAGGCTCCCATGATTATTTTTCAATACTTGCCAGTAAATCTAGTGATGTGTACCAACAAGAACAATTGGCTCTTTGCATATGCTATGTTGACAAACAAGGAAGGGTAGTCGAGAGGTTTCTCTGTGTTGTTTATGTTGAAAACACTACTACTTTGGCACTTACAACAATTAAGTCTTTACTTATGCATCATTCATTGAGTTTATGTATGGTCCGTGGGCAGGGATATGATGGAGCTAGTAACATGGAGGGTCAAGTAAATGGTATAAGAAACTAATTATGGATGAGTCTCTTTTTGCATATTATGTTTATTGCTTTGTCTATCAACTTCAATTAACTCTTGTTGTTGTTGCTAAGGAGAATGGTGATTGTGTTTGGCTCTTTCAGCAATTTGTATATTTGTTGAGGGCTCTTGGTATATCTTGTAAAAAGATACAAATGCTTTGAGTAGCTCAAGCTCAAAAGATTGTGAAAGCGTTAGAATTGGTTGACATTGTTAGATCGAGGAGGCCGACTAGAGGGGGGGGAGGGTGAATAGATGGTCTAAAAATTCTTCTCTAATTAACTATCAATTTCTATTTGGCTAAACCAAACAAATAATGCAGAAGCTTAACTTAAAAAGGTTTAGCACAAATAACGCTTAAAACAACCGGCTTCACCTAAGTACACCAACAAGATAACGCTATGTCAAGGTGTTCAATCCTAGGATGACAAATAATCAATCAAATTCTATGGATGTAAATTACTTAAATATATATTGAGCATAAGAAACCAAACCATAATTGACATGGTTGCTTTTTATCGTGGTATTCAGAGACTTACCGGTCTCCCCTAGTCCACGTTAAAGTTAGGTCAAACGAATTGGACTGGCTCCACGAATTAAGCCGAAACAACCCAATTCACTAGTGGTAGCTCTTTCCCACTTCAAGTAGATGAGCTCCAACCTTTACAATTTTGTTGGATCTTCTCACAAACTTCGTTGAGAAGATCACCGCACATGACCCCTCCAACATCGTCTAAGAGTCAACAAATTCTAAGAGTAATAAGTCAAGCCTCTTGCTTGACTCTCACCATGTGCAATAGATGCACACCGTTCAAGTGGATACACAATCCACCTCTAGATGCAACACATATAATAAGAGTCTTTCTCCTTACTCACAAGGTGCAACATATGCACAATTAAGAGGAGGACCTCATACTAGCTCAAAGGAGTGAAATGGAGTGTGAAAAGTTATACTTCAACTGGCCAAAAGGGGGTATATATACCTCATACCTTGAAACTAGTCGTTCGAATAGAAAAATAGGATTTTTGGAAGTACAATAGGCAAATGGCCTGTACTTCCACTCCCCTCAGCAACGATCAGAAAACTAGCCATTGCAGGCAAATTCGGTAGTTCCATTGTGCAAAGTCTGGTACTACCGATCGTCGGAAGTACCTCAGCACTCGTGCGAAACTACCGATTTCCTTGGGGATGAGAAGACTCCACACAGGTGTTTCTCTGGAAATAAACATACTGCTACACAAGTCGGTCGTTTTGCAGATCTGAAGTATCGCTTACAAAGATCCAGTAGTACTACTCGCTGATCGGACCGCACACACAGAGCTGGTCGAAAGTACCAATCATCAACTACATTGGTCCTTGACCACGTCGGATGGTTCGACCACTTAGGTCTCCGACCATGTTGATCTCCAACCACGTTGTCCAGTTCAGCCACATAGGTCTCCAACTATGTTGGTCTCTGACCACGCTGGGCTTCGACCACGTTGTCTGGTTTGATCACACAGGTCTTCGACTACGCTGGTCTTCAACCACATGGTTTCGACCACTCAGGTCTCAACCATGTAGTCCATGTCGATTTTCGACTATGTCAGTCTTTGATCACATAGATCTCTGACCACTCCGTCTATCTTCGACCATGTTGTATTAATCATGTCAATTCAACCGTGTCGATTACAACCACACAAGTCTCGACCACGTCGGTTCAACCACGCTGGTTTTGATCACGCTGGTTTCGATCACACAGATCTCGACCATGTCGGTTTCAACCATGCTGATTTGACCATGCCAGTTTTTCGATCACACAGATCTCGACCATGTTGGATCCAACCGTCGTGGTTCGACCATGCTGGCTTCAATCACATAGATCTCGACCATGTCAGTTCTGACAACGTTGGTTTCGACCACTTCGATTTTCGACCACACAGGTCATTGGCCACGTCGATCTTCAACCACGTTGGTTCGACTATGTCGGCTTCGACCATGCTGGTTCCCGACCACATTGATCTTCAACCACATTAGTTTGAACACAATGGTTCTCGACTACATAGGTCTTTCGACCATCAACAAATGTGATAGTTCCGTGATTACAATGCTGGTAGTTTTGACTAGAGGTAGTATCGCAGAATATACTGTGATAGTTTTGATTTCACTAAGAAATGCATATACTTCAATAGATTTTGCAAAACACATTTGCAAATTACAGTATCATGCACGCAAGGATTATCCATGATTTTCGACAAGTTGCAAAGCACATTGCATACTTTGAGAATCATGACACAAGGATTACATATATGAGCTTCAACCATTTGCAAAACACGCAAATATAAGTCTCATACTACAAAGAATAGAAACATGGACTTCAAACACTTGTAAAACACATTCACAATGTATAGTATCATGTTACAAGGATTCAACACATGAGATTCAACCATTTGCAAAACACATTCACAAATACAAGCCTCATGCCAAGGAGAGCTAGAGCAAGTGAGGTTGGGCTATCAATACATGATGAGACTCAAACTACTATACATGACCCCTTTTAATAGTACGGCAACCTATACTAGCAATCCGGTCTTCCAACCAAACACCAAGACCTGTAAAAGATTAGAAACACATCCTTAGCCCTAAATAGCCATACCTTTACCTTGCTCATCCCCTTAAAACTTGATGACTCACATCTACACTTCAAGTCCGGGTCATTATCTTTACATGCATCAACACATGATGCATCCTTCACTTGACCTCCATCAACACATAATGGTTCTTCACTTGACTTGATGATCAACACATGATTATCTTCTCTTGGAGATGCATCAACTCATAATGTATCCACCAATTGACTTGATGATATTTAACTCATGAAGTCATCCTAAGTCTTTTTCATTTGTGAAACCTAACATATTCATCCAACTCATGGAAATCCCAATTTGCCTATGGGGCGCCTCATTCTGAAAGCATGGATTGCTTCTGAGAGCCTAGTTCTCTCGGATCCCATACAAAGATGAACGAAGGGATTTGACATCACCAGCAAACGCAGATTATCAATCACACTTTCCAAATCCTGTGGGTGGAGATTGGATGAGTAGTGTGCACCATCGGATTACTATACTAGGACTAAGTCATATATTAATTGAAATTGTTTTCTTTGTAATGATAATGATGGTAGTTTGTCCAGATTGATCTATTAGACGAACAGTCAGCCATCAGCCTCATGGCCAATCAATCGCTAGTGCATTTTTTTTACCAACCTGAATATTAGAATAGCAAATGGATTCTCTGTCTCAATGCCATGGTTTTAATAAGCATTAGGAGCCTGGCCTGAAACTTCCCTACCATTGGAATTGCATCCATGAGCATTTATCTCCATTTAATGATTTTAGGTTATAATTCAATTTTATTGTGCAAAAACTTTTTATTTAGTCCTCCCTTATGCCATGGGGCGCATTTCTATAAACTATGTCAATATATATTTGGATTTAATTCTATAGAAATTAGCTTCTAAATCAGACTGAGAAAGTCAAATTCTTTGTTTACATTTCGTTCATAATAGAGTTTTCTCTTTTTTTTTCCATTTTTTCTTTTTTAAGGCAAACTGGACCAACTCGTAGCTCATAGCAGAAAAATTGCTGATTCAATTCTTGCATAAGCAAGTCCACCAATAGTCATAGGTTTTTGATCCAAAACCTAGGTCGAAGAAGAAGACGAGACTGAATTCTGAACTAAGATTGAGGACCCAAGAATGAATATACATATATCTATATATCTACATTATTATTTAAATGGGAGTTTCAAAGTGGTCCCATCCGATAGGGCTTGAATAGTGATTTCCAAAACTCAGGCATATTCGGTCCCCATGCCTTCAACTATCTAGTTCCTACTCACTGAGTGTAAACGACTCTGTTAGGCTTTTCGTCTTAGTGGTTTTCCATTCCTTTCAATCAATAGGAAGGCGCTATAACCCCTAACTCAGGCTGGGCTTTGCACAATGATTAATATATAATTACCATAAGTGATTCGGTCATGACTCTGAAGAATGAGATTCTCGCTTCCTCTGCTATTCATCTTAATCATATAACAAGAAGTTAGAGTAGCCAGCTATCCTTCTATTCAATGAGAATTTCTTTCTCTTCTGTGATAATAAGGAAATAGCTCGTAGACACATTATTAGTCTTGACCAAGAACCTTGATCCCAGGGAAGATAACTACACTGCCCTCCAGCAATTCAATGATCTCTGTGACTTGGCTATCAAGATCACTAAGCCACCCGAATCTTCTCGACTTGCCTGGCTACGAATTGCTTCCCTCACCAAAATGAAAAAAAATTCTTTCTGACTGTTGAACAACACAGAGAGTGAACTCGAAAGGAATTCTCTCTATCTTCTGGTTATGGATCCATATACTGATTAAATTGGTTGAAGTCTGGCATTGAAGAGGGAGGGAAAAAGTCTAATTATAAAATTTTGAACTCTGGCATTCCCGGACGAAAGTGAAAAGAAATAGAATTGCTTTTAGTGAAGGAGTCCTCTAATACGAGGCTACAGGAGAAGCGCAGATGCTGGTGCTCTAATTGACCACTTCTAGTCATAGCGTTCGTTATAGTATAGTAGTTGGAATTGAGGACGTGTTGAGGAAAATGTTAGTCCACAACACAATTGACATCAATTACCAAACTTCATCACTAACATATAATGAAGGAACTAAATTATACAATCTTTTCTTTTTGGTAATTCATGACAATCTAACAAATAATGAGATAGAAATTGAATTGCAAGTATATAACATGTACACAATACTTGTATACTCTAAGGTAAGCTTTTAAAACAAAGCTTACTAATCCGATTATCATTAATCATGCAACCATTAACACATAATAGAAGAACTAGATGACAATCTGATTATGAGTATATATGAACTACACAAGCTATATATACTCAAGGGATATATTTCAAAGTAAAGATCCTTAATATGTGAAAGTAGAACATGGATCAATACGAATGAAACCATAAAATATAGAGTAAACTCCCATTAAATGTGTGCATACAAGAATGTATTGTGAAAGAATATGCACATATTTAAGTTTGATTTATTTAGTGAAGTCCATTCTATATTTCAGATCCAAGAAATGCAATAAGATACCTCTTATGTTTTTCACCTTTTCATCCAAATGAGACTAAGTAATATCGTAATCAATAAACCTATTGTCTCACAATTGTATTTGTCATTATCACCAAAACTAACTTAATGGAGCTTGAACTTATATACATTGAAGCCGGCTGAGGTTTGAATCAAGAGATTGGCTTGGGTAGGCTGGTGATATTCGTTGGGGATCTCACTATAAAGCCGTTATGCATGTTATTTTTTGTATCCTTCAATCTGTGAGTTCTTATAAAGATTGGAGAATATCACTCTTCAAGCATGGAGGCTATATATACTCAAACTATGTTGACATCATTTGAGTCATTTAAGTTTGTTTCATAGAACACTTGTTGATAACCATATTTAGGTACACATATGACTTAAGTAATGCTTTACAAAAGAGAGATCAAGATATCATTAATGCTATTGATCTCATTTATTTAAGACTCAATTGCAGTTATTACGAGAGGATGATGGGTGGGATTCTTTTCTTAAGATGTCACTTCCTTTTGTGTGAAGCATGGTATCAAAGTTGCATAAATAGATGGTTTCTATTAACCAGTTGCAAAATCCAAAAGGTTTTTGAAAAAAGTCAATAATCTCTATTACTTCCATATTGAAATGTTCTTAAGTGTTACAAATAGGCAGCTTCGAGAGCTTAACAATAGGTTTGATGAGGTAAGTACATATTTTCTTCTTTGCATGGCATCATTTAATTCTACTAATTCATTCACTGCTTATGACAAGAACAACTTGGTTGGGCTTGCTCAGTTTTATCCTAAGGATTTCTCAAGCGTAGAATTGATGCATCTTCTATTTCAACTTGCACACTTCATTAATGATATGCGTAGAGATAAAAGGTTTAGAAAAGTGAACAACCTTTCTCAGCTCTCCATTATGCTTGTTCAAACAAAAAGGAACATCAATTATGCAATTGTTTACAATCTTCTCAATTTGGTGCTAATTCTTCCCATAGCAACTGCTAGTGTTGAGAGAGTGTTTTCTTCAATGAATTATGTGAAGAATAAGTTAAGAAATAGAATAGGAGAGCAATAATTGAATGATTGCTTGGTTACATTTCTTAAGCGAAATTTTTTCTGCAAGTTAAGGATGATGACATTATATCATGCTTCCAAGGCATGAAGCATCGTCAAGTTAAATTATTTTTTCTAATTATTTTGTAATTTTTTTATATTATTTGAGATGTTATCTCTAGTATAAACTATTGTACTTTAACTATTGCTATTGTAGACTTTTATGTTTTCTACTGAACAATATTTTTGTAACTTCGAACACCCATCCTGAAATTCTTGGACCCACCACTAGCTCGGAGGCATCGGCATCCATCAGCACTAGGGAGGGAGAGAGGAGATGGGGAGAGGAAGGGGATCATTGTGTGAGAGAAGATTGGAGGAAGAAGATAGGGATGAAGAGAGAGGAAGAAGGTAAGGAGGGACTGACTTGTGAACCTGCTTTATTGTTTATTTTATTTGCTGACTCTTTGCCAAATAAGATGTTATGTCGGTAAAATCTAATCCACGTGGATGAGTCCTAGGTGTGAAACCACCCTGGTACAGGTAAAGAGGGTTAAATGATCTGATTTTGCTATTTCAAGGTTATTTTTTGGACGGTTTTAAATTTATAGGTTGAAAAACAGACTAAAACCATATTTCAAAGTTGTAAACTAGACTTTCTCCTTGTTTTTATAACCCAAGGATGCTAGCTCCAGACTTCGAAAATAAACATAATTCTCTCTAAAGTGTGTGAAACAAATATGTGCGTATAGGACTCACCTAGCAATACACTTGCAGGCCCAAGGCATCCCAAATTATTTGGTGGAGCATCTATCAGAATTTTTTGTACGGATAATCCATTTTTTATTCGAAAATACATAAATATACCCGCGGAAAATTTTTTACAAAAATAGGCTCAAGTCGCCCCCCATTGGGCGACTCTCACCTTTCGCTCAACCGGGAGGCAACATTTGGGGAATGTGGGAACCGTTGAGCGAATCAATACTATCGCCTGAGCGTTGGGCGGCTTATTACAGTCGCTTTACGGTTGGGCGACTGGAATCGCAGTCGCCCAACGGTAGGGCGACAGGGGGGTTTAATTATTTCTGCACAATCGGCCGCCCACCCACCTCCTCCACTTTTTCCCTCACTGTGGACAGAGAAGAAACGAGAGAAGAAGAGGAGAGGCGCACAGAGAAGAAACGAGAGAAGAAGAGGAGAGGAAAAAGAGGAAAGGAGGAAGGGGAAGAAAAAGAGGGGGGGAGAAGAGAGGACGGAGGGGAAGAAAAGGAGGGGAGAAGAGAAGGAGAGGAAGACAGGGTTGGAGGAGGAGGTGAGGGAGGAAGGAGGAGTAGAAGCTGTTCCATCCAATTGGATCCAGGTATTTTTTTGATTATGTTGTATTTGCACTATTATTTAGATGAAATATTGATAGTATACATTCTGTAGTATGGAACATGTTGTAGTATAGAAATTTTAGCACCTTTTTTAGTATAGAAAGTTTAGTTTAGTGTTGTACGATGTTATTTGACATATCGTAAATTTCAATCATACACGCATGCCTACATCATCAATGGCCACTACTACATTGAGAGTGTATTATGGTGCTGGAATTATTCGTGAAGGTCCGAATGGTGTGGATTTGAGCGATTTTCCGCAAGTCACTCTCGTACTTCCGGATGACGAGAATGCTCGAATGATAGATGTGCAGCATTGGCTGACCCAGAGTTTTTCATTGGACCCCGAGGTGTGCAGCGTCGTTGTGCAAGGGCTTTGGAGCCGGTCTCCCACGGACATCAGATGGGAGTTGAAGACATTGGTGCGCTCTGCTTCGTGGAAGGGCTTTATGCAAGGGTGTCGGCGCCGTGGATACGAGTGTGTTCTGCTTGTGCAACCGTGCTCACTACAAGCAGCTACGCAAGCTCGTGCGTCCGCCTATGCTTCGGGAGGTGCTAGCAGCTCGTGCGGGCCGAACGTTGGCGGAGCTGATGAAGTTGTTTGTCATGAAGGCAATGCGGTACATGGAGGAGAGTTACAGCCGTCAAGCTATAGAGAGGGAACTGGGCAAGCCGATGCGGTACATGGACGAGAGTTACAGAGATGGAACTGGGCAAGCTGATGAAGGAGAGCATAATGAGTATATCGTGCAGCAGATGGAATCTGATGACCAGAGGGCATGGGATGAAGAGCAAGCTGTAGAGGATGACGAGGAGGACAGTTCCGATGGTGAAGAAGTTCCTATCCCCCAGGAATGGAACCGGTTTAATGCGGAGGGTGTTTCCGCACGTGATGAGCATGAATCACCATGGGAGTATCATGACACAGAGGTTCGGTTGCATGCTATGTTTGCTGACAAGGAAGCACTGTAGGATGCCATCAAACTTTGGGCCCTTTCAATGCAGCGGACATTTCGCGTCGTGAAATCAAGCCAGGAGCAGTACACTGTGAAGTGCGAGCAGGATGGCTGTCCTTGGAGGGTGCACGCATGTAGACCCAAGTATGAGACTCACTGGATTGTGTCCAAGGTGAAGCCGCACTCCTGCATTCTACACACTGTCTTGGCGAGGCATCGTAACCTGACATCCGGATTTATAGCCAATTTGATGTATGGGGAGATAGTGGATAAGAAAGATATTGCGGCCACGCATATTGTGGCAGCTATCGAGAATAAATTCAAGTATAAGATTAGCTACGCAAAGGCGTGGTGTGCCAAGCAAAAGGCGTTGGAAAAATATTTTGGCACTTTCGAGGCGGCATACGATAACCTTCCTTGTATGCTTAAGGTCTTGCAGCAAAGGAACCCGGGCACGTACATCGCCGTGCACGACAAGCCGTCCATAAGTCCACCGGGATTTGCAGTGTTGCAGAGAGCATTGTTTGCATTTGGTGCTAGCATTGAAGCATTCAGGCACATGCTGCCAGTGATATCAGTAGATGGGACATTCTTGACAGGCAAATACAAAGGGCAGCTCCTGACGGCCATAGGCGTTGACGGTAACAATCAAATATTGCCGCTGGCCATTGCATTTGTGGAGAGTGAGAATTATGAGAGCTGGCTATGGTTTCTCAGACATGTGAAGGCTGGAGTTGTAGGCACCCGTCCTGGTGTGTGCGTAATCCATGATCGCCATGCCGGTATTATAAAGGCTATAAGAAAACTTCAAGAAGATCCTGAGGAGACCGTTCCTTGGCCGGATATGAGGAACCGGTGGTGCAGTCGTCACTTAGGGGCAAACTTTTTCAAGCAATTCCCGAAACAATCTTTGATGAAGCTATTCAAGAGGCTGGCCAGGCAGAACCAGCAGAGAAAATTTGATGCTTTATGGGGGTTATTGGATGAGCACACCAGGAAGAACATCGAAGAGAGGAGCAAGGCGTTGGTCACTCCTGGTGCGGCACAACCGCAATGCTTGCCAGCAATTGATGAGACTAACCCAAGTGGTCCAAGAAGGCGGAGCTCACGAAACATCAAGTGCTTCTCGCAGTGGATCGAGGGGGAACCATTGGAGAAGTGGTCGCTGTTGCACGACACGGATGGCGCAAGGTATGGAATAATGACAACTAACCTTGCCGAGGTCTACAATTGGGTCCTCAGGGGTCTCCGTTCTCAGCCCCTTGTCGCCATCGTGGAAGGTGTTCTTCACAGCACAATCCGCTACTTCAGGGAGAGGCACGCGAGTGCCGCACTTCATGTGGCCAATCCCGGAGCCCTGTATTCGTCAAAAATTACGGCGTACATGGAGACGAAGGCACATAAGGGTCAATTGCACACAGTTCATGTCATGGACAACAGGGAGCATCGTTTCGAGGTGATACTCCGTGATAGAGCCGGATTTGGGACGGCTCGTTCACTTGTTACTCACGAGATATGCCTTGGAGATCATGCAAACGAACATAGCTGCACATGCAACAAGTTTAAGTTGTTACACAAACCATGCTCTCATGTCCTCGCTGCATGTGGGACCGTGGGCATGGATCCTTCCAACTTCATGTCCGAGTACTTCTTTAAGGAGAGAATACTGCAAGCTTGGTGTGGGGAGCTCCGGGGGTTCAGGGTGGTGGGAAACTTCACCACTTTGGACATTTCAGCGAGGACCTGGGTTCCGGATGTTAGCATGATGAAGGGTGGGAAGAGTCGGCGACAGAGCCGACGTATTAGAAATGACATGGACGAATCACAAGCTGGAACATCTGGTGCACGTTGTGGGCGATGCGGTCAGGAGGGGCACACAGCTAGACGATGCAACGCATATCCCGATCGATGAGTTATTGGAGACTTCAGCTAAATTTCATGTACCATTTGTAAAACTTGTATATTACATCTATTTTCTGTAATGTAGTTGGTATTGTGCTGGTAGCTTAGTAATGCTCTGTTTACTTAGTTACTACATGTATTTGCTTAGTATTTGCTGTATGGACTATTTGAACGTTATGGACTTGAGGCTGACACGTTTGCAATGACCGTAGCTTGTTGTTTCAGAAATTATGATTACTGGCCTCTGAGAAGGCAATGTTGTAGCACTTATTTCATGGAACGTACTGTTTCCTACAAACGACTGAAAAGGCTACGTTGTACCAAATACATTGAATGGTCCAAGCTCTGAAAAGCCTACATAGGGACATTTATTGCTACACTGCAATCCTGAAAAAGCGAAAATATTCCCATGTCGTCCTCTCCATGGACTATGCCCACTGCACCAGATAACATGCCTACATAAAGGTCTCCTATCTCTTCCATACCACATCTCCTCCTCTAGCCATCACAATACTACTACACAACAATGTCTTCTGAGGTCCGACCCATTTGGAGTGCCGGAGTGGCATGAGCGCCCGAAGTGCCGTTGCAACTTTAGGACGATGTTGTGCGTCTGCACGGATCGAGTACAACGAGCCAACTACGGCCGTAGATTCTTCAAGTGTCCAGACCTGGATGACGAATTCATGGTAACGACGGCAACTAAATCCTTTGTTTCTCGTTATCGTTTTTCAACTTGATCCATGGCATCTACCACGCCACACATAGCCTTGCGAGTTCATCGAATGGGTGGATCGGGTGCCGCCGGCATGGCCACAGAACCGGCCAATGGAGGTGGAAAACAAAGGACAATACTTTGTCAAGATGACTCAGACTCGCGAGGTGGAACGACAGATGCGGCTTGAGCAAGAGCGTCGCGTGAGGGTGGACCAAATCCGTCTGAAGGGCAAGGAAGATGAGCTGCAAAGGAGGCGGGAGCAGTTAAGTTTGCGTGAAGCAGCCATCAAGCGTCAGGAGGAAGAGCTTCAAGCTCGTGAGGCAGCTCTCAAGACCAAGAGTGACAGGAAGAATGATGCAACGGAGCCATCTTCAGGGCGCGAGAAAAAGGAGAAACAACCACGCTACACCCAATAGACAAAATGTAATAGACCCAGCAAGTTATATTCCCTAAGGCATGTTAGGACTAGTGGTGGAGTTCTGAACATTAGAAGTACAGAGTTCCACACATGCCACTTACCACTTTATGTATCGAATATTCTATACTTAATCGTTTTTAAAAAAAATTCTCAAAATTTTTTATGCACCTACAACATCCAATGAACATAAATTTTTATTACAACTATACCAAATTTTTTCCCGGTTTAAAACTACAAAATTGACAAAACTATAAAAAAATCAGGGAGAGAGTAAAGTCGCCTCTTATTGGGCGACTGCATTATAAGTCGCCCATCCATTGGGCGATTGCATGAGAGTCGCCCAATAGGAGGACGACTAATTGCGGTCGCTCGAACGTACAGCGACACAAGTTTTGTCGCCTCCCGGTTGGGCGAAAGGTGAGAGTCGCCCAATGGGAGGGCGACTTGAGCCTATTTTTGTAAAAAATTTTCCGTGGGTATATTTATGTATTTTCAAATAAAAAATAGATTATTCGTAAAAAAATACCATCTATCAAGTTCTGAATTAGCAACAAGATAATAACTAGTACTGCTGCACAATTACCACTTTTAAAAGGAAAATACACATACAACTAGTATTATTAGGTAAAAAAAATACATTCACCACGACCAACAGCAAACGTTTCTACTGTACCATTAGCCCCCGCCGTAATGTGCAAAACGGGAAAGGTAATCTTTCTGGAGTCGGTAGTACGGAGTACACGAAACATCATTGAGGCATTGACCCCTCAGAAGCGAAGGGATTTTGGATTTCGGGGTACACAAAACTACCATTGTAATTTTTCCACTTCTAAAATGGTGCTCAGCACATGTCCTTGTATGTCTGCTTGACTCGTAGTCAGTGGATAGAGGAGAGAAGTCTCCCTTTCAATTTATAGTTTATAAAGTTATTATTTTTTATATATAACATATGGTTTAAAATTTTGAATTTTAGTTAGTTGTGAAAGAGAGTACAAAGAGAAAAACACTTGCGTGCGGTTTTGGCCGATATATCTGAAGTCAATACAGTGTACACTACAATTGATTTATAGATCCTATCTTAAAAGGACACTCTGTTTAAAAACAAATTACTATAGCTAAGCTATAAACCAGAAGCCGAAAAGGGCAGGGCATTTGACTTCTTTTGAACAAATAAATATGATGGTTTTTTCGCTGTGAAACGACTTATCGAGATAACATTTTCAAAACTGGTTATTAATTTCAATTCGTTACACAAACATTTGTACTAAGACTAAAAATCATTGATCTCAGTCAAAAAAAACCCACACAAAAAGACGAGAAGGACAAAGGGAAGTTACCGTTGGACGCCGTTCTGCGCGTGGGATGATATGACCGTATCCTGGGAAGAGAGGGTCACGCACGAGCACCGGTGGCTCCTTTGCCTCCGGCCGCGAGGTCAAGAAGCAACCCGACGTCCCCCGCCGGCCAGCCCCATTGGAAAGCGATCTGAGATGCCTGCGCTGCACTGACTCCGATGTAATGCAATACAGTGCGCCGCTACACTTGTGCTACTGGAAGTGGTGCTAGTGACGCGCCTGCTGCGGCCCATGGCCTTGAATAGGGACTAGGAAAAGGCTCTTTTTTACCAGCGAACAGAGCCTAGTTACTGTGCTGTGAACGGGTCCATCCATACGACCAGACCACACTCCTGAAAAGCCGCATGGAAATAATGAGTGGATTGGAGGTTGGATTGATAGGGCTCGTGTCATACGAGCAATCAACCAATATATAGGAGGATTGATTTGGATAATAATGAACTACTTACGCTTGATAAACGCTAACACGCCGAGCATTCATACGTGTTAGCAAATATGGGGTTTTTTAGAAGTCACTTGGACCGATTTTTAAGTGATTTTTTTTTTGCACATTACAAAACTATATGATTGAAAACCTCCCAATCGTACATTCGTAACTCAAAAAACAAAAGAGATGCGCTATGATCTTCTGTCAGATTGATAATCGCTGGTCCTCTTTTCTTCAGCTTCTTTTCTCTTTTGTTGCCTGAAAATAAAACATCTGTGTTACAATGGACAGTAGTAAGGGGTGCTGCAATTTATCTTGATACGAGTTGTTCTAATAAAACGATATACAGCTTAAGTAAACGAATCTTCATGCAGTTATATTGCTGTTTTACATGGTTACAAAATAAGCTGAATTCTTCACAACTAATTTTAGGCATCATTAACGATTTTAATATTTCACCATTGTGTAGTCTTCTTTCAAAATACAAAAAGACCAGACCACACTCCTGACAATATGACGAACATTTGTAAGTAGTATTCTTCTAAAGTAAAATGAACATATAAAAATAAAACTACAGCTATGAACATTTCCATTGGTAAATCTGGTTGACATGTATATTTTGGACCAGCCGCAGAACAGCAAGAAAGAATATTGCTACAGCAAGAAACAATATATGCTAATGGATTATGTGAACAGAGGAAAAACAATTGTGCTGAAACAAGAGAACTTACGCAAAAGCAGCATATCCAGCACCAACATTTGCAGAAGTCAAAAGTGCAACAGACACACCGGCTGCTGACAAATTGTCATGTTCACTAGGAGCTGCAGGGTTCTTGATATCTCCATCAACCTAGCAAACAAAAGAAACTAGAAGTTAGTCTTAAAGATCAACACTCCAAAAGAAGGTAAATGTATTGAGGGAATTAAAAACCTTATCCCATTTTGACTTCTTGTTTGGCCTAGCCTCTTTCTGTACACCTTCTGCCGATACTGAAACCATTGGCACACCAGGTACGGCAGCTGCAAAACATACAATGAGCATCAGAATATTCGAAATACAAAGTTGCCAGATAGGTAACAATAATTTGTCAAAATAAAGCATGCCACTCGTTAATGCGCGCCATACCGGAAATCTTCGATACTCGTGTAACTTGAGGTTGTACTCCCCCAGTAATAAAATCAACTTTCGGACTTCTTTTTTTCTCCTGTTCCTTCTTCTCCAGTTCACGTTTCATATCAGCTTCTGTAGACAAATAGGTGGTACATAAAAGACCATGATTGGAATATCCTTGCATAAGACCAAAGCAGAAAGAAATGAAACACTCCTTGTTGGCAACTGCATACACACAGTATGCATAAATAACATATTTCTAAGTTCTAAATTCAGTTCAAAATTGATGGACTCTTTCGCAAAGTTATGCAACATCAAGTTACCAGTATTAATATAAAAGCAACCACTCACCAAACCATTTTATAATTGTCTACACCCCTCATTTGATTTTATATGTACAAACCGCTAATATAGACAAGCAGGCCCATAATATACACAAGCAGGCCCATTGTAAGGCATCAATATTTTTTTCAAATAATTTTGACAACCTCAGGGTAAAAAGGCATTTAGAGATGGTGCAATTTGACTCTTTTTCTTGAGTGGGACGCTGTGGACGATCGCCCAGCCCGTGAGGAGTTAGGCGGTGCCGGGCGACGCCGAGGTCGTTGTGGCGGCCAGGGGGGGCACAGCCAGAGGCAGCAGGAGGAGGCGGCCAACGGGAACGACAGGTCGAGGCCGCGGTGCCTGAGTGGCTGTGGTGTTGGAGGCGGCGGAAGAGGTGGAGTGAGAAGAGGCGGTGAACGGCGGAAAAAGCGGCGGATGATGCGGCGGAAACTGAGAAGCAAGTGCGGGCTCGCACAGTCGCACCTGCAATTGCTGGCGGCTAGGTTAAAAGGATGGGGGTAGTTTTTTTGGTTTTTTATGATTTAGTCCTCAAAGTTTCTAAAAATTATGAATAGACCTCTCCCTCAATAGATTTCTTCTCATTTAGAGTTCTTGAAAATTACGAATAGACCCCCTCTCTCAATGATTTCTTCTGATTTGGACCTCCTGAGCTCTATTGCATGGTTATTTGGATAATTTGTGCTATTATAATGTATGATTATTTAATTTTCGGTTATATAAGGTATTACTTGTATTTATTACTATTATTTAATTGTTATGGCAAGCGCCTAGTCGACTAGGTGTCTAGATGCCCCCGGTCTTGCCGCGACTTGCCAGAGCCCTATAACAACCTTGATCATACTTGCAAGTAGATACCTTCGTTCGGTCACTTAGCACGAACTTCACCGCCGGTACAGGAATTCTTTCTATTTGGGTATCTTCTACTTGGTTGCTTAGGTGGCTAAAGAAATGATGATGTGGCAAGCGGTGCCAAAATGCGGGCATACAGCAGGTGACTCCACAGGGGAATAAAAGCCTTAAATCAAAGGTTTTTGGCTTATAAATGGCTTTATTCAAAAGTTTGGGCAACCTGCAGTCTCGTATAGAATTGGATGTGGCTTAGAAGCATGCACGCACTCATAAAAGCAGTTCCATTGAAATCACATCCCAGATGGCTGGCGTAATGCAAGTTTTATTTATTTTGTTTACATGATTAAATAGGTGTTAGCATTTAGCAAGAAAAGGGAGGCTTGTTCAATTATCTATCAAACAACAAGACATAGGCCCAAAGGATAGCATATTGGATCAAACAACTATAACATACCTATCTCATCATAGCAGTCACTTTTATCGTACCCATAAGGATCAAAAACATCTTTACTGAAGCAGGTCCCTATCTGATCGATTTCTTGGTACCGCACAGCATGCTGCAAAAAGTCAGGATTTCTGTAGTCCTTTCTATTGCGCACTTCAGCATTAAAGCTCTTTCCAGCCCTTTTGTATGCAAGGAACTTGTTAATCTTTTGCTGCAGGAAAAGCAGTGGACCATGAGTAAACTAAAGAGATATGTGCTGTAACAACAAAAAAAGAACAGGTATGAAAGGGCCATGTTGATACAATGAGTTATGAGTTCACAAAACCTGAAAAGAGAACCATATGATGGTGCAAGAAAGAATCAATGGCTTCCAAATATCAAATGTTTTCAGAAAAAAATTACAAATGGGCAACAGGGCAAGACTCACTAGCCACATGAACAAATTTACATCTATTTCTGCATTAAAGAAAAGAAAAGGGAAGTATAGAAAAGGTGACATATAGCTATGGCCTAGCCAGTTCTCGATAACATCATGGTTGCAGAAAAGAGATATGAAAGATATATGAAATGGTTGTCAGGGTGTGCCTCGTTATAAGTTATAGTAGGTCGACAGAATAGTTTCATTATTTCTAACTCAGATAATGGAGTTTGTCAAACACAATAGATAGCCATATGGTTGAAAAGGAACTGCACATTCTGTATAATGTGATTAAATTTTTTATGCTCAAAGAAACATGTACAAATATTCTTTTGGTCAAAAAGATAACCTGTAATGCCACAGAACACTTTGTAGACAAGGGTGGAGGAACAAAACGACTTAATGGATTGTCATTCTGAACATTAGTAGAAACATCAGCAGCTTCCTCCACCTGAGCATCTTCAGTTTCTGTTCCAGTTACATCCATTGCCACATCTGTCCCTACTTGGTTCTGCTCAGGTGCATCAGAATGCTGAGACGTTTCTGATCGAATATTTGGGGTCAGAATATGGACAATACCTGAGAGAGTTCTTTCTTCAAGGTTCCCTAAAAGAGAGGATAAAAATTTAAATCAGGTCGGATATTAGATGGAAGTGTAGAAGCTGTAACGCTTCAATTTGCCCAAAAAGGTAAAGAGAACACTAACTAAACACTTTTTCTACAAAGGTCAGGACTCAGGAATATGTCCATCAAGCATCAACAGAAGTCAAGTCTAACATAATACCAAGAGTTGCAATTTCCCACTATATATCAATAAAAGAAAGTGCATGCATTCTTTTGCTGCAAATCCAATTTTGGTACTAACTGATCATCACAATTCACAAATGCAAAATCCTTAAAAGCGTGTCATATGTCTATGTAAAATGATGTTCGTTTCAAACCATTGTGATACCTCTGATGCACAACCCATACTCAACGGCTCAAAGCTTTCCAAGTTTGACTTAGCAAAGGTACTGTGGACAAAATTAAAGAACCTACACATCTGTTGCCGATCAACAAAACATAGCCTAAACACATGAAAATAACCTTATTCATATTGGCTTCTAAAAACTACTTTTCTATAGTACCTAAATTTCAAACAGGATGTCTTTTCAAACCGAGACCTATTAGTTGATTAAAGTACACACTATAATGATTTTATTTATATTGGCCAAAATCGCACGCGAGTTTCTCTCTCTCTCTGTACAGCTCTTTACAAACTGTTACTATTCATAAACTAAAGCCAAAAACCATCAGCAAAAGCCAATATGAACGGGCTTAAGAATCTATCTAACACGTGTTTTGCTATGTCTTCGCCTCTTCAGGGCATGCTTGTCAACAAATGCTTTATAGGGAAAGAAATTATCATTTCAATATTTCACTCATCAAGCACTTGGCAGAAGAAGAAAATCCTCAAATTTTCAAAAAATACAACAGCACAGGGTGTGAAGCAATACAAAGATTCAACATAAGGAAAGTGGGATACTAGCAAAAAAACCTTTAGCCAACGATCTAACTAAATTAGTTCAACTATAGCATAATCCAATATTACCGCATCTTTTCTTCCACTGAATCACCACAAAAGGAAGAGATTGAGATCCTCCCTTCCATATGAATAACACTTTTTTATAACATTCTAACTCTACCAAGATCAAGTTGACAAAAGTGTAACAAGCCAAGGATCTATAATTGCACAAGAACCATCTGAATAAAGAGCACAACCAGCTTAATAAAAACTCTTTGTTTAAATGTTTCATCTCACATTACCTACTTCAATAGAGGCTTAGAATATGGCTATTTTAAGATAAGCCTAACAGCAAAACACATAAGAAAAAGAAATAAAAGACGCAATTAACATATCAAGGTAACAACATCACGCGTCATTCGGGTTTGTGAATAAATCTAGTAGAGTTTTATGTTTTCTGACACACCTTCTGTCATTGCTGGTGTGTTTCAACATACCTACTGTTCATTTTCTTCAAATAGTGGAAAATTGATACTTGATATCAATAGCATAACCATAAGCACCAAGACCATGCCCGTATGCCACCGTTTAACAAGTAAATCCTTAAATATCACAATTTCAGCAAACTAGCTGGACATCTTCACCTGTACTGGTCTACCGAAAATTAGCAATGTATACCGAACATAGCACATGGTAACAATTATACAGTCCAACAAGTTAGGAGCTTACCCTCAGAAACCTGAGCATCCGAGCCCAATCCGCCAATGCCACTCATGATCTCCCCATCCTGTAACCAAACCGCAACTACCAACATCAGTTCAGAAAACCAACAGATTCCACGCAGCATTACTAAACACATACTTCATCAGCTCTACCTCCTGCTCGGGCGACATGGCCATCTCGTCGTGCGCGTAGTCCACGATAGCAAGCGCGCCGCGCCGCGGGGGGCGCGGCAGATCGGCCGGCGGCGCGGCCACCGGGGGGCGGAGCGGGGAGGGGGACGATACCGCGAAAGGTGAAGACGAGCGGCGCGAGGGCAGCGGAGGAAGCCCCGGCGAGGGGTGGGGGCTCGCTCGGGTTTTGCGGCCGGCCGGCTCCTCGGGGAGGGGAGGGGACGGGGGCGCGGGGGAAGGGTTGAGGTTGGGGTTGGAGCCCTCGCCTTCGGTTCGGGGTGACGGCGGCGAGGAGGTTGCCGCGGCGGCGGGCGGTGCCGGGGAAGGGGGTCGGGGCTCGTCGGCGTCCTCCTCTTCCTCGTCGTCGTTGTACACGGAGAAGAGGGCGGCTATGCCCTCGGTGTCGGACGCCATGGCGAGGAGGAGGAACCCCGGGGGGGGGGGGGTGGATGGATTTGGGGAGGAAGCGAGGCGGGCCGCGGGGAGGAAGGAAGCGGAAGGATTAGGCAAATGGCGTTTCGCCGGCAGCGGGAGTTTGGAATTGGAATTTGTGAGTTCAACTGTAGACGACGACGGTGACGGCGCCAGGTCCACCGTCCAGTGTCCAGACCCGTGTCGTTCTTCCTTGTCCGAAGTTTTTGCTAAAATCTTCGTTTCAAGAAAAAGTTTGTGCTAAAATGGCATATTTGTAATTCCTCAGAAATAAAAGGCATATTTGCCCCAGATGTATGATGCAATAAGATTAGTAAAACATAGACTGTTCAGAACGATGCAATATCATTTCAATTTTATCCAGGATAAACCCTTTACAAAAGACACGATGCGGATCAGTATCAAGTCGGTAACTCTGATAGTTGCATGGATATAGGGTGGAACCATAGAAAATTGTGCGGCTTATGGTTTCGCTAGCATATGCTCTCGAGGTTGCCCCAGCGAACAAATAACCCAATAGAACCTCTAAAAAGATATGTGAAGTGAAACTCTTTTACCCTCAACTAGTAATGTCTATGAATAATTAGATCAGCTATATGAAAATGACATGAATGGGCCAGTCTAAAAATACTATCATACTGTTACAAATGCATTATATTTTACAATATGTTAGGAGAGAAATTGGTTTCCCGTGTCAATATTCGAAATAACACTTGTTATGAACGGAGGAAGCAGCTTGAATGTCTTTTTTTCAGGAGAAAAGGAAGAACAGAGATAGCCTGTAACGACGAATGATGAAGAACACCACCAATGCTACCTGGGCGTAATCTCACTCTGCAACTACTACCCCAAATCAAAACAGAATTGAATAAAGTGGAATCCTTTTGTAGGTGCGTGATTCATGGTTTAGAAATAGAGAGCAGCTAGCCAATGGTATACCGTTAAAACTACTTTCAACAGTATAGAGTGATTTCATGCTAGTTTTATGAAGAAAGAGTACCTCGTCATGGCTGCCATCGCAGCGCCGCCCTAGGCAGCTCTGCGCGCCTCCTCCACCACCCCCTCCACCACCACCCACGGCCGGCGGCGCCATCGCTGCCTCGCCGCATAGCCCCCAACCCCTTCCTGCCGTGCTACCCTGCCCAACCTAACTGCCATAGTCGTCGCCGCCATCGCCTCTCCTCCCCACCGCCCCACCGCCGAAGTCGCCGCCTCAACCCCCCCCCCTCAACCTCCTTCTATGCTGGGGGGAAGGTGAACCCGTAGCGAGAGAGCCGGATTTCCTTCTCCAATGCCAGATCCAACGGAATCGAACCCAAGGGAGCTCAAGGTTCATATTATGGTTGCCAATGACGAGATCTATCACTGCCGGTGGTGGATTGCAAGCGGGGAGAGAGGGGGAAGGACAAGGGTGGTTTTGTTGACTGTGTGAAGAGGAAGCATGAGACACAGATGGGGAAAGGGAGATGGGAGCACCTGATGCCATTGATACATTGGATCCGATGGTCTCCACCTGTCTCGTTGGAAACAAATCTAGCGCTATAGTGTTTTCTAGTCTTTCTCTTAGAAATAAGGGACAAACAAATTAGCATTTCCTAATAGATAACTGGCAATCAATCATTAGAGCGAAATGATTTAGTTTAATGATTGCACAATGGAATTTGATTTAGGTTACCAAAAGACGGCCTTTCACTGGCATTCGCTGAGGGAAATGTGAGAAAGTACATTATTATTTGTGATGGATCATTGTCAATGTTTGTGGAGTTAAAATTCAAATTTGTAAAAGATTTATATTTTTTGCTTGCTATTCAATTTCGACGGTATGCCTGACTAAGCGGAGCCCTCAGACCAGCCGACCATACCATCTGACCGGCTTGACTGAATGGTCAGAGCAACCGAGCAAATTGGTCTAATCGGCTTGGCTGAGCAGTCAGACCGACAGTCTTCTATTTTCGATTGTGAGTTCTAAAATTTAGGAATTTGGTTGTGGATTGAGTAATTTGGTCCTAAGTATGTGTATTCATGTTGCATGAAATACGCCTGAGCTAACGTGGGTCAAGTTATTAAAAACGTGTGCCTAAAAACGATTTCTTTATCTTTGGATGTGTAGGAAGTTTTGAGTCAACTAGGTCAATGGCGAGGACTGAGACTACGCTCATGGAAGAACTGAGATCCATAATGGTCATGGATACTGGGTGAGATGGTTGAATTCAAGCATGGCACAAGGAAGGCAAGAAATGTTGAAGGGAAGATTCGAGCCACGGGTTGCACCAAGTGGTTTGGTCTGTCTAAGTGATGAGTAGTCTGGTGGAACTGGAGCGGGAGAGACTTGCCGACACGTGACAAGCCATTAGTGCATCTACATATGGTGAGCATGGCAATTGCTTGCAAGGAAGGTGAAGATCGGGTTAAGATGAGGGCATTTTGGTAGTTTTCCAAATACTAAAAACTTCGTTGGATCAAAATTGCAGTGTTGGAAAAGCGGTTTAGGTCAAAGAGATGCTAAAAATATCAAGTAGATCAAAGGTTAAAGACTTAGTGGGTTCGAGCTTTACGTGCTTTGAAAAGCATACATGAGCTGAGTGTGAGTGTAAAACCTGTGTTGTGTGTGGTTAACGGGTTTTTCCTAATTATGCTAGTGGATAGTATCTATTAGGATTAGATGCGAGCTGGTTGCTCTGTCTATTTAGTGGATGGGGTGTAGGCTTGCATGCTAACCATTTCAACCATTCTAAAGTTAGGGGTTAGGGTTTGAGAAAGAAGGAGCGATTATTATGGTGTGCTATAAAATCTTCATCCTCAAGTAGCATAATCAAGTTTATTCATCTCTCATAAACCATTGTCTTAGTTGATTTCCAGTTGTCCTTGTTGGCTCTTTACCTCTTCTCTCCTTTTCTTGATCTTACTAGTGCCAATGACATATAAGTGATAAAAATGACTCATGTAAATCAAATCTTATCCATCTAGGCATTGTTGCTTGCAAGATCTTGAAGTTGCCCGATTCTTACATAATTTGGACCCCTTTTTGAGAAATCGTGATATTTGGATTTTGGCATTGATTCTTCGGTTGGTTTTGCTTGCCGTGACATATGGGAATACATCTAGAGTCATCTTGGTTCTTAATCCATGAGCAAGTTGTCTCTCAAGTTTTTTTTAGATTTGTCTGGTTTTAGTATAACTTTGCATGTTTTGAAAAAATGTTGGAATTTGGCCTAGATCATCCCAACCTTGGATGGAATGGGTTTCTGAGACCCTCAGCAAGGTGTGTTGCTCATAATTTGACCTCATTTGATCATTGATTTTGGACTTTGCACAAAAAGTAGATTAGACTTGGGCTGATTTTTTGTTTTGGGAATAGGGGAGTGGTCAAATCGCTCCTTGGTCCGGTCAGACCACTAGCTAGTAGCTGGTTAGACCACCGGCTTGCCACCTGTCAGATCGGTCAAGTGCAGTGCTCGGCATCTTCGCTGTTTTGGATTATTGTTTGGTTATAGTTTGTGAAATATGATTTTCTTAGCTCTCTAGTTTTGGAGTGAAAGATTTTTGGTATTTGAGAGAATTTGAGAATGCACCATTTGCCCTCCTTTGTTGCCATTGCTAGTCCTACAAGTGGTATCAGAGCTCAATTAGCTCTTTTCATAGATCTTAACCGGTCTTAAAGTCATGACTTTAGACAAGTATTCCACCAAGCCACCAATCTTTGATGGGGTTGACTATTCCTATTCAAAGATTCAGATGGTAGACTAATCCAAGCCCAAGGACAACCAATTTGGGCAAAAATCAAGTCATTATGACTAGGTCGAATAGATCAATTGTCCTTGGATATGGATCTAGAGTGAGATTTTTAAATTTATTTGATAAAGTTGAAGTTTTTTAATGGAAAACTTGTTCTATCTGGTTACCTCTTTCCATTTCTTGCTCACAAGGTTATTTTTGGCTTCTACGTTTCTTTTTGACCATTTGAGATTTCTTTCACAAAATTTCGCTCTATTTCCAAAATCAACTCAAATTTGCATTTTTTTGAGAAATTGCTAATGTGTTCATTAATGGAAAGATTGACAGACCATATGAAAAAGTCTAGAATTATTTGTGATGAACCATTGTCAATGTTTGTGGAGTTGAAATTCAAATTGTGAAAGATTTATATTTGTGGAGTTTCTGGTAGTCTGAATAACTTGGTTGAGCGATTAGAGCGACTAGGCAAATCGGTCCGGGCGGCTCAGTTGAGTGGTTAGACTGGCCAACTTCTATTTTCGGTAGTTGAAAGCATCTAGACCCTTAAAAATGGTTTTGGTAATTAATGAATCTATGAGAATATGAGACTAATGTGTTTTAATGAGTGTTTAAAAGGTTAGATCCTTAAGTGGATGACAAGAAGCATGTAAAGGATCAATGTGAAAATCAAAAATGGCTTAAAGACAAGGTATACTAAGAATAGGATCCACTTTTTATTTTTACCGGTCTTAAGAGAAAAGGTGGAAAGCCAGATTATAGGTTAAATATCATACCACAAAGAGGGATCATGGCAAGTAGCTTGATAGCATAATTATTGTGCCATTAGGATCATGCATTCATTAAAAATCTGATTTAAAAGTGAAATATGTGCTCTGTCTGAAAAACCGAAAGTACTGGAGTTTTTAACGTCGGAACTATCGCAGAGCTTCCGGCGCCCAGAAGCTCCGAAAATCTGAGCGGAGCCTTTTTTCCAGAGAGCACCCTCCGGGTGAGTTTTGAGGATTGCGAAATCCAGAAGTACCAGTGGTTTAACGCCGGAACTACCATTGGAAGCGGTAGTTTCGCTGTATGTAGCGGTACTTTCGGAGCCCAGAAGGTCCGGTGGGAAGGGCGAAACCTTTTTTCCAGAGAGCGCCAACTTTTGGTTCTGGCCCATGCGGTACTACCGCGCCGACTTCCTGGAACTACCGCGGAGCGGAAGTGCCGGATTTATAACAGCGGTAGTTCCGCGTCGACTTTCTAACGGCTAGTTCAGAGGCTTTGACATAGCCGTTCTGCCGCGCCAAAGTCAGAGCGGAAGCACCGACCATTGGCCTGCGGTACTTCCGCTCGTCCTGAATTTTCTAGAATTTGTTACAAATGGCTAGTTTTGGTTGGTGGGGGTTATAAATACTCGTACCACTGCTCAAGGACAGATGTTAGAGACCCCATTGAACATCTTTGAGCATTGAGCATTCACTCCACACCTCTTTTACTCCTTGTGCATTCAATTGAGGTGATTGAGCCAAAAGGTGCATAGCATTCATTAGTTTGATCCTTTGGCACTTGTTTGCAATCAAGTGAAGCCCGTGGTTAGTACTCTTGGTGCTTGCCGGCACCTGGACGATTAAGTGTAAGTTGATCAGTGATCTTCTCAAAGAATTTGTGAGAAGGCCCGGTGTTTGTGTGAAGATTGGAGCTCACCTACTCGGAGCGGGGAAGAGCTACCACTAGTGGATTGGAAGTGCTTCGGCTTAATTTGTAAAGCTGGTCCAATTCGTTTAGGCTAACCTCAACGTGGATTAGGAGAACCGGCAAGTTTCTGAACACCACAGTAAAACATCGAGTGTAATTGTTTCCTCTTCTAGTCCTTCTAGCTCTTATTTGCTACTCTAATTGTGATAAGTTATTTGAGATAGAGCTAGTGTTGATTCTCTACTTGACTAGAATTGTGTAGGTATTAAGTGCTTTACTCTCTTGTTGTATTAAATTGTAGAGAATTAATTAAAAGATAAGAAAATTTAAAAACTTCCTATTCATCCCCCTCTAATCGGTTATCCTTGATCCTATAGTAGTAAGTTCTAAAATTTGGGAATTTGGTCATGGATTAAGTAATTTGGTACTAGGTCTATGTATTCATGTTGTATGAAGCATGTCTGAGCTAACGTGGGTCAAGTTGTGAAGAATTTATGCCCCAAAACGATTTCTTTGTCTTTGGATGTGCAGGAAGATTTGAGTCAACTATGATCAATAGTGGGGATTAGGATTACGCTCATAGAGGAGCCGAGGTCCAAAACGGTCATGAATATTGGGTGAGATGGTTGAACTCGAGTATGACATAAAGAAGGCAAGGAATGTTAAAAGGAAGGTTCGAGCAACGGATTACACCAAGTGGCTTGGTCAGTCTAAGTGAGACGTGGTTTGGTGGAACAGGAGTGGGAGAGACTTGCTGACACGTGATAAGCCATTGATGCACCTACACGTAGCAAGCATGGCAATTGCTTGCAAGGAAGGTGAAGACCGTGTCAAGGTAAGTGTATTTTGGTAATTTGCCAAATACCAAAAACTTTGTTGGATCAAAATCATGGCGCTTGAGCGGCATTTGAGAAAGCGGTTTAGGTTAAGGAGATACTGAGAAGATCAAGTGGATCAAAGGCTAAAGACTTAGCAGTTTCATGCCCATGTGTTTTGAAAAGCGTGCATGAGTTAGTATGTGTAAAACCTGTATCATGTGGGATTAACGGTAAAATCCGTGTTGTGTGGGTTAACGGGTTTCCCCCAATTGTGTTCCTAGATAGTATTTATTAGGATTAGATGTGGGCTGGTTGCTCCATTTATTTAGTGGATGGGGTGGAGGCTTGCATACTAACCATTCTTGTCTTAGGGTTAGGATTTGAGAGAGAGTGTAAGTGTTGTGGTCTATTTTTTGTCCTCCTTATGGCCGAAATTTTTGTATTTTAGCCCTTTTTTTTGAAAAATATTCACATTTAGACCCCTGGTAGTTTTAATTCCGAGTTTGGACCCAGAGCTCGGAGCCGTGACCCACGGCTCCGAGGTCCCAGGCCCGCACCAGCGTGGCGGCCTGCGTGGCAGGACCTCGGAGCCATGTATCGTGGCGCCGAGCTCGGCGCCGTGGGCCGTGGCGCCGAGCTGCCTGCCACGTGGCGCACGCCCACTACTGCTTAGGGTTTTGCACCGATCACCTTTTTCGCAAAATGAATTACTAGTTGTATTTTTATTTGGATTATTTAATTATAGTAATATTATGTAATATATTTATTTATTTATAGAGAGCAAAAATACGACGTATGTTTTGAAAATTCGTTATGTATTGCGAGATGATACATGTAGGAAAATTCGTGTAGATTTTTTAAAATATTATGGTACGTTGGTAATGGTTTTGAAAAATAAAATTATGCGGCCGTGACGAACGAGTTTTGTGTGAAGTTCATGGGCCGTGAGATGTCATGCGGGCAAGACAGAGGGAGGCGACATGTGGCATACAAGCAACTCTCCTCTTCCTTTTGTTTAGTTGTTACTACACACTTGGGGAAATAATTATCGATGATTCTGGTCAATCCCATCCTCTCTGTTGTGGACCGACGAACAAGTTATGTGTGAAGTAACGATTAGTGTATTTGTGATTTTTGTACAATGCTGACCGTGAAAAATATGTTGAACTGGCAATAACATTTTTCGATCATGTTATGTTGTTTTATTGGAAGAAATTTTTTGAATTATTTTTTATGACAGCTGTGATAGGAACAATTGGACGAAAGTAGGGGAAGTGATAATAAGACATGTGGGAATCATTGCATGCGAAAAGACGAGATAATAAGCTTATGAAGTTGGGACGAACATGGCGCGTACATTTTTATTACATGCATAGCATATAGCATGATATCCGACTAACCGACCCAACTGCTCGTACGACCTCTCGTGTGTAGGGGTGGAAAACGGTAACGGATAATTCGTTTTATCCGATATTCGTATCCGAGAAAACACAAATATAGTAAGCAAAAATTCGTATTCAAAAATATTCGTATTCGTATTCGAGAATATTCGTATCCGTATTTGAGAGTATTCGTATTCGAGAATATTCGTATCCGTATTTGAGAGTATTCGTATTCGAGACTATTCGATTCGTATTCGATCCGTTTCTAGAACTTATGAAAAAATCGTACAAATTTTGTGATTTAAAATTTGAATTTAGGCGGTTTAAAATCGGTAACCGGTCAAAAACTGGTGAAAAATCGATAAAATCGCTAGGAATCCGTTTTATCCGATATTCGTATCCGAGAAAATCCGTATTCGAAAATATCCGTATTCGTATTCGAGAATATTCGTATCCGTATTTAAGAATATTCGAATTCGTATCCGTATTCGCTTGAAAAATATGGATCCGTATTCGTATTTGAGACTATTCGACCGTATCCGATCCGTTTCCACCCCTACTCGTGTGGACCGGGTCTATTACATCTTGTCTACTGGGTGTAGCGTGGTTGTTTCCCCTTTCTGTCGCGCCCTGAAGATGGCTCCGCTGCATCCTTCTTCCTGTCACTCTTGGTCTTGAGAGCCGCCTCACGAGCTTGAAGCTCTTCCTCCTGACGCTTGATGGCTGCTTCACGCAGACTTAACTTCTCCTTCCTCCTTTGCAGCTCATCCTCCTTGCCCTTCAGACGGATTTGGTCCACCCTCATGCGGCGCTCTTGCTCAAGCCGCATCTGTCGTTCCACCTCGCGAGCCTGAGTCATCTTGGTAAAGTATTGTCCTTTGTTTTCCACCTCCACTGCCAGGTTATGTGGCCATGCCGGCGACACCCGATCAACCCATTCGATGAACCCGCAATCCTATGTGTGGCGTGATAGATGTCATGGATCAAGTTAAAAACAATAACGAGAAACAAATATTTTAGTTGTGGTCGTTACCACGAAGTCGTCATCCAGGTCTGGACACTTGAAGAACCTACGGCTGTATTTGGCTTGTTGTACTGGATCCGTCCAGACTCCCAACATCGTCCTAAAGCGCAATGGCACTTCGGGCGCTCATGCCACTCCGGCACTCCAAATGGGTCGGACTTCCAGGAAGATATTGTTGTGTGGTAGTATTGTGATGTCTTGAGGAGGAGATGTGGTATGGAAGACATATGAGGCCTTTATATAGGCAGGTTATCGGGTGCAGTGGGCATAGTCCATGGAGAGGATCTTTTCGCTTTTCCTGGATTCCAGTGTAGCAATAAATGGCCCTATGTAGGCTTTTCAGAGACTATAGTCTCGTAATAAATTCATAGTTCGTAGCCTTTTCAGAGATTGGACCATTCAAAGCCTAGAAGCCTAAAGACCTACGCCCTATATGTGTGCAGCCTACAGCCTACTCCGTAAAGGCTAAAGACCTACGCCCTATATGTGTACAAAGCAAAGGCCTACTCCACATCACGCGCAAAGTCGGCATATGCTGCCCGCTTTGTAATGTCACCGAGCAAAATCTGAACTCTTTTGTCATGTCATCGAGCAAAGCGCCTCTTTGTCATCTCACCGAGCAAAGTCGACCTCTTGTGTCATGTCCCCGAGCAAAGTCGGGCGTGTTGTCATGTCCCCGAGCAAAGCCTCTTTTTTTGTGGTCATCGCATTAAGCTGCCCGCTTTGCTATAAGTAGCGTGGTTGGGGTCCCATGACATTGTGAATCGAATAAAGTAGTACCCTCTCTTTCGTGGTGAAACATACCATGTCCGCCGAGGCCGGTGGGATTTGGGTCACCGGCGACGATATTCCCTTAGAAACGAGGATATATTCGGTCCGCAGCATCGATTGATACCAAGCCGGCGTGCTCAACCACCGTGGCGAAATGCGGACACAATGAGTACGCGGTCGTCCAGATCTTGGATTCCCGAACGATGGCGGCGACGTTTCTTCGATGCTCACGCCCGGTACAAATTAGTAATGTTACATTTTTATTGCTTATGGACCCTCGAAGTTTACCGTCCTTTTTGTGCAGATGGCCAAATGCGACTTCTCCACTGGATCGACCCTCCTCATGAACGGTATGTTGATCGTTATGTGGATACATTATGGGCTCGAATATGGGACTTGGAGTACCGAATGGAGAATCTCACTGAGGAGAACAACGACCACCGCGAACAGATGCAACGCGAGAGGGGCAACGAGGAGGTCGTGAATATAGGAAGCTCTTATGATCCCACATGTTGCTGCGCAAACCCGAGCTGCATATGTGCATGCCACTACCACGACGGCCAGCCACGTCCGAGGTGGCCCCCTCAGCAATTCTCCATGTGGGTGCCACGAGGCTCGTTTGGCATTTAGGTAACGAGAGTTATGGCTGTGTCGTATTTTAGTTCATGTATTTGTTGATGTATTGATGCTGTGGCGGTATGACTGTTGTAGTGCTGGAGGTTCTGCTCATGTGTGTTGGTAATGTTTTATGCTATGTTGTCGCCAAGCTATTTTGGTAATGTTTTATGCTATGTTGTCGTCAAGCTATTTTGGTAATGTTTTATGTACGGTTGTGTTGTATTTTAGTTGTTGTGTTCGTTGGTGTGTTGGTTGGTTGTATGCCGTCGTAAATAAAAAAACTTAGAGCAACCCTTTTATACTGCAAACCATCTTTGAACATCAAACCATCAAGCACTTGAAAAACCTCACAAAAATTACAAAAGCACTTGAAAAACCTCACAAAAATTACAAAAGCACAATGAATATAACATAAATACATATATACAACAACTAGCTCATTACAAACACATCTCAGTCCAACCACTTACCAAGTGCCTCCTAGCTCATTACAACATATATACAACGACTTTTAAGGCCAACCACAAGCCTACACATATGTATCACTGCCTCCTAGCCTTACCCTTACCCTTACCAAGGGCGTCGGTGCCTGGAGTAATTAACTTACACTGGAGGCCGTGAGCGCATCTAGCTCGTTTGTGTACTCTAGGTACGCCCGCTTCGTCCTGGAGTACGGAACTGAGACCTGGTCCCAAAGATATGCAAATGTCGGCCGTCGACGAAGAGGAACCTCTGCGAACCATGGACGAGGCGGCAAAACCGTGGGACGACCAACTGGTAGACGAGACCACATCCACAGCTGGAGGAGGTAGAGGCAACCATCTACTGACGAGTTCACCGAACTCTGACGACACGCCTCGCAGAGGTGGCGGTAAAGGAACGCCAACACCCCTGAAGCCCAGCTGTACTGCCCCGCCGTGTCCCAGTCAGTGAGGCAGTGGATGTACATCCAGGACGCGCTGTCCCCCGTTCCGTCGGGGAATAGAACGCAGCCAAACAAGTGCAGGATCCATGCTCTGCAATTATATGTAGAATGAAATTAAATCAAACTATGTCAATTTTACAAAAAGCACGATAAGACGACGAGTTGGCTCCATATCCACCCCTACCGCAGTAGGCAATCGCTCGCTCGTCCGCACCCTCAGGACACACTGCAAAAGTCTGCCGGAGCCATGTGATAGGAACTCCAGAAGAGCGATGGACTGCCTCAGGAGGAAGCTCTCTCCCGAGGAAGGCCTCTACTCGGGCTCTCCATCCAGCAGGCACGCACGGTCCGATAACTGGACGGCCGTGAATGGCGACACCAAGTATCCTCTGAGTGTCCTCGAGCGTAATAGTCATCTCCCCGAAAGGGAGGTGGAAGCTGTGAGTCTCCGGCCTCCACCTACATGATACAAAAAAGAGGAATACATAGCTGATACACAATGAACATGCAAGTGGAGCAATGGTTTAGGAGAATACATGTCAACCAGTGCAGTGATGGCGGGGGGCTGAAGGTGGGCAACCCACGGCGAACCTGGTAAGAGATGGCGTCTAGGCCAGCCCTCTCCAGGAAGGGAGTGTACCGCTCGTCATACCGCATGTCCAGGAACCCGTCATGGGTTCGAGGACGAAGGATGGGCAGCTCCTGTATAGAATACACCATTTTGTTTAGTTAATGCATCAACATAAATAATTAATTGTACAAGAAGTGATGAATGCAATACCCTCCCCTCTGCGGTGAGCCGTCCTCGGTGGCTCTCCTCGTAGTACGGGTCTAGCAGGTGGAATTGCGCCATCCTACAAAAAAAATTGAATTTGTCAGTCCAACATAGAAGTAAACAAAAAATTAAACATGCATAAAATATGGAAAGAACAAGAAATTAAACAAGAAACATAGCAAATTACATATGGAAAAACAACTAGACGAACTACGACACATAACGAATAACAAGCATTCCCACCTGACTAAGTGGCCAATGGCATGTGCGTGAATTGTGGCCAAGTCAACCACATCTGCTACATTGGTTCTGCTCGGGGTCAGTAAGAAAGGGGCTTGCTCTCCCTCGCCTCGTTCTTCCTGGAAGCTGATCCATAACCATCTTGTGTCTCGTCCTCTTCCTGGTTCCACGTTTGTTCCAACGGCTACCCGGATCCGCAATGTATTTGGGCCCGGTGTACGGTGGCCACTCTCCCTCATCCCGGTAAGGCTCGAAACGGGGAGACCACGTAAGCACAAGCTTGTCAACACTGAACTCCCGAGGTATCTTGCGCTCGTAGTCAAAGTTGCGATGCTTTGCTGCTGCCACATAATGAGAACATGGAAAGTGGTACTGCCTCGGTTTACCACATGTACATGAGAAATCAATAAGGACAACCTTATGCCTCCTCGTCGGCCGGAGCTCTCCATCGGTTGTTGTACCACCCCTTTCTACAACCTCGTAAGTGCCCGTGGCGTTATCAAAACAATGTACCTCATGTGCCTCACCGCCTTTGCCTTTTCAAGGTGGCGCTGGTTTTGGCGCCCATCTCTCTTGTTTACTCAGAGCGCCATTGCATGTGCGTGTCTTTCGTTGAACCAGCAACAAGCTTGTAAAAGGTGAAGGATACGATAGCATTGACGGGCATACCACGTATACCCCTAAGCAAACTATTGAAGGATTCGGCCATGTTGCTTGTCTGAAACTCGTACCTCCATCCACCATCGTCATGAGCCCTTGTCCATTTGTCCACATCTCTCATCAATCCCGTCAACCACTGTCTACCTTCTGCGTTTGTGGCAGTATTAAGCTGCTCCAACTTCTCCAGGAAGAACTTCACCTCAAGCATTCGAGCGACCTCCTCGAACAGAGGAAAGTTGTCCTTCGTACCATCCTTACGGAGTAGATTCTCGGCAAGATGCCGAGTGCACCAACCGTGGTGCAAAGCTGAATACCCCGGTATCTGCTCCTGTACAGCAGCAAGTATGCCCTGGTGTCTATCAGATATGACACCAACCTCCCTATCAGGGCCGACCACGTGCCTCCGAACGAGCCGCAAGAACCATCCCCAGCTGTCTTTGTTCTCCCTCTCAACCAAAGCAAACGCCAAAAGAACCAACGCGTTGTCTGCGTCACAGAAATGGCTATCGGCGTGCCCTGGTACTTGCCAAGAAGAAACGTACCGTCGATGGAGAAGACGGGACGACAATGCCGAAAGGCCTCGATGGACTGAGCAAAGCACCAGAAAGCACGGAAGAATATCTGCATCCCATCTTGAGTCCATTCGTTTGGTTTCGGGACGTACTCATAATGCATGCCTGGATTAACCGCTTTGATTGCATTGAAGAGTGCTGGCAACTGCAAGTACTCATCTTCCCAGTCCCCATATATCATCTTCCAAATGCGTTGCTTTGCCCTCCATGCTTTGCCATACCTTATGTCGTATCCAAATTTCTCCTTAACAATCCCAGCAAGTGTCTTCACCTTCATATTGGGTTCTCCCTTTACTATGTGACACAGTGACTTGGCAATAATGGTAGAGGTCAACTGCCGATGCTTCTGTTTGAGATCTGCTTCGGCACAAGTGTGTGGGCCAATGATTCTTGTGATCTTAAACTTTCCCGTGTCCTTCTGTTTCCTAGCACAAACCCTCCATTCACATGTTTCCTTCTCGCACACAACTGTGTACCTCCGCTCCACATAAGAATGTCTCACCTTGAATGGCCTTTTACGAATCACTGAATACTCCTGCAGCCACCTTTTCAATGCAGACAAGTCCTCAAACACCATGCCCTTCTCAATTGTCATGCTTGACCCGGCCTCAGGAGCATCTAGCAGCTCGTCATCCCTTCCTTCGGCATAAGCCTCATGGGAATGCCTAAGATCGCTGAATTCATGAACTGATGGATCCCGGCCAGGGCAATAACGCCTGATCAGCTCAATATCACTTTCGGTCAGCTCTCCAAAAGGGCGGTCATCATCAGAATCAACGGCCCTAGCGATCTCGTAAGGCTCCAGATCATCCACAATTTGAACATCCACACTGTTGGAGTCCTGCGCAGACTTCTTCAACGCTGCGGATGGAGCAACGGAGGAACACCCACATCATCAGGAATGTCTCCTGCATCAGAAGCACGAAACCCATGGGATTGAGACAAAAGAATAGACTGACGGGAAAAGGCTAAAGTGTTGCTCGACACTTACTGGGATGATTCTGGGTAAAAGGGATCTCCGGAGGGGCTGCCAAGACATCATCAGTCTGACATTCAACTCGAACTGGTTGAGAAATCTGAACCTCGTTCGGGCAGATTGAGCATCGGGCACTTCAGGCACTTCTTCCACATCCACCGCAACGTCCGGTAACGGAGGGTCAAAGGGTGCCTGATCACCTAGTTCTGGTGAATAACCGTGAGGGGTGGGATCAATGGAGACCTTCCGCACAACAAGGTCCAAACATTGGAACTCATTTCTCATAACCAATTTGACATATTTGTCCCACTGATCCTCACAACCAATTAAGATCAACCGCCTTAGAATTGTGTCTTTCGAACCGAAGTGAAGTAACCCCTCAACTGTGATGCTCTCCTCGTTTGCATGACAATGTAGCTCCTCCCGGGCCCTAGCAACCAACTCACTAAACGACGGCCGTTCACTGAATATCAGAGGCACCCTTTGCATTTCAACAAATCGAACATTTCCATAATCATCACTTGTCACACTGTCTCCATGATATAGGGTAACTAAGTTGTCCATCTAGAACATACAGAAAACCAAACTAATAAGTACCTTTAATCAAAATAGGCTACAGAAGTGAGGCGCCTGTAACAAGGTAATACTACAATCCCATCCAAATCCAAAACTACGAACAAGGTAATACTACAATCCCATCCAAATCCAAAACTAGGAACAAGGTAATACTACAATCCCATCCAAATCCAAAACTACGAACAAGGTAATACTACCTCCCGCATTTATAGCCTAGAACATCACAGCAACACAACACATTTCGATAGCACTAGTCCTCTTGTCGCAAAAGAATCAACTTGTCTTATTGCGAGCCATATTGCCGACTCCAATACTCCATACAATCCTTCCATTCTACGGCACCATTGCCCAAGCTACAACCTAAGCATCACACATTCATAGCTAGCTAAAAAAAATCTAAGCCCCGCGCAAGATTACGAAACTATAACGAACATTTTGGAGGAGAAGTCGTCACCTTGAGGCACTTGTAGCGGTCGCTCTGTGGCGGGGAGGACGGGCGTGCGGGGAGGACGGCCGGGCGGGGACGACGGCCGCGCGGGGAGGACGGCCGCGGCGGGAGGACGGCCGAGCGGGAACGACGGCCGCGGTGGGGACAACGGCTGGCGGGGACGACGGCCGCGGCGGGAGGACGGCCGGGCGGGGAGGACGTCGGACGGCGGCCGAGGAGGTCGAGGAGGGAGGCGAGCGCCGCGGCGGGAGGAGGCGCGCGCGGGAGGGAGGCGCGCGCGGTGGTGGTCGTCCGACGGCGCCGAGGCGGTCGAGGAGGGGAGCCGGGCGGCCGCGGCGGGGAGGACGCGCGTGCGGGGAGGGGAGGCGGCGGGGAGGCGGGACGGATGCAAATGAACGGCCGCGTGCTCGGTGCCGTGTTCAGAAGCCGCATGCTCGGCGCCAAGATCCACGGCGCCGACCTCGGAGCCACGAGTCACGGCGCCGAGCTCGGCGCCACGATTCACGGCTCCGAGCTCGGCGCCACGATACACGGCTCCGAGGTCCTGCCACGTCGGCGCCACGCAGGCCGCCACGCTGGTGCGGGCCTGGGACCTCGGAGCCGTGGACCACGGCGCCGAGACGTGTTACCTCGGCGCCGTGGGTCACGGCTCCGAGCTCTGGGTCCAAAATCGGAATTAAAACTACCAGGGGTCTAAATGTGAATATTTTTCAAAAAAAGGGCTAAAATACAAAAATTTCGGTCCTTATGGAGTGGTTATAAAACTTTCATCCTCGAATGGCAATATAATCAAGTTTGTTCATCTCTCATTACTTCTTCTTGTCTTGGTTGATTTGCTTTTGTTCTTGTTGATTCTTTATCTCTTCTCTCCCATTCTTGATCTTGCTGGTGTTAAAAACGTGTAAGTTATGGAAATGACTCATGTAGATCAAATCTCATCTATCTAGTCACTGTGATATGTAAGATTTTGAAGTTACCCGGTTCTTACATGATTTGGATCCCTTCTTGAGAAATCATGATATGAGGGTTTTGACTTTGATTCGCTGATTGGTTTTATTTACTGTGACATGTGGGAATATATCTAAAGTCATCTTGGTTGTTCTCAACCTACGAGTAAGTTGTGTCTAAAGTTTTTAAGATTTATCTAATTTTGGTGCAATCTTGCATGTTTTGAAGAAAGATTGGAACTTTGGCAAAATCATTCTGATTCTTGGTTGTAATAGATTCCTGAGACGCTCAATAATGTGCGTGCAAAGTTTAATCTCATTTGATCATGGATTGTAAAGTTGCATTAAAAGTGGTTTGGACTTGGGCTAATTTTTTGTTCAGGGAACAGAGAGCAGTCAAACCGCTCCTGGGCCCCGTTAGAACGGCAGCTGGTCAGATCGTCCCCTAATAGTTGGTCGGACCGCCAACTTACCACCAGTTAGACTGGTCAGGTGCAGTGCTCGGCATTTTTGTGGTTTTGGGTTGTTGCTTGGTTGTAACTTGTGAAATCTGATCTTCTTATCTCTTTAACTTTAGAGTGAAAGATTTTTTGTCCTTAAAAGAAAATTTAGAAAAATACTATTTGCCCTTTTGTTACATTAACAATCCTTTAGCAGCGGCTTCGCAATCAATCATGTGAGGTTGCTAAACACAAGACATCCAAATTTCCTTGGAGAAGTTATCTAAACAGTTGCTGAACTGACAAACCTGTGCCTGCTTTGATAGCTAGCATCCCGCGGTGCTACAGGTACGAGACACGCTTGACTGTAATCACCTTCCGGTTTCTCTGATTAGCCGAAAATTGTCGAGTCTACGGAGTCCCTGTCTTGGCTTTACAGGCAGGTCACGTCGTAGCAGGAAAAACCGTGAAGAGAACTCCCACTACATGTTTGTCCCGTTGTGGAAGCCAATGACTGACCCTGGCGTCTGTGCCGCAGGTAGACCGCGATATTCCTTCCCACTGGTCTTCATCGCCCATTCTGGTGTCCGTCCTTTTCGATGCGTTACGTATCAGAACCCAAAAGGCTTGGTCGGGGCATGTCCCTGTATGGTGCCATGGTGTGCGTTTTGACTCGTGGCCTGCGTGAAAACGTTGGTCTTCTCCTTCAGCTTACAAGAGTTAAATGGTTGGTAGTAAGAGTTACGGCACTGCAGCTTCGATCCAGAGTGAAAACTGTGAACCCGTGTCATGACGTGGGTGGTATTAGCAGTTTAGCACGTTTGCGTTGAGCTGTGAAGCGCATGTTTCGTTTACGATTCTGTTGCTTGCCTCGCGCATGCGTCTGTCTGTCAGGCACTTGCGGTCCACGGGAGCGCGGGGCGTCGGGCGGTGCACGCGAGCACGCGACCGCCCGCGCGCGGCTTCCAGCCGCGGTCGCGCGCGCTGGACCCAGGTTCGCGGGTGGCGCCGCCCGAAGGGCTCGTTTTGTTTATGCTACCTGGAAACTGGTGGGTGGAAAATTCCAGCTACGCGCAGGCGTCACATCGACCTGGCTCGCTCACGCTCACCGCCAAGCCGGAAAAGCTCCACCTGTCCGCGCCGCCAGCTCGACCACCGCCTGTGCCTCGCGTCGCCACCTCACCATCTCTCCAATTCAAACCTTGTTCCTATCTTATTTTTTACTTTTAACTTTAATTTCTCTGAAAATAAAAATAAGTGAGATTGTTTTTTTTAAGCTTTTCAAATGGCTTTTGAGCTTAAAACTCTATGTGTTGTCTATGTCAATATCTTTATCATCTCAAAAATACAAACAAAATTTATTAGCTACGACTAAAAGATATTAGCCATCAGTTCTAGTCCAAAAGGATAGTATCTTTGCCACTTAGTAAAAAGTGAAGGGCTAGTGCACTTTCGTTTGCTTAAGAAAGAAAATCTTCGATGTTTTCCTTCGTGCATCACTACTGTTTTGGTTTTGCTTTTTGAGGAAGTAAGAGCGGACGGGAAATGAAGAGGGGGAAGAAATGGCTCAATCAACGCGCTTCCATTTGACGCGTGGGTCAACGCTAGCAAGGGCCTGGAGGCTGGAGATCGTGACTGACAATCTGGGATACTTCTGGCAGGCTGTCAAGGCCTTCTGTTACGTACGCCCTTGGGGAATGGGGAATTCACGCGAAGGTACTCCCAAAACAACGGTACCAACTTGCTCAATAAATTTCTTTTAGGAGGAAAATCGATGAGAGATGGTGGGGATGCACAATCAAAAGATTTGTATAGACTTCTTTTTTTCAACATTTGCAAAGGAGAAAACACAATATCGTATCGTCCACGGCATTACAGTGGCTTTGATGAAGGGAAAGCATAAAGCCCTTCGAGGAAAAGATAAGGGTAGCGGGATTAAGTGGTCATAGTCAATAAAAAGTTGGAGTTACAAAAACTTGTGGGCAAACATAAAAAACTCTACCGATATGTTGTTCAAATCCCATTCCTCGACTAATCGATCAACCGACCAAATGTAGCTGTACGTATAGACGTATAGTAGCACCAAGCGGCAGGTGATTAAGCCACCTTAATTGTCTACCCTAATTTATTTTTTTGTTACTATTTTTTGAATTTTTAAATATATAAAATAAGCTAATAATTAAAAAATTAACGTGGTAAATTTAGAGTACACAAAATTCTCAAAAACTAATTAACATGGTAAATTTAGAGTACATAAAATTTTCAAAAAAATTACATGATTACTATGACTATATCAAAAAGACTTTCCCCAAAATTTTGTAATTTTTATAGCTCATTTGTTATATGTAATAACTTCTACAAATATCAAATTTTTGCAAATTTTTGAGCAACATTCACAATGGATAAAATTACCAAAAATTACACAACTAAGTATATTGTGTTAGGAGGCTACATATAAAATTTTGTAATTTTTTGATCTTATTTGCCATATTTAAAAATTCAAAAAATAGTAAGCAAAAAAATAAATTAGGACAGACAATTAAACTGGCTTAATCACCTGCCGCTTAGTGGTGGGACAGCAGGTCCCATGCCGTCTGGTGGTGGGAAGGTAGGTCGCCTGTCGTTCGTCCGTGGAACGGCAGCGGCTACGCGTCAGCCCACATGTGCTGTCGCCCGGCTAACAGACGACAAAAATGCTATTTTTGTCAACACGCTAGACATACGACCATTTTGTAAATACAGTGGCAAACAGTGCTAAATATGCTAAAAAGTCGCCAGAACCATACGGTGGGTGGCTATGTATAGCATGCAAATTGAGCACACGCTGCCAGAACCATACGGTGAGTGGCGTTGGCTTATCATTTTTTACTATATAATTATCTTTTGAACGATATATTTTTTAAAATTAGAGTTTACATGTAGATTATAATAGACACTATACTGAGTTTAACTATACGGGTCAAAATCATATGTAACTATTTTCCTCTGAATACTATCTCTCACGAATAGATATAATTCAAAAACTATAAACCAAAGCTACATCTCAAAAGAAACCCATAGTAGAGTTCCAATAATTAGAGGAGTCACTATCAAGAAGTCATTTTTGATATTTTTAAGCCAACTTATTATTTACTGGAAAAAAAGCATATTTGATAAACGCAGGGAATCCCTGTATATTAGCTGGCAAACAGATCTTAGGATTGAAGGATACAAAGCCAACTTTTGCGACCGTGTGAAGCGTGAACCTTCGTTAGGGCATCTCCAATGGGTCTATAGCAGCTATCTACAAGAGAGTCCATGTCATCAACTGGAAGATATTAAATGAAGAAAGAGAACGCAGCTCTCTACAGCTCTAGAGATAGTCTATAGCGCCAAACGCCATAAATTTGTGCATGTAAGCATCAAATAGCTATCCTTATAGATAGTTCTTTAGAATGCTAACTTTAGTGTGTACTATATAGATGATGTGGAAGTCTTATAGTTAGTTGCTAACTATAACCATTGGAGATGCCCTAGTGCCTCAGAGGAAATGGAAGCGTCTTGAAAGTCGCTTAGAATACAATGTACTTATTTATTGTACAGCTGTTAACCTTTAATGTTTTCCAATCTGCTTCTGCTTTTGCTTGGCAACTGTATTCGTAAGTTCATATGCAGTAGAAACCAAATCGTAACGCACGATCCTCGAACAAAGGGCAAGGAAAAGCTGTGCACGAAGAGACTTCGGCCCACATTTTTTCGGCTTCCAAAAGCTTGTTTAATGAAGTATTTTTTCTGTAACTAGTTTTTAAACAGAATATTTTTTAAAATAAAATCAACGATTTGATTATAGTATATATTATAGCGATTTTATTTATATCAATCAAAATCGTACGCGAGTCTCTCTTTGTACTCTTTCTCGTAAACAACCTAAGACTATAAGTCACAACAAAAAATCATAAGCCGCAGCCCAAAATAATATGTCCTTCAGCAATTGCTGACACATGACATTTAAAACCGATATGAACATCTAGTTTCTCGAAACAATTTTTCTATTTCTCTTGCTTTCGCGTTACTTCGAGGATATAACAATGCTTATTGACGTATCACACACTTCACTCCTATCTCGCACACATATATCTTCCTTACTATTCCTACCGCTTGCGCTCCCACTCTAAAAGTCATTTCTTTCAAATACTACTATTTATTTTTAACCAAAAATCATCTGCTGCAGCCATTGCAAACCCATCCCAATACACGGAACGTAGTGACGGTATAAAGCCATAAGCACCGAGGCTAGGCCCTGATCAACTCGGCCTGGGTTTCGACTTATTTTTCACTATTCATAAGTTTCGTCTTTTTCTGAATTTTTAGTTTTTTGTTGAGCTTTTTTGCCGGTTCTTTTTTCCCGTATTTGTTTGTATTATATGTAATGGGCTAACATATTTTTTTATTTTAAAATTTTTTTAAATTTAATTATGCTAAATAAGCCTCATCACCATGAAGGCTTTTTTCACCAACTCACAGATTTTCACCATAAGCCACGAGCTTTTCAGACGAACCGATCACCACCTATAAAAGGAGGAAGAAAAAAAAAATCAGTCCCTCCAAACCTAACCGTGCTCCCAAAGGATGAAAACAGGACGGATACGATGAAATAGTCTTAAATATGAATACAAATCCATATATTTAAAGTGAATACAAATACAAATTCAAATATTCTCGAATATGAATACGAATCGAATGTCGTAATGGATACGAATTCGAATCGAATATGTACTTAATTTGGCCGATACGAATATCCTCCTACAACTTTTGTAGTAAATTTTGGTAGAACAAATTCCTAACGGTTTTTACTGGTTTTTCACCGGTTACCAATGATAGGCATAGAAAACAAATCGAATACAAATACAAATATTATCAAATATAGATACGAATATTCTTCAATACAAATATAAATATTTTTAAGTATAAATTTTACTTATCAATATCAAATAAAATAGATTAATCGTTACCGTCTTCTGCCCGGTACTCCCAGAACCATAAAACCCCGAGACTTGACTCTGAACCTGTGATAGAAGAGCCGTAGAGGGCGGAGCCGTCTAGCTGCCAGTGAGGGTATAAAGCCATAAGCTCCGAGGAAATTTACAAAGAGGAGGCAAAAATTAAAAAAAAAATCTCTCCTCCCGAACCCAACCGTGCTCCCAGAGCCATAGAACCCCGAGACTGAGAATCTGTGATAGAAGAACCGTAGAGGGCGGAGCCGTTAAGCTGCCTGCCTCCCTCCGTGGCCGGCCGCTCCACCTAATCTCGTCGATTCGCTTCCCCTCCCCCACCGCCGCCCGTCGTCGATGGCGGCTATAACGCCGCCGCCGCCGCCGCCGCCTGACCCGTCGCCGCAGGCGGCACGGCGGCCGGTCCCCTCCTCCGCGGCGGCCGCCAAGCGGAGCGGCGCCGGGGGGCTGGTGATGGGGCGGTACAAGCTGGGGCGCCTCCTGGGGCACGGCACCTTCTCCAAGGTGTACCACGCGCGGCACGTGCAGACCGGGGAGAGCGTGGCCATCAAGGTGCTGGACAGGGAGAAGGCCGAGCGGAGCGGCCTCGTCCCCCACATCAAGCGCGAGATCGCCGTGCTCCGCCGCGTGCGCCACCCGAACATCGTGCAACTGTTCGAGGTCATGGCCACCAAGACCAAGATCTACTTCGTGATGGAGCTCGTCCGCGGCGGCGAGCTCTTCTCCCGCGTCTCCAAGGGGCGCCTCAAGGAGGACACGGCGCGCCGCTATTTCCAGCAGCTCGTCTCCGCCGTCGCATTCTGCCACGCCCGCGGCGTCTTCCACCGGGACCTCAAGCCCGAGAACCTCCTCGTCGACGAGCGGGGCGAACTCAAGGTCTCGGACTTCGGCCTCTCCGCGGTCGCCGAGCAGCTCCGCCCCGACGGTCTGCTCCACACCTTCTGCGGCACGCCGGCCTATGTCGCCCCCGAAGTGCTATCCCGCAGCGGATACGAAGGCGCCAAGGTGGACGTATGGTCCTGCGGTGTCATCCTCTTTGTGCTCATGGCCGGATACCTCCCTTTCCATGACAAGAATGTCATGGCCATGTACCGGAAGATTTACAAGGGCGAGTTCCGGTGTCCAAGGTGGTTCTCCAAGGACCTTTCCAGCTTGATGATGCGCCTTCTTGATACAGACCCCAACACGAGGATCACCTTGCCGGAGGTCATGGAGAACCGGTGGTTCAAGAAAGGTTTCCGGCCAGTCAAGTTCTATATTGAGGATGACCAGCTGCACAACGTGGTGGATGATGAGAATGATGTGCTGGACATGGGGCTTGCTGATCCTCTTCCTCCACCATTGCCACCTCCACCTCCACAAGAGGATGATGGTGGTGATTCAGGGTCGGAGTCAGACTCATCAGTTGCATCCTGCCCTGCCACGTTGTCATCGGAGGAGCGCCAGAGGCTCCGTGGGTCACTCCCACGCCCAGCAAGCCTTAATGCATTTGATATCATATCATTCTCAAGGGGATTCAACTTGTCAGGGCTGTTTGAGGAGATAGGGGACGAGGTGAGATTCATCTCGGGTGCACCCATGTCAGAAATTATAACAAAATTGGAGGAGATTGCAAAGGTAAAAAGCTTCTCGGTGCGGAAGAAGGATTGGCGGGTGAGCCTAGAGGGTACAAGGGAAGGAGTTAAGGGGCCACTAACAATTGGTGCGGAGATATTTGAGCTCACATCCTCTCTTGTAGTAGTGGAGGTAAAAAAGAAGGCGGGGTATAAGGAAGAGTACGAGGATTTCTGCAACAAGGAGTTGAAGCCAGGAATGCAGAACCTTGTGCACCAGATGGGCCCAGCTCCAAATATGCCTACTGATACCAAGTAGGTCGAAAGGTACTAACATTTCCTCACTTTTTCTTATGCATTTGAGGTAAGGAAATAAGTAGAATGGGGTTTTAACATGAACAATTGAGTAGAAAATGGTATTAATTGATGCTCTAGGTGCAATAATTACGTAATAATATTTATTTGCCCGATCCAACTTTCTGTATTTTTAAAATCGCATGTTCTATGGTTTGTTTGCTAATTCTATCAGACATGCTAATTCTGTAAAGATATGTTTACTTTGCTTATTTGATTAAAATAATAATTGAAGTTTTACCTCCAGTACTTACAAGAAATTAAACTCCGTAATAATGTACAGTTTAAACTAGAAACTAAGTAGAAACTTGGAAACTTGTAAGCCTCATCATTTAGAAAATCCGCAACAATTGAAATCACTATTATTTTTAGCCTCTTGAAAGCAGGCTTTATTGTTAGAATCATCAGCCATTAACGCTAGTCTCCAGCAGTCCCAAGTTTACAAAATGTACTGGTTGCACAATAATTATAAAAAATCTATTATAGAAAATGAGGTCTGAAATTTGTTCTCAATTGACTGTTGCAAATGTATTGACACTTGATGAAAAGAAAGTCAAATTAATTGACCATAGTTCTAATCAACCTAATTTGTGGCTGTTGAACTGATTACAGATTGTTTTATTTGTTTCTAAAGCACATGTTTGTTTCACTAACATCCATTATTCTTTCAACCCATGCTACAAACTTTATGCCCTGTTCGCTTTGGCTTCTATAAGCCGGTTTTTCTATAATGCCTTGCTTTAAAACAGAGTATATTTTTAAGGTGGGGTCTACTAGTCGATTGTAGTACACATTGTAGTGATTTCATTTATATCGGCCAAAATCGCACACGAATATCTCTCTCTACAAGTTGTTACTATTTACAAACCAAAGTAAAAAACCATCAACAAAAGCCAATGAACACCCTTTTAATAATTCTAAAAACATTTTCACCCACTTACGGAATTTTTTTTGCTTGTGATCATATCTATATAAGATGCATATATACATATTTTTTAGCCATTAGTTAATGAAGAGATTTTCTCTCTATCATATCTATTTTTGTAAAACTTTAGAAGCGATTATGCAATGTTCTAATGAAGCTTAGCTTTTCAGCAACCAACTGGGAATATAGATTATGGGAATAAACTTTAGGCTCCGGTTTATTTGTCTTTAAAATTCCATGTTACACCAGCATCATTTATGTATTGTTGTTAAATGTTGCTACGAGTCATTTACAGCGATTAGTGCAATGAGGAAATTCATGCTGACAAAAACTTGTCAAGTACAGAAATGAGCCACCAAAATTGTAGAACCTTAGTCTTTAGTTCTCTCAATGCTATTACCACCAATTTCCACAGATGGATATTTTTGTGCACATGGTATATAGTGGAAAATTTGAAGGAATGTTTGGGTAGTACCCTTAAGGGTAGATATGACTTTCTTTGCTCATAAAGAAACCGTGCTTTGCAAGATTTTGAGCATGGTATTCAAATGGGAAAAGTTGGAGCCGCACTCCATTTCTTGAAAACTAAATAATACAGGTTTGTGTAGTGTAGCTCTTTCTGAAATTGTAATAACTGACTGCTTTTATAACAAAAGGCCTAGTACACTTTATCTATGCAAATTGGTGAAAAACATAACAAATAATACTATCATGTCTGAGGTATGAAAAACTATAAAAAGATAACGTATATAGCAAGACTAATCCATTATATACTACTCACGTAATGAGATATTTTTAGTTCTCATTCTATCTTTTTGTTTTTTAAACTATGAGTTATGATAGTGTTGTAATTTGTTTGTCCATTAAACTGATGCAAGTTAGTTGTGTGATAACAGTAAGAAGTTTTTGCCCTTTGTTGTATGTCGGACTATTATTCCTGTGTTGTGAGGTTCCTGGTTTTATGTTTTGTTTGTTTTTTAGCTACATTATGCTTTGTCCCTGGTTTTTGTGTTATTGATCCATCTTCTGTTTGTAGTTAATGATAAACCTATACCGTGTTGGATCCTTGTTGAACACTTCATCTGATGCGCACATTAGCCACAATTATTGGCAAACACATGGAGCACATCTACAGTTAGTCAAATCTTACATGTATACCCACAGTCCTACACTCAAAAGCTACTTCACCGAATCCAGCTTGGTTGAATGAAAATTTATGGTATGGTTCCATGACTTTACTCAGGTAGAATTTGGAAAGCCTTATATATGCTTTCATAAGCTGTGCCTTTTATAGACTTGAAGCTAACAATGGTGTGTTCCTAGAAGATTTATTATTACGCTGGTCGACCTAATGTTCGTGCATTGGAGAAGTAGATTCAGTAGCTTACTAGCATCCAATAGGACAATTGTTCATATATACTCCATGGTATGTGGGAACATGTTTGATTGTTCACCTGAAGGTGTTCTTATGGTACTTTCATAAATTTGGAATCGTCTTTTTACATTGTAGGGGCTTAAATTTTAGAGATTTGTGGCTGAATGTGTTGTGTCGAGCCATGTGAATTGCCTGATAGGTTATGTAGTAACTGGAAGCTGTAGTAGGAAACTGATGTTTATTATGCTTACATAAAAGTGTTATAGGACTAGGACACTGTACTGCTCAGACCCATTTGACCATTTCCTTTGCTTCCTGCAGGTTTTCATGGTTACAGGCGCCACTTCGCCTCGAGCTGGATAGAAGCAGAAGCGACTTTCCAAGCGACATGAACTAGAGACAGGAGTTGAGTGCAATTTGATATGAATAGCGTTTGAATTTATCATGAGGTTAATAGACCAATATATATAGGTATGATATATATGCAGATAACCCTTGTACAACAGAAAAAATATATAGGTAATAATACACATCTAACATCCCTTTAAACTTACGATGGATCAACAACATGAAGTTTAGAGAGATAGATGCTGTGTTGAGCTGTTGTCTGTCTTTATGAAGCAGTCTACCAACTGAAATTCTCAAAACACATACCGAAGAGCAAAAACTTGATCCTACACCTGTGTCCTCATATAGTAAGCATTAACATCAATATGCTTTGTAAGTTCTTGTTTCATCAGATCTCTAGTAATGTTAATAGCAGATATACTATCAGACAAAAGAGGAGTAGCCAAGTAACCATCGTAGTCAAGTGACTTTTGTAGTCAACAAAGTCATAGCTTGTAACTCAGTCTCAACACTCAAACGAGAAACTACTTTCTGTTTCTTAGTCTTCTAAGTAATAAGAGAAGAAAAGCATAATAGACAGAGACTAGCGATTAGAGTGATCACTAGTCTAGGTGGTATCAGAATATATCTGAAGCTGTAAAGAGCTGGAGTGAGGAAAAAAGAGATGATGAGAGATGGTTCCACGAAGATATCGTAGGATACGAAGAAGATGATTATAGTGGAGTTGAGTGGGAGCAGAAATAAACCGAGTTAAGATATGCATAGGGTACGAAATGTTAGCACGAGTGACACCGAGGTAAATAAGGCTCCTAACAAGATGGCGATAGCGAGTAGGATTAGTAAGGCTCACCATCAGTGGACCGAAGGAGTCTTAGGTGTGCGCTGATCAGTAAGAAAAACACGATTAAAAAGATTCTGCATATACTTTTCTTAGGACAGATAGAAGCCTTCAGGAGTAAAAATAATCTCAATCTCAAGAAAGTAGTGAAGAGGACTTAGATTAGACATAAGAAAATATTAACTAAGACGCTCCTTGACAAAAGTGATGTACTGAGAATCTTCAATAATGATTATATCATCAACATATAAAAGGAGAAGTGTCGACCATGAGGCGAAGTGTGAATAAAAAGAATAGGATCATCAGCACTGATAGAGAAACTAGTTGCAGTAACAACAGAAGAGAAATGAACAAATCAGGCATGAGGAGGTTGCTTGAGGCTGTAAAGAGATCAACGAAGGCAACAAACCATACCCTCGGGAACAGAATACCCGAATAGAGGCTGCATATAAACCACCTTACGCAGCTCACCATTGAGAAATGTATTCTTGCATCAAGCTAAGAGATGGATAATGCTCGAACAGACGCTACAGTAAGAAGAGTGCACACGTAGAGATGGCAACGGGTAAATACCCATCGGGTATTGCCATTCCATACCTGTACCCGCTAGGTGTAAATTTACCCATCGGGTTACCCGTATCCGTACGCGGGTAGAAAAATTTACCCATACCCGTACCCGCGCGGGTATTACTACCCGACGGTAACCTGCACTGCATAAGCATACCCGGTTCAACATATAAGAATATATCAATTTAGACATTCATTAATCATACATGCCAAGCACAAAAGCGTCTAATGATCAAAATTAGTACATCACATAAACATATTTGACATGACCATATCAACATATGACAAACAAATAAACAATCAACAACAAGTAGATAATAAAATTAACATTTGAGTGGGATGTCTAGTTGTCTAATGCGGTATTCATTACTCATGGGTAGGCGGGTATGGGTAGTATATACCACACCGCACTCCGCCACCGGGCGGGTAGAGGATTTCGCCAATAACGTACCCATGGGTACATAAAATTTTCCATACCCGTCTCTTTATCGGGTAAAACCCGTCGGGTATTCGGGTATCGGGTACCCATTGCCATCTCTATGCACACGGTGGTCATGTGAGCCACACGAGCAAAACTCTTATCATAATCACGACCATATTTCTGCTGAGAACCATATGCTACAAGACAAGCCTTGTAGTGCTTAATTGAACCATCAGAGCGGGTTTTAACCTTATAGACCTACTTGCACGTGATGAGAGTAACACGCGTAGGAAGAGGGACAAAATTCCACGTGCTAGTATGCTCAAGGGCAGCGATCTCCTCTGCCATTGCGTGTCACTCCTGATGAACAACAACATTACGAGAAGTCAATTTGATAAGAGCAATGGCAGCAAAATCAAAACGCTCAAGAGGCTGAATAGACCGGCGATCACGAAGAACAAATTGAGTAGGAGAGGCCAAAGAAGATGACCTATCAAAAGAGGATGGCGCATCAAAAGAATTCTCAACTCACGGACGATGAGTATAGTAGAGAGGATAAGATGGAACAAGGTTAGGAGGAGCCTCTAGAGAGGGTGTCAGCGGCAAAGGAGACGCCAACGGTGAAGGAGGCACCAGAGAGACCAGATGTGGTGGAGTGGTGGTGACTATGGGGGTGGTAAGAAAGTCAGAAAAGAAAGTGGTTCGATAAGAGATACTGGAGTTGTGGAAGGAGAAGGATGAGGGTAGAATGGACAAGACTCATAAAAATGATGTCCCGAGAAATCCGCATCCGTTGGCCAACAGGGTCATAACAATGATATCCCTTATGCTCAGCATTATAACCTAGAAAAACGCACTTCACGAACTGAACAGTCAGCTTGGTGTGCTCACGAGGTGCAAGAAGAGCATAACACGCACACCCACCCAAAAAGGCGAAAACTAGAATAATCGAGAGTCATGCCACAGAGACGCTAACTGGGATCCCACCCTGAAGAGCAGAAGAAGGCTGAATATTGATCAAAAAAGTGGCGGTAGAAATAATCTCAGCCTAGAAGTGTGATGGGATAGCAGAAGCAAACATAAAGGCATAGGTTGTCTCAAGAAGATGACGATGCTTTCATTTAGCCACATCATTTTGGGCATGTGCACGAGGACAGGAAATTAAGACAGAGTGCCTTGCTCGGTAAGAAAACCACAGAAGACTCTCGACAAGTACTCCCAATGGAATCAGAATGAAAAATATGAATAGGAGAGTCAAACTGAGTATGGATCATGGTGACAAAATTCTTGTAGATGGATACCTCACTACGAGCTGACATAAAGTATATCCATGTGTGTCGAAAAAATCATCAATAAAAATTATATAATATCGATGATATCCTTTCGAAATGAAAGAAGCCGGACCCCATACATCAGAATAACAAGATCAAAAGGACATTGTAACACTGTCTCACTGGAAGGATAGGGGAGTTGAAGCTTTTTATCAAGCTTACAAACCTAACAATTTAGAGAAGTGTCATCAGACATAGATTCTAAAAGACCACGATGAACTAATGAAGATAGATGTGATCCATAAAGATATCCTAAATGATGATGCCACTGAGTAAAAAACGAGTGGAGGATGCATCATATGAGGCGGTGATGGAGACGGTAAGACTGATAGGGGCAGCAGAAGGAAGATGAATCCAATCAAGCTCCTAGAGATGCCATGAGTTACGGTGGCGAGGGCTAGTATCAACCAGAGTCCTTATGCAGCGATCTTAAACACAACAAGAATCAGAATAGAGAATAACACAACAACCATGATCAGTTAGTTGACTGATAGATATAAGCTACATGATGAGTTTAGGAACATGAACGTGAAAAGAGGAATTAGAAAGAGTGCATCGTTTTGCGACAGAAAGAGAGGTACCATCTGCTGCCTGAATAGTGACAGAAATAGCTAAAGAACTAATGGAAGTAATACTAGTGGAATTGGATGTCATATGAAAAGAAGCATCGGAATAAGAATCTAAGGCGATATACCTGAGGAAGGAGAAGTAGAAGGTGGCCTCTTACTGGAAGACTAGGTGGTAGAATTGGACAGTGCAGAAGTAGCCAAACGACACAACAGTGTGAGAATCTCCTAAGTGTGAGACTGCACTATGAAGGCGAATCTTCTTAGTACGAACAGTTGTAAGAACCTCCAATAGAGTCACACGAGGGAGGCGAGTCAGCAATTGAGCACAAATATGCTCATACTCAGCCCAGAGACGTGTCAAAAGGTCGTAGATACGGTGAAACTCCAAGTGAGACTGCTGACGTTGACAACATTGACAAGTGTGGTAAACAACTAGCCCCAAAGAGTTAATCTGACGTCACACCATGGACAGTTGGGCATAGAACTCGTCTACAGTGGCATCCCCTTGCTGCAATGTCTGCTCCTAACATACGATAACAAGGTACAAAGAATCACCAGATGGTTCGTAGTGGTTGTACAGATGCGCCCACAGTGCCTGTGTGGTAGCCAAGCCAACCACATCACCAGTGAGATGCACCTCCATGTTAGCAACCAGAATAGCAGAGGTACGAGCATCCTTATCCGTCTATGTTTTGTAGGCGGTATATTGAGTTTGGAAAGTCTCCATGGCATCCTCAAAAGCATCGAATGCCCCCATACGATCATCTTCGGAAGCATTCTTCGGGAGCACATGCTCAACAGGTGGAGCAGGGCGAGCCAGACAAAGCAATTTGCCAATAAGAAACTCCCAAAGGTGCTAAAACCAATTTTGATAATTGAGACCATCGAAGATCATTGGACAACGAAGAACGGAAACGGTGCCCGAAGATGACTTTTTCTTTTTCTCAACAGAAACGGTGCCCGAAGATACTTTTTCTTTTCTTAGAGACTATTAAAAGAATTGTATCTCGGTTTCCTTATCTATTCACGCAAGAAGAGGCGAAATCAATGGCGGCTGAAGACCAGATCAGAGACGGCGGCTGGTGGCCTGATCAGAGATGGTGACTGCGAATGGTGCCGGTGTCTGGGATGGCAATCGATCGAGTCGTCGGCGTTGGTGGTTGATCGAGTGGGCAACGGAGCGGAGGCCGGTGTAGCAGAAGTTGTTGTAGGCATTGTCGGCGAGCAGATGAGCGGGTGGCGGCCACGGGCGACCACAGCCTGGAGATGGCGCCTGGAAAGCCAGATCGAGCACCGACAGCCGTAGGCGACCTCAGCCTAGAGGCAGCGCTGGGAAATCTGGATCGAGCACTGCCGGTCATGAACGGTGACGTAGCCCACGGCTCGTGTAATGTCGACGATAGGGGAGGAGACGGCGGTGTCCTGGAGAGCCCTTGTTATGGCGCGCGCGATGTGGGCGATGGAGAGCGGCGCCTAGCGGCGAGATGACGACGAGTGCAGTGGAGGCAAAGCCGGGCAGTGGCGGCGACTGGAGAGAAGAACTAGCGGCGGCGGCTTGACTCAAACCCTTGGTTTGCTTTGGTACCATGTTATAAATAGTGCTTGTATTCATCATGAGGTCAATAGACCAATATATGCACACATATATGTATGATATATATGCTGATAACCCTTATACAATAGAAAAAATACACATCTAACACAATTGACAAGAAACCTGACCAGTTTGGGCACCGTTATTTCATAACTCATAGGAGTTTGTTTCTCTGGAGAGTGGAGAGCATAAAGTTGTTCGTGATGGAGCGAGATTGTGGTTGTATATACTCCGGTTGGTTGGTATCGCCGTAGGTGTTAAATGGATGGACTATCCGATTTCTCAACTTAACTAGCGGTTAGTGTACTCCTGCTGTTGGTTTTCATGGCACGGCCCAAGCGACTGGGACATGCTGTTAAGGGTCATGGCGCGAGGTGAAGTCGCAGTTGAGCACGTGAGCAGCTGGCCCGGTGGATGGAATGGATGGCCTACCTCGGCACGCGTGGGCGACCGGGGGCGGCTCGCTCGGGACACGGGGGGCCGGCGCGTGACCACAAAAGCACCGTTTGCGGCAGCGCGCGGGCAGGCTGGGGCCCGTGGTTGCGGGGGATAAAGATGCATTATGAATGGGTTGTGTCTGCAATTCTGCATCGCATCTGTGATCATGTTCTTTTGCTGAGTTTTGGGTATATTTAGTACTTTTTACATTCGTATTTATAAAAATAGTCGTGTGTCTGCTATATTGATAAAAATAATATTTTTTCCGTTCGATGGCCGGATGACAACGCTGGAGGGCGGACACGTGGCCCTGCCGTCCCACCACCGGACAGCAGGCAACCTGTCGTCCTACCACTAGACGGCAACTGCTTGCCGCCCTATGGCCAGACGATAGGTGATTAAGCCGGCTGATTAGCTGACTTAATTATCCGTCCTATTTTTTGTATACTGTTTGTTTGAATTTTTAAATACAACAAATGAGATGAAAAATTACAAAATTTTATGTGCAGTCTCTCAACATAACGTACTTGACTGTGTAATTTTTTGGTAATTTTTATCCATTGTGAATATTGCTAAAAAAATTCGTATGATTTCAATATTTGTAATTTTTTAAGAATTCTAAATTTGCCACATTAATTCATGTTAATTTAATTGTGAAATTAGTGATGCTTAGGCATCTTTGTAGTGCTTGACCTCTGTCCTTCGCATATATGTCAGTCCGTTGCTGCTATCTTTTCTTTCCCACTATGTCCTTCGCACAATTGTCACTTTGTTCATATCATCCCTCTTGCGTGCTCCCTCATCCACACTAATGTCATTATGTGATGAACCATGTGGAGGTGACCACATGTGTATGATGAGTAATTGACATTGGTGTAGGTTAGTCGAGTTTGGTTTGGGCTGCTCGGACCATGTCGTTGCGTGGTGCAATGGACTCGGTCGGACTTGGTCATTCCTGGTCAAAGGGTTTAGGTTGCATATTCTGATATTTTGACAGGTTTGGACTTCATCATGTCAAGTGTGATGTTCTGATGCTATTCACGCTTTCATGTATCGAGCGGTGCTATTTGATGTGTTTCTTGTCTGTGTGACTGCAGGATGTTGAAACGGAGCTGTGGTGACACACGAGGTGATCGGACTAGACACAGGGAGGTGTCGAGGTCAGAACGATCGGATGTGTCGAAGACGGCGGAGATTCGACGTGGTTGCGAGTCGTGGACGATAAGGAGTGCGGAAGCTTCCCGGAAGGTGCAGGAGGGGCAAAACGGGAATTTCGCAAGGCTGCACAAGCGGGAGCTGGCTCCGTTGGACTTAGCGGGCATAACGGGGTGGAGACCCGTTAGCCGTGGGCTATAAATATGTTGGAGGGGCTGCATGCCCACTTGAACACTTGAAGGGATTTTAGAGTTTCCTTTAGTCAAAATAGGCTTTAGAGTTTATTTTGGCTTTAGGCTTTAGTGGTTGAGAGTTGTTGGTGGAGGCAGAGTTGTGTTCCCTCTGTGTCTCTGTTCGTAGTGTTCCCAGAGTGTGTTCATTCCTCTTCTCAAGCATGTATGGGTTGTGTTCTTGAGTTGGAGAGGGAGAGGATGGATTGAGGAGCTTGTAATATTCCTTGTTCGAATGTCCATGCGTATGGGGACGTATCTCTTTGTATTTCGCTCTTGATTCAATGAATGAAAATCTAAAGTTTTCTCCCGTGCTCTCTGTTCTTCCTTCGCTTTCTCTTTTGGGTGATTTTCCTCTTTTTGTGTTTTGAAGTTCTTCCTTGCTGGGAAGGCCCAAAATGGGTTGCTATGACATGGGAGATGCTCAAAAGCCATTTGGCTAGTTAATCCCAAGAGCAAACTAAGTTTATTTTCAGTTGTCTTTTGGGCTTACTCTGTTCATGCTTTTGCCTTTATAGGGTTTGGTGCTATTTTCATTTCCCTTCACGAGATGGCGTGAAACCTGGCATGAGAGGTCTAGAGGCTATTGCTAACCTATCCTCAAAGTTTCATAGCCAAATGATCAAAGATGAAACGGGAATTTGAGTTTTTGCGCAGCTCTCTGAATATTTTCGGTTTTGGGCATGAATCTGAAATCCTTTTGATTGTCTAGTGGATTCTTGTTTTTGGCTATTGGCTTATTCTTCTGGGAGTGTTCCCGGTATCCTCAAAGCTTCCCAAGCCAAGAATCCAAGAATCCTTGTGAATTTCTCAGATTTCTGAAAATCCTGTTTGCTGAAATTCTTCGTGCGGTAGTACCGCTCCTGGAGAGGTACTACCGCTCGGCTCAGTGGTACTACCGCCCATGTTCGGACCAGTCCGATCGACAGCGATGAAACGTTCGGACGGTCCGAACGTCTCCAGCAAGAGGTACTACCGCTCGGCTCAGCGGTACTACCGCTTGCAGTCTGACTTGCTCTGAAATTATTTTTCTTGACTGTCTTTTTCCGGATCTGGTTTATCCATATTGCTGTGATTTCCAGTAGTGCATATCTTCTTTTTTTATAGCTTCCATAGCTATTAGAGAAGTAGTATAAGTGTGGATTCTTGAGGGGCGAATTTATTTTAGAAAGTGACATTCACCCCCTCTGTCGCCATTTCGGTCCAACAATTGGTATCAGAGCTGGTTAGCTCTAATCAATAGATCTTAACCGGTCTCAAGAGCCATGGCGACGGATAAGTACTCGACCAAGCCGCTCGTGTTCGATGGCATCGATTACCCTTTCTGGAAGAACCGAATGGAGACATACATCCAGGCCCAGGGGTACGCCATCTGGCGTAAGGTCAAGGTCCGGTTTGTTGTTCCTGCCGATGAGAACATCAATGCCGGGAACATGGCTGATGTTGAGACGAATGCAAAGGCAAGGAACACCATCATTCAGGGCCTGAGTCGTAGCGAGTTTGATCGTATATCTCATCTTTCGTCCGCTTTCGATATCTGGGAGACCCTCGATGCATACCATGAGGGCACCACCCAGATTAAGACGGTGCGCGACAGACCAGCCAAGCGGGATTATAACAAATTTGAGATGCTTGCTGGTGAGTCTTTGGATGAGTGTTTTGCGCGTTTTCACAAGATCTTGAGCAACCTCCGAGCGGTCGGTCTCATATACCCCGACTCGGACAACGCTTGTCAGATGCTTGCTGCACTTGACCTTCGCGTTTGGGAGATGAAGGTGACTACCATCAAGGACACCACGGACCTCTCGACTTTGACGCTTGACGCGCTGTACTTGCGCCTCAAGACGCACGAAATTGACATTGTCTCTCGTAAGTCGAAGTCTCAGTCGATGGCTTTAGTCACCGATCCCACCTTGGCTTCAGGTCACTCTTCTGATTCGCTTTGCGGTTTCCCCTTCGCTCTATGTGACGAATCGATGATCGCTTAGAGCAGCTTGAGGATGAGTAACTGGCCCTCCTAGCTCGGAAGTTCTCCCATGCTTACAAGAGGAGGAGGGACAGAAAGAGAGGAGGACCCGTGATTTGCTTCGAGTGTGGTGGCCCCAACCACATTTGGGCAAACTGCCCCAAGCTAGAGAAGGGCAAGAACGACTATGGCGGTTCGGGCAAGATCGACTACACCAACAAGAACCGCAACAAGAAGACTCCAGCTCAGACGCCGGAAAAGAAGAAGTTCCGCAACTTTGGCAAAGCCAAGAAGCTCTTCCACCGCGTCCTCACCGCCTTCGACGACCTCGACCTCAGCGAGGTGGAGGGATGGAGCGACGACGACAGGACGGGTGATCAAGAGCTCAAGGATGGCGGCGACGACTTCTCCGGCATGTGCTTCATGGCCTCGAGGGCGAACGAGCGATAGCGAGCTGTACTCCGACTCGGACGAGGTATGCCCCACCTACGACCAGCTCAATCATGCTTTTCTTAAGCTAGGTGGTTTTCATGCTAGAGCTAGGGGTAGGTGTACTGAGTTAGAGAAGGAAGTAGATGGACTATCACGGGAGCTTACTTCACTTACATCTGCTCCCTCCCGTGATGATTGTGATACATGCTGTGCTCTGTTGGGTGACATGGAGAAACTAAAGACCTCGCATGATAGTGTGTCCTCCGAGCTTGATATTGTTAAGGTGGAGAACATTAGTCTGCTTGCTGAGTTAGAGTTGAGTAGGATGGCTGTTACCCTACTTACTACTGATGAGACTACTTCTCTCACCTAATGTGAGGTTAAGGACATTGCCGCTAGAGGACCTTATGCCATGCTCCTTGATCTGCCCGAGTCTTGTGAAAATTGCAATAACTTGAAGATGAACTTAAAACGAGCAGATCATAAAATTGCTGAACTACAAGCTTCTTTACTTGAGCCGATTGATTCATGCTTGAACTGTCCTAAGTTAACTGCTGAACTTGAAGCTGTCTCCAAACAGTTTCAAGATATGATTGATCATGATAGGAAGTTGGCTCAGTTTGCTTCTAAGGACCCTGTTAGCTCACCATGCATTAACAAAAGATTTTATGCATTGTAGCATCAACAACAAGACAGAAAATACTAAGAGCATACCTCGTAACTACCTATACCATATTTTTCATCACACTGCCTATTGCCGCAGGTAAGCTGGCCTGCAAAAGAGCATTTTCAAGTCACCGCTAAGGAATTTATATGATGTTGATGAAAACGTAACAAACCATGTTTGAATGAATGGACAATTTTCAGAAACTACATTTTTAGCATTCTCTGACAGTTAAATACAACAGGAAGAGAATACTATGACGATGGCTTTCAAAACACTAGAAATTCAGTACTGGATTGTTTCAGCATAGGTATACTTAGCGCGGTTTCTTTTAGTTCATCTTTTCTCAATTATGGAGAGATGGCAATGCTATAGAAGAAACTTAATGCACTATTCATGTAAATAGTTTTCCCTCTGCAAATGAGCACTATGTACTGTTGGCAAATGGGAAACATTGGTTCTGTCGCCAACAGGATCTATAAGCCTCTACAAAATGTTCATTTCTACATACACAACATGGTTGTATCAAAGTCATAGCCATAGTACTAAAAAAACCAAAACATAAGCTATGTATTATTAGTATGAGCTTAAGCAACAATTCAGCAATAATAGATCGCTCTGTCGAGATGATGTACGCAACTATAGTTAGTACTACAACATAAATGCTAATGCAATACAAACCATGAAAAAAGGTGGCATGGCTATCCATAAGGCGGCGGCGTGACGAGTGCCACCTGCTGCTGCTGCGACTGCTGCCCCAACACCACCATCAGGGACGGCTGCTGATGCATGAGGCTATCCACCGGGGAACCATCCCTAGCCTTCTCCTCCCCGAGGAACCATCCCTAGCCTTCTCCTCCCTCAAGGGGGACCACGTTGGTTCTGATCATCTTGGTTCGACCACGCTGGTATTCGATCATACAAATCTTAACCATGTTGGTTCGACCACGCTAGTTTCAATCACACAGATCTCGACCACGTTAAATCCGATCATCTTGGTTTGACCACGTTGATTTTTGATCATACAGATCTCAACCATATCAGTTCCAACCATTTTGATTTGACCACGCTGGTCTTCAATTACACAGATCTCAACCACGTCGATTCGACCACACTGGTTTTGCTCACATAGATCTCGACCACGTCAGTTCTGGCCATGCTGGTTCGACCACTCTGGTTCAACCACGTCGATCTTCGACTACGTCAAACTTCAGCACACAGGTCATCGATCACATCAATCTTCAACCACATTGATCTTCGACCACTCAACTCTTTGACCACTTTGGTTCGACCAAGTCGGTTCCGACCACTCTAGTCTTTGACCACGTAGATCTTCGACAACCAGTGAATTCGGTAGTTCCATGATTACAACATCAGTAATTTTGGTCAGCAGTAGTACTGTAGAATACAATGCAGTAGTTTTTATTTTTCTGAGAAGTGCATATATTTTCAACAGATTTTGCAAAACACATTTGCAAACTATAGTATCATGCACACAAAGATTATCTATGATTCCCAATAAGTTGCAAAACACATTTGCACACTTTTGGAATCATGATTCAAGAATTAAATATGAGATTCAACTATTTGCAAAACACATTTGCAAATATAAGCCGCATACCACAAACAATGGAAACATGGATTTTAAATACTTGTAAAACACATTCGCAATGTATAATTGTATGTTACAAGGATTCAACATGTGAGCCATAACTATTTATAAAACACATATGCAAATATAGGCATCATGCTATGGAGAGCTAAAGGAAGTGAAGTTGAGCTGTCAACACATGATGAGACTCAAACTATTAGATATGACCCCTCTTAATAGTACGATAACCTATAATAGCAATCCGGTCTTTTAACCAAGCACCAAAACCGGTAAAAAAATTAGGAACACATTCTTAACCCTAACTAGTCATACATTTGCCTCAGTATTTTCTTGAAGTTTGATTATACACATCTTCACTTTAAGTCCGGGTCCTTGTCACTTGAACTCCATCAACATATGATGGTTGTTCTCTTGACTTGATGATCAACTCCTCTTAGACATGCATCAACACATGATGCACCCTTCACTTGACTTGATGATCTTTAACACATGAAGCCATCCCAAATCATCATTATTTGTGAAGCTTAACCTGTTCATCCAATGTATGAAAAATATTAGTCCACAAATCAATTGTCATCAATTACCAAAACTTCACCATTAGCTCATAATAGAGGGACTAGACTCAACAATCTTCCCTTTTTAGTAATTCATGACAATCTAAACAAATAATGAGATAAAGATTTATTTGCAAGTATACAATATGTACACATAATTGTATACTCTAAGATAAACTTTTAAAGCAAAGTTTATTCATTCGGTTGTCATTAATCATCCAATCATTAATACATAATGAAAGACCTTGATGAATACCTAATTATGAGTATATATAAACTACACAAGCTATATATACTCAAGAGATATGTTTCAAAGTGAGTATCCTTAATATGTGAAAAACAAACATATATTAATAATTATGAAACCTCAAAACATAGAGTGAACTCCCCTTAAATATGTGCATACAAGAATGTATAGTGGAAACATATGCATATATTCATGTTTGACTATTTGTGGAGTTCAATCTATATTTTGAATCCGAGGAATACAATAAGATATAAGACTGTAATGTCAAATGCATACCCTTATGATTTTCACCTTTTCATCCAAATGAGACTAAGCAATATCATAATCAATAAACAAGTTAGTATCACTATTAGATTTATCATTATCACCAAAACCAACTTAATAGAGTTTGAACTTACAACCATCAAGGTGTTCGACATGGAGGTCATGCGCTGGTACGACATGATGGAGCAGGTGAAGCACGAGGTCAATGTCATGAGGAGGGTGCACCACCCACACATCATTCGCCTCAACAAGGTGATGGCAATGCACTCCAGGATTTACTTCACCATGGAGCACACGCTTCCTGGAGCCCATCAGGCACCGATACTTCCAGTAGCTGATCACGGCCGTTGAGTTCTGCCATAATCACGATGTATACCACCATGACCTCAAGCCTGAGAACCACCTCCTCGATGTGCGCGGTGGGGCTCAGGTCCCTCTCTCCACGGTCCTCAGCTTTGATTGGTGGCTTTGGGGGAGATATGGGTGGGGATGGAGGCGATATCAAGCTATGCTTCACATCCTTCCCTCTATGCGGGCTGTGGATTGGGATGTATTCTCTCTGTCCCTCCTCTTGGCCTCTCGCTACTCCTTTTCCCTTCTGCTTATGCGTCGTATGGGATGGGTTGTGAAAGCTCACAACTGTCGGTGGATTGTTGTGTACTGTAGTAACCTATTTTTACTGGGATGGGTTGGCAGTGAAAATGTGCTCAGAAATGACTCAAATTTGTTTTTATGCTGAATGATGAAACCTTAGAGCTACGAGAGTTGCCAACTGGCCTTAGACGATCTGGTATCTTAATGAGCGAATGCCTATTTCTATTATTCTAAGAAGAGTTTGATGACAATGTTTGCTTTACTAATTTGGTTCTTTTATATTTTTCAATTATTGCTTATCCTTGCAGATGCTTAATCCAGCTACTACAGGTCATGCCAATGCTATCAGTTTTGAAGAAATTTGTTAATTGTAATTATACCAAGTTGTATTTATTCACATGGATGGATACTTATGTGTAGTCTTTTGTATGCACTTGTGTCTATGGAGTTGTAGAGTTTGTGAGTTGCAGTGTATTATTTCATTGGGACGAGACTTGTAAATGTATTTTATTTATTCAAGGTTCTTATACTGTAATAAGGTCTTGTGTATGTTTATAGAAACTTACTCACCTTGTAATACAATCATTAGATATTAAATAAATTTTGTCCTAACTCTGTAACTCACCAATTAGGGTTAATTAAGATCGTGGGTTGTTTCCTACACTACCTGCGGCATGCCAGCATAATCGCTCCCGAGGTTAGTTACTTAGTAATATGTTACATGCACATGTAATTATTGTGCCCATCTTTTCTATTTGCTTTCGATGTGCGAATGTAATAATGTTATTATGGGCATACAGGTGCTCTTGAAGTGTGGCTACGACAGTGCAAAGGTGGACATATGGTCATGAGGTGTGATCCGCTTCGTGCTCCTAGCCGGCTACTTCCCATTCAACGACACCAACCTCATGCTTGAAACAAACTGAAAATTTACAAAAATTGAATTTTCTTGAATTTTGGCCAAATTCAAAAACGTGCCCAATTTGGAATTCCTATGCCAAAAACTACCACCCTTTTTGACCTTTCACCTCTCCCAACCGATGGCACCATCCCAAAAGCCTCCTTCGCCCCTGTTCCCATGTGCCACTTGGCCAACTCCTGTTTGCCACCAACACAGTAACGCGCCGCCATGGTCGAGCTCATCAAATGGCTATACGCGTGCTGCCACACCTCTGGCACCCACCATTAAAGCCTCGCCACGGCCACGCGCCACTATCGTCGAAGCTCATTTCGCCGCTGCCACCAAATGGAGTGCCTCCGACCTGATGCATGCGCACACAATTTGACTGTGTTGCTCGCGAGATCACTCACAATAAACAAGAACACCGAGACCAAGATGACACCGCGACCCTTGGTCGTGCCACCAAAGAAGGTGAACCCTCCAGAGCATCACCTTCACCGACTATGCGCCACCACTGTAGCAACCAGCTCCCTGCTCCCATCGCCTCTCGTGAAGTATAAAATCCAAGCCTTTGTTTAGCCTCACATAGCCTCGCACTCTCCCACACTTGCCTCCCCAACTCTAGCTTTGAATCACCGTCGCCACCGTGCCCTGTGCCGGTAAGCACCAAAATCAAATTTCCTTGCTAGTGCAAATTAGAATCCAATTTCCTGCACTCATGGCACTATGGTTGAGCCGGAGTGGATCGGTCGGCTGGCACAGAGGGAGATGGAGGGAGGCGGCGTGGGCGGCTATGGTTGAGCCACGTGGCCAAGGGGAGAATCGGGCGGCCGTGCGGGAAGAGGGGCGCGAACGGTGGGATGGGCCGGCACGGGCGGGAAGTGGCTGATCTGGGCTGCACGCGTGTCGACCTGAGAGAAGGGAAAGGCGGGTTGGTGGACGGTGGGGATGGCGATGACGTGGAGAGGATCTGGCCGTCCACATGGCGGCCGGAGGGAGGGGGAAGGTTTTTAGAATTTTTATCTTCTGATTTAATTTTCAGAAAAGCCTAGAATTTTCAATGAGCCTCAGAAAAATGTGAAATTAACTCCAAAAATTCTAGAAAAATTCACAGAAGTTTCTAGAGTCATTTTGGATTTAATAAAAATATTTCCAACTAATGTTGGTATTATATTTTCATACTTAAAATACTTTTTATTTTCAAAAAAAAGATTTTAAAACTCCAGAAATCTCAGAAAACCAAATAAAATCTAAATAATTAATTTGACATAAGATTTTTTTATAGAAAATCAAAATATAATTTTGTTTAATAACAATTTTTAGGTTTTACTTAAAATACTTTTTAAATCCAGCTTTTTCAATAACAGGAATTCGAGGCAACTCCAAATTTAAAATTTTAGGCACAAAAATACTTATTTAATTTAAATTTTTTTGTTTTAATTTATTTAATTTTATTTTAATAAAAACATAGGTTGTTACACAAACCCAACTGAGCCTCGTAGAACCCTTGCATGGCCTTCCTGTTGCCGGCATCATGCGGCACTACCGTCACGGCTAGATCGTGGTGGACAACTACGCTCCGACCAACCTAGACTAATCCGCCACTGCCATTAATTTTCTAGCTTGTCCTAGATGCCCAAAACACCCACAGTCGTACCAAAACTCCATCGGAGCATTGTTGTGTCTTGGTGTTGCTCCGACGAAACCACCCTGCCATTAGCTAACTTTGGTGAACCTCAGTCCATGCAAACCTCAAAAATGGAACCCTGGCATCTCATTGATCCCCACCATACTCTTGCTCGCCGTCGACAACCACCACCGACGCGTGTGTGAGCTCGCCATCAAGTTCCCCTACTCAGCACCATGATGTTGAGCTCAGCTGAGCCGAAGCAAGCTAGGTAGACCGTAGCTTGGGCCAAACCTAGTTGGCCCATAGGTCAGAAACCCAAATAGGTCAAGACCATTACTGTTGGCCCAATATTGTGCAAGCCTGACCCAATATGACTCTAAACCCAACACTATTTCAAGCTTGTACTATTCCTAAGCCCACCCGATGTGAACAGTACAACCCATTATTATCCAAACTAACCCATTATTGTTCATCTAGAACCCGTTAGGCAAGTTTATACCTATTTTAACCATCTCGAGCCCATCTAACTTATTTTCAACTCTGTTCAGCCAAACCAAGCATTGTTTGAAACCTATTCGCCCAAATTCATTTTCTTTTATGTCTTTTATGGTTATAATATTGCATTTTGTTCCTAACTTGAATTCTACAAAGTAGGAACTTGTTTGTATTCGATCTTTTGTGCTAGTATCTGGATTCAACAAGTTGGCCAATGAAGGAGCTACAAGAGCAATCAAAGTAGTTGGTGTCAAACTTAAATCCTACAGAGAAGTGATCAATGACCTTGGATAAGGAGGCAAGTTCTTATAATTGATCATGTTGAATCTAATTTTCTAATGCAAATATTTTGCTTCCAAATACAAGTTCATGCTTATTATTGTTATTTACTTATATGTTATGTTAAATGTTGATTACTTAGCTGCCCAACTCAATTGATGCCTATTATTTTTTTCTACCTTGATTATTGATGACATCTTTCCTATGTTGCCCTAGGATACCCATAATAGCAATAACTCCACCCTGGGTTAAACCTTACCAGATTATAGTTGTACTTAGAAATGTTTTAGTGGTAAGATTGGATACAACACAAATAGTACTAACTGAAACTTGAGATATGATAATAGCAGTGATAACATGAGTTACCATTGAAAATAAGAAGATATTTTATAAAATAGTGGAAACTCAGACAAGTGGTTGGTATGAGAAATGAGATCAGTGCAGGAATTGCATGGTTTTGGGTTTGTCTCGTCTGAATCAATTAAGGGCCGAATCCGTGTGCGCTCATTTCTACACCCAATCGTGCAACCACAAGTTTAGTATGAGATAGACTTGTCCAACTAATTTGTTTAGTTTTAGTATGAACTCATGCACAATTGTAGCTAGGTTGGGAATGGTCCATAACAGTCATTGCCCGGGTGGAATGTGGTTATGTTGGAAGTGAACCAGAATGGTCACTGCCCTTGTGGAGTGCAACAATGAGAAGGGCGAGAGACTCCCTAACAACGGGGTCCTCAGTGCTGAGAGGTTACATCCACGGAGTGGGGGAAGCACCAGAACTAAGCATTATAAAATCTTATTGTGATTTTCTCAGTCGTAAGCCTACAGAAGCGTGTAATAGCCGACATTATGAGTTAATCTTATCTTATGTGTAAAGTTGTACAATCTCTGTAGAGTTTTATAACCTATTCAAATAGCCGTGCCATAGGCAAAGTATAGAAATACCACAGTTGTCTAGTGTTCATAAAATGGGTACTGATTAATGGTGCTTATGGACATGGTATGGCAGTATGAAAATGGATATAGAATGGTCTCTATGGACTGGACATGGTACATAACTGTGAAAAGAGTTGCTCTCACGAATGTATTGAAATTGGACATTTTGATTTTAGTTAAAAATAGCTATCATAGATTTGAAAACTAGCTATAGTATGATATTTGGCAAATTATCTTCACACTAAAGAAACATAATAATATCCTTTGATTAAGTCTTGCATATAGATATTTGCTCCTATAAATGCATTCTGCTATAGAGACTTGCTGAGTATCTAGTGTACTCAATCTTACTTTATTTTCATCAGAGCAGATTCCAGGAGAAGAAAACATGCTTCAGCTTTCATGTTAAGATTACAATCACACTCAAGCGTTCCTGTGGAGTTTTTCAGTTATTTTGACTGTAAGTTAAGTTGTAAGCTTGGACATCCGTAAAGTTGCTAGAGTTGATCGTTGGGTCATATTTTAATCATGTTATTTAAAAAAATGGTTGTGAGCAGATATGTTATTTTTTTCTATCTGCAATTGAACTCCTGGACTGTTACATGAAACTTTTCAATCCTGTAAAAAACATAGGGTCGTTACCGTGCTTTTGTACAGAAAGATCACACAGAGCAACTACAAGCTCCTCGCCCGACTGCTCGACCCGAACCCCAAGACCCGGATCACCATCTCCAGGCTCATGGCCAGGCAATAGTTCCAGAAAGGCCCCTGCCCCTCAATGAGAAGCCCCTCGTTACGAGTGAAATTGCGGTGTTGCTTAGCAAGGAAGCCAGAGACCACCACCACCACGACGAAGAGGAGGACGCCCGGAAGAGGAAGAGGTCCAAGGTGGCAATGTCGTCGCCGACCATCGACGTGAAGCCGTCAAGCATGAACGCGTTCAACATCATCTCGTGCTTGAATGGGCTGGACCTCTCCAAGATGTTCGACGCGGAGCACAGATCGGAGGCGCGGTTCTGTCAGAAATGCAAATGATTTAGTCTGGGATCAAAGTCTGTTTTCAGAAGAAGTTGCTATGCCTATGCGGGGAGACGGAGGGCCATGATTCGCTTATACCTCTCATCAAGTCAAAGTGCACGGCGGAGAGCTCAAGCCGCTACTGTTTTCCGTTGTATTTTCGTTACTGTTTACGGTCACTTTTTGTTTACCTGTAACGCCAAACAGCCGAGTTGTGGGATCGCGTAGGGGTGTGGTGTACTCGCTGGAGTTCCAGGAGACATCGTGTGGGCGTGGCAAGGCGGTGACTCGCCGCCCCCGCCGCTCGTGCCGGCGGTGGCTAGGAGGCCGATCACGGAGCGTTCTTGATTTGGTAACGAGCTTGTTGCGGAGGCGTATTGATCCGTGTCGCTCTTGTAATTGATTGGGCTTCAGCTCCGATCTCACATGTTTTCTGAAAGTAACGGTGATCGCGCGCATGCCCATCTGTGTCGGCTTCCAAAGCATGAATATAACCTTCTCAATCATTTGCTGCACGAATGAGGTGTACCAGTTGAATTTTAATCAAAACTTCTTAGGACATGCATCTTCTATTGTCTTCTTTCTCCAATACCAAAAGTTTGTATTACAAAAAAAAAAGGTTAAATAAGCTTCAACTTAATAGCATCCAATTTCCCTTTCATCAATTATTTGAACTAGCAGTGAAAACTGGTTTCCAACTTTATAAATGCGCAACAGATGAGGTTTTTATTTAGCTCTAGTCCTTTAGTCTCAGTTCTCACTTGTCAGCGTGCGCAAATTAATAATGGGAGTTGAATCTATGGCAGACAAGATCTAAACCTCTTCCACGACGTGAGACTAAGGGCCTGTTTGGTTCATGACCAGAAGTTGCCTAGTCACAAGTTAGGCGTGCCACAGTTTTTAGGTAGCTGTTTGGTTCACTGACGCAACTGTGGCATGCCACACTTTCTTAACACCCGGCTCCACACGTCATAGACTCAGTTTCTTGCCAAACTTTGCCACAAGCGTGACTTCGATTTTGTTAGCCACACTTTCTGTGGCAGCCACACATTGCCTAAGTTTAGGTATGGCAAGCTTAGGCACCAATCAAACAGGCCCTAAAAGAGAAAAAAAAAAACAAAACCAAACTCACCCATTTCGCTTTCAAGTCTATTAAAATCCTGTTTGGAATGTGAAGAGTTTTCTAATTTGTATCGTAACAAAACTGTTCATATGACATTCCTGCGTAACGAAAGTCCTCCGCTGTTCCAGAATCACGCTCGAATGGATGATGTATGATCCTTACTGTCCTTTTGTGTCGGGTCACGTACCTGTCACCCACGGAAAAGAATTATATGGCCAAACAGCTTACGTAGCATCCTCTCTAGATAGATGACACATGGCAAATAGCACAAATCTTAAGAAATTTTTGTACGGATAACCCATTTTTTATTCGAAAATACAGAAATATACCCGCGACAAAATTTTTTACACAAATAGGCTCGAGTCGCCAAACCATTGGGCGAATTACGCTTGTCGCCCCACCAAAACGCGACTTATAAAGAATCTGGTAACCGTTGGGCGATTAAATGCAATCGCCTCCCCGTTAAGCGATTCAATTGAATCGCCCCCCCCCCCGTTCGGCGACATAAAGAAGAGTCGCCCAACGGGAGGCGATCATGTGAAACAGCCCGACGGCCGAGTTTCTTTTCTTCCCCACGCCTGCTCGCTCGCCATTCACTCTCTCCACCGCGCGAGAAGACAGAGCAGAAGAGAGGAAGGAAGAGGAGGAGGAGAGGGGAAGAAGAGAGGAGAGGGAGAGGAGAGGGAAGAAGAGAAGGAGAGGGGGAGGAGAGGGAAGAAGAGAAGGAGAGGGAGAGGAGGAAAAGCCGCGGGATTTGCAGATATTTTCTTAATTTTAGAAAATTTGTTTAGATAAATTTAGTTTAGAAAATCTAGTGTAGATATTTAGTTTAGATATTTAGTTTAGAAAATTAGCTTAGATATTTAGTTTAGCTATTTAGTTTAGAAAATCTAGTTTAGAAAATTTAGTTTAGAAAATCTAGTTTAGAAAATGTAGTGTAGAGTGTAGATATTTAGTTTACAAATTTAGTTTAGATATTTAGTAGAGATATTTAGTTTAGAAAATTAGCTTAGATATGTAGTTTAGATATTTAGTTTAGAAAATCTAGTTTAGAACATTAAATTTAGAAATGTAGATGCGGTTTACAAATTTAGATGTACAAATTTAAAAGGAGAAAAATATAGTTTTTGTATAATATTTGTAATGTATTATTGTGGAAAATTTACTTTACAAATTTATTGTAGATCATTCAATGTACAAATGTAGATGCAGTTTACAAAATTGAAATGATGAAAATTTAAATGTAGAAAATTGTTGTGTCGAAATTTTGTATACTATTTTTCATGTATTATTGTAGAAAATGTAGTGTACAAATTTACATTTAGATAATTTTACAGATTATGGCGGGTGATTGGCGGTACACATCGTTGGACGAGCACTTGGACCGCGTGCACGCGCTTCCGTCGTCGCCGCCACCGGGAGCACGGACGAGTCGATCGAGCCGAGTGGTCCGACACGCACACCTCGTGTGGCACGGGACTCGACCCCGTTGGATCGCCAGTTTGCACTACGCCAACGCTTTAGTATTACCATAAAAATATTTAATGCTGACCTTCACTTTATTTGCGTGCTTCGGATGCCGGACTTCTCCTCTTGCCGGATGGTGCAGGCCACGGATGAGGACGGAGGTGCCTTGGCCGGGAGGGGACGAGGCGGGCGTGGAGCGATCACGATGCTTCCGTTCGACCGCTCCTCGCCGACGGCTTTGGTGGACCGTTGGCGGCCCGAGACGCACACTTTCCATCTACCGATCGGGAGATGGCGCCGACCGCAGGGCGTGTCCGCACTCCTTGGCCTTTGGTCGCGGAGACGCGCCTTCCTACCGAGGCTCCCGCGAGTGGCGCGAGGACCGCTCGGCAGATTCGGGGTCCTTCCACCGCCGATCAGCACCACATCTTCGACGAGAGGCAGAAGCATGGACCGACGCTGCGGTGGCTGGCACAGTACCGGGTACGTGGTGTTTCAAGTCGATCGCGTCTTCGAAACTCTTATTTATGCAATTACATACTAATAAAAACTTGTTCGCATTCAGGTTGAGCGCATGGTTGCAGATGCTGACGATTACGCCGTCGCGCGCCACCTGGAGGCTTACTTGTCAGAGCTGTTTGGTTGGGTGCTCTTCACCACCAGCCACGGCAACACCGTTGACGCGCGCTTATCGCTTATGCGAGCGTTGCGGACGGCGAGGCCGTCCAGATCAGTGAGATCGGCCGCACTTGCCGCGACGCATCGCGCTTTGTCGCGATGCGTGCCACGAGGATTAAGGCGAACTCGATCCTCACGAGATGTCCCCGCTGCTGCAGCTTGTGGCGTTCGAGCGCTTGATCTCGGGCGACTGCACTAGACAACATGGGTCCTCACGGGCCGAGATGTACCGGGGAGACATCGACCGGCCGACGATGGGTTCTATTTGGTGTCGTCGACGAGTGAGTTTTATTTTATCGCACTCAACTTATTACCGATCGTCGTACTAAAATAATTTGCCTTTCTTGCAGTGCAGTTCGCGCCGCGTGCAGTCACGCGGCGTACCACCCTTTGTGGAGCGGTTGGACCGCCTCGCAGACTCGGCGTGCGCTAGGAGCCTTACGCAGCGGAGGCGCAGCAGGCCCGTGCTCTGACGGTCGTCGCACCGTCTTTGCGCGACCAAACTTTCGGTGACCACCGGAAGCTCGTATGCGGCATCTACGCCGAGGACTACGCACCGCAGCGCGTCATGCGGCGATTTGGGCTGCGCGAACACTTCTGTACCGGCCGGGCCGCCGATTCCGCCGCGTGCGCGCGTGAGTGATCGCTTGATATTTTTGTGCGTACTTACTATTGTGATCGCAAGTACTTACATTACGTAATGGTTTCATAAACAGGCACACCACGAAGGGCGCCAAGAAAGGCACGGATCGGTCCAGAGGATGCACCGGATTGCGCGGTGGGAGGGTGCGCCGGATGACCGCGTGGAGGAGGACCGCCATACGACATAGCCGACTACGCGGAGTACCTCATCCGTACCAGCGCGGACTCGTACAGCCGGTACATGTCGTTGACCCACCGCCCACACGCCGCCGCGACCGACGACGCGCGATCTGCGCGCCTTCGCGCGATGCTCACATTGCGGTACGTAACTTGTAATTTCAAAAATTCTAAAATGGCAAATGCGTTTTGATGATGGACCATTCTATGTCTTTTTATCCAGGCTGACGTCGGTGCCGCGCTGTGGTCGGAGTCCTCCTCACTAGTGCAGAGGTGGGGCACAGGTGGGGAGTTTACCCGCGAGGAGGCCGTCAGCTTTGCGCGACGGATGGAGGCAGGGTGTAGACGTATCGTCAGCCTACTATCCTGCACGAGGCTACCGGTGGTCTCCACACCTACGGCCAGTGCACCCCGACCACCAGTGCCACCCCGACCACCAGTGCCACCCCGACCAGCGTGGCACTACTCCGGAGGTAGTACGTAGACACGTCCACCTCCCCCGGAGCAGCCAGGGAGTTCTACTTGGACACGTCCACCTCCCCCGGACCAGCCAGGGAGTTCTGCTTGGTCACGGCCTCCTACGTACATCCCCGGCTTCCACACGGATGATTTCATGGTGCCATGTACGGGTACGCATCGTCCGAGCTTGTTTTTAACCTAAGACGACATGCAACGAACTAACGATATTACTATTGCAGGTCCTTACCAGCAGCAGGGACGCTTCTCCCCGGGCCACATCGAGGTGGACCAGTTTTCTTGATCGCTCGGGCGTCCTCCGACCCAAAGACCGGAGGTTCTCTCCGCGGTGGCCTCCCGGTGCACCGAGGCCACACAGCCGGAGGTGCAGGTAACTCCACCGGCGCAGCCGCAGGTGCGAAACCCACCTGATCGTTTTACTTTTTCGAACCCTCGTCCCCCGCCGCCTCGTAATCCGTTGCACGAAGGGCGACGCTGCGGGGCCGTATGGCGAGACGCGGGCGCGGTGAAGGAGCACCTTAGGGTGGGGAGTGAGGGGTGTATGTCATGCATGTAATGGATAAATACGCGGCATGTTACTGCGTTATATTATAAAGTTCATTTAAATTCAAACAATGCTATTATCTCTTCTTTTCGAATAGAAAATTATTTCTATATCAAGTAATGTGACAAATATTAAATACCAGTTCTTGTGTGACTTAATTACGAAATTACAAAATAATGTGACATATACCAGTATATGTGACTATACCATATTTTTTACGAGTTTCAAATTACAAAATTCACAAAACCCTTAACAGGATCCATGCAGTCGCCTAGAGGTAGATTGGCGACCAGGCGTGGGGCTGTATGCACATGCAGTCGCCCCCCGTTGGGCGACTCTTCTTTATGTCGCCTAACGGGGGGGCGATTCAATTGAATCGCTTAACGGGGAGGCGATTGCATTTAATCGCCCAACGGTTACCAGATTCTTTATAAGTCGCGTTTTGGTGGGGCGACAAGCGTAATTCGCTTAATGGTTTGGCGACTCGAGCCTATTTGTGTAAAAAATTTTGTCGCGGGTATATTTCTGTATTTTCGAATAAAAAATGGGTTATCCATACAAAAATTTCCAAATCTTAAAGCCAACACAACCCTTCTTCCCCAACTCTACCGCGCTTCTGGCCCCGACGGCACGACCGAACCCATCATCCATTGGACATACACAGTCCCCTGGAAAGGTCTGATTTGCCGAGACACGTTGCACAGCGCGACATTCGCCACCCTGTGCCCGCCCGTGTCCCGCGCAACGCGACCTTCGTGTTGCGCAGCCTCCACCGCCCAGGCGCCCACGTCGGGCCGTCCCCGCCCGCGCTGCGTCGGCGCCGCTGCGACTCACTGAAACACCCCAAAATTTTGAGTTTTTAAAATTTTTATGAATTTTGATTTGATTCAGATTTCTTTTCCTTTTTGGCAATTTTCCCGATTTTTCCGCTTTCCATTTCGGATCTTGCCGCTTCCTCCCTGGCGCTGGCGCCCACGCGCGATGCCGCCTCCCCGCTGTCTCTGCGCCTCGCTCCCGAGCGCTCGCGCCACCGCCTCCCCTGTCCCTAGCCGAAAATATCTCCACCCCGCCTCATCCTCGCGTCATCCTCTGCCCAGTGGCCCCACCGCGCAGCCTCCCATCGCCTGCCCTCCTCATCGCCCGCGCACAACCGCCTCCCACCCGGTCGCTCGTCGCAGCTCTCTCTCTCTTCTGTGGAATTCTCTCCGCGGGAGTCTCAAAGTGTCAGAGATATTTTGTGGAGCTGCAGTGCTATTTCTCCCTCACGCTCTCTGCTCCCTGCTAGAGCCATTCCCCCTTGCTCCCTTGCGCTGGAAGCTCTCCCGAACCGCCTCACCGTTGCCGCCCCTCCTCCTTGCGCTGTGAGCTTCTCAGTCATCGCAGAGCGTCTCACGACACTCCCTAGCACTCTCCGGAGCCATCAATTTGAGCTCAAATCCATCGAATCGCCGTCGATTACTTCCCCTGAGCTTGGTAAGCCGCACGCCCAAATCTTTGTTTTTGGCCATTATAATTCGATTGCTCACTGTCATAGCATCTACGGGACCTCATGATCATGAAACCAAGCTCAATTGCATATTAGCATCTCCTTAGCGCTCTGCCGACGAAGACCACCGCCGACCCAAACCACCTCGCCGTGGACAGCTTAATAGGAGCTACCCCAGCCTAAACCGTCCATGCCATCGAGTTCTCCTTGGCCCGTAGATGGTGAAAAAGCAACATATTTTGCCGGAGAGCCACCGAGTTCCTAAGCGCCGCCGTGAGAGCCATCCTCTTCCCGGGCGCCGCCTGCCCTCTATGCCCATCCCCAACCTCCCTAAAACCCTAAAATGGATCACCTATTTGTAGCCGTTTTTTATAGAAGCCCATTTTTCGGAGAGCCCCTGCCGTCGCCGCTCCGCCGGTGGCGGCGAGCTCTGTTCTGCCGCCCTGTAACGGCTGGAGGTTGAAGACGATAGGGAAGGGACGACGTGGCCGCGTATCGATCGTTGGCTTCACTGCCGTCTTCCCCATCCAGCCGTTCATTCCTGGCGCATCCGAGCCGCACGTGCCGGACGCGCGCACACTTGGGCCCATGCGGCCGCGCTCTGCTGGGCCGAGGAGGTCAGCCCGCCTGGCCGTTGGGTTTTAAATCCGACCGGGCCGCACTGTTCACACCGGGCTGGCCCAGCACTGTAGCGTACTGTTCATATGGTTTTAGAAAATTCAGAAAATTAATTAAAAATCCCCAAAAAATCCCCAAAAATCCTCACAAATACCAAAATACACCATTTTCACAAGTAGAATATTTTAAATTCAAATCTGGTACCCACTCCCTCGAATTCAAATTTTAAAAATCCAAATATCATTAATTTATAAACCTAGCTTTATAAATTCAATCTCCATAAATTTAATTTCTATAAATTCAGATTTTATTTATTTAAATTTCACCCTTCTGTTAACATCAATTCTAAACATATACCATTTAACTAGTTTAATATTTTAAATGCAAATGTGGCATCCGTTCTTACAAATTTAAACTGTTAAAAGATTAAACTTCACCAAGATCCAATCTTAAATTATTAAAATTCAAATTCCACCATTCCATCCTACTCAGATCCTATAAAATTAAATTCCTTTGTTAAGTCAAAATTAAATCTTGATACAGTCCTAATCTACCAATTCAAAGATCGACCATCTAATTTCAAATGTCTATCTTCTATTCCCAAAATCCGTCCAACCCTTATCTCTCTTTTAATCATCCTAAGCCTATCATATCCAAATTTAGCCATGTCCATCCGTCAAACCCCGTCGAATCCCGACCTCCCGACTCAACCTATTTTTCTTTATACTCTTTCTTGTTTTTAATTTGGATTTTGTTCCCAGCTTGCATTCTGCAAAGCAGAAACCTATTGGACTTCGTTTTCTACGCTAGTGCACGGACCAAGCAAGTTGGTCAACCGAAGGACCGTAAAGTTTGAAGCTGATCAAGAGCAACGAAAAGAAGGCAAGTCACATGTTTTTGATCATGTTGAATCCCATGACATGCCTATTATTTAAGTTATGTAATTTCATTATGAATATGTGTGAAATGCTGTTTGCTTAAAATGAAATGTTTAGAATGACATGCTATTTAGATAATCCTACCACAAAAAAAGCCATGTTTACTTTGATGGCCATATTCACCTTGACAACCTTAGTAATTATTGAAGTATTGTATAAATGTATGTACCATCATCTCATTCAACATTGTACACTACTAAGTGACTTTGGCCGTTGGCCAGTAGGTCTGAAAAACCCCGGACTTAGGGTAGGGTGGTATGGGACGTCGTACCCTAGGCCGGTAGTGCTGGTGTGCAGGGTGGGGGTAAAGGTGTTGCGCGAAATCGTGCGGCGGATTTCGCCCATCGCTTTACCCTTCAACATGTACACTATTAAGGTTGAGCCGTGGGCTAGTAGATTTGGAAAAACCCGATCTAGGGTGAGCGTGCCCTAGACCGGAGGGGCCGGTGTGCCCAGTTAAGGTAAGGGTGTTGTGGGGAACCGTGCTGCGGTCTTCGCCCACCGCTTTACCCAAGAGTGGAGGTTGCGGACCTCGGAAAACTATAAGGACAAGAACCTTGTGCTAAGTAAAAGACACAGTGATCGCCCAACCACAAGTGTTGATACGTCAACCCTGGTCTAGTAGCTGCTCAAGTTCGATTGAACCTCTACAGACGCAGTTGGGAGGCACCGTGCGAGTCCATACGGAAGGGGCTGAGTAGGGCCGTATGGAAGTTGGTTATTTTATTTGAATAATCTGACTGATCGGTCTGAACTCCGATCACATGTTATATGAGCCGCACAATAGTAGGCTAAGGTAAGTCAGGAGTTGCCTGAGCTTACTGGGAGGTCTACTAGGTAGAGGCTATATAAAGAATTGAGCAGCGAAAAGCCTTGTTTTCTTAATGTCAGACGTGGAATTAAGAAATCTTGTGGGTAAAGCTGGGCAACTCTGCAGAGTGAAATAAATGGTATTCGAATACGCCGTGCTTCCGGTTAATGAAGCTGTGTTAATTGGGTGAGTCCAACAACGAGGCATAAGTAGTGTTTCTGATGTTGTCAATTTGAGTAATGATGAGATTTTATCTGATAACAGAAAACCCCCTGATCTTAAGGAGAATTTTTTTAAAGTTTTCTTTGGTTTGCAAATAAAATTGCATCCACCTCTTAATAAAACAACTATACTACCTTGCCTTTGAGAATCCTGGCAAATAGTTATATAGTGTTTCCACATGTGATTTGCTGAGTACGGGGTTGGAGTACTCAGGCTTGCATAATTTCCCGCACAGATACCAGAAGAAAGGAAGATACTGCGAGTGTTCATGTTAGGGTTACGTCTGCACTCAAGCGTTCCTGTGGAGTTTTCTTCGGCTCTTCTGTATGTAAGTTAAGTTTTGGGCTTGGACGCCCTTATTGTTATTAAAGTTGGCTATTAGGTCTTATTTTAATTCAATTAACTCTTTTGAAATGGTTCGTAAGCAGGCATGATACACTGTTAAATCGCAACAGAACTCCTGGGCTGTTGCGGGCCGTACGACGTCCCTGTTCCCAAAAATGGGGGCGTTACAAGTGGTATCAGAGCATGCTTGACTGTATGATATAACCCTAAGTATAGGTTGGAGTTCGATAGGAATACGATTTTATAAAAAGCTTAATTTCTGATAGAAATGAATTACAAAAATCATAAGTAATATTAGCTGCCTCGTTCTTTCCTAGGTCTGCCTTATCTTTCTTAGACATGCATTAAAAGTTTTGTTTTGGATTTGTCAAAATCTCAAAAACACGAGTAGTCGTTTAGACTAACTTCTTACTGTAAGTCTTAACCAAATGGAACGAAAGCTAACTTTAGCAGAAGGGCTAAGGATGGTGTTAAGAAGGATAGCACGAATACCCTGACCAAAACTTTTCTTTTTGAAAAGTTGAGGTCATCATTCGAGTAGTTAGTACATATACCCGTTTAATTCCCTTGATATAACGGGCAAGACCATTTAAGTAGACGAAGTTTTCTGACTGTAATAATAGCCAAGTTGCACTATTAGCCTGTAGGCTATTATATAAGCAATTTGTGCAAAACTAAATTCCTGATTTTAAATAAAGAGTATCTTAAAAACTCTACTTCTATCTCTTTTCGTCTTTGATTCTTATCTATTCTGTTATGTTCTTTCCTTATCTATCAAGCAAGTCTCGGAGGAAATTAAATGCAAATTTCTGATTGCAACAAATAGATTGAATGATAACCATGGAAGTTGAGAGAAAGAAAGAAATAACCCATAGGGAATTAAAATATGAGACAGTGTTAATCAAAGATATTAGTGGAATTATATTAGTGCTAAAGAAGTTGAATGGATGGAATGATAAAGTTTGTTGGATTGAGTTAATTAGAAGAATGAGTAAACTGAGTGTTGATAATGAGAAAATATAATAATGATTATTAGATTGTAGGCTTGAGTAATTGATATTCTGAATGAATGTTAACAATAGTGAATATTAGATTACAATTTCAATCAATGATATTATTCTTGGTGGATTTCTTAAGCGATGAAGTAATTAAGAAATTGATCATAAGAAGATTAGTCGAATACTGGATGAGTTGACTGAGATTACTGGTGGATAATAAAAGTGATTGAAGTTGTAGAGGTTAATGGTTAATAGTACAAAGGATGTCGGTGGATTTAAATGAAGATATTGGATTATAACAGACTTGACGTTAGAGTTATAGTTATGACTGAAATAGGAGTTATTGTAGAATTTAGATAACCATGATATAATTAATAAGCTAGAGTAATGCAATAGGAATTAGGGATTAGGTGAATTGAATGAATGATAATAGTGTTTATAGACAAAATAATAATAATCATAATAATGTTATAATTAGATAAATAAAGGAGATGCCGTTGGATTCTAAGCCCTACAATTTGACAAAAACCAACCAACAATCATAACATTCATAACATAACTCATAAATTCAATCTATTTGCTTTAAGAAATTGAAATAATCAAGAGAAATTTAGCAATACCTTATGTTGATTCAAGACTTAATTCATGTCACCAAGTGCTCGGCGAGATGATTGATGACAAGCAGGAGATGCGGCAGCCGGCGGGTTGTAGCCTAGGTCTTCGGTCTTTGACAATTGGCGACAGCAAGTATGTGACAATTGGCGACAGCAAGTATGCGATCAAGCAAGAGGACGGATTTTGCTTTCGCGCGAGGTGGGACAAACGGTGGGATGGAACAAGACGCAGGTGACTGGGGCAATGCGTTGTACGTGTTGTGCGGCCTTTGCCTACTATCTTCCCTTTGTAGATTGGCTTGGCTGGCTGAGTGTCTTGGGCAATACTTGTGTCAGTTGGATTGTATTTGCATATGCTAAGCTGTATGTCTTGGTCTTGATTGGTGTCGTCTTGAACCCAACTGTAGGAGTGCCGAATGGAGCAGTGGGATGCAGGAGGCTAAGATGTTTAATCTTTAGGTTAGTCAAATGTCTTTTTTTTTTATTAAGGATCACATCTAAATCTACATAGACCATATAATAGAAAAATAAAATTAGATCTAGTGTCATATGCACTTCGGTAGCCTTTTTGGGATTCGCCCATGGGTGCAGCGCAGGTTGCTAAAGCATCGGGGGCTGCTAGGGCGCGGACTCACTTTCGGGGATGACGGCCTCTAGAAGACGCGGCGACGATGGCAGTTCGTTAACGGTCCGGCCGGCTGCCATGCAATCATGCAGATGCCAGAGACCCAAACATGAGGTGACCATGGCTTTGGGATGAAAAGCCGTGTTTTCCTATTGGGATGAAGATTGGCTTTGATATTTGGAATGCCACATGTCACCTATCAAGAGAGGGTGCTGTAAAAGTTATTTGGCGCCTGGTGTCATAGAATTTTTTCCGTTACCCAAATGCTGCTAAGAGCAGTACAATAAAACTTAGTCAGCAGGCTATAGCAAATATAATATCAACCAAATCTTACGTGGCAGAGAGAGAAGAAAGCTGGCTACTAAATTACAGCTAGCTATAGCACGTAAAAATATGCATTTCACTCTTTTACATGTGGGGCCAAATAGTTATTGTAATAGCTACCTTATTGTATGAACTAATTTTTGAAAACTATAGATGAAATAGACAAATATTATAACCAGTAATTGACTATATTATTAGACTTGCTCGAACATACGGAGGATCATGCCTAAAAAAATATACCAGCGTTGACACCACTCGCCAGGCAGTCAGCCAGAAGCCGCTGCGACTGTGAACCGCGGGCGGCTGCCCAGTGCCCGCCCGAGTAAATAGAGCAACAGGTGCCACAACCCACGCGTCCCGCATGCAAGCACGCGCGGCAGAAACCACGGCCATCTCGCCCGTGCGCCGGCCACGCCGGACGCGGCCAAAATGACGCACAGCGCGAGTGACGGGCGGGCCACACGGACCTGCCGCGCCCCATGTTTGCCTCGAGCGCGGCGCCGGGCGAAAGCGACGGGAAACGGACACCGAGGAGCAAACGCCTCCTCTCGTCCGCGAGAGACACGTCGCGGCCTCCCGCCGCTGCAACAAGATGGTTTCATATGCACGTTTTTTTAGATGCTTGCCTTTACGTCGAGAACTTATGGCGCATTACTTTTAGCGTATTTTGACTTTCATTTTATTTAAACACTCCAGCTTTTAGTTTATCTTGGCTTTCGATTTATTTATGTTAGAAATCACTTGAAATATATCAACTTCTAATTTTAACTTATTTTATTTTTCAGTTCTTTGTCCTTTCTTTTTTTCTCATTATTTCTTTGTACTGTCCGTAACAATATAACATATTTTTTTTAAAAAAAAATCAATTTTTCCTTATCTTTTTTCAAAAAAAGCTCACTGTCACTACAGCGCAATTTCAGCTATAAGATAAAAAAAAGTCATAGCCAGAAACTTAAACTATAAGCCAGTTTGAAGCATTACTATAATAAGGCAACTATTACACGGTCATCTTTTTTTTAAAAAAAATAGAGTTGATTTTTTGGACTGTTCTACTTTAATCCAACTATCCAGATCTCTCGCATATATACTCCCCTCCACCCTCCTAACCCTAACCCTTCACCCTCAGTAGTAGTCGTTGCCCCCTCCCTGCACAGCCTCTCACCGCCTTGCTGGCCAATCCTCCCCTGCCACCATAACCACCTCTCTCCTTTCGCCCCAACCACTTCAACCTTTGCTCTCAGCTACTGCCTCCGCCCTCTCCCTACGCATCACCTCCCACCACCTCATCGATGCCAATGAGCTCCTCTCTCGTCGCCCTCCTCCTCCTTCGCCCGCCTCCTTCTCCTGCCACCGTGCCACGGTTCTTCCTCCTCATCAGTGAGATCTCCCTGTAGCCAGATTGGCTGCCGGCTCCTAACCACTTCGGTCTTGCCACCCCTGTGCTGCCCACTTTCTTGTCTCTGGCAGCTACCATTGCCACCTCCAGCCGCCTTCTAACCTCTCTCATCCTCATTGCCCCCGCTGATCTCCACCACCCACCACCCTCCTCCTCGCCTGCGTTCGGTGGTGCCATCGTCGCCCACCACCAGTCTGCTACCACCCTAGCCTCTCTCTAAGCTCGAGGGGCACCGATGAACCTGAACCCTAAATGGGTGAACCTGAGCCCTAATCCGGCGGCAACGAAAGGAGACGATGTCACTGGAGAGGGAGGGGACAAGCTCACCAGAGCACTAATCTCCTCGCCGATCCAAAGGTGAGAAAATTCGACTGAAATTTTGTGAGTTTTTGAGTGTCTACGATTTAGCAAAACAGCATATAAAAATGCTTCTTGAGATGTTTTAGAAGTTGTCACAAAATTAGAATTTTAATTAAACTCTTAAAATTTCTAAAAAAATAAAAGCAATCTATTTAATGTGTTAAAAACCTCCGCATCCTCCATCTCGGCCTTATCCACAAAAACCCTTGATCCAGCTTCTCCCCTGCAATGTACTAATAAACGTAGTGAATTATTGTCACACTTTCCCTACAACACGGTAGTGATCAACTGATTTATTTGAGTACTAGTTGTAGAATTCATTTGGAATGTTAGTCATATTTCGGTGAAAAGTGTAATTAATTGTATATCTTTCTTTCTGTTTATCTTCCTTTTGTATCTACACTTAAATTATTTGGGTTTGGTCATAACCATATTTTCACATTGGTACATCGGCACTTGTTTAGATTCAGAAATACTGTAAAAGTTCAAATTTCGTTCAATTTTTCAAACGAGGTGCCCATTTGCCACTAAATGTCAGTCTATGTGATTGAAAATAATTCAGATTTTGGCTTGAACTAGGAATAGTGTGGAAGGCAATCAGAGACACCATGGCTGACTTCATATTACCTCTTTTGATTGCTAACATTAGCTGTTAAGACTATCGGAAAGTAGTTGATCCTCTATTTGTCAGTAAGACACCAACCTACAAGTATAAGGCCATGTAATCCTGAACAACAAGTATATTCTCAGTTTTTTAGCATAGTTTTTGAAACATCAGTTTCATCCTGGAACCTTTTGCTTCTTATGGAAATTGAGCGATGTCTAATTGGTATACATGCAGGATCAGTTTCGGCGACCAGAGTGAAGTTGGATGAATACTAGTAGCACGATTTGATTTCTTGGATGAGTACTAGTAGCCTTGATATGTTCCTTACTTAACTATGCTGTACTGTGGAGGTTTATTTTATTTAGATTTAATATATGTTTTTTCTCCTAATTTAACTACTTTTTACCACTGTTTTGAGATGAACCAATGTTGTCTTCAAAATAGCTATTTATGAAGAAAAACACACAGATAAATATTTGTTTTTATATTGACATCGCAGGTTTTTTTGAATACCTCGCACACATTTAAGTTAATTTTCGTAAACTCTGGTTAGTTCGCAAGGTCTAAAATTGTGTAATATCCAACTGCCATGTGATCCTTTTCAGGTCAAAAGAGCTAAGAATGCAACTTCAAATCACGTATAACAACTCGGTATGTTACATTATTTTAATTTTGTGAAGTAAAGTTGGTCCGTCACATTTTACAAAAGAGTTTCTATCCTATGAATTTATTTCTTTTTCAAATGACTTATTTTTCAGGATAATAGAATACTATAGAGAAATCTATATATGCAATGAAGACGGAACTATAGCACTAGTATCTGTATGTACAAAGTTTGCAACTATTTTTCAGTGTGTATGCACTTTTGTTAATGGTTTTGACTAAGATGTTAACAACTATTGCATCTTAATATAATTAATATTACTTTGTTCCTATGATTGAATGCATTATCCCTCTACATTTTTCTGGTTCGTTGATGGTGGAAATATGATGTTGTATGTGAGATGGCTTCATTACATAGATGTGAAATAAGATAAATTGTTAATAATAAATATATAATGATACGCCTCCATATTTGTATATCACAATGAAACGTTTCTACCGAATAAAAAAGGCATCTCTACAACTTTAGTATCGCATATAACATCTTAACAAAGCTTCTATACATATGTAGAAGCATCCATAGAGGCATCACTATGCTTGTTGGGAGGTAGCAAGCGAGGCTAGAAAAGCGTCTTTACATGTATAGACATGTAATTTAACATCTCTACAAAACGGCTGATGTCTTTTACACATTTTTTATATATCTCTACAATTTTTAACTATTATTATATAAAGAGGAGTTGGTGGTCATCAGTGCGTTCTCCTCTCCTCTCTCTCATGATACAACCACCCACCCCCTTCACTATCTCCATCTCCTCGCGTATTTTGGCCATCTTTCTCTCTCTGTCACTTGCTCTTCAATATTTGATGTGTGAAGTTGGCCAGGCAGTAATTTTTGTCTCACCATTTTTATGACTCCGTTGCAACGCACGGTCTCTACTCCCTTACGGATGATTTAACATGTCAACATATAAATAAAGCATCTCTAGGAGGCTGTTGTGTCGTAGTGCGCCCGCCCCACGTCGCCACGGCAAAAACCAAAAGAAACGCAAAGCCAAGCAGGCAACAGCACCGCCACCACCACTCCGAACTCCGGAAGGCCAACGCCGCGCGCCCACTTGCTGCCGTAAAAGCCGGTGCTCCCTGCCCGGTTACCCCCTAGGGTTAGTAACAAAGATAACAAGCAGAAGATGAGACGTCCACGGCACCATTAGATTAGTGTCCGTTTCCTCCCCTTTTCAGGTTTCCATGAGAAGATGGAGCCATGGTATACTATATAACAGCGCGGTGCACGGAAGAACATAGAACGGTAAAGACAAAACGAGCCAGACTAGAGAAGTAGAGAGCAGTGCGCACACATGCAAGTACATAGGAAATTAGTTACGGTTAATAGGTACTTTGGAACACATGCATGCAGTTTGTACAGATTAATGAAAGAAACGACGGTACTAGACTAGATAGACAGTTCAGATTATGTGCAGGGGATGCAGCAAGATAGGCGAGGAATGGCGAGCCTGTCACGGGTTTGCGCTGTCGGGTAAGGTGGCCGTCACGGTGGGCGGCAGACGCGCTCGCTGGGCGCCCTCCCTCCGGCGGCTCCAGTCGCGCACCGAGAGGTGCAGCTGCTTGGCCGCCACCAGCGTCTCCACCGCCTGCGACGGCGTCAGGATCTCCGTTGCCAGCGCCCGCGCCGTCGCCAGGCGCAGCTCATCGGCCTCCTCCAGTAGCCTGGCCAGCCCGGCCATGTAGCTCTCCATCGCCGCGTCCACCTCGGCGTCGACGCCTCCTGATCCTGCCGCCGCGAGGCGCCCGACCAAGCCGTTGCAGCCGGCGCTGCCGCCTTGTTCCCCGGCGCCGTCCAGTGACGCCCCCGTTGCGCGCTCGCGCTCCCGGACTATCGGCAGCAGCGGCCGGTCAGCGATGTCCTCCTGCAGGGTGGCGAGCCGCTCCGAGAGGGCATCCTCGTCGCGCAGCGTCCGGCGGTGGAGGTCGTTGATGAGCTCCAGCTGCCTGGCCGTGATCCCCAGGAGGCCCGTGCCTCCAGTGAGTCCCCCGCGGCCGCCGATGAGCTCCTCCATGTGCGCCTCCAAGCCCTCGCCGGACAGGGAATACAGCAGCCGGATGGCCAGCGACGGCCGGCACCCCCCGAGCCAGAGCAAGGAGTTCTCGAAAGACGTGCACCACGGCGGGACGAAGAAGGCCGGGCCGTCCTCCCGCGCCATCGCGCGCCGGCTGGTAGCGTATTCCTGGTACCCGCGCATGCACCTCTCCACCACCGCGCTCAGCTCGGCGTCCGTGGCGCGCCCGGCGGAGGCATTGGCCGACGCTGCCGCGAGCTCGCCGAGGCCGGCCTCCTGGCCGGCGATCCACCGCTGGTAGCACGCGACGTACCGTGCCATGTCCATCTCGTCGGTCTGACCAGAGATCGACGAGTAAGCAAGTACTCCTATACTGGTAAGTATCACTATATCTATATGCACACGTCCTTTTCCTCGCTTCACCATGTGGTTCGTCCGGTCTGTTCGCTTCTTGGGTATATGTAAGCACGGAGGGAAACCTGGTGCTGGCTTCTCTTAACGTTAAGAGGAGAGTTAAAGCTACTGATGTGGAATCCATGGATGCATGCAGAGTTGGACCCTACGTGGATCGTTACCTGACGATGGCAAGGCAACGAAACTTGTGAGCAAAAACGCTGGGGAAAGGACACCTAGGGTTAGTAACCGAAGGAGAAAAGACAGGTTACCCCCTCTTGCTTGCTCGCCAGTCGCCGTGGAGGAGAGCGGAGACTTTTCGTTCAGTCAGGTGCGGACTTCCATGTGGTTTGCTCAGTGCCTCACACCTGGCTTGCGTAGTGGTCCGCGCGTGGCTCTGATTGGCTTGGTTTCTGACACTTGCGGTTGAGTTCTTTGGTTTCCTTTTTCTTTTTCTATATAATTTTTGTCTGGGTCTTTGTAAGCATTGAAACTTGGTGTAGTCTAGTTATTTGTGCTCAACTGCGGGCATATTTGTAACACAAGGATTTTGCGGTAATATAATAGGAAACGATTCGATTTTCACATAAAACAGCGACGAGTGATCGTTGGTTTCCGAAACAGAAAGCTTTTTATATGCACTAAATATTGTCACACGTGATCTGCCATCGAATAATGCATGCTTCATCGTATTCATATGTCGTTTTTCAAAAACCTTCTCTGTATTTGCAATCGCTGTTGGTTTCTGCTGACATCAAACCCCCACGAAGATGTCAGCATTTGCTGATCTTTTCGTGGCCCACTGAACAACACTTTGATGCCGTTCATTTGGGCTGAAAAATGATGATTTATAACTGAAATTGCACTGTAATTGATTGAAATTATACTGTAACTAATGGTGATGTATGTGGCATAATTAAATTAAAAGAATAAAATAAAAAATATTAACCCATCACAGAGACAATGCAAATGAATATGAGAAAAAAAGAAAAGGCAAAAAGCCAAAACGTTAGAAAAAGATGAAATTTATGAATAGTAAAATATAAGCCAGAGTCAGAAGCTGAAGCCGAAATGAGTAGGGCCTTTGAGGGGAGATAGCTGGTAATGGCAGGTCCTGCTCCAAACGGTCATTGGAATGCGTCGGTTTTTAATTTTATTTTTTATTTTTTATTCATTTACATTGTTTGTGATGATATCATGGTTTTTTCTTATTCTTTATTTTTTAATTAAATGACTCGGAAAAAGCTAACAGCCGTTACAATGCTCTTTCAACCAAAAGCCAACAACTACAACTAGAAGCTGTGGCTTGAAAGCCATCTAGAGCTGTCCTCAATGTTGCATAAGAAAAGAGAATAATCCATTATTCTTTTTTGGACTAATATAACAATGATAACAACCTTGGACATGTGTTATTTGGGAAAGTGACAGGCATATGGAAGTTGAAATGTGATTTTAAATTTTGTTTATATAAATGTCATTGTGTTTGATCAAAATTGTTCGTTAGTTGAGGCTGGAAGTCTATAGCTCCATTCTTTTTTGTTACAACAAAGATACACAGCTCTGACCTTTCTTTTTTTTTTCTACCTCTCATCAAATGTTTTCCTTTTCCAACTTTTATATATGATACTGATATAATCGATCTAGCATGCGTACAGGTAGAAGTGTAGAACGGTCAAAAACGGGCATGATGGTTTCATGTTATAAGATCGACTTGTACATCGCCGGTGAAAGCCAACTGCGTGTCTGACAGAAGTTTGAACATTTGTGAGCTCTTGGTCATTCACTCATGCGAGTATAGGGGCCTAGTGAGCTAAACATAGAAATTTGAGATTGCAGAAGAGAGAACCAGAGAAGGTGAAGGATATATCGTGCAACATATTTGCTCGAAGGAGAGGCGTTATTTAGCGGTTGTCCGTAGCTTGCACGTAGTACTACGTACTGCCATTTGCATTGTAAGTGCTACCATGCAAATAATCGGAGGAAGAAGTAAATAGAATCCAGCTTGGCAAATCGACATAACTTGCATTGCCAACGGATCATGTGTGTGTGTCTATATATATATATATATATATATATATATATATATATATATATATATATATATATATATATATATATATATATATATATATATATATATATATATATATATATATATATATATATATATATATATATATATATATATATATATATATATATATATATATATATATATATATATATATATATATATATATATATATAACCATTGGATGTGGCTCAAGTGACAGGATTTACAAGGGTGGAATGCCCTATCCCACTTATAACATTGTGCAAAAACACCCCCGCACATTGATATCTTTTTGCGAGTTGGCCCCCGATTCAATCCCAGCTCTAACCCTAGCTCCCCTGATTGCTCACTGCCTCCCCATCCTTACCCCCGATTGCTCACCGCCGCCATGAAATCTCCTGGGAACCGGCTCGGCTCCTCCACGCCGCCTCCCTCCTCGTGGCGCCCCTCCGCGCCAACCCCCTCCGTGCCGCGCCCCTCCGCCACTACCCTCCTCGGCCCCTCCATGCCGCCTCCCTCCTCGTGGCGCCCCTCCGCACCAACCCCCTCCGTGCTGCGCCCCTCCGCCGCTGTCCTCCGCGCTCCACCATCTGTGACATAATCCCAGTGTCGTCCTTCCCGGCTCCCTCGACGCTCCATTAGTGGGGATGGCTATTCTATGAATACAAATAAGGGGTACAATCGTCCTTTGCAAGCGTAATTGTATTTCTTAGACTTGAGTGTATGTCTTCTGTAGAGCAGGCTCCATTGGTGGAGGGATAAATTATTCCTCCAACAAGTTTGATGAATGAAAATCACACTATTAAAACTTCAGAATTTCGACATTCAAAAGTAGGAAGTGGCTATGGTCTATTTCTTGTAAATATCTACTCAATATTTATTTGGTTTATCGTTGTTTCACTACTACGAAAAACATGTGACAGGCGGTTGTAACGTCATCACGGCGGTTTTCAACCGTCAAATTATGGGTCGATGATAATCAGTTATCACGAGCGGTTTTGAACCGCTGCGTGATTATCGATATCACAGACGGTTTTCATTACAAACCGCTCGTGATTATTCGATATCACGACGTTTTTCATAAAAACGCTCGTGATATTCGATAATCACGAGCGGTTTGTAATTTTAAACCGTCGTGATATTCGATAATCACGACGGTTTTTAATGAAAAACCGTCGTGATATTCCTCCCCTAACGAATCTATTTACATTTATTGGCTAGCCTCGGAAATGCTAGCCATGCCCTCTCAAACAAGCGGATAAACAAGTATACATACAATTCACATCTCAATTCATTTGACAAACATCCAATTCACATCACATTTCATTCCACGGACATAAGGCATCCATTTCGCAAATGAATTAATTGAAATGAAATAAAATATCCATTTACAAATTCAGAGTTACAGAGTGAAAAGAGCAATAAAAATCAATCTGCAGATGGAACTCTCCATCTGATTTGATGACTTTAGCCCACAAAACCAAAGCAACTCTCCTCGAATTTTTGCTAAGTCCACTGTTCCAATGCAGATTTAGAGATGGGCGCAACTTTGTAGATAGGAATATCAATGCGCGCATATAACACCCGACATGTATGAAATAATTGTGGGAAGATTGACAAACCTTAGAATTAGTGATCTTGGTGGAATCGAGGAGTAGTCTCATATGGTGGCACACGTAGTATCCACACGTGTTGCCCGGCTGCTGTTGGTGGCACTGCAAAAAATAGAATGTGTTAAATCAAGTGGCATTACTACTATATGTTGTATATGATTAATTAATATGTAGCTAGCGAATACCGGAAACTTGCGATCATGTTTCAAGGGCTTGGCCCGTGTCGTCGAGTCACGTGTTTGTTTAATGTATGTGGCGAACGACCTTCGTTATTCGAAAAAGTTAGATTAGTCATTCGGAAGGAAAGAAAGAGTACAATGTACAATGTACGTACCTATCGAGTATTCGGGCGATAGCTGTGTACTTGGATTTGTTCTTACTTAGAGAATCAAGGTATATAGCCTTGTTCCATTTTGGTATAATTACAATTAAAATCCAATGGAATTCCTCATTGTATGGCATAAGAACAAATTCCTTATCTTGGTGAGCCAGCAGTGCTTTTACAATATAGTCCTCGACGAAGGATGCATCCTCGATGATGGTATCAATGGCGACCAAGCGTGGGTCCAGAAACCAATTGGTGATTTCGATGATCTAGCTTCGGTCAAGATGAATCTATATATAACACGAAAAGCAACAAATTGTGACATATATCGGTATTACGTGAATAGAGATCGTGATTGTGCAGGACTTACACGTCGACATCGAGCGAGTGAGGCGTCGAGGCGTTGAGCGTGAAAAGTTCAAATATATCGTCGAAGGTCACCGCGAAGACACATTCTGAACCGTGAATGAAATGTTCCAGCTTGAATTTGTGATGATACCGAGCGCCGTTCTCCTCCGGCTTATTGGACTGTTCCATATACCAAGCGTGGAATCTTTGGCAACCAAGTCCTAGTTCTAGGAGCTCTTCCTTGAATACCATCGGGTCGCCTAGCACGAATTTGCGGGCCAATGGCATGTACGGGATATCATCATCGTCCTTCATCTTTGATTTGCCCCGGCCACTGCCTTGATTGTCGCTCGACTTTATGCTAGTCGACTGTAATGGTATAGACGGTGCAAGTTGCTCTCGCGAGAATAGCTCCCGTGGAGATAGCACCAGTGCAGGTAGCTATGGTTCGCACTGCCCGTGTGGAGACGGCACCATGTCACCTTAGCAGGAGGTCCTTTCTTCGCCTCTGTTCCCTCACCATCATCTGATTGATTGTTACGTTTGTATCGGGATGCGTTGCACACCGGACATACATGCATGTTTGCATACTCTTTACGGTAGAAGATACAATCGTTCGGGCATGCATGTATTCTTTCTACTTCCATTCCCAACGGACAAAGAACCTTCTTGGCTTTATACGTGGTTTTAGGCAACTCATTTCCCTCCGGAAGCATGTCCGCTAAAAGACCTAGCAGCGCCGTGAAACTCTTGTCCGACCAACCGTTGCTTGCCTTCAATTTCAACAGTTCAAGCACGGCCGACAACCTCGTGTACTTGCATCCCGTGTACAAAGGTTTCTCTGAGTCCTCCATCAAGCCACGGAATTTAACATACTCTCTCTCATCATAGTTCTCTTCAACATCGCAAGCATCCGATCCAGTTATCATCGTGCAACCTATCCGAATCCGAGCCACAATCGACATCACCGCGCGGCATGTCATTCGATTCCACAGCGATGTCATCCGGGGCATATCATTCACTTCACCGGCGATGTCATCCGCGCATATGATCATTCACTTCGCCATGACTGGTCCAACACGTATAATCCTTTTGAAACCCTCCGAATCAAGTGCGATTCAATTTGCCCTCGGTTCTTAAACATCTTCACATTCTCGCATCGATGCATGGACAACACATATATTCCGCCCCTTATTCAACATATCCTCCTCGCGCTCTTATAAAAGCGAAACGCCATTAATGTACTCTTCACTCACACGGCTCATGGCATACATCCAGCTTGGTCCTACGTTACGTACATATATAACAACTTAGTATTAAAATCTAGATTAACTCATTATAACTACATATATACGGCCACATTTATTATATTGAGACTTTATTTGCTAGATTCATATTACAAACACAACGACTATTATATAACCAACAATTTTGCAAATTAACCATCTTCAATAACCACTCATGGATTACTTAGAACTAGATTGTAATGCAATTAAAGAAAAATTAATTGCATTACTAACCATATCTAGAGCAACCAGCAAAGTATGAATCTTCAAAGCTCAATCTCGCCTCTTCCCACCAAATTAATCGGCACAAATCGCCTAGCTTCCTCCCGAGTGAAAAGTGCACAGCAGTGGCTAGATCGGATCGAAATGAAGACAGATGCGATGCGAGCAAGCGCAATAAATGCCTCATCGACATTATCACGAGCGGTTTTAATAAAAAACCGTCTGCGAATTATCACTGAGCGGTTTTAATTATTAACCGCCGCGTGATTTGACGCCTACTATTAGCCTTTACGTAGTCATTATCACGAGCGGTTTTTAACTAAAAACCGTCGTGATAATAATTATCACGCACGGTTTTTATAAAAACCATCGCCATAAGCTTCAAAATTTCGATCCATTGCGTAACGCCGTGTTTCAATTGCGAGTAACGCCGTGTTTGCGCGTGTTTCCATTAACGTCATCGATCGTTATACGAGCGTCTATATCATTAATGTTTGGGTATACGAACCGTTTGTGATAATGCTTATATTTGCACGCACTATTCCATTTCTTCGATCTAAACGCATCTTGTCCTCTCCATCATCTTCTTCGATCATCACCACATTTCTCAACAATGACATCTAAAATTTTGTTCATCTCCTTCCTCTCATCCATCCATCATGAGTTGTTCGCCGCAACCTTACACAGCGGCCAACAATTTACGTCTGAGCATCTCCTCCGCTCACGCCTGCTCTCCTTCCTCGACTCGCCCCAATATCGTCAGTCAATCTGGACCTCATCATCCGCCGTCGACGGAGGTGTCTCGTTCTTTGCTCACGAAAAGGAAACGCCTCACCTTGTTCTTCTCTACAATGTCCACAAAGCGGAGGAAGCTCTTGCGAAGCGCAGAGTGTGCTAGATAACCTTTCGATCAAGCGGACTCGGCCGATTCTGTTGAAGTTTATCATGCCATCCTCTTTGAGATTATGGGCCATGCTAATGATTTGCCCAGGCTAGAGGAGGAAGCGGAGAGGCAAGGATAATCTTCACGACATTCGAGAACTCACGGTGATCCTCCAACTCCAGTTGAAGAAGAAGCATATGAAGCCCGAAGATTAAAATCAGGAATCTCTTTTCTCTTAGATTTGTAATAAATTAAATTTGCCTTTAATTAAAATCTAGGAATCTCTGTTTGTCGAACTTTTGTAATGAATTAAATCTGTCTTGAATTAAAATCTGGGAATCTCTGTTTGTCGGACTTTTAATTTGGAGGCCATCTGTGGTGTTTGTGGCGGGAAAAATGAGTATCCTAGACGGTTTATGTTTAAAAACCGTCTAGGATCGAAATGAAGACAGATGCGGTCTGAGCAGCGCAACATTATCACAGACGGTTCTTAATAAAAAACCGTCTGCGATAATATGGGATCATCATAGACGGTTTTTAATACAGACCGTCTGTGATACTAAATTATAACAGACGGTTCATAGTTAAGAACCGTCTGTGATACTCGTTTTCTCCGACGCCGCCAACACAGACGGTGTTCTAATTAAAACCGTCTGTGTTAGTGTTAGTCACAGACGGTTTTGTCAAACCGTCTGTGATTGGCCGTCTACTATTAGGCTTTCTGTAGTAGTGTTTGTTAAATTCAGTTTGGTTAACTATTGTTGCTAAGCTGACGACAAGTTATTTTTATTTACAACAAATCATGATGAATTTTGATGAAATGGTCCCGATATTCGGGGTTACCACAGTGGGTTCAGCAGCACAAGATTTTCTTTTTTCTTGCACTTGAGTAGATATTGTTGGTGGTTTCATTTGGTTTTGAGCTGATAATATGGGCATTATCTGGCCCCCAATATAATATATGGTGGATGTGTCCATTTTTGTGCAGCCTGGACTAGGAATGCACCAATACAGTGTTTCATCAAGAGGAACAAGAAGAAATCGAGCGTGCAGTTTTGTTACATGAAGCAGAAAAAATAGCTAATAACTTTGCTCGTGTTCCTGTTCTATACTTCTATCCATGACGCATGATGTTGCAATGTTTTAACAATTTTAGTAGATCTTGTTTCAGAACTGAGTTAAATGGTAATTTGTTGTGATCATTGGCAACAATGCTATGTCATATTGATACCAACTTTGTACACAACTCACAAGTATGACTAGAAGAAGAATTTGTAGTTTCTAATGTTTGTAGACTGAAACTGAATTCTATCAAGGGAAAAACAGAGGCTTTGTTTAACAAATCTTTTCAGTGTTATGGACTATTGCACTGATGAGCTCAGTACCTACTTGTTTAAGCCCTTATCCCTACTCTCTTTCTGATATCCTGTCTTGCTAATTTGCTATAAACATCATGGTAATATGGTTGCAAAAAAAAATTAGTTGGAAGTCTTAAATAAATGGACACATGCAACTTTGTAATTGTATGTTCTTTTTCACGGCCACTTTCTTCATGGATCGTTTTGCTACCTAGCAGCACTAGCAGATGAAGGAAAGTTTCTGTTGGCAGCTCGGAGGTTCAGACGTGGGGTTGCACATGGAATGTATCACTCTATTCACTCTGATGGTCTCTCTCAAGGAAGCCATTCATGTGTTGGAAAGCTAAAGTGAGGCCGAAATGCTAATTATTGTGGTTACAGACCAAATAGAGAGAGATGTGGTAGTGGAGAGTTGGGAGAGAGTGATCCGTAATGGCCTGGGTCTTCCCCATGGCCTGTATTCCATATATACACATGGGGAGTGCTTTTACAATTGCACCCTTACATCCGAGTATCCCCTTTAGGGGCACTTACGTCATTACACATAGCCTACTCTGGGCTTTACATTCCTCTAGCAGGCCGGCTGGGCTTAGGTGGGGGCGTCGGGGATCTGGGATTACGTCGGGGAGGCTGCCGCGCGGGTCGAGCTCCGGAAGTCACTTTATGGAGAGGGGAGCCTCGACCAATTTCTGGACGGGGTCCCACGGCGCGACGAGGGTGGCGCTGAGGCCTCCGAAAGCGCCGGGAACCTGCAGGTGTGACGCCGAGGTGGCTAGGCGTGGGCGTGCGTTGTAATGCTCCCTCCTTTTTTGTAAATGAAGTACGCGCTTGCTCTACAAATTCTGACTTTCACCTGTGTCCCGGGCAGCTTCCTTGCTGGGGCCGACTACTTGCGTCCGACCTTGCGACCCGGCGGCGCCTTCGACGCTGGCAAAGGGCCGAAGAGTCACTGAACTTTTGGGCGGGCCGATCTTCTTCCGGCGGAACCCCGGCCTTAGCGCGTGCTAAGGACGAGCCCACCGAATAGCTACTTAGAGCGCCAGAGATGTTGAGGGGCCTCTGTACTTGTAAAATTTTTCCAATATATAAACGTGTTGATTACTCCGTAGAGCGTGTGCGCGCGTGCGGCGGCGCTTTAAGTCCGTGGATCGCGCGCGCGACTGTTTTTTAAGTCCGTGGCGGCGCGCGCGGCGGACCTCCGTTTAAAGTCCGTGATCGGCGCGTGCGGCTGTAAAGTCCGTTTTAAAGTTCGTGGCGGCGTGTGCGGCGGACCTCCGCACTCGGCTGCTTTAAAGTCTGTAGACCGGCGCGTGCGAAGGCGGACCTCCGCGCTCCGCCCCCTATCCCCAGGTGGGGGTAGCCTCTTGGCACGCCGTGTACTCCGCGTGCACGCCCTTGCTGGGGCCAACCTCTGGTGCGCTATGTCAGTACTTTTTGCGGCTCTCGGAATCGGTTTCCATAGTGCGCCTTGCGTCCACTTCCCGTGGTGTGTGAAGACGAGCGTCAACACTCTGAGGCGGTGCGCGATTGACAACCACGCAAGGTTCACGCCGCGCTTGCGTTTTGCCTAGCGCACAGAGACAGCATCCGCGTCTTATACTCCGTAGCGTGCGTGGGATCGGCGTCCATGTCTTATTTATACTCCGGGGAGTATGCGCACAGACAACGTCCGTGGCATGCGCGGGATTCGCGTCTTGTTTATACTCCGTAGAGTGCGCAGGGAGAACATCCGCGCCGTATTTATACTCCGTAGAGTGCGCAGGGAGAACATCCGCGTCTTATTTATACTCCGTAGAGTGCGCAGGGAGAACATCCGCGTCTTATTTATACTCCGTAGAGTGCGTGCCGAGGCGTCCCCCCGCACGTCTTGGTTTATACTCATGCCCGTGTGTTTGACGGAGAGTGCACACGCGAACGTGCGTCTTCGGTTTATACTCATACCCATGGCTTTGACGGAGAGTGCACACGCGAACGTGCGTCTTCGGTTTATACTCATGCCCGTGTCTTTGACGGAGAGTGCACACGCGAACGTGCGTATTTGGTTTATACTCATACTCGTACCCCTGGCTACGGAGAGTGCACACGCGAACGTGCGTCTTCGGTTTATACTCATACCCGCACTTCTGCTCACGGAGAGTGCACACGCGAACGTGCGTCTTCGGTTTATACTCATACCCGTACCCCTGGCTACGGAGAGTGCACACGCGAACGTGCGTCTTCGGTTTATACTCATACCCGTACCCCTGGCTACGGAGAGTGCACACGCGAACGTGCGTCTTCGGTTTATACTCATACCCCTACCCCTGGCTACGGAGAGTGCACACGCGAACGTGCGTCTTCGGTTTATACTCATACCCGTACCCCTGGCTACGGAGAGTGCACACGCGTTGGTTTATACTCATACCCGTGCCCCTGGCTACGGAGAGTGCACACGCGAACGTGCGTCTTCATCTTATACCTCGGGAGCACGAGCGTAGGCGAAGCCTCCGCGCGCTCTTGCCGTGTATTTTTGCACAATGATAACAGGTTGGCGACAAACGAAATTTTATTACATTCCCGTTTGCGCGGGTAAGCGATTACATAAGGCGGAGGTACTAACCACTTCTCTGGCGCGGCCGGAGCCTCTAGTAGTTGCGCTAGCTGTAGGGCTTGCCAAGCCATCCTCGGATGACGTCGTGGGTCCCCGCGCTGTGGTGCCGATTCTAAGTGTGCCGTTGGTCGCCGCGACGGGGATATCTGGTGCCGTGCTCGATGCGTCGGGCCATATCCTGGTCGCCACGAACGGTAATGATGGCCCGCGGCCCCGGGAGCTTCATGCATAAATAGTCGTGATGTGGTACTGCCCCGAAGGAGTTCAGGACTGAACGCCCCAGTATGGCATTGTAAGGGTATGGGAGATCGACGACGTCGAATATGGCATCTTCGACCCTTTCATTGTCGTCCTGGCCGAAGGAGACCTGAAGGCATATTTTGCCGAGCGCCCGTAGAGGTTGTCCTCCGAAGCCTTGCAACGGGATTCCCGATGGGCTGAGACGGCTTCGGGGGATCCCCATCTGGTCGAAGGCTGCCGCGAACAGAATGTTCACGGAGCTGCCGCCGTCAACTAGGGCACGACCCAGTCGCATCCCGCTATTACAACCCGGACGACCAGGGGGTCCTGGTGAGGAAGCTCCACGCCTTGGGCATCGGCGGGGGTGAACGTGACCTCGTGCTGTGCCCAGTCCGGCGGTGTCTGCGCTGGGTATGCCGCCACGTGGTGTAACCTCCGTACGTAGGCCTTTCGCTGCCGTGCCGAGGCGAACTCCAGTGAGGAGCCTCTGGAGATGACATTGATAACCCTGCGGTGGGCGGCCTCCGGAGCCTGTAGCTGCAGGAGGCCCTCCTGAGGCTGCTGCACATGGGCTTGAATCCGCAGAGGACCCTCGTGGGGCTGCATCCCTTGTGCCTGGATGTGCATGGGGGCTTCGTATGGGTGCTGTACGTGGGCCACCACGAGGCAGGCGTGCTTCTAGGTTCCTGTCCCTAGTGACGCTCTGGCGGAGCGCCGCGATAGAGGTGCACGTGCGCGTGTCGTGGGTGCCGCGACCGTGGACTTCGCTCCACAGCCCATGGTGCTGGTCGTCGTAATCCCCACGACCTCTATCGTCGCGGCCCCGGCCTCGGCGCCCCCGACCGCCCCGACCCGCGGGAGCGCTTTCTTCGGAACCGCCTTCGATGTCGAGGACGTACCGGCCTCGCCGCGACTTCTGCTGGCCGCGCTTGGGCATATCAGACGGCTCCTTGTGCGGGGCATCCTTGCGCTCAGGCGCGTCCTTGGACGACTCCTGCTTACACTTTCCCTTCGAAGGACCGTCCCTCGGCGGAACTTCGATTTTCGCCGAGGCACCGGCCTGGTTGGTGTCGGAGTCATCGCCTTGTCGTCGCCGTGCGTCCTCCTCCGCCCTGGCGTATTCCTCCATTTTGTCAAAGAGCTTCATCACTGTCTTGATTGGCTTCCGTGCGTTATACTTGGCCATCGGGCCCGGGCGAAGGCTCTGTATAGCTGCATTGACAACGGTGGTTTCGTTAACGTCTTTGACTTGACAACGTATCTTCACGAAGCGTTTGAAATAGTCCCAGAGCTTCTCCGAAGGTTTCTGCTTCACGGCGAAGAGCTAGTCCGCGTCGACCCGCTCAACATAATTTCCTTGAAAGTTGTTGTGAAGGTGGTCGCGGATCTGCTCCCACGTGTAGATGGAGTTTGGCTCTATGGTAAAAAACCAGGAAAGCGCCACTCCTTGCAACGCGAGTGGGAGTCCCTTCGCCTTTGTGGTGTCATCTTCGCCCGCGGCCTCGATTGCGGTTTCGTACACGCGCACGAACTCACGGGGTCCGTGTCGCCTTTATAGGGCTCGATGACACTGGGGAATTTGAAGTCTTCGGGCCACGCCGCCTGCTGTAGTCCTGCTGAAAGCGGGGACTCTAGATCGACGCGCTGTAGCGGCACGCGACTGGATGTGGGGGCGTCGCGGCTGTCCGCCCTTTCCAGCGTGGGCTCTGGTGCGACCACTGGCGCGACCTGCTGGCTCCGAGCCTCTTGTATGTCTCGGACAGCCCCACGAAGATCCCCTAGCTCCTGCTGGAACGCTTTGAGGGCCGCCAATAGGGCGCTTTCCACCGCCTGCGCAGGTGGGGCCGCCGGCGCGTCCAGCGGACAGGTCGGCACGGGTACGATTGCCTCGTGAGCTCCCGAGCTGCCGGTCGCTCCGTTGTGGCTACCTCCGACCACCTGGTCCGCGCTACCGTGGCGTTGCGGGGCGGCGAGGTTGTTCTTTGCGCGCCGGCGTTTCGATCGTCGCAGCCAGCCGGTGGCGGGTCGATCGTCGCAGCGCCATTGACGGGTTGGTCGCCGCAGCGCCGGCGGCGGGTCGATCGTCGCAGCGCCGATGGCGGGTCGGCCGTTGCAGCGCCAGTGGCGGGGTTGGCCGCCGCAACACCGGTGGCGGGGTTGGTCGTCGCAGCGCCAGTGGCGGGGTTGGTCATCGCAGCGTGAGCGTCGACGTCCTCAACCACCGCGCCTGCGTCGTCGCCCGCGCCCGCAACAGCCGATGCCGAAGCCCTGGTACCCATGCGACGCTCCGACCCAGCCGCCTTCTTTCACTTCACCGCCGCCGACAAAGCTTTTTTCGGTGCCATCCTTCTTCGGACTTCAGGCTTGCTCCTGTCCTCCCCACGGACGGCGCCAACTGTTGTGGTTACAGACCAAACAGAGAGAGATGTGGTAGTGGAGAGTTGGGAGAGAGTGATCCGTAATGGCCTAGGTCTTCCCCATGGCCTGTATTCCATATATACACATGGGGAGTGCTTTTACAATTGCACCTTTACATCCGAGTATCCCCTTTAGGGGCACTTACGTCATTACACATGGCCTACTCTGGGCTTTACATTCCTCTAGCAAGCCGGCTGGGCTTAGGTGGGGGCCACCCCTACAACACTAATAGTTCATTAACTTTAATATCAATAGTTTGGTCACTAGTTTGGTCACTTATCACTTGCAAATTAAACTACATTTTTTGGATTTATTTATGCGAAAAACTATATAAAAATTATGATATTAATCTGCTACTACTGTGAATGCATAACTAGCATCTTTGAGGCTAGGTTTTAGAATTTGCAAGCATATGCTTCCCATTCTATCTTGTGGCTATTTGCAGTTTGACATCATAACATTGGTGAAACATTGCAGGGAATGACTTAGTTTTTTCAACTTTGTCTATCATATGCTAATATATTCCTCCCATGCTTATGTTTACCGTCATTATACATTATTTCATTTCCAATACAGAAAACATACTACTCTATGTGTAGATGGGTTCTTTAGTTGTGTAAGTGATCATATGCCATGTGCATATGCACATGCAGTGCTGCTACTTGCTACAGTTGCACGCTAGCTTTGTTGCTTTAGCAGGATCCCCTAAAAGATACTCCTGATATATGTGATTTTCTTTTGTGACTTTGTCTAATGATTCCCACATATCTTGTTGGGTTCAGCTCTTAATCTATCTATCCACACCTTGCATAACACCTAGTTCTGTTTCTTCATCTCCCAACTCAGCCTACCATATCACAACGCAATTATTATGAGAATATTGGTTATCTATTTGAATGGATTTGTTCAGTTGGAAGGAGGGTTAACCATGATGCTATTATATTCATCATGCAAATCTGTGTGTTCAGGTCCGACTTCATGGGAACAAAGTTCACCATTTATGCCAGGCAGCAACCGTATGAGGGTGCTAAGACGTTAAGCAGCAGATCTGGTTGCTGGTTGGCAAGCAAACAAATACGCCCACTTGTTTCCTATGGTAATATTGAAGTTGGACAAGTATCCCATGAGTACAATTTAGAAATTTTTGTACGGATAACCCATTTTTTATTCGAAAATACAGAAATATACCCGCGACAAAATGTTTTACACAAATAGGCTCAAGTCGCCCAACCATTGGGCGACTAAAGCTTGTCGCCCAACCAAAAAGCGACTTATGAAGAATCTGGTAACCGTTGGGCGATTAAATGCGATCGCCTCCCCGTTGGGCGATTTAAATGCAATCGCCCCCCGTTGGGCGACAGAGAGCGAGTCGCCCAACGGGAGGGCGACTGCATGTGAATACAGCCGGACGGCCAAGGCCTCTTTTCTTCCCCACGCCTGCTCGCCAATCCTACTCTCGGCCGCGCGAGGAAGAGAGAAGCAGAAGAGAGGAAGGAAGAGGAGGAGAGGGGAAGGAAGAGGAGGAGAGGGAAGAAGGAAGGAGAGGGGGAGGAGAGGGAAGGAGAGAAGGAGAGAGAGAGGAGAAGAAGTCGCGGGATTTGCAGGTATTTTTCTAACTTTAGAAAATTTGTTTAGATAAATTTAGTTTAGAAAATTTAGTGTAGATATTTAGTTTACAAATTTAGTTTAGATATTTAGTTGAGATATTTAGTTTAGAAAATTTAGTTTAGATAAATTTAGTGTAGATATTTAGTTTACAAATTTAGTTTAGATATTTAGTTGAGATATTTAGTTTAGAAAATTAGTTTAGAACATTAAATTTAGTTTAGAAATTAGTTTAGAAATTTAGTTTAGAAATTTAGTTTAGAAATTTAGTTTAGATATTTAGTTTAGAAAATTAGTTTAGATATTTAGTTTAGAAATTTAGTTTAGAACATTAAATTTAGAAATGTAGATGCAGTTTACAAATTTAGATGTACAAATTTAAATGTAGAAAAATATAGTTTTTTGTATAATATTTGTAATGCATTATTGTGGAAAATTTACTTTAGAAATTTATTGTAGATCATTCAATGTACAAATATAGATGCAGTTTACAAAATTTAAATGTAGAAAATTGTTGTGTCAAAATTTTGTATACTATTTTTCATGCATTATTGTAGAAAATGTAGTGTACAAATTTACATTTAGATAATTTTGCAGTTATGACGGGTGATGGCGGTACCATTGTTGGACGAGCACTTGGACCGCGTGCACGCGCTTCCGTCGTCTTGCCGCCATCGGGGAGCACAGACGAGTCGACTGAGCTGGGAGTGGTCCGGACACGCACACCTCGTGTGGCCTGGGGACTCGACCCCCGTTGGACTGCCAGGTTTGCACTACGCCAACGCTTTAGTATTACCATAAGAACATTTCATGCTGACCATCACTTTATTTGCAGTGCGGGATGCGGACTTCTCCTCTTGCCGGATGGTGCAGGCCACGGATGAGGACGAGGTGCCTTGGCCGGGAGGGACGAGGCGGGCGTGGAGCGATCACGGCGCTTCCGTTCGACCGTTCCTGGCGGCGGCTTTGGTGGACCGTTGGCGGCCCGAACGCACACTTTCCACCTACCGATCGGGAGATGGCGCCGACCTGCAGGGCGTGTCCCTACTCCTTGGCCTTCCGGTCGCGGAGACGCCGCCTTCCTACGGAGGCTCCGCCGAGTGGCGCGATGACCGCTTCGGCGATTCGAGGTCCTTCCACCGGCGGTCACCACCACATCTTCGACGAGGCGAAGCATGGACCGACGCCGAGGTGGCCGCACGATCACAGTGCGTGGTGTTTCAAGTCGATCGCGTCTTGAAACTCTTATTTGTGCAATTACATACTAATAAGAACTTGTTCGCATTCAGGTTGAGCGCATGGTTGCAGATGCTGACGATTACCAGGTCGCGCGCCACCTGGAGGCTTACGTGTTGTGGCTATTTGGTTGGGTGCTCTTCACCACCAGCCACGGCAACACCGTTGACGCGCGCCTTATCGCTTATGCGAGGGCGATTGCCGACGGCGAGGCCGTCGGTCAGGTGAGGATCGGCCGCGCTTGCCGCGACGCATCGCGGCTTTGTCGCGATGCGTGCACGAGGATTAAGGCGAACTCGATCCTCACGGGATGTCCCCTGCTGCTACAGTTATGGTCGTTCGAGCGCTTGGTCTCGGGCGACACATACTAGACGACATGGGTCCCTACGGGCGAGATGTACCGGGGAGATATCGACGGCCGACAATGGGTTCTATTTAGTGTCGCGGCGAGTGAGTTTTATTTTATCATAGTCAACTTCTTTTCGTATAGAAAATTAAAACAATTCAAACAACGATCGTCGTACTAAACAATTTGCCTTTCTTGCAGTGCAGTTCGCTGCGTGCGAGTCACGCGGCGTACCACCCTTCGTGGAGCGATTCGACCGCCTCGCGAGACTCCGGCGTGCGCCGAGCCTTACGCAGAGGCGGTGCAGCCCGTGCTCTGACGGTATGCATTGTCTTTGGCGTGACTAGGCTTTCTGGCTAACCCGCCGGAAGCTCGTGTACGGCATCTACGTTGAGGACTACGCACCGCAGCGAGTCATGCGGCAGTTTGGGCTGCGGCGAGCACTTCTGTACCGATCGGGCGCCGATTCCGCGCGCGTGCACGCGTGAGTGATCGCCGATATTTTTTTACGTACTTACTATTGTGATCGCAATTACTTACATCACGTAATGGTTCCATAAACAAGCACAACACGAAGGGCGTCAAAAAAGGCACGGACTGGTCGAGGAGGATGCAGCCCTGGATTGCGCGGTGGGAGGGTGCGCTGGATGACCGCGTGGAGGAGGACCGGCCATACGACATAGCCGACTACGCGGAGTACCTCATCCGTACGGGCGCACTCGTACAGTGGTACATGTCGTTGACCCACTGCCCCTGCGTCGCCGCCGCCGACAGACGTGTACCTGCGCGCTGCGCGCGACGCTCACATCGCGATGCGTAACTTGTAATTTCAAAAATTCTCAAATGGCAATATCGTTTCGATGATGGACCATTCTATGTCTTTTGTCGGTAGCGTCGGTGTTGCGATGTGGTGGAGTTCTCCGCACTAGTGCGAGAGGGGGGCACGGTGGGAGTTGACCGCGAGGAGGTCGTCGGCTTTGCGCGACGGATGGAGGCGGGTGTAGGCGTATCGTCGACCTCTCATCTGCACGAGGCTACCGGTGGTCTCCACACCTCGCCCGGTGCACCCGACCACGGTGCCACCCGACCAGCGTGGCACTACTCGGAGGTAGTGCGTGGACACGTCCACCTCCCGAGAGCAGCCAGGAGTTCTACATGGACACGTCCACCTCCCGGACCAGCCGGGGAGTTCGCTGGTCACGGCCTCATACACCTCCTACGTACATCCCGGCTTCCACGGATGATTTCATGGCGCCATGTGCGGAGTGCGCATCGTTCGATCTTGTTTTTATCCTAAGACGACATGCAACGAACTAACGATATTACTATTGCGGGTCCTTACTAGCGGCGGGGACGCTTCTCCCGCCACATCGAGGTGGACTAGTTTTTGTGGTGGCTGGCCGTCCTCCGCAAAGACCGAGGAGGTTCTCTCGGCAATGGCCTCCCGGTGCGGAGGCCACACACCCGAGGTGCACGACTCGCCGCGCAGCGCGGGTGCGAAACCCACGATCGTTTTACTTTTTCGGACCCTCGTCACCCGCCTCGTAATCCGTTGCACCGGAGGACGGCCAAGCGGGGCCGTATGGGAGGACGCGGCGCGTGACGAGCACCTTAGGGTGGGAGTGAGGGTGTATGTCATGCATGTAATGGATAAATACGCGACATGTTCTTTGCGTTATATTATAAAGTTCATTTAAATTCAAACAATGCTATTATCTCTTCTTTTCGTATAGAAAATTATTTCTGCGAGAGTAGGTTGGCGGCGGCGTGGAAAGAAAAGAGGCCTTGGCCATCGGGTCATATTCACATGCGATCGCCCCCGGTTGGGCGATTCGCTCTCTGTCGCCCAACGGGGGGGCGATTGTATTTAATTGCCCAACGGGGAGGCGATCGCATTTAATCGCCCAATAGTTACCAGATTCTTCATCAGTCGCGTTTTGGTTGGGCGACAAGCTCTAGTCGCCCAATGGTTGGGCGACTTGAGCCTATTTGTGTAAAAAATTTTGTCGCGGGTATATTTCTGTATTTTCGAATAAAAAATGGGTTATCCGTAAAAAAAATTTCTACAATTTACGCAGATCAAGAGGACCAAGAAGAATACGCTGCGGTATTCAGTGCCCTGTCAATGAGGATACTGCAATTGATACACAAGAGGCGAAGCAACTCAGCACTAGGGGTGGAAACGGATCGGATACAGTCGAATAGTCTCAAATACGAATACGAATCCATATTTTTAAAACGAATACGAATACGAATTCGAATATTTTCAAATACGGATACGAATATTCTCGAATACGAATACGGATATTTTCGAATACGGATTTTTTCGGATACGAATATCGGATAAAACGGATTCCTAACGGTTTTGCCGATTTTTCATCGGTTTTTGACCGGTTACCAGTTTTAAACCGCCTAAATTCAAGTTTTGAATCACAAAATTTGTACGGATTTTTCATAGGTTCTAGAAACGGATCGAATACGAATCGAATAGTCTCGAATACGGATACGGATACGAATATTCTCGAATACGAATACTCTCAAATACGAATACGAATATTCTCGAATACGAATACGAATATTTTCGAATACGGATTTTGCTTACCATATTCGGATTTCTCTCGGATACAAATAACGGATAAAACGAATTATCCGTTACCGTTTTCCACCCCTACTCAGCACCCCAAGCTCATTGGTTCTGAATAATAAAGTGCCTCGATGGCATGAGCATCCGCAGTGCTGGTGCTTGAATTTTCATGGTCGGGTTATGGTTGCCTCTGTGAAGAACTTCCAACTTACTGCTCCAGCTAGCACTGGTGAGCCATGGGGTGTTCAGGATGACGAGACTGTGATACTGCAGTTCGGAAAATTTGATGATCGCTTAAACTAAATACATAGGAATATGGCCTTCGATATGTTTGGAATTCCCATACCTGAACAACGACTGAATGTTTAGAGCTGTAGTCCAGTCCCAATCATAAGCTCAAACGTTCTCTGCAATTAGACTTGAAATGACTGCGTAGAGTTGGCTGAATTTTTTACCGATTTCTTATGTGCAGTCAACTAATGGAGCTTTCTTTTCCTTCCAAGAGCCAATACACATCAATTCATCAACTCTTGAAGTGCAGGCAGACACCCAAAATATGATTTGAGAACCAGAAACTTCAGATCCAGCTTGAGATGTTAAAAACGAGCAGGAACCGCCCTTTCTCCCGCTCCGCCTCGTAGAACGCCCTCAGGCCCGCGTCTTTCTCCAGCAGCTCCTCGAAGAACTGGGCCACACTGCCTTGCTCCTCCTCCTCGTCGACGTGCTCCCCGAAGAACGCGCGGGACGCCCTCACGGCGGCGGCCTGCGGGCACGTCGCCGCGACCGTCGGCTGTGGTGGCCCCCAGCTCCAGGCGGCGGAGGGCGCGGAGTCCGGAGGCGGGGGCGGGTCGCACGGCCACGGGGTGTCGTCGGGTGGCACGCGGGGTGGCAGCCGGACGGGGCGGGGCGCCGAGGGGCTCCCACCGCACGAGCTCGACGGCGAGGCGGTCCTGCTGCTTGCCCTCCTCACGCTTGAAGGCCACCGTGGACTTGGCTCCCCGGAGGAGCGGCTGGTGGTGGCTAGGGTTTGGAGCGGGGGCGGGGAGGGAGACGTCGCGCTCGGGTTCGGACTCCATGGCCGTCGCGCCGGCCCGTGCTGCCTCTGCCTGCCACGTGTTGTGGGATGGGGCCGGGCGATCGATCGAGTCGGACCACCTTTTCCCGTCAAACCGGCGCGAGCGCGATGCTCCCGTCGAGTCGATCACACGATCGCGTCTGTGACTAGGGCCGGAAAAAAAATGCTGAGGCTCCCGAGCCGGATCGGCTCGAAAGGCTCGGCTTGTGTATGTTACTAGCTCGAGCCGGCTTCACAGGGTTCAAGCTTTCTGTTTGTGATGTATCTTCCATCTCAAAGCCGATCACCGAAAACAACGTGGCGAATGCCATCACTAGACATGAAATATACACTGAATAAACTTACTGTCCTATGCTCCTATTACGACATGACAAAGTCCATACCAAACCAGATAAGGCACGAAATGCAGTCCTGTCAAATACTAGCATATCATGAAGAACAAGTGACAGCATTATTGCAAACAACTGAGACATGGATCAAGGGTTGGTACATACTTTTACACTGAAAATTTGTCAGGAATGGAAACCTGACCTGTTTTGGCATTTTATTCTATGATACATCTCATGCACTTACATTTGAAGATTAACTCAACTTTTTTTATGGACTGAATAGTATTACATGATTTATGGACAGTGAAGAAGCAAACAGAAGTGATCCTGTATAGATATAAGATTTACAACAGATTTAAACCGCCACCAGCTTACCTTGAGCAACATAAAGCATATAGTATGCAAACACGGCATGTACATTGAAATTACCAACGTGCTGGTAACCAGCAGCTGCTCCTAGTCATCGCTGCAACAGCAAAAAGAGGAGACATCTAGAAAACCATTGGGCGCTGCAGATATTCACTCTGATGTCCTCTGAGCTTCATATCGTGAATATATATTGGTCTTGAGGGAAGACTTCATATCTCTGAATCCAACGAACTAGGCCTTTCTACCACCTAAATAAAGCAGGGCAAGGACATTCAGTGACGGCTTTGTGATGGATGAGAATAGAAGCAAAACATAACAAAGTTAAGTATTACATCTGCAAATCTTATTTGCCGTGGCCTGGGAGGTTTAAGATCATTCTCCTTTGGATGCATCGGGGACCAGAGAGCTTGTTTCTTTGACTGTACTTGGATTCCAAGAAAAGATGGCACAGGTGATTTATTTGTAACAGACATCAAAGTGCGAGAAAGCCAGGATTCTGAAGGTGATTTTGGGACTGGTAACGGGAGTAGAGATTGCAAAGGCATAATTTCCTTTTTGACAACATTACTCTCCTCCGATTGGAGTGGACCATCCTGACTAGCCTCATGAGTGAAAGGTTTTCCTGCATCCAATTTCACCGATGCTGGGTTTCCAGAAGGCATTAACAATGTGGGTTCTGTAATTATAGAGATCCTTTCTGTCGACAGATTATTGTCTCGACCTTTCCCAATAGGATTCCTTCCAACTATCTGTCGTCCTTCAAGCTGAGAGCCATACCCGCTTGCATTCAGAGATGCCTTCGAATCCAGTAGCAAAGCCAAGTGGCTAGTTTCTGAGTCAATATCTCCACGGTGATCCATTGAATCTTCATGCACTGTTCTATCCAGCCCTGAGCTCATGGATCTTGATCCCTTTAAACTACTGTGATCTGATCCTACCAATGAACCACGGTCATGATCTCTTCCAAGTGAACCAGAGCCATTGCTCCTACACATTTTCTCATCTTTATCTCCAATTCGAAATGATCCATTTGCTTTACTTGATAGCGACACCACAACATCCCTGTTGTGGGGAGACGCACCACCACCTATGGAGCGGTAGAATGGTGAAGACCCATCCCCGGTCTGCGAGTCACTCCAGAATGTCAGCTGGTTCGACTCGCTTGTCAGCTTGCTCCTCCCATCCTCCACTTGACAAAGATACTTCTGCTCCAACTTGTACTTATACACTTCTTCCCAGGTTTGCTGCAACAACAAAACCTCAGATGGTTAGAAATACGAATGATCGTTCCTAACATTAACAACAAGCAATATAACTCTGAATTCATGAAGCGTGTAATGTGCATCGACATCTGTACCCCATTGGAATCACACCCAAGATGATTGTTTTGTGAGCTCCAGGCAAGCGGACTTGGCGCCTTTTGGCCCCTGCCTTTGGACGGCAACCCCCTGTCTCTCCCTCTCTCTCGCGGCTTGCCACGCTTCATCGCAGGCACTGGATTCAGGAGTAACAAGGAGCTTTTCACACACAAACCAGGGAGCAAACCACACCCCTTGGAAGCAAAACCCCGGGTACTATTCACATGCACATCGTAGTCATCGTCATCCTCTTCCTCCTCCTCTTCATGCTCCTCACGTCTCGGATAGTTGCAAGACAAGTGATTGGGAGGCAGATGCTGGTAGGGGAGTTGGACAGGCGCTCTCCTCGCACGATCATCGCCGCTGCCCGTACTCACATTCGCCGCAGCCGCACGCGCAAGCTCACGGCCAGATTTGCCGGTGGCACCGGCTGCGCCGGCCTTCCGGAAGGTGTACTGCGGGGAGCCCACGGCCACCGCCTCCGCGGCAGGCAGGAAGCGGTCCATCATAAAGCCGCGTGCGCCTGGCTCGGCGCCGGCGGCCGCACCGGGGGCGGGGTCCAGCATGCCGCTGAGGCCGCTGACGCTGCAGTTCACGGTGAAGGACTCCGTCCGGGAGAGCGTGTCGAGCGCGTCCGAGAAGCTATCCTCCTCCTCGTCCTCTTCCTTCCGTAGTATTGCAGACACAGCCACCACCGCCTGCGACTTCACTTCCTTCTTCGCCTCAACCACCGTCTCCACCCTCTCCCCCTCCTTACGCGCTGCGGCGGCAGTCATTCGGGAGCCGTTGACGGCGACGCCATGGAGCGCCTCGCAACCGCGGTCCCCCAGGGCATCGTGGTAGGGGCTCGTGTCGCTCTCTTCCTCCCCGCCGTTCTCCGATGGCTGCGGCTGAGAAGAGGCGGGCGGGGGCGGAGGCGCGCGGCGGGTGCGGACGCTCTTGGGCTGTCCCGGGTGCTGCTCCCAGACGAAGGGCACGGCGCCGGGGTGCCGAACGGGGCCGGACTTGAGGTCGGGCTTGTGGTGGGGCAGCGCGTCGGCCCGGCGCACCGAGCGGAGCGGCGCGCCCAGGTCGATCCGCTTGGCCCCCTCCGCCATCACGCGATCCGCCCGCATCGCCGAGCGCAAGTGCCTCTCGAGTTAGGAAAAAAGGATGCTTGCTTCGGCCGCCGCGAACGAGCGGGCGGGGGAAGAGTGTGAAGGGAGGGATCTGCGCCGTGCCGCCGTGCGTTGCGGCCGATGGAAAAATGCGGTTTTGGTGCGAGGAGTTTACTACGCGCGAGGCAGGCCAGCCGCCAGCCAGGCCTTCCACTCCACTAGTGCGAGTGCGGAGTGACTCGGTGGAGCGGCGGTGCGGTGCCAATGTGCTATTTCTATTTGCCACTACTCGCTTCGCTAATGCAGTAATGCTACGCGTGCGGCGAGGGATGGTGACTTGGGTGCGTCGTGGGTGCTCGCGTCAAACGACTTGGGTGAGGGGACGATAAACTCACGCCCCACTCGCATCGCTATGTTCGTGTCAAATAATTTAGATCAGAAAAAGGTATGTGGACTTTCAACGCGATCTACCTATAAAGTTGATGCGAGCAACGGTAGTATTATATCATTACGTAGGACTAATGTCGAAGGATCAGAAGGGTGAATGATTATTACATCTTTTCTATTTTAATATAATTAATTTTTTTTAGCTTTCTTATTTAATTAGCTATAAAAAAGGTGATGCACAATAAAAATAATCCTCAAACAAATATGAAAAAGCCGAGAGAACAACCAAAATACACGACGATCTAAGTTGTCACTGGGCCGGTCTGACCGCAAGCTTAAGACTAGTCTAATCGGCTAGTCTGATCGTAGGTTTAGGGCCTGTCTAACTAGTTCCTTGTTTTAAGACTAAAAAGACCTCTTGGGCCAAATCTCAAATCTCATCCAAACACCTCTAAATTTTACATAAGACTCATTTAAAGCATTAGAACCTAAACTAATCAAGAATTTTATGGTTCACTAATTTAAAGAAAATCAAATGTAGGTCTTAAGAACATCTAAAACGCTAAAATCCAAATTAATTTTCTTGATTGAAAAGTTTCTAATCAAAAAAATGATCCGATCAACTCTACATATTATAGCAAGCTAATCTAAGTATAGATTCAAAATAAAATTATCTTGACCGCAAAAACCCAAATTTGAACTAAGAACAAATAAAACCAGGTTTGATCTCGAGTCTTGTTATATGAGTCATCTTCTACCTCTTACTCATCATGGATCACAATAAGATTAAGAGAGAAAAAGGAAACAACAAAAATCAAGCCAAATCAAGTTTTCAACACTTGAGCAAAGAGAAGAAATATTTGAGTGAATTTTGATATCTACTGATACTTAGAGATGAATTTTTACAACCACTCTCTATCTACTCACAAAGGCTAAGAATGACAAAAAGGACAAAAGGCTACAACTCATCTATCAAAGGCTCTCTAAAAAAAACCTAACCTCCTCAACTTGGCTTAGCATAAGCTTCTCTCAAACTTAGCCCTAGTCCAACACCTCTCCCTCCTTATATATGGAAGTTTACAAGAAATCCTAACCAACCCTCCAGTTGGGTTTCACCCACTTGCATTGGCTAACTCGTTAAATCTAACATCATATAGAGTTTTACACTCACACATGTATATTTCTCAAAGTGCACACAACCATTAATTCGATAGTGAACTAATACTTGATCCACCTAACATTTTTTGCACATACTTGACATAAACCATCTCTCTTACGCCTTCTCGTACTGTGATTTGATCAAGTCTCAACTTTCCGGTTTAAGGCAAAAAGATCGTTTACCCCTAAACCACCTTCTACAAAGTTTTACACTTCCTTTGTCTTGAAGCAGTCATGTGCTTCATCTTCAACTCCGTATGACCTAATGACTTGGTGTCAAGTCTCTCACACGTTTGGATCCCACAAAACCATCCTCATTTGCAAAACAGGTCCAAGTCACTTAGTGTACCACATGCATCTTCTACATTATGGTTGCCCATCATATTCACCACTTGTAGCTACTATTTCAGTTCCTTGTCTTCCTGATTTGTAATCACTCCACTAGTCTCAGTCATCTTTGGCGGCATATTGATCGTTCTGGACCTTAGATCTCCTAGCTTAGTCTTGATTCCTTAATTGTTCTATACGTAAGCTTTCCTAATTTAGTCTTGGTCCTTTCCGTCTTACCATGACCTAGCTTTGGATCAAACATGAGTACTAGCCGATCTGTTTTCACCCCATTGCTCGGGTTGCCACTTCGGACGCCTACGTGTGAATGGAGTATGAATTTGGTCGTGCCTCTCATTTTGCTTGCTTGGTTGAAGCGGGAATTCGGTCGCCTAGCATTTTATGGCACTGTTCTTTTTCAGCTTTTGGCTTTTCTACAGTAACTAGATTTTAAATGGAGTGTCTTTTTAAGATGAGGTGTACTAGTTAATTATAGTACATATTGTACTGACTTTATTTTTATCAGTAAAAACCGCACATGAGTTTTTTGTTACTCTGTAATTTCTCATACGAATAGCCCAAAAGTCACAAGCCACAGCCAAAAGCCATAAGCCTCAGCCAAAAAAAATGCTATATTAGTTTTGCAAAGTTCTCTCTCTCAATTATAACAGTTGCTCTTGTAAAAAGACGAAATGGCGGCGCAGTGAACTCTACTCCATAGTACCACCTGGGAGCTGGGGCATAAGCAGGGGCGGAGCCAGCTATCTGGCAAGGTTTAGCGGACGCCATACCTAAAATCTGTAGAAAATACTAAATATATGTAGTATACCAGTATATATACATGACATACATACGTCAATACATGGAGTCGATGGTGGGTGGTGGGTTCCGCTTGATAGTGATGGGCCGCAATTAGCAAACCGAACGGATGGAAGCTAATGGCCTGATCGATCGACTGCTCGTCTCTTCGTATTCTAGAATCCGATCAGGCGATCACAACTCCAGAGTCCAGAACGAGAGACCCCTTGTATAGTTTCACTATACATGTTTGATTTTTATAAACCCCGCCACACCTGAAAATTATTCCATCCCACTGGGCATGAAAGACATGCGCCTCCACTGCCAACTGTAGTGTCAATTAGGAGCAAAAAACAGTTGGAAGGGCAGAAAAATCGACGGGGGATACGCTCCGTTGTGCATGTCACGTAGGAGGATTATTAGCCGCATTGGGGAATGGCTGTCATGACATTGCTGTCGAAATTACAGCAGCCAACGAACTACTCCTGTTAGGTGCGGTGCTGCCACCTTGTTCGATATCACTTTTGTCAGTAGATGCAACGTCGTCGTCGAGTTCATCAACACATGCAGATCACGTCAAAGCAGGTCGCTTTCTACGACAGTCGGAGCGACAGGGAAGGGTGACCACAAGGAATTTTGCGGCGACGACACACCGTCACACTGACACTGCTGGGTCTGAGAGAACGAGAAGCTCATGAGATCAGAAGAAAGAAACACATATTAGTACCTTGTAAATGCTAAGATCACTCTGTTCCACTGGCTTCCTCAAGGTGTGGTTCGTCGAAACTTGTAGCATTTGACAGCCAGGATGGGATGCATGGTGTCGATCGCTTGCATGGTTAACAGTTCCAGCCTAGGCAGAGTGAAAATGCTCGGGAGAACAATCCAAAGAGATCGAGGTAGCGTATGAACGAATTCAAGGCGCGTTTGTTCGTTCGGTCGGGTATCGATCGTGTGAAAGCGATGCGGTTTTAGGCGCTAGCTCGTTACTCCTGTCGGTCGAGCGGTCCCGGCGGCATCGTGTGCCCATGTATAACGTATCGTGTGCCCGTGAGCCCCCCTCCCTGACTATCCCCCGGCCCCTCCTTGCGGTTGCAGGCTCAGATCTCTGCAGTCTGCACTGGTTGTTGTCTCGTACTAGCTGCCGGTTTCTTCTACAGCTTTCGTGCGTACTAGGACCTAGGGCCTGTTTGTTTTAGCTTCTGGCAGCTGCAGTTACTCGCAGAATTTGCAGCTTTCCCAAACAGTTCAGATTTTCATCCAGATTCTAAGTAGTCAGAAGCTACAGAATCCAGAAAATGAACTAGTAGCCAGAAGCTGGGGTTATCCAGCTTCTCCAGATTCTGACTAGCTGGATACTCACCAGCTACTTCTCAGAATCTACAGCTGAAACAAATAAGGCCCTAGTACCGGTGTGTGTTCGTGTTATATTATGCGATTCAAATTTGGTCAGATTCGACCGTTTGAAGAGTTGATCAAATTTTGCTCAAAAGTAAGCAATTAAATCGATAAGGTCTACCATAACTTATTACCTGACTAATATACTATTCTAAACTGGTTGGGATTTCAGACTGGTTGCGATCGAATATGTTCCAAATAGTATGACTGATCGTGGGAAAGACGAACTGATCGAAGTTATCATTGGAATTATCTTCGTGTCTATGATGAACTTTACACCAATTTGCATTAGATGTGATGCCTAAAGGTGCTCGCATCGACTAAAGTCATACATGGATACTCGAGCCACCTCTGACTATAACTCTTCATTGTCTCCCATTGGGTTCCTGCTTTGTCTCAGAGTAGGACATCAACTCTTATTCCCAATGCTATTTATACTACCTGTAAGCCTCTCGGTATGGTAAAAGAGATAGATATGCCAATGCACATGTAATATGTCAAGAGTATTCAGTAACTTCTCTTTTATATAGTAATTTTATCGATTGTATGTCTGTGATATTTTTCATAAAGATTCTTTGTAGTAATTTTTATCTCGTATTCTCATTGTTTTTAAAGCTTGCCTAATATTCCTCAACAAGTGGTACCAACGCCCTAGAGTCCACAAAAGGTAGTTCAACTGATCCATCATCAGGTACGTGCGTACGTCTGTGAGATGTCTGGCGCTTCAGCTTGCATTGGACGAAGGCTCCCTCCGTTTTGACTCGTGCCTTTTGATTTATTTACAGTAATTAATTTTTAAATGATATATTTTTTTATAATAGAATCTATAAGTCAATTATATTAGACATTTAACTGACTTTATTTATATCGGTCAAAATTGTATGCGAGTCTCTCTCTCCGTACTCTCTCTCGCAAACAGCTAGAATTTAAAATTTTTAACCAAAAAAATCATAAGATATAGCTAAAAAAAACTCACATGAAGTATTTACTCTGCGCCTTGAAAGGGCATTGTAGATGCTAGGTGCTTTACTGAGCAAATTGTTACGTGCGTTTAAATTTAAGAGACAATGTATGCTACATTACGGCCTTGTACAGACGTTCGTCTAGCAAACCACTTGGATCCACCGAACCATAGGCAGCCTCGATCACATTTTCGCTCTAGGTAAGTTCATCATCGTCATCACTAGACTCGCTCGCTCGGTTCCACTTCCACGCGACCCACTGTACAAATTCGATTGAGGCTGCGACTGTACTTGCTGTTCTCTTCAGCCTGTTTCCTCTTTGTCTTGATTGTTCCATCACGTTCGTGCATGCTCCGATCATGCCATATTGTTGAAGCAGGTGTGCTCTCTCTCGGATCAGTTGACACTCCCACTCCCCATCTCTTTTTTGTTCTCGAGCAAGAGGGCAGTTGCAAATCTCGAGGAGGGAAGGCCCATGTACCAGTACCACTGGTGCTCCAGGCTGTGCGTTAGGCCCTATTTAAAAGTACGTGATTTTTATCTTTTCATTATTTACTGATTATGAGAGAGACTGAGAGAGTAAGAGACACTCATATTAAGAGCAAGTCTAATAATAGTCTTATAGCCAAGCTAGTCAGTATTTTTGCTGATGTGGAGGAGAGAAGAGAGGAGAGAGATGAGAGCTTGGCTCTCATGCAAGCAACAAGCTGGGCACGGGAGCCTATGCAGTGGTGGGCTCAGATAATAAATGTATGTGAGGAGGAATAGGAAAGAGAATGTGAGACATGGTACCACATAATAATAAAAAATCTTTTGTAGACAAATAGAAGACAAATTATTGTATAACTTGGCTCTTATAATTTGACTTATAGCCAAGCACTTGGCTGTATTATTGGACTTGCTCTAAGAAGCCATTTCGTTCAAAATGACTCTTACAGTGACTTCTAAAGATAACTTATAGAAACAATTTTAATAAATCATTTCGTTGAAAAGCCGGTTGCTAAAATTAAAAGTTAGACGTTGTTTGAAACAGGGCCTAAAGATCTATCTTTTCCACGGAACAAGTTTGTTGAAAAACCTCAATTTGGAACCACTTGTCTAACCTTTTGCTTTCGTTTTTCGGAGGTACGGTCTTTCGTTCGCAACTTCGCAAGCACGCATTTAGGGTTGGAAGAAAGAAGATCGTATGATAAGGGGAAAAAAATTGCTGGCTGGGTTGACTGGCCTGTGTAGCCCATCTGCAAGCAAGCACTTCTCCTGCGAAAGGTGCCACGCCGAACTCAAAGACAACGACGGTCCGTGGGCCTAGGTGAGGCCCAACTACACGACGTTTAAGAATGGGCCGTTTAAACGGGCCTTTTTCTAAGTTAGAAACTGTATGACTTGACGAAACTGGCTCAAAAGAGCCACTCGGGCCCTGAAACTTCAACTTACACTGAAAATTCTAGCTCTGCGACTTGCTGTCTCCATCGAACCTCACAATCATCCGAGTCCCAGTCCCAGGTGAGTAGGTGATTGCCCAGTATCCTCCGCAAAAATAACCATTAGCATGCATCCTGCTTGTTCTCTTTGCTCGTGTTCTTTAATTATTAGGATTGTGTTAAGTCACAAGTCTTACATATCCTCCAGGAGACAGAGAGAGCCCGTCTGTAATCTCCCTATTCATCGAACACAGATAACGCAGGGCAAATAAACGATTGGACAAAAAGATTCTCGCCACAGATAAACCACCTTTGATGTCAAATGCCACACTGTTGTGTGCTCGTCGATCTACTACTTTCGCAGGGTACTAACAAGTACTTTCGACAGAAGGCCCGATGAGCTCGCAACTTAAGCGACTGGAAAGAAGCAAAGAATACAACAAACATCCTCTGAAAACACCTGAAAAATGGCATTTCAGACGCAGCATCCGAATATCTTTGGCGTGACCACGAAGCACCTCTTTGCACGGATTTTCTAAGCAAGAACAAGACATCATTAATTTTAGCATCAAACAGTACATATACATCGTCTTTGAACTTCTGAAATTATGAATAAGGATGCTATTGCTAGAAATGAACATTTTCATTTGGGATAGGATACCCTGTTTGTGTGGTTCTCGTCACATGGCTCAGGCAGCTACTAGGAATTCAGAATTCTATCCTAACAAGCAGCTACTAGAAAGATGAGAGGCTACACCGCTACACTATCGTTGGTGACTAGATAAAGTCGATCCACCTCCAGGTATTAGGCAGACACCAAGGACAACCCAGCAACGAATAGGTAGCAAAGATCTAACCTATAGATCGACCAGACGCAATGCACAGTGCACCTTTAGGTGGAGCAAGGTGGATTTCTAGAAGGGAAAAAAAAATGGAAATAGATCGGATGCTGAGAAGTGGAGGAAAAGGGAGAGAACTGCCTCACTGAAGAAATGATCTGCAGGAGCTCATGATGTGAAAGCTATACTCAAATCAAATTTTACAAAGGCACGGATATATTCCTCCATCGGGGAAGTTATTCGAAACGGACTGTTCATCCTAGTAGTGGCGCAGGCACTAGCGAGCCCTATATACGCATTGCTACGACTACCACAACCATTTTTACCAAAGCAAAACCCTGACAAATCACACATAACATAAACACAGTTGCACATACATAGCATATAGATATAGCATTGCATGGCAAATCATGGCATGGCATGTTGACACACGTACAGTGACATCTAACAAATCCCTGAATCTGATCTTTACTTAACAGTAGTGTACTAGTGCATGCCCTATTGCCGCACATCTATCTCCTGCATGCTCGGACGGATCATGTGTAATAGCTGCACCAGACGATAGCTAGGCCCCATGAGAATTCAGAACTGGAAAGTCAAAACTCGCGCTGCTAATTGTACCTGGTACGTAGCCTCTGCCTCTCCGTGCGGCCGGTCTATCTCGTACACGGGTAGCCACACGCGCACGTACGCCCCCACCATGATCCTCATATGCCATCAGTGGAGTTACAACCTTTAGAGACGGAGAAAGCCGACCGCCCAATCTAAACCTGGATATCATAAAGATAAGGTCCCGTTTCAAATAGATTTAGGTATCAGAGTTGCAGGTCAGGTGTCAGAGATTCTACAGTGGACCATGCGATGAATGGAGATGTATCGAGAGCAAAGGCATTTGTAGAGCTAAACATTGACTTCATCTGTGCACTTTGCATATGGTAGAAGCCAACATGGTCAGGCTGATAATAACCTATTGTCGGACTCGAAAGCAACACCTTTGAATCCTCTGTGTTAATCACACTAGTCTGAGATCAGCTAGTGCACAGAGTAGATAACAAAGATAAATATCAACCATAATAGCATATATGAAATATGGGCCTAATGGCCAAAGTTTACATCAATGTCTATAAGCCAAAATTTAATATAACCAGCGGAAGATAAAGATGAAGAGGAAAAAAGCCCAACAAACTTGTCCACATGCAAACAACAGGAAGACATGGCCTACTCATCTTGATATTCACCGTATTCGAAGTCATTTTCTTCTGAGCAACAGAATTAAGGGTGAGCTCAAAATTGTACTCTATAAGTTATACGAGAAAATACATTATTAATGTAAGAGCAACAAGTAAAGGCATATAGGTTTGTTTGAGCATAAGGCCAAATTTGAATAAATACATTTAGTAGATGTAAATTGCTAATTTTAATACAATAAGTAAAACAACATTTTAATTAAATAAGTGTAGGCCCATCCCCTACACTAATATATCCACAGGCATCCCACCTGGACCATCTTTTAAAAAAGATCTCATATGAATTCCATCCATCCAAAAGCATTTTTATAAACCATTTTGAAAAACAAAGTCTAATTCATGAAAACTTTACTCGGCATGCCATGACCATGGGTATAACTATCCAAGATAGTTTATACATTTTGTAGAGGTGGCACAATTTTAGCCACAAGATATGATTGTTTCATAATATCAGCCACTACACGTTTTCGAAGGCGTGCGACTAAGACAAACATAACAAGACCTTTACAATGCAAAGCCATCAACTTGGCCTTGCCACCGCAAAAATTTCAACCCCAATAAAGAATCCACTAGATTGGGGCCCCTTTTATGTCGTGTGAGACTCCTCGCGGCCTACGCCACACTTATATTCCACCTATAGAGAGACTCGGGTTGGGAACCACAAATTAGTTAGTTATGACTGTCCTATACCAGCCTTACGGTAGTATGATAGGGCTTTGTAGCAGTAGCTTATAGACCGGTCCTTAATTGATTTAGACAGACTTTCCACATGCCCCTTGCGCCAAGCACCCACGATGAGCCACCGAGCAATAACGTGTGCTAGCAAGCACTCACTACCTAACCATTTGTCTAAGTCTAAATCAAGTTTTATATTTTACTTTGTCAAATATTTCATAACCCTTCTTGACTCACGGAAGTCGATAATACAATATAAAACTCATCATGTTATGTGAAAAGTTATCCTAAGTCTAAAATTATCTCTAGACATGTCTCAGCAGTTCTACAAAATGTTCCAACTAATACTATTATACTAAACAGATTTTCATTCTAGGGTCACAAGGTATTAAGTTAAACAAAGTCAAATGTTGTCATAACAAATAGAAATTAACTAAGTAGTTAAAACTGGAATTGAAATACATTGAATAAATATAAACATGAAAAATAATTTAAAATAACATAATTTTATTTGCAATCTGAGATCAACATAGTTAAGATGTGTAACTTGCCTTATTCCATGGACTGGTGAGAGTCGTGAAAGTAGTACTCTTCTGAAACATCATAGTCTACATATGAAAATATGCAAACAGACTAAATAAATTCATAAATTCAAAAAGATTGTAGAAGTGGATAGGTTAGTATTTTAGATGAATTTAGAAAAAATGGGTTCTTTTGGAGTTAGGATGAAGGAGAACAAGCTCTTCAAAGATTTAATTCCAAGGAAAATAGAAAGAAAACACTATGTAGATTTTTTTTTGAATTTTTGAAATTATTTTTTTTGTAGGAAAAGGGAATTATGATATCATCAAGGAATAATGATTTTGGCTAAATTAATTTCCTAAAGGAAAATCTAGTTTAATGTGTCATGATGACATCAGCAGGGAAATTGAATTTCGGCTTATTTACTTTTCTTAAGGAAAATGGTGTTGGCTCGTTGACATGTGCGCTTTGTTCTTATGGACTGGGTCCACGAGGCTTGGCCTGGTCAACGGTGGGCTAGGTATAGCTAACGTGGCGTGATATCTTGACTAGCATTGCTGCACTGGCATGGCGCATGGGTGGCCGCCATGTGGCTGCCATGCATTGTTGTGGCTGGCCGGTGGTGAGTTGCGCACAAATCCCAAGGACACGTTGGTGGTGTGGTAGTCGATGGTAGATGGGAGGAGTGCAACAAAGAGAGGGAGTGAGGGGATTTAATTTTACAAAGGTTTGGGGCACGGGCATGGACGGGGGCAACTGGCAGTGTGAAGGAAACGGCGTTGACGACAGCGCTCTGGCAGAGGGGCACCTTCAGTGACGCTTGAGCAAGGTGGATGAGTTGGGGAGGACCACAACGAAGCTCGCACGACTAACGGCGTGGCGTGAGGTGGCTCGGAGCGGCACGGTGGTGGAGAGAGAAGGGGAGATGAAGCGGGCTGGGCTGGGCGCTCATGGGTCGCATTGGCCAAGGCTGCATGGGGGAAAGAAGTTGGGCTGAGTAGTGGGAAAAGGAGGAGTAGGCTAAAAATGAAGGGAGTTTCGGCCCAAGGGTAAAAGGAAATTTTATTTGCCTTTTTGCATTAACTAAATGCTAAGAAATTCAAGAAATGCTTAGAAAATAGCAAATAAAGTGCAAAAATTTTAAAAAAAATTCACAAAAATTCTTGAGGCAATTTGGACTTAGGAAAATTATTTTCAACATAAAGTTGGTCTTTATTTTTATACATAAAATACTTTTTAACTTTGAAATTAAATTTTAGATTCTAGGAAAAGCAAATAAAAGCCAAATACTTTCAAATAATTAATTTGAATTAGGATATTTTATCAAAATTCAAATTATCCTTTATTTAATAATTTATTTGTATTTAAATTACTTTTCAAAAGAGAAGCCTTTAAAAGCTGAAAAACAGGCAAATAAAATCAAAACTTAGGAAAACCAAATAACACTTATTTTCATTTTAATTAAATTATTATTATTTTAATAATTTAGAAATAAAATAGCTGGACTATTACAAACTACCCCCTAAAAAAGAATCTCTTCCCTGAGATTCGGCTTGGGATCTTACCCTGTGTGGCGTGAGCTATAATATGATTCAGACGTTCCCTTCTTAAATTTCTGTGGCCTTCTGATGGTTGTCTGGAGGGTGTTGATGGTTGGTGTTCTAGTCACTGTTGTCTGTTGCTTCTTGGGATAGTTGTGGGCATAATGTCTCATCTCATGGTAGTTGGAACAAGTAACTCCTGTTGCTGAGGTCGGGTTCTTGTGTGGAAAGCCAAATGTCAAGGCTTTGTTGTCTTCAGTGTTGTAAGAAGGGTTGCCCAGAACTGGCTCTTTTGTTGTCGGTGATGGCTGTAATTTGTTAGCTTGCGGTGGAGTTCCTTTAGCTTTGGGAAAACTTCTAGGGTTTAGGTGCTGGGCAAACAACCATCTCTTTCGATTCTCTATGTCCTGATGCTTGGATTCCTGGTGAATAGCCTTGTTGACAAGCTGATGATAATCAACATAGTCGTTGAAGAGGAGTTGAACAAAGAAGTCATCATTGAGTCCTTCTAGAAATCTTTCTTGCTTGACTTTATCTGTAGCGATGTCTTCTAGTGCGTAACATATTAGCTGGTTGAACTTCTGCAGATACTCATTCACAGAGTGACCTCCTTGATGTAGAGCTCAAAATTTCCTCTTCTTGAGAGTGATAGTGTTGGTGGGGACATGAGCTTTGTAGAAGTTTTGAACGAACTCATTTTATGTAATGGCTTGTGTGTTGGCATAAGCGGCAGTGAAGTTGTCCCACCATTCTGAAGCAGGTCCATTCAAGTGATTAGAAGCAAATAGGACTCTTTCCTGATCACTACATTAGATGATGTCTAACTTCTTCCCAATAGCTGGAGATAGTCATCTGCATCCATTGGTTCAGTGCTGCTGGAAAAGGTTGGGGACACATCCTTACTCTGACATTCTAGATTGTGGAGCCTAGACTGGTGGTGGTGGAGCAGGTTGAGTAGGATTGTTGATGGTCTACACTAGTAGTTAAATGAGTTGATTCTGGTTGGCCATCATATGAGCGCAGTCAGGTCCTCCAATAGGTGATGGTGGAGGGATAGGGGTGGACTGACTTCCTTGGCTTTTAGTGTTATTGTTGTTGCTGCTGCTGCTGTTGCCACTACTGGTGTTCTTTGTGTTAACCATCTGCTTGATGCTTCTAAGGATTAGAGAGAAGAGAAGACTTAAGACAAAGGGGGAATAGGGGTCGTTTTGCACAAACTAACACCAACTCCAATTTAACAAAACCTTAATTGAGCAAATAACAAGTAATAGTTATGGCTATTGACAAAAGAGAAAACTAACAACTCGCAACATTGTCTGCTGGCTAGCTTAACAACTTAACCTAAAGGGGGTATGGGTTGTCTTGGTGTGATCCTTTGTTGCTCTCGACATACAAAGTATGATCCTTCTAGGTGAAGATTGAAGTGGTGACAGAGTCGAAGAACTACTTTTCGAGAAGCTTCTTGCTTGACTCCCTCGAACAAGAAACTGCTTCCTTTGAAGCAGTAGTGAAGAATTGTCCAATTCACTTGGTGATAAGCAAGGTAGCACGATATCCCATAGTCTCTATGATAGTCCTCTCAGTGAGCGTAGATAGGTTGATGTTGAAAACCCAAACGGCAAAGTAGTCGATGAAGGGCTTCACTCCATCCGTCTTATGGTGCATTTTAATAATTGTTCATCTATAATTGTTTGAACAAGAGAAGAGTTAGAAATAAGTTTTTAAGTAGTGACATAAAGATGAGAAAGGATTGAGAGATAGGGGTAAGCAAAGATTGAGAGGTAAGGGTAAACAAAGCTTTTTAAAATTACTGGTTATTTAAAATAAGTCTATAGGGTTCAACCATTCTATTCTATCTACGGCCACATACTAGAGTCGTCATGGCTGTGATACCATCTCTGTCAGACCCGGGAGCAATACCTCCAAATTCTCTATGTTAATCACATCAGTCTAGGATCAGCTAGTGCATATAATGGACACAAAGATAAATATCAACCATAATGGCATTTATTAAATATGGGCCTGATGGCCAAAGTTTACATCAATGGCTCATAAGACAAAATTTAATATAAGTAGTAGAAAATAAAGCTGAAGTGGAAGAGGTCAGATAAGCTGCCCACAGGCAAACGATAGTAAGATGCAGCCTACTCATCCTGATCCTCACCGTGGCTAAAGTCATCTTCTTCTGAGCAACAGAATTAAGTAAGGGTGAGCACAAAAATGTACTCTGCAATTTACACAAAAAATACATTATTAATGTAAAGGCAACAAGTGAAGGCATATATGCTTGCTTGAGCGTAAAGCCAAATTTGAATAAATATATTAAGTAGATGTAAATTAATGAATTTAATACAATAATTAAAAACAATATTTTAATTGAATAATATTGTTAGTGTAGGTCCATCCCCCGCACTAACCTATCAACGGGTATCTCACTTGGACCATCTTTTCCAAAAGATCTCATATTGATTCCATCTATCCATAAGCATTTTTTTATAAACCATTTTGAAAAACAAAATCTAATCCATGAAAAACTTTACTAGATATGCCTATGACCTCGGGAACGACTATCTAAGATTGTTTATATACTCTATAGAGGTGGTACAACTTTACCCACAAGATATGATTATCTCATAATGTTGGCCACTATACGCTTCCGAAGGCGTGAGATTGAGAAAATCATAATAAGGTCTTTACAATGCAAAACCATCAATCTAGCCACGCGTCAGCTAAGGTTTCACCTCAATAAAGAACCCACTAGATCGGTACCGCCTCTTGTGCCATGTGAGACTTCTCGCGGCCAACGCCACGCTCATATTCAACCTATGGCGAGACTCAGGTTGGGATCCACAAATTAGTTAGCTAGGACTGTCCTATACAAGCATTGTTATAGTATGATAAAGCTTTGTAGCAGTAGCTCACAGACCGGTTCTTAATTTACGTAGGCGGACTTTTCACATACCCCTTGTGTCAAGCATCCACGTTGAGCCACCAGCAACAACATGTGCCAGCAGGCACCTACCACCTAACCATTTGTCTAAGTATAAACCAAGTTTTATATTTTACGTTGTCAGATATTTCATAACCCTTCTTGACTCACCAAAGTCAATAATACAATTTAAAACTCATCATTTTATTTGAAAAGTTTCCCTAAGCCTAAAATTATAACTAGACATGTCTAAGCAGTTCTACAAAATGTTCCAACTAATACTAGTGTACTAACCATATTTTTATTCTAGAGTGACAAGGTATTAGGTTAAACAAAGTCGTAGTTGCTTAACCAACTAGTAGGATCAATTTACACTTGAGAACAACTCCGCGACCTACTGATCGCCATCTTTTAGGGGACATACGACCGTCCTAGGAAGGAATATGACCTTCATCAGATTCGATAAGAGCCTAATGAGACTTTGTGACAATACATCAAAAGGTTTAGTTAGGTTTGTAACTTTATCCCAGAAGTCACATATTCTTCAGTCATCCATGCATTCAAGATTGGATTAAGGAACAATTGTTTATGGAGGACATTGCAATGAACCCTCCACGAACAATCGTCGAACTGTCCAATATGGCTGATAAATATGTTACCGCTAGCGAAGCGATCGAGTGGAATAAGGCCATCAATCGAATAAAAACATTCCTCAACTAGGCCTGGAGAAGAAAGAAAAGAAGGTTAACAAATCACCAAAGGGCAAGAAGAATCGCAAGCATAACACCAAAGAGGTCCTTATGACTCCAGAGAAATACACTAAGAGTAAAAATGATTATTCCAATCGAAATAAAGTAAAGACTCCAACCATGAATCCAAGAAAAGCAAGAGATAATGTCCACTCCACCAAACGGCAAGGCATGATCTCCACAACTGTCGTACCTGGCAAAAGAAGCTTAAGGATTACTACTCAGGTAAAGTCCTCTCTGTTCTATACAAGAGGTCAGAGAACCGAGCACTAAAAAGGATAAAGATAGCGATGAAGAAATGGAGTACCAGGAGTCAGAGCACACCGTCAATATGATCTTCGGTGGATCCTCCTCCTACGAATCTAGATGACAATTGAAAACTATGGAACATGAAGTGAACCTCACTGAAGCACCAATCATCATTAATCCATCTAGGTGGTCGTAGACAACTATCTCCCTTAGCCGAGAAGACTACTCCATCACTTCAACTTGATCAGGTAGGTTCTCTATCATTGTAAAATCTACTATAAATAGTTGTAAAGTTAATTGAGTTTTAATAGATAAAGAATAGTTCTCTTAATATCTTATTTACGAAAGTTATAGAAGAAATATAAATTCCTAAATTCCGACTTTCAAGAAAAAAACTAAAAAGCCTAAACGTGAACTGTGTGACCATTCAACATGCTAGCTAGCTCCTCGCTCCTAGGTAGGCTAAGCAGGCTTGATTAGCCCAAACGGAGGCGCGACGACGCGAGAACAACCACAGTTTCACGAGTTCCAATGGAGATCCATGCGCCTTCCTGTTTGCGAGTTTGTCTTTCTTGCCGACCACACGGGAATATGCATGGGTTGCGGACCGTCCCCGTTGAACGACACGCATGTACACCAGAGAATATAGTACGAGAGGCCCAAGCGTAGGACTGCTTAATCCTAATGCGCCACATGTCCTAATAAGAGACCGTGTTTTGTACACTTTCAGTAACTCTTGCCGTCATATTTGTAATTGACGCATGGCATAAGTAGACACAATAGGGTGAAGAAAAAAAAGCTTAAATACATATTTTCAGATAGTGTAAGATTTCAAACCAACAAAAAAAAACTTCAATGAAAATAGTCTAGTTCTTTTCTGCTTCTTTCAAAAACAATCCAGTTTTACAAAACCGCATAGCACGAGAGCCTCAAGTGCAATGTTGCTCTCTCACCGAATCCTATTCGACCCACAGAGCACGATCAAGTCGGTGCACTGTGCGCGACCTACCGACCTGCAAAGCGAGCACAGCCAGGCCCGAGCCAAGCATGCACAGCGCGCGTGCCAGGCTCTAATCACGTAGCGCGTGCCAAACCTAGCCCTGTGACATGTTGTGTGTCAATTCTGTACACAGCCCATTTCGCAGTGCCCACACATCCAACCACGCCCCCCTTGGTCCACGTGTTGTTAGCTCTCCCTCTCTTTGGGGTTGTCAGACCCGGATTTTTCAATCCAGAACCCTTTGTGATTTACTGTACTATTCCCTGGATCAGTAGATAGTCCTCACAAGTACATTGCTGTATCAATTCATACATCACATGAAATATACCGAACTATAATATTACATATCAAATTTGAAATACACCACGTCAGGTGACAGTTTACAAAAGGGCCGATCAGGCCAAATACCTACAGTATAAAAGATAACAGCGGAAAATATAAACAAAAGTAGAACCAACGTTCATAAGCAAACGACTGAGTGGTAAATATATGCAATAGGTATTATCTATGTCTAAATAATATATGTGCACATAATTTCCATTAAGTCTACTCGTCTAGGACTCGAACTCGTGAAAGTCATCCTAATTTCCTTCATCGGTTCCTCCATCCGTGGCAGGTGCGTCCTTGTAAGCGTTTTGGTCTTGGTTTCCTGTTTCTGGTTTTGATAATGCGAGGGTGAGCACAAATCCATCGTGCTCTGTGAGCCAATATACAGTATGCAAGTAAATAACATGTAGGGGTTATCAAGGAAAGGTTTGGGTTGTTTTGCTTGCCAAAAATTGCTTTTAAAATAATGTCCATAGAAATTTTCTGAGACCTAACAGTTTGTACCAAAACATGATATTTGGGTAAAAAGAATGTAGTATTAATAGTAGTGTAGATTACATCCACCGTTATATGGCTCCTACACTATATGCTAACCTTCAACGTTATAACCACTTACCTTATCAGTGGGACGACACCCAGGACAACACAGATCAGGGCTTTTCACTGCCCGCCATTTCTCCAATTCCACCCATAAAGTTTTTGAAATAGAACTATATATGTTTAAGTTCCTATGTTCGTCCTTGACCGTAGGCACGGCTATTCAAATAGTTTTTGACTCTGCAGAGTTTGTACACTTTACCCACAAGATATGATTAACTCACAATGTCGGCCATTACACGCTTCCTTAGGCGTGTGACTGAGTAATCATAATAAAGCTATTACAATGCATCTTCCTAGTGTGGTTACGCCCACTAAGGTCTTTCTTCTGTAGGATACAACCATCCCTCGAGAAGTTTCCCTCTTGAGCCATCACGGTAGAGGTGGGGATGAGACCATCCTTCCCTTTGCATGTGTGCACACCTTCACGTAACCACGCTAAATCAATGCAAATTAGTAAGACCTGTCTACACTTTGCCAACTTGTGGTTGTACTATTTTACACTAGGGGTCATCACAAGATTCAGTTCTTAGGGCTATCTGGGTTGTTCTACCAAAATCCACACTCTTGCGCATCCATTGCACCATACCCCCAAACCATCTGCCCAGATAGTTAAGCAATTTGAGGTTTTTGGGAGCATAAAATATCCATGTTACAACATACCAGCCATTTTCACCTATGACTTCCCAAATTAGTTTCTCATAATTAAAAATGATGCTTGGGGTATTTTGGTGCCCCGAGTATCTAAGTAGTAAGCATGGCGAATAACTGTAGACTTATTTTTGAAAAGTTACCATTATAATTTTCCTATGGTGACAAGGCTCAAATGTTCAAATGTTCCAAAATAAGTGTAATACTAACAAGTTAAATAATGAGCATATAACTAGAATTTTAAAACAAATATGTATTTGCATACAAAATAACAGCATGCAATTTAATAATTTAAAACAGAAATAATCTGCAGGAAATCTTATGAACAAAGTAAAACAAATATGTATTTTTACGTTACGTGCGAATTTGAATAAAAATCAGTAAACCAAATAAATTCTCACAAAAAATTCAAATGAGCTCCAAAATTCATGGTTTTGATTCCATTTGATAGATATTGAATTTATATGAATTTAGACATTTGTTTCACTCAATTTGGAGCTAAGATGAATAAGTTATGCTTATTTAAAATTCTCAATTTAAATTAATTCAAAAAATAAAGAGAGAGAGCCTCTGATAGGTGGGCCCATGGCAATTTTTTATTTTCTTTTCAAGTTCTCTATCATGTGGGACAGGTTATTGTTTGGCTTAAAAGGTATGGCCTACATGTCAGTAATTGTTTAGGATTAACAAACCTCATTAGCCCTTAATTAATCACCGACTTAATATCTAATCATCATGAACAGTGTACCACCCTCCTCTTCACCGGTAAGGGAGGAGCTTGCCGCCGGTGGCAGAGGCGGTGGCTGGACATGAGCGTCTGCAAAATGGATTTCTCATGCCCGCGCCCACCCCTAGATAGAGCCTTGTCGGCCAATTTGGCCAGGGCGACGGCCGGCGGCTCCCATGGGAGGCGGCGGAACAGGGGAAGGGCGGGCACGACGATGTACGGCACTAGAATTCAATTGGGTGTTAAGGGAGCATCTAAGCGGGGACAGGAGGCTACCTCGGGGTTGGCGCAATGCGGGAATGGCGGTGGCAATCCGATGGCGTGAGACGGTGTCGGGCAGAGGTGGCGCATGGTGCCGGTGAAATACAGACAGTGAAGGCTTTGACCGAGGGTAGGGACGGTGACATGGTGCTCTGAGGAAGCTCCGGCAGGGTGGAATTGGCTTGGTGCTGCTCCAATCGGCGGCCCTCCCGTTGGCCAGCGTTGGGGATGACGATGCCGCTAGTGAGCTGTGGGCCACAGGGGGTCGATTCCTTAGGGTGGGAGGATGAGTGGAGGATGGAGGTGCTACATGGGGTGAGCTGGGCTTTATAGGCAGCGGAAGAGGTTGGTGACACGAGGTGGTTGGTCGGTCATGGCAGAGGCGTGGCACCGGTGTGGCTACAGGCCGACGATTCGTGCTCATGTCACAGTAGTGACATGCCGCAAGGCATGACTGTCGCGTGGATGACGGGGCGCGTGTGTCGAAGAGCGTAGCGGAAGGACAGTCAAGGAGGATTCAACTGGCCTTCAAACAACAGTGACAGCACAAGCTACTACGCGCTATGCGGTCCGTGCCCCCAAATCAACAGATAAGCATAGTACCACACACAGAGATTACATCATTTCTCTCTCTCTCTCTCTCTCTCCTTTTCACATATAATATATCCCCACAAGCTAGCTAGGTGTGCACCAAACTGGAATTTAACAGACGATCCTCCAGTCTCCCACATGAAGAGCCCATGAAAACCAGTCCCCTAGCCCTAACCGAAGTACAAGGTTCCAGAGTAGCAATGATTTATAGGCCAGCGGCTCCACTCAAAGGCCCAAAGGATAAGAGGAAAAAATAAAAAAGAAATGAAAAGAAGATGAATTGAATTCGGTCTACTTCATTCTATCGTTCTGTCCATATTGATTTCTCTAGCGACTTCTTTATTTTATTCGTTTCTATCTCGCTCTGAGAATAAATTAGAAAGTCACATATGCATCGTATACTGTGTATTCTTTGTGCTTCTATCTCACACATACAGGGGCGAAACCATGTTTTAGACTAGGTGGGCTATAGCCTAAGGTCTAGAAATCAAAACTCATAAAAAATAGTGACTTTGGTATGAAAGGCTAGAAATAAAAGTCCATATCGGTCCAAAACCAGTTGGCTCAACTCGAGGTTTAGGCTGAATCTGGTTCCGTCCGTGCGCATATGCATCTCTCCATCACATTTTTTACTACTCCTTTTGTTTATAAAAATTACTTGTTTCAACTACTATTATTTATTTTCAGTCAAAAATTATCAACAGAAGTGAATACAAACGCTCCTATATATCCCCTACCCTTCGTCCACTCCATAAAAGCCAACGAGTAGTGGCATGTATGTTGAGTATACCACATTGATCAGTTAGCTCACACACGAGAAAGAACAAGAACCAATTCCGTCCCTCCATAGTCCATAGTACGATACTTGTCTACATCCCTAAGCTGCTAAGCTAGTAGTATCCCATATACCGGCACCAAAAAGACCCAAGAGTCAAGACCCGGTGAGCTCTCTCGCTGGCCTGCTCACCAAAAAGACACATCATTCGGCCCTTCTTCTTGCTGCTGCTAACCTTATGAGCTAGCCAGCCGGCGACGAGGGAGCGCGCGCGGCGGGGAGAGGAGGAGGGAGAGGTCAAGCAGGCGGCATGGACACCATCCGGTGCTGCATCGCGTGCATCCTGCCGTGCGGCGCGCTGGACGTGGTGCGCATCGTGCACTCCAACGGCCGCGTGGAGGAGATCAGCGGGCCCGTGCTAGCCTGCGAGATCATGAAGGCCTACCCGAAGCACGTCCTCCGGAAGCCGCCGTCCACGTGCCCCGCAGACGGCGGCGGCGGCATCGTCGTCCAGAAGCCCGTCATCCTACCGCCCAATGCCGAGCTGCAGAAAGGCAAGATCTACTTCCTCATGCCCGTGATGGCCCCGGCGCCGAAGAAGGCCGCGGCGCAGGCGCCAGCAGCCGCGGCCGCGAGGAGGCGGAGGAGGAGGAAGGAAGTCTTGGGGGCCGGCGGCCACAACGCTGCCGGCAACACGGCGGCGTCCCCGCGCTCGACGGTCAGCGTGGAGGGCGAGAAGGAACGGCTGCTGGCCAACGAGAGGTACCTGTCGGAGATCATGAAGGAGAAGGCCTCGACGGCGAGGGACCAGCGGCGAGGGCGCGTGGCCGTGTGGCGGCCGCACCTGGAGAGCATCACCGAGGACGACCTGTAAACAAACAAGGTGTTTGTTTCCACTTTATTTTTCTTCTTCTATTTTTCTCCTTTGGGCTTATTAGTCTCCTGCTTTCTCTTTTGTTAATTCCTCCTGTTTGCCCTTTGGCTTTTATTTTTGCCCTTCTTCCCCCAGCTCGTCTCCTTTATCAGAGCATCCATCATCCTCTCCCCCCTGCTCCTTTACGAGGTGAATGATGTGTTTGTGAAGAAAAAGATACAATTTTCGCTATGCTCCTTTCTCTTTACAGCACAGCAGCACGATTTATTTGTCGGTTTAAGTTAATTAGTTGCTACAGCAATTTGCGTTATTCTGTACATAGTGATTAACTGTGCGAAAGATATCACTAGCAAGGAGGCGCAAATCGCACCAACAGTGGATCTTCTTGTTTTTCTGGTACACATCCCATGCTAGGAACTCCATTTCCATTTTCTCGTCTTCTTCTAGAGAAATACTACCACCACTACCAACGGCGACTTCGATTGATATTGGTGCGGACCTGTAAATTCCTCGGGAAATTTTAGTATTCCGTGCAGCGGCCTACATTCTATACTTCACTCCTGCTTTTGTCCTGCAAGATGGCAGGTAGGAGAGATTGAGCAGACCCCTCTGTGCATCTTGTCCTGCTGATCATGAGTATATGAAAGTTCTGAGCGCTAGCTATCAATGAGTAGGCCAATCATTGCCATCAATGCCCCATCCTCCCTCCTCTAGCACCAGCATGCAGCTTAGCTCCTCCAGCTTGAAGCGCCGTGGTGCCATCGACACATAATCACCCAACAACTGTTGCAACTACTGCTGCTAAAACTTAACAGAAACAGAGGGTGGGACGATTAACGATAAACCCGGCCTCTGATGGAGCAGATGATATATTCGCATCGGTCCCAATTGCATTATATTGATGCGTTTGGAGCTAAGCTGAGCTTTTCCATTAATGACTTTCTTAGTTAACATGTATGAGTGATGGCTTGTTGCTAGCTACTCTACATATTACTCCTTCTATTCCGTAATATAAGTTTTCATTTTTAAAAAAACGTCGTTATATAATAGAAGTCTATTGCGGAGAGCCGAAGACCAAAGATATATTTATTATAATATTTCCACCATATACCCCTGTTTAATGCTAAAAAATAAATGAGTGGTTGTAGTATATAATTTAATAGGGATATATATTGTCTAATGATATTAACTTTTAAATTTAATATTTCTTTGATTTGTATATATGGTGAATTTTAAACTTATATTACAAAACAGATGGAGCAGTAGGCGAGAAGTACTTCTCAGTTTTCACTTGAAAAAAGTAGCAAAGTAAAGCTTCCTCCTTGTGGCATTATGGATTTGACATAAAGAAGGGCACTTACAATGTGCTCCTCCTCCTTTCTTTCAATAAAGCGGGATAAAGATTAGGGTTATAAATGAGTCGAGCTCGAGCATGCTTGGCCTTCCAGGCTCGAGCTCAAGTTGGGATCTGATCCTGGACCTAAGCTCAAGCTCGACTTATTGAAACTCGATAACAATTAAAATAATTTATTATGCACAATTTTTCAATAATAAGAAAAATTTGATTTCAAGCTCAGCTCTAATAAGCTTGATAACAGTCAAAATAATTCAAACATACATTAATTTTTAATAATAAGAAAAGTTCGAGCTCGAGTTTGGCTCAAGTAAGCTCGGTAAGAGTTAATATGTATCACTATTTAAGCTCAAATCGAGGCTCGCGAATTATTTGAACTCAGCTCGATGAAGCTCGCGAACTCGAGATCAAACTTGAGTTCAGCTCGTTTAAAGTTTGAGCTAAACTTGAGTTAAACCTGAAACGAGCTGAACTAAGATAACTTACGAGTTTGAGGTTTTTTTACAGTATTAATGGAGACCACTCGGTGACCTTTTCTAAGGATGTCTCGTATGTTCCTCCCACAAATCAGTGAAGCACACGTGGACAGTGGAACGCATCTTTGGTAGGGCGAACAATATACAAAGAATAATACAATTATTAACCTTCTCCATGGATTTGTTCATAGTATTTCTTTTTTTAGAGGACGTTCATGGATTAGTTAGAAAGTATTATATATACTTAAATTTAAAGTTTTGAATGAATTTATATCATATACTTTGCTGATATATATAATCAGCATATATCTATAATCAAATTATCATAAAAAAGGTAACTACAATTCGAAATTTAATTCAAACTTGTTTGAACTAGTTAGTAAACTAGTTAAACTTGGCATCCAAGAAATGTTAAAATTTTTGTACACGATACATACCTATTTTAGACTATAGTGCCTAGGCAATATATATATATATATATATATATATATATATATATATATATATATATATATATATATATATATATATATATATATATATATATATATATATATATATATATATATAAAATTACACCCACCTTTAATATACCGTCCAAACAAACTTAAAATACTCGTTTATCACTTTAGGTATACTCGTATACTAAATATAAGATACTCCAATGTGAACCACACAAAAAAAATTACAAGGGTGTCCATAGTTTTTAGCATATTTGTAAATACCTTCATATAGGCACATAAAAAGGAGTATGTCTAAAAAAATATACATACCGCCTCTAAAAAATTATTCATACTACCTAGATGACCTTAAATACTCGTATACTACACATACATACCCTCCGTTATGCAAGATACTCCCTACGTTGTGAAATACAATATAGGGTGTAATTACACCCGAGAGTAGAAAAGATGCTTCCTACACACACAAACACTAATCAGTGGCTACACGTAGAATAAGAGCACATCCCTGATCGACCCAACCAGCCAACCGCTCCACCAATCCGCCCCATAGACAGTTACTAATATTTGTTAATTATGGTAAAATTACTAACGTATATACATCAAGTTATTATCTGTAATTCATGAAATTACTTACAGTTATCATCTATAATTAATAAAGTAACTGTCATGTGTGAGTGAAATTATTGCCAATATGCATGCATTGAGAGGAGAGAGAAACATGCATGTCAATAACAAATAACTCGTACGAAAAGTTACTGCCATGTGTGAGTGAAGTTACTGCCAAACACATGTAGAGTTACTATCCGTTATAATACTATAAAACTGATAGTAAGTCTATATGTATTTAACAGTAACTTTACTTATACATGTTGTCTCTTATGCAAGAAACAGTTTGAGCCCGCAAACCAACGCAAATAGTGAGAGGGTGTGAGATAGGAAGTTATAACGAAAATAATATAAAATAGTTAGAAAAATGATTTACTGTTGGAGGGGTTATCTCTATTGTTGTCTTTAGATGAGGTGGAAGTCTTAGAGATAATCTTAAGAGTATGTGTACATATGCAAAATAAAATATACTCCACTATAGTAGTCTTGCTGGGCTCAAATGGTGTTTGTTTTTGCTGGGGATGTCCACTGCATGATCATTATCTTTCAACCATCTCCACGCACTCCGTTTGTTTAATCGTTCTTCCCCAGGAGAATGCTGCTTGGGATTTTACATGTTGATTACTTGTAGCCCTAACGGGGCGCATAATTAGTAGTTTAGCCCATCCAAAAATTCAGCCGTCAACTGGCGCGCGACGCTAGCCCCCCATGCATAACCAAAATGCAGAAATATTGCATAATCATTGTTTTAGAATTCGCAGAATGATGGTACAATTAATAAACTGATCTGCATGCTCATTCTGAAGCTACCTTTAATTTGCTGTAACAGAAAGGGAAGACCATTTCTTTCTTCTGTTTAAGACCTGAAAGCTAGTTTTGAGGTGAGCTAGTAGTATATGAATTGTTCTTTAATTATTTCCTTTTTTTTGAGAAATCGACCAGTTAGACACTTAGCTGTTACTACATCACACTGCTGAACCATCTACCATGATGGGAAGGCAGGCAACTCCATAATGTGTTCAGTTAGCTAGCTCTAGCTCCATGTGTAGCTATCTAGGCTTGTGAAGTTGTGTTGTCTAAATTTGTAATGGCCAGTGGTGTGGTGTGGTAGAGCTTTGATGCAGATAAAGAGACCTTTAAGCATATGGCAAGCCAAAAAAAAAATGAGTGCTTGCATGTGTGCATGTGTCCCTGAGCTCTTTTCAAGTGGGAGTAGAAGGGTCTGTTCTTTTTGGCTTTGATTTATGTCTTATGTGTATAGTTTATGACTTTCGGGCTATTCGTGAAAGACAGTACAGAGTAACAGAAACTTATGTGCGATTTTAGTCGATATAAATAAAATTAGTACAGTGTGCAGTACAACTTCGTTTGAAAGTCAGTTATTATAGAAAAGCTGAAAAGAAACGACCCATTGTTTTACTCAACAGCAGGCGCCCTAGCCTTAATTAGTTGTACTACTACCTCCCTAGCTCGTGCCATGCAAGGACATGTACCGGAACGTGAAGGTGCCGGCCTAATCAGTTCACTAGTTGGCTTCCAAGAGATCGATCTTGAGGCTAAGCAAAGAGGCTTTAGCGCGCTCGCCAACTTAAAAGCTTGCGAGTGTTCATGCATGTGTGAGCAGGTGACTTGTAATAGATGTGCGCGCGGCTGTGTCTGTGTGACCGTGTTGAGATAGATAAGAGCGGAAGAGGGTGTGTGTGCCGTGGCTGTAGGACCCGAAAAAGTATTGTTGATCTAGCTTAGGCTTTCAGTGGGCCAGTTACATCTTTATATATGCATGCAAAGCCATGGACCACAAGCACCATCATGGCAATCTTCCATTAGGCACAAGCTCACAAGTCACAACTCTCTCTCTCTCTCTCTCTCTCTCTCTCTCTCTCTCGCGGTCACCTTTTGGTGTCAATTCTCAAAATGGAGTTCATGTGCCCGAATGGCCTTTTTGGCAAAAAAAAAGCTGGAGGGCTCAACTGCTTCCAGGTAAAAGTGGTCCCCAAACCAATCCCAAATAGCCATTGGATGAGCCTACTGCTGGACTCCTGAGGGTGTTTTAAGAATTTTCCAATTTGTAAAAAGGAAAAAAGAGGGAGAGGGTCCCACCTGTCGGTGGGACAGATCAAAGGATAAGGCCACAGGGCCTTCTCCTCCTCATAGGCGTAGGTGAATGAGGTGGCTGGGTCTCACGGTCGACCGGGTCTTGCCGGGGGGCGACGACGATGGAGGCGCCATTGGCCAGGCGCTTCGGTGCCGGCTGTTCGGCTTCCAGCCCGCTAGCCTCTTCCCCTGTTCTCTTTAAAAGACAGCCCTCTTTTCCTCTCTTGGCAACCTGCAAGAGTGAGTTCCATGTTCCCTTAATCTTCTTCTCTCTGCTGGTCTTTTATCTGGTTTTGGGGCACCGATCTTCCATGGTCTTCCTTGGCGCTGGTGACCGAGAAGTTCGAAGCAGCTTTTTTGTGATTTTCCCATGCGGTTTCCTTGTGCCTTCTCATCCGAGAACTGGCAGCGAGGAGATTTGGGGGGATTTCCTTTAGAAGGCTGATCCGGGTTGGATTTGCGGCTAGTTGAGGAGAAGAACTGAGGCTTGACCTTTGGTGTTCATGGATGCTCTGTGGCCGGGGCTCTCGTCGGTCTTGTGCGGCGTCCACCTGACCCTCAACTTCCACTTCGGAGACTTAAGGTGGGAGTGTGGCATTGTATCTCCAATTGCCATTGTCTCCTTGCTCGGCAAAGCAAGGCACTTGGTTTTCTGAGACAGCGCGGCTTGCGTGCTTTGCCTTCTCCATTTGCTACTCGGTCATTTTGATTATCACCAGCATTGTGAGTATACCAGTTGTTTGTTCTTTGCAATTTCAAGATCTATTTCATATATTTGTGAATCACCACTAATTGAAAATTGCAAAGGCATTCTGTGGGATAATTGCTCGATGAGGAATTAGTATTAACACTGAATATATATATGGCTCTGAATTTAGATTTATCTTGAGCTGTTAGATTACTTGCAGTCTTCATTCTCTGATTAGTTGAGTCATCTTGTGTTACTTGCTATCCTTCGTAGCATCTATTTTCGGTTCACTGTGATTAGTATTCAGTCTCTGTAATGGATTACTAATTCGAGTATATATAGGGGGTGTTTGGGACTGCTCCACTCCACGTTTTTCAGCTCCGCTCTATGTTTTTTTAGCCAAACAGGTTCAGCTCCACGCACTCTGTTCGAGGAAAAAAAAGGTGGAGTTGTGAGAGCACCTAAAGGGGTGCTCCACAAACTCTAGGTTTTTTGTGGAGCTGCTCCACGGTAGAATTCGTGGAGCAGAGTTTGTGGAGCAGTCCCAAACACCCCCATAGTTTCAATCTATGAGTTCTTTCTGTTGGCTAATAGATTGATGTCAATGATGCTTTATATGGCAAGGTAGGCTTGATGATTTAGTGTCTGTTTAAGATAGCAAGTCTTTGTTGAGCTGAAGATCCGATCTAATATTGTCATATATATTTGATTTCGTAAGAAAATCAGTGCAGAGATGGCCAATATTAAAGTCTAGTGCAACTAGCATTCTGAGAGAGCAATATTCAAACTTTTAATGACATGCTGAATTTGGTCATATATGTTATATTGATATCAGCATTCAATTGAAATAACATACATTGTTTACATATGGATATGCTGATCTTGAACTCTTACATGGTATATATGTTGGGCATATGTTTTTTTTATCTCAATAACTTAAAAGGTTCATATGTTTATATGTTGATTAAGTCATTTCTATACTTTTTATATCATGTTTATGTCTTTATTGAAATTAGGTTATAAATATATGTTTATACCACATTATTTACAACACCTATTACCTACTAAGTTCAGCGATCGATATGACATGACAGCACCGCTAATTAGCGTACGTAATCCTCGTTGTGCCCCCGTTCTTTTTACCCCCTTATTCTTCTTCTTTTTCCACATAGTATGCTGCTGCAGTGCTTCTCCTCCTACTCCCGGAGCATTGATACTTGTTATGTTTCCTTTAATATGTATGTGAGTTATATGTATCCGTAGAAGGAAAAAAAACCAAAATACTAAGAAAAGCAACTCGACTTGAATTTGAGGTTACTAGCAGGGCCGGACCCATGGGAGTGCAGGCTGTACGCTTGTACAGGCCCCCGATCTTCCTGGGCCTCAAAAAATCACGTGCGTGGTGGCGCTGCCCGCTGCCGCTTCGTATTCTGGCGGAGTCGCGGAGAAGTGCACGATGCGGAGACGTGTTGCTGGCCGCCGCCGAGAAGTAATCAAGTAACCTGGCTCCGGGAGATCGGGACTTTCCGAATTCCGACTTTGCAATTTGCATGCAGTATGCACGGACGTGAGGTGAGGTGAGGCGTGAGGGCCGTGAGGCGTGAGGCATGCACTGATGCACGCACGGAACCTCCGATCCGAGACGTGAGCGTGAGGCGGTCGCCGCCGTCCTCTCGGCTCTCGCCGCCAGTCGCCAGCCATCTTTCCGCGGTTCCGCCACCTCGCCGGCTCGCCGCAAGTCGCAACCAGCGCGGACGGCGGACTCCAATCACTGGCATTTGTGATTCGTCGTCGAGACGTCGACTCGTCGTCCAGTGCAGGTATTTGTTTTTTTTCAATTCTAATTGTATTGTACTAATTAAATACTTCGTATGAAAGTCTAGAACTATTTGTATAATTTTAATTTTGTTCTTTTCATCTTTTGAAGCCATGTCTTCTGCAAATCGATTTAGAAAATATGAATCCGGTTCCCAAAAACGTAAGAAGAAACAAAGAATTGAGGAGTTAACTCAATGTCAGAAAGGAGCAATGGATAGATTTATTATAAAAGAATCACAAGTGTCTTCCGGTAATCAGGCACTTGATCAAGCTCCTGCACTTGATAGTAATATTGAAAATGATCCTAGAGATGGTCAGACAGGGATAGAAAATAATGTTGAAGTTCAGGAAGTTCTTATTTAACTTATATTAATAACGATACATTTTGTTTGGTTATCCTCAAAATTTAACTTATATTTTCTTTCTTTTAATTTCAGGTATCTGATATTGATAATGATGTAAAAACAAGCAGTGAGGCTAAAGGTTTGGCAAATAATGAACTTGGAGAATATGAATTTATAGTGGCAATAGTCATTTGGTATGAGGTACTATATGCTGTTAATTTAGTAAGCAAACACTTGCAAGCAAAGGATATGCTTATTGATGTTGCTATTGAGAAAGTGCAAGGGCTAATTTCTTTCTTCAAAGGGTATAGAGAAACTGGTTTCTTAGCGACATTGGAGGCGACCAAAGGAATCGCACTTGAGTGGATATCGCACAACATTTAAAAAAGCGAGAAATTAAAAGAAAGAGACAATTTGATGAGAACCCAGATGACACAAATGTTGTCACACAGTCTGCAGAGGAATCATTTAGAATCAACTATTTTATACCTATTGTTGATCAAGCTATTTCCTCGCTTACAAGGAGATTTGAACAATATCAGGATTACCAAAAGAATTTTGGTTTCTTATTTACTTCGACTCATTGCGGTCATTGGATAATAAGAGCTTGAAATCTTCTTGTGACAATCTTGAAGCAACCCTTAAAAGAGATGGAAAATCGATATTGATGCCAATGAACTATATACTGAGTTGAGGTTTCTTCAAGATTTCATTCCAAAAGAAAATATGGGTCCTCTTGAAATTCTTAAGTTTCTAAAGCGGCATGAGTGTTTTCCCAATGCAGCTATTGCATATAGAATTTTATTGACCATTCTTTGTGATCATTGCATCAATGAGCGAAGTTTTCTAAGTTGAAGCTATTGAAGTCATACTTGCGTTCTACAATGACACAAGAAAGACTTAATAGTTTGGCTACGATAGCACTTGAGAGTGGATTGCTGGAGAAGATTAATTATGAGCATATTATTGAAGATTTTATTTCAAAGAACACTAAGAGAATGATGTTATTCAAGTAAAGATTATGCAAACCAAGAGTTCAAAAGGTACTATTCTTGATATATCGCATTTGCTCTGCAATACATACATTATTTTGGCTATATTTGATACTTTGGTTTAGGCCTCGCTTAGAGCTTTGTACAGGGCCTCTAAATTTCACGGCACGGCCCTGGTTACTAGTGAACGATCGGCTCAGAAGTAGTACTGATGAGTGATGAGAACCCCTCGTGCCTGGAATTTTTTGTACGGATAATCCATTTTTTATTCGAAATTACATAAATATACCCACGGGAAAATTTTTTACAAAAATAGGCTCCAGTCGCCTAATGGTTGGGCGACTGGAGCCTTTCGCCCAACCAGACCACGACATTTAATGAATCTACCAACCGTTGGGTGATTAATTGCAGTCGCCCCACGGTTGGACGACTTCCATGCAGTCGCCCAACCGTTAGGCGACTGCATGTCAGTCGCTCAACGGTTCGGCGACTGCTAGTGAGATAGGCCGAGCGCGTTCACTGTTGTCGTTCGGCCGCCGTCGCAGAGAAGGGAGGGGGAAAGGAGAGGGAGAGGAGGAGGAGAAGACGAGGGGAAGAGAAGGAGAGGGAGAGGAGGAGAAGGGGAGGAGGAGAAGAGGAGAGGGAATGCGCGATTTTCAGGTAATTTTTCGTGTTATATTTTTTGTTAGTGTAGAAAATTAGTTTAGAAGATGTAGTGTAGAAAATTAGTTTAGAAAATGTAGTGTATAAAATTAGTTTAGAAAATGTAGTGTAGAAAATTAGTTTAGAAATATAGTTTAGAAAATTAGTTTAGAAAATGTAGTGTAGAAAATTAGTTTACAAATTTAGTTTAGAAAATTAGTTTAGAAAATGTAGTTTCGAAATTTAGTTTAGAAATTAAATATAGAAATATAATGTAGACATTTAATTTTCAAATTTTGTGTAGTAAATGTAGTTTAGAAATTAAGTTTAGAAAATTTAGTTTATAAATTTTGTGTACCATTTATAATGCATTTTTGTAAAAAAGTTAGTGTTGAAATTTAGATGTAGAAAATTTAATGTTGGATTAATTGTACAAATTTAGATGTAGAAATTTTAGTGTTTAAATTTAGATGTATAAAATTTAATGTTGAAATTATTGTACAAATTTAGATGTAGAAAGTATAATGTACAAGTTTAGATGTAGAAAGTTTAATGTACAAATTTAGATGTAGCAAGTTTAATGTACACATTTAGATGTATAAAATTTAGTGTTGAAATTATTGTACAAATTTAGATGTAGAAAATTTAGTGTTGAAATTATTGTACAAATTTAGATGTAGAAAATTTAGTGTTGAAATTATTGTACAAATTTAGATGTAGAAAATTTAGTGTTGAAATTATTGTACAAATTTAGATGTAGAAAATTTAATGTTGGATTAATTGTACAAATTTAGATGTAGAAAATGTAGTGTTTAAATTTAGATGTATAAAATTTAATGTTGAAATTATTGTACAAATTTAGATGTAGAAAATTTAGTGTTGAAATTATTGTACAAATTTAGATGTAGAAAATTTAATGTTGGATTAATTGTACAAATTTAGATGTAGAAAATTTAGTGTTTAAATTTAGATGTATAAAATTTAATGTTGAAATTATTGTACAAATTTAGATGTAGAAAGTATAATATACAAATTTAGATGTAGAAAGTTTAATGTACAAATTTAGATGTAGAAAATTTAATGTTGAAATTATTGTACAGATTTTGCGTGTATGACTCGTCTTTGGGCGTGACTCGGAGTGGCGGTTCGTCTTTGTTGGGCGAGCACGTGGACCGCTCTCATCGCGCTTCCGTCTAGTGCCGCCACCGGGGAGCACGGACGAGCCGCCTCTGCTGGGAGTGGTCCGGACACGCACACCTCGCGTGGCCTGGGGACTCGACCCTCGTTGGACTGCCAGGTGAGCACTATTCCAGCGTTTAGTGCGACCGTTAGTTCGTTCCGTGCTGACCTTCACTTTGTTTGCAGGCTGCGGGATGCCGGGCTACTCCCTCTTGCCCGGATGGTGCAGGCCACGGATGAGGATGGAGCCGCTGGCGGGGACGAGGGCGGGGACGAGGCGGGCGGGGATCGATCACGACGATTTCCGTTCGACCGTTCCCTGCTGACGGCTTTGGTGGACCGTTGGCGGCCCGAGACGCACACTTTCCACCTCCCATTCGGGGAGATGACGCCGACCTTGCAGGATGTGTCCCTGCTTCTTGGGCTTCCGATCGCGGGAGACGCTGCGTTCCTACCGGAGGCCCCGCCGATCGCGCGCGACACCGCTTCGGCGGTCGAGGGTGTAACGTACCCCGCGCACTTCGCGCACGACGCTCACCTCGCGGTACGTTACATTTCATTTCAAAGATTCCCAAATGGTAATGTCGATTCCATAATCGACCATTTCATGTCTTTGTGTCGGTGCCGACGTCGGTTACGCCTATACGCCGAGTCCGCACGATGAGTGGAGAGGCTCGCCAGTGGTGCGCAGCTGACCCATGAGGAGGGCCTCAGCTTTGCGCGTCGGATGCACGAGGGGTGTAGGCGTATCGTTAGCCTCTTCGTCGCACGAGGCTACCGGCGGTCTCCACGCCCACCGCTCCGATCGCTCGTCCACCGATGCCACCCGACCAGCGTGGCACTACTGCGTGCACCTACGTGGACACGTCCTCCACCACCTCACCGGAGCGGCCGGGGTTCGGCTGGCGGGGCCTCCTACACCGGTTCACTTCACGCCTCCTACGCAGACCCTGTCTTCCCCACGGGGGTGTACGCCTCCTCCATGGCGCCAGCTACGGGTACGCATAGGGTCTTATACCGTGTTTATCCGAAGACGACATGCAACGCACTAACGATATTAATATTGCAGGTACTTACCACCTGGCGTCTCCCGTGCCGGGAGGATGTGGACCGATTTTTGCGCGTCGCCCGACGTTGCACCGCAGTTCTTTCGCCGCCTCCCTCCCGGTGCACCGAGATTACACAGCCAGAGGTGCAGTTGACTCCACCAGCGCAGGGGCGGGATAGACACCCTCCTCCTCGTTTTACCTTTTCGGATCGTCCTAATCCGTTGCACCGGAGGAGGGCCAAGCGAGGCCGTATGGGAGGACGCGGGCGCGGTGACGGGGCACAGCAGGGTGACCAGTGAGGCGTGCTGCAGATGCTATATATGTTATGCATGTAATGAAAAAACATGCGCCATGTTACTCACAATTATATTATGAAGTTTATTTAAATTTACATAAGTCTATCATCTCTTTCCGCACATAAACTATCTCACTTAACAGTGTATGTATCGATCGTTCTCTACTCAATCTTTCATAAAAAAAATTTTAAAAACTTTTTACACACCTACAATATACAATGAACATAAACTTTTATTACAACTTCACCGTATTTTTTACCGGTTCAACGTTACAAAATTCACAAAATCTAAAACAATCACGGGGGCTACTGCGATCGCTTAACGGGATGGCGGCGCATTCGATCGCTTAACGGATGGCGACTACACTTAAGTCGCCATACGGAAGAGCGATTTAATGCAGTCGCTCTATTGTGCAGCGAGATATATTGTGTCGCCGTCTGGTTGGGCGAAAGGCTCCAGTCGCCCAACCATTAGGCGACTGGAGCCTATTTTTATAAAAAATTTTCCCGCGGGTATATTTATGTAATTTCGAATAAAAAATGGATTATCCGTACAAAAAATTCTCGTGCCTGCATCTCTCCCACCGTGTTGACCTCCAAGTCGTTTGATTGATTACTTGTGGTTATTTTGGGATGAAGTTGTGGTTTAGTATACATCCGCTAGCATTGCCGTGCGAAAGATGGCTAATCTTTCGGGTTTGATCCAGTCTGATTGACAAGAATGTGCTTATATCATCTGTATCCCAGTTCCATAATCCATACTCTGTTCTTTTCAACGGACTGCTTACCTCGTGGTTTGGTGCCCGCTTCACGCAACCGATCTTCGTCATCAATTATGGATAACTTTAGTTTTTGTCAGAGAAACATCTCGTTGCTTGTATACTATAGCAGTATCTCCACGTACGTCGACTGAATATTTTTCATATGTTGCTACGGGAACGTATTAAAAAATGAAGTTCAGTGGAAACATGGCAACAGAAAATCAACAAGTGATAAGCATTCCTCTCTCTCAAAAAATAGGAAGGAAGGAAGAAAACCAAACGAAATAAATGATTGCCATGCATGCAAATGCTACGTTTTAGCCCAGTTTCTGCACTTCTGGGCTTCTGGCCTATATAAGCCGGCTGAAGAGATTGATGTCAATCCCAACAATGAATCGGAGCAGAAAACTGCTTTGAGGGCCGACTGATCGAACTGCAACGCGGGCTGAAACTTCCCTTTTCTCTTCTGACTTCTTCTGGTCCCGGCCGACGTACGCTTGCACTCGCATCGCGGATGCGGTAGCAGCGTGAAGAAGGATTTTGCTCGTACGCCCACGATGGAAAGAGGCGATTCCCAGTTTCCCACTCGCCACCCACATATTCTCGTTCCACTTCGCACCGAAAGCGGAATCAAAGCGGCGGAAGTTGCTGGGGCTTTCCTTAAGCACCGACCCCATAAGAGCATGTCCAATGCAAGATGCTTATATATGAGTGCTTAAAGAGAGAGAATATAGCTATATCATCAAGCATCCATGCAAAAGTTATTTCCTCCAATGCAAACATCTCTTGCATAGGTGCTTAGATGCTATATTATCTATTAATAGATATAGTTATACACATAAGCACCTACTAAGCACCGGTGCTTATTTAAGCATCGATGCTTCAAAATAAGCACCTTATCTATCTTATGTGGCAAGAAAAATCAGTTTTTTATTACTAAGCATCTCTTTAAGCGTCTGCATTGGACATGCTCTAATGCCGAGCTTTCCAGCTCGTGTTTTAGCCCAAGTTTTGGTCCACCTTCTTTATAGAAGTTCTACAACTTGTTGAAATTCTTCTTCTTTTTTGATACGGGATCACCCATTTCCAATACCCAAAACGGGAATAATAGTTTTGCATTGTTCAGAAGGGGGTAGGAAAGATTAGCTAAGCGGAGAGAGCAAACTGCACGAGACTGGCAGCAGCGTGCCTAAGTTTTACAGAAACCCAACAACGTCCTACCAACCTATCTCCAGAACCAAGGGGATTCACAAACGCCATCAACATCAAAACCATCATCATCAAGCTCTCTACATCTTCTGTCAAGACGCATCTTCATCTAAGGACATTCCATCACCCTCCATTAGAGCTGGTAACGCCATCCTTGAGCTTGTTGAAATTCTACAGCATAAGTTGCATTGTAAACCCTTTTGTTTTAGACGGCGCGGGTGACGAAGCTGGAACGCCTGGAAGTGAAGGCGCGCGGCACTTCAACCGTTCAACAAGCTGTCGCGCAATGCGTCAATGGCGAACTCAAATCTTATGTGCCGGCCTGCTGCTGGGCGGCTACGCACGGAGACTCGTCGTTTTCGGCTAACGGATCGAAATCCCAAGCGTAGCAAGAGGATGCTCTTACGTGATGCCTCCAATAAGTTAACGTTTGCAAGAAGTTATCTTATCATTAGCATGAGAAAGTTATTTATAAGATAATCTTATCCTTTGAAAATACTATGCGAATGACTAGCGTCCGGATATCCGATCTGGATGCTAGCTTTGTACGCTCGAACGTAACATTTCTCAGCAATGTATGTAATAAAATTTAACTATAACTGCAACAAAAAGAATATACCCTCTCTAAAAAATCATAGCACAATACAACAAACGGTTGCTACCTGTGCAATAAAATCCTACTCCGGCTGCAACAAGCCGGTTGTAATAATTAAAAGATGCAATAGCATTGTAAACAAAAATCAAACACGTAGGCTTTCCATCATACGCTTCCATGCAACATCCTTAGATAATGTATGCAATAATTATAATCACCGTATGCAACAAAACATTTGACAAAAAAACTCGATGTTGCACCGGTTATTGCTAATTGTTGCACACATGAAATCAAAATGTTGCAAAAAAAATGTAATACCAAGAAACAGATCCTATAATAAAATAATTAGATCTAGTCGCTTTACCTACGGTGGCGATAGATCTGGCGAGCTTCAGTTGTATCGACCGTGAAAAAATGTGAAAAAATCAAACTTTGTGTGTCGATTTGTTCATGGAGGAAATATGGATGGAACACGTACCTTCCGGTGACCGGTGGTGATAACTTGTTTTGGTGTAGTTGGTGGTGGAGAGAGGCAGCGACATTCGACGTCTCGTCGCCGAGGTGGGGAGGTGGCGAGGTGGAGGAGGGAGTTGGGATCCCACAGGAGGGCTGGGAGCATGGCCAGATTGGGAGTGTGAAGAGCAAAGGAGCCACCAGGGGAGCCAGTCAGGGAGGTTGGGAGTTCGTGGCACGCGTTGTCCGACCCCCATTGAGAGATGCAGAAGGAGGGGGCACAGGAGGCGTGGAGCAGATTTAGGAAGAGGCGGGAGGGAGCTGAGGGGTGGTCTGCCTCACTGTCTGAAAGGAAAGGAGGTGCTCTTTATGTTTATCAAAGCATCTAGCTGGCGAAGGGAAATGCGCCATCTGAGCGAACGGCATTTGTCGGACTCTCAGCCCATAGTAATTCCCAAACGCTTTAAAATCTTATCATCTTTAATGCTTTCAAAATATGTCTCGCTCAATATAACATACTATGTTATGCTTCACCCACTCGTCATTCATTTTATTCCACAAATCAGTCTTAATAATGTTCATAGCTGAGAAGGCTCTTTCTACAGTTGTTGTTTCAACGAGCAAAATTAAGGCTAATTCAGTGAGATGTTATACCAATAGAAAAACTGGGTGTCTGACGGTCTGAACCATCTTTACAGCAAGATTTCCAATATTAGTACAGTTTGTAAAATGTGCCAAGTTAGTCCCTACGGACTACACAATCATATTAGGAGAAGTCAACAACATAAATCCTAACAAGTTCAATCAATCTATCTTCATCAAAGTTGGCAAAGAATTATGTGAATCAAGACAATCAATGCACCTTAATAATTGAGTAGATCTTTTAGCAAAGCGATTATTTAACTCAATACTAATTTGGTTTTATTTAACTCAATACTAATTTGGTTAAGCACCATAATAAATATTTCATGATGAAAATGATCATAGTAAGTTAGCAACAGGCAGCCACGACCCCTTGAATAACCCATAAACAATATTTTATCAGACATATTTGGCACAGTGATATTATGCTGGAGACAAAAGGCCTTTTTCTCTTCAAAAAGCTCATCCCAATCATAGTTTCTTATGATCCCAATTGTTTGGCGGTGTATCCTGTGCACACGCCCACCTGAGTGCACTCATGCACTCTGCCCCTTTCAGCCATTTGATCTCCATCCAACGAGTAGCATCTATCACCAGTCGTTTATCCGAAAACCCCTCGCCACTTTACTCTTTCTTTCACATTCCCTCTGTCGACTCCCATCCCCAATCCTGACCCATTCGGCGCCCATCTCCCTCAGTCTTCCTCCCAGGCACCGCTTGTAGCCCTCTGCCCATCTTCCTCACTCGTCCCCAGTGCCACCCCTCGCCCTTCACCCGACTCCCTCGGTCCTTCTCTCCTGGCGTTGCCCCTCGCCCTCCGCCTGACTCCCTCAGTCCTCCTCCCCCGGCACCACCCCTCACCCTCCGCCTGCCTTCCTTAGTTCGCTTGCCCTGACATTGCCCCTCGCCCTTTGCCTGTCTCCCTTAATCCTGCTCCCCCCCAGCTACCCCTTGCCCCCCAGTCTCCCTCAATCCTCCTCCCCCAAGCCACCTCCCCAAGACGAGCAAACCCTAGCCCTAGCGCTATCCTACCAACGAGAAGGGACAACCGATGGCCTCGGGGAGATGGGCTGAAGGAGTAGAATGTACAGCAAGGCCTGCTCCTTAACCACATTTGAAGCAAGTACTTAGTGGCTCATGATCCAATGGAAAGCTTAGCCTCAAATATTTTCAGTGGTTGTGAGTGATTGTGGTTGTGAACAATTAGGAATTTGTGAGCATTTTTTGTCATTGTGGTTGTAAGATATATTGTATGGATGCCAAGCGAATGAAATTCAGCTTCGTTATTGTCTTGTTATATTGGAGCATTTGTTTTAATGGAATTTGTGAGCATTTTATGTCATTGTGGTTGTAAGATATGTGGCTGCCATGTGAATCTGAAAAATAAAGTGTCTGACATCTAGGATGTTATTCACCTTCCACCATAATGTCATATTATCATTAATGGTTTTCTTCAGCTCAGAAGCAAATTTTGGAGACTGCCTACCAGAGACAACTTCGTTCGTTTTTCTTTTTGAGCAAAATGATAATGATAGTAGCATAAGGAGGAACTAACATGGGAAATACTATGCACACAAGATTGTGCAAATTTTCCAACATGAGGACACAACTGTCATGGAGTAAAGAAAACACTTACTGAAATTGACACAACTTGGATCAAGACTTAGCCATGCTATCAAAAAGCTAATTTCTGCTAGCACTTTGCAATTGTTGAATGCTTGACTCCATTGAAATGTTGATTGCTTTGATGTGATCATTGTAACATGTATATACTACATACAATTAGTTTCCTCAAAAAAGGCTACAGGGCATAGAGATGGTTCTGATTGTCAAGCCTCTTTCATACAATTTTTGATTTTAAGTTGGGTGTCACAAAGTTCTAGTTTCTTGCTCAGTTAAATTTGTATAATTGATTCCAAAATATCATCTAGTCCAATTTTTCTACAATTGAAAAGGTGGTATTAGCAGTCAGTTTCTACCTATTTAGATATATTAGGAGAAACAAGTGGTACTAATTCTCACATGCTTTCCTATTATCATTCTACCCTAGTTCAGAATGACTAGAGAGTCCTTGTGTTATAAATCATTTTGCAGTAACATGGTTCTACCAGGTTTGCTAGCACAAGTGTTGTGAAGCAGTCTTCAGGTGGTTTATTTGGCTGGCTTCTCAGGGGGAAGTCAAGCCAGCTTCCTCCTCTCAACGTCCCTCTCCCAGGCATTACTCTTCCTCCACCACTGCCAGACTTTGCAGAGCCAGCTAAGACAAAAATCACCACTCTCCTGAATGGCATCAAAATTGCTTTAGAAATGTCACCGTTACCACTATATGCCTACAGATGTTTCACCACAATTGCTTAAAAATTGCAGCATCAGGCACATATCAGTTCTGATTTTGACAACAAAACTCATACACCTTATACAAGAAATTCAAGGCAAAATCATCAATGAATTGCAATTATTTCATTACAACTCTGACCGTGTCAACTTCATTACATTCACATCATCACTATTTGTTCATTACAACTCATGAAGCCAACATTTTTCAAGTGAGACACAAGGAGTTGGAGTCACGGCAAGGCGGTGCCAGGTGAAGCCGATGTTGCACTGAAGGAGGAAGAGAGGGCAAACTGGCACCGAATCAACAACGACGGGGAACAGGCGAAGGTAGTGCTGGGTGGCGAGGTGATGCTACCGTAGGTTGAGGGGCGATGTGGTGCAGGTGCCAACGCCACTGCAATTTGGGGCACGATGAGCCAGAGATGGAGACACCGAGGGGTGATGTTGAATGGGGGCGGGTGACGACACAACATTGGAGTACTGCGCTGGAGATGGAGGCTAGGGCTAAGGCTAGGGTTCAGTTTGGGGCGGCGGCTTGGGAAGGAGTGAGGGAGACAGGTGGAGGGTGAGGGGCGGCATAGGGAGGAGGAGTGAGGGAGACGGGCGGAGGGCGAGGGGCAGCGCTGGGGGAGGAAGAGTGAGGGAGACGGGCGGAGGGTTGTGGGTGGCATCGGGAAGGAAGGCTTGAGGGAGACAGACACTGAATGGGTTTGGATTGGCGATGGGAGTCGATAGGGGGAATAGGAAAGAAAGAGTAAAGTGGCGGGGGTTTTGAATCAAAGACTAGTGACGGATGCTACCCGTTGGATGGAGATCGGACGACCAAAAGAGGCGGAGTGCATGAGTGCACTCAAGTAGGTGTGTGCACAGGATACACCGCCCAATTGTCTTCAATGTAATCCCAATAAACCCTACAGTATGAATAATGTTTTGATCTTTTTTTGCAAGCATTATGACAGATCATTAGTCTACCCAAAAATTTGATTATAAGATGCAATATAAGTATAAATTTAAAGGTCTCCATTTTATTCCAATATACCTGAAGCTGTGGTTTTCTGTGTTACATTAGTGGCACCATCACTCAAATTCTCTAATACCTCTAGGATAGAATCCCACATGAGAAGAAGACGACATAAGGTTTTATGATATGAACCCCAATTAGTATTGCTGAACCTTGCAAAGTTAGTTTATTCATTTTTCCCTCTTCCTGGAAATTTCACCCGTCTCTAATTTATTCATAATTTTATCATGGTGATCTTAGACCAATTGATTTCTTCTGTTACAAGAAGCATTAGCAATGTTGACAAGTAAGGTAGTGTAGTTAAAGAAATATAAGGTAGAAAAACAAAACTTGGTAACAAAAACAATCACTAATTGTAATCGATGAGCAAAGCAATGGATATAAAAAGCATATGGATTTTCATCCAATATGTGTCTTTACAACCCATGAAATTATCCTTTTATGCTTGATGCCCTATCATATCCTTGTCCTCGCAATCTATAGATAGATAAACCATCAAATTGTAGCATACCATTCAAAGTTAGCTTTAGCAAAGATGACGTCTGTCAAAAATACGCTAAACCCCAAGAAATGTCTATATCACCTACTCTTTATTATTGACATACCTACATAGGGCAAAAAAGTATAGTTAATTTACTTTAAGACTTTTTCAAACATAAAAAAGGTTGTAGCTACTAACCTTAAAACCACAACCATTTGCTCTTTGATAGATGCATCACTTGCGTCATCAACAAGTACAGCGAACTATCTATCCCCAATATCATAAATAATGGATTTGGTGACTTCTTCTACACAAGTTTTGTATAACTGCTTTTGCATATGGTGTGAAGTCATTAAATGATTCCCAAGAGTATTGTCAAGTAATTTGCACCCTTTTCATCCTTCTCTTTATACCATTGCAGTATTTCTACAAAGTTCTCCCTATTGTTTCAGCTAGAAGATTTATGATGTCTATAAAAAGCAAGAGTTTGCAATAAAAGAAATTTTGCAATACCTAACATAATAATAATACTTTCTTTATATTTTCCCTCATCCTTCTTGGTGGTAGTAGCCATCACATAATCCACACCCTGCCTCTAATTTTTGAAATCCTCACAATATTTTCTTACTTTATTGTGAGAACCATTGACTTTACCACGTGATCATCAAAACTTTTAGTTGCATTCTTCCAATTAACAAACCCTACCTTCATGAAGGATTCAATACCATAGTTTTATCTCTTGGTTTCTTAAAGAGGAAACAGTAAAAACAAAATGTCACATCTTTATTAACACTATATTCTAACCAATCATAACTTTTGAACTATGATTCTTGAAAGCTCCTCTTCTTATTTACAAACTCACTTTGTGGAAATTTATGACTAGTTGGTCCAATTGGTTGGCATTAATCCAATGGCAAATACTCCCTTCTAGTAGCATCCCTAATGCTTACATCCAACTCCTCAATTGGTTTTCGAAGCTCAGGATCAACAACAATGTCATTTGGATTAAGTACAACACAAGGATTGCTATACTTGGTGTTATTGGCTCCTATTTCTACTATTTTCTAATAGGGTCTGATTGGATTGTATTCATGTTGGAAAATAAGATGACAAAGTCTTGGCCCTCTCCATTTTCTATTTCTAATTTTCTAACTCCTACACAAATTGGCAATAACATAAATTCAGTATTCACTAATTCAGATGGGCAGTCTTCAAATCTTCAATAGCTTAATATGCGGATTAGGGAGGGAGTACATTACCAAGTACCAACTTACTTCTCTTGCCGGTAGCTCGACAATTAGCGAGCACGGGCGGTGTAGCGGAGAGCACTAGATGCAAGCTGGAGCAGCGGTGAATCTTGCACCGATCCACCTCTCGTGACCCCTAATGCGGTCACCCCCAACCACACGCTACCAGATCCACCTCCTGAGACCCTACAACCATGTCGTCGCCAGATCTGCCACTACCGACCAGAGCAAAAGAGGAAAGAACGTGTCTGTGGTAGGGCACCATGGCGGCAGTGTCAAGGCAAGGGCACCGAGGCGGCGGCAGTTGCAGTGTTGGGCGTGATGGAGGAGGTCGAGGCAATGCAGTGATGGTGTCATGGTCAGCGACATCGGGCAGATTTCTTACATAAAACTAAGGGTGGAGTTGCGTCTCGATCAACGATGAGCTCAGTCTAGCTACCATAGCTATCGGTGAGAAGAAAGAAGATAAGAGGAGAGAGAAGAAGAGAGGTAAAAAGTCCAAAATGGCAAAGAATGAAATTGTCATTCTATAGAATGGTAAATAATCAGTTGCACTCATAGAGTGACAAATAGGGTTGGATATCGAGCTGGCTCGGCTCGGCTCGGTCTGGCTCGGTAGGATAACGAGCTGGCTCGTTATAACTAACGAGCTAAAAAGCCAGTTCGGCTCGGCTCGACAAAAAGCTCGAGTTAGCTCGTTTGGCTCGTGAGCCAGGGCCAAAAAATATCTCCATCATATATTCATCCATGGAAGTTTGGCTCGTTTGGCTCGTTAGGCTTGTTTGGGTACAATAGAGTACAAATTAACACATGCATGGCTCGTTTGAGTACAATAGAGTACAAATTTACACATTAACACATGCAATAGAGTACAAATTAGGTCCATGGAAGCGGATATGCATATCTAAATTCTGAAGCATGGCTCGTTTGGCTCGTGGCGCTCGCGAGCTGGCTCGAGTTGGCTCGTTATAGCTAACGAGCTAAAATCTTGGCTCGGCTCGGCTCGCTATCCTAACGAGCCGAGCCGAGCCGAGCCGAGCCGAGCCAGCTACGAGCCGAGCGAGCTAACGAGCTTCGAGTTTTTCGTCCAGCCCTGGTGACAAATAATCAAGTACCACTCTATGGAGTGGCAAATGATTAATTATCGCCCATTTTTATTTCATTTGCCTATTATTTTTTGTTTGGGCTTATGACTTTTGGCTACGGGTTATGCCTTTTGGGTTATTCGTGTGAGAGAGTACGGAGTAACAGAAACTCATGTGCAGTTTTAGCCGATATAAATAAAGTTGTTATAGTATATACTATAATTAATTTTAAAAAAAGATATTTTATCCAAAAGTTAGTTATTCCATAAAAACCGAAAAATTGTTTTCAGAAGCTCAAAACAATGAGACCGGGGCCGCAAAGCGAAAAAAACAAGGAATTGGAATTCCCCACGATAATCACGAAGCGCAAGCACCACAACACTCCCCACCCCTCCCCCTCCATTCTGCCTCTCCCCAAACCCCGCTCGGCTCGCGCCTCCTTGCCGCCGCCGCCGCCGAGTCAGGGTTCCCGCGAGCTCCCGGCCTCGCCGGCGGCCGCGCGTTCCTCCTCGGGGGCTCCGTTTCCCGGTGAGGATACCCGCCCCTACGCTTCCGTACTGTTGGAATTCTACGCTGTGTCGTTTCGGTTTAGGGTGTTTTTCTCGTTTGGCTGCTGGTTCATGTGAAGGGATTCGTTCGCTGGTGCCTTCACGTGATTCGGGGCTGTGATTGTTGATGCCGCTCGGAGCTTAGTGATGGCTTTTGATTTTCAATCCGAGGAATATGCCCGGGGTTGCTTGCTTTTCAGTTGGCCATGCTGCTTTGAACAAGTTTGTTAGTTGGAGGGAGGCTCAATTGCTAATTGAGACGATTTGGGGGGACGACTTGTAGACGAGCCGTTGCGAGAGCAGCAATAAATAATCGTGAGAGCGATGTGTGTATTTATTTTGTGGACCTTGGATGGTTAGTGTTGTAGGTGTGGGGTGCCACTGGAAGGAAGTTTGGGTGGTTGGCTCGTTGTCCTCTAGCCAGTTTCCACACCGGCCACAAATGCTGGCGTTCTGAGTTAGTACTACTAGTTCTTATGGCAGCTTATTGTTAGAGCGGGCTTTTGACTGCCCTCTCCAGACCCCAATTGGCTCACAATCTGCTTGACGGAGCCATCTGTAAAGCAATAATTGGTCGAAAGTTCCTTCAAATGTGTCCTCTGTGTTTTACGCGCTATAGTGTATATTGTTCTTTTGTGATCGAATATGGTCTGACTGACTGCTATGGCTTTGTAGGTTCAATAGCAGCGATGCAAAAGGACACAAGCTCCAGCGATGTTTCTGCTTCTCATGTAGGACGTGTTAGACATCGAAGACGTCCTACTGAGGTTAGTTATTTCGTCATGCCGTTCTTTCTTTTGGAATTTTGTCCCTTACGATTCTTGTTTAGTTTACATGTTTTAGCAAACGGACAAGCCCTCTACTCCTCTAGTTTCTCAGTATGTGTTGCATGCGCACCAAAGTGTGCATGTCTGGAGTTGGGCAGGTCTTTGTTGTCGAGAGGAAGTGGTTCATGGTTATTTCTTTTGCAAATTTATTTATTAATGGGTTGGCTATGCTACAAACACTTTTTAGGTACAAATTCTTTTAGACCTTCCTCCACTTCCTCAAATTTTCACTTCTCCACACTCGCACTTTTTAGCTACAAAATTGCTTGTACTGTAGTTACTCTGTTTATTTATCCACTTCTGCATTTCACACGTTCATTCATTTATTTGTTTGCTAGTGAAGTATTTGCTCAGTATTAACATGGGAGCATGGTGCAAAGCTAGAGCAGCAACCTGTTTTATGTTAAAATCAGGTTGCTTTTTTGGAGCTAATCGTTGTCTTTTTATTTAGGTTACCACAGATGGGAATAGAGCCAATGGACCGGCTTTGCTTGTCAATGATCAGAGCAAGTATAAGTCAATGCTTATCCGTACATATTCTACGGTATGGATGATAGGAGGCTTTGCGTTGATAGTTTATATGGGTCATCTTTATATCTGGGCCATGGTGGTTGTGATTCAAATATTCATGGCAAAAGAGCTTTTTAACCTACTGAGAAAATCCAGTGAAGAGAAACAATTGCCAGGATTCAGGCTGCTGAATTGGTAGGCTTTGGACCATTTTGATTCTACTACGGTTCGAACCGGAAAATTGACAATCTTGTAGCTGCCACAAGTGTAGTATATATTTTGTTTTTAACAAGTCTTATCTTTTCTTTGCAGGCACTTCTTCTTCACGGCAATGTTGTTTACGTATGGGCGCTTTCTTAGTCGGCAGCTTGTTAACACAGTAACTTCAGATCACTTGTTGTATAAGGTCGTCAGTGGCCTAATAAAGTACCAGATGTTTATCTGCTATTTTCTTTATATTGCAGGTAGGCTCAGTGTATTTTGTAATGTGCAAATAATTTCCGCATTAACTACTCATTGAAAAACTTCATTGTGTATTAAGAATGTTTCAGAGTTGTCATATTTTTCTAACATAATCATGTGTCAATAGCTTATCTAAAAAAGACTGTATCCTACCCATAGCATGTATGGTCTACTCTGCTAGAGTTTAGTTGAAAGGAGTCTCGTAGCCAATTAAATGTAATCGGAAAAAAATTGGTCATTATTTGGTTATAGTTTTTTCATTGATTTAAATTGTAACATTTCACCTCTGGCATTAACAACTGCCATGTGAACTTCTCGAATGGAATCATTTTATTGATTAGTACTGATTATTGAAGATTCCACATTATTTCAATTATTTTGAATGGCATTAGCAATTTTCAAATGTTCAGAGCTCAAAGTTTGTGTTAATTGTGTAGCGTGGGTCTGCCTAAGTGATCAAAAGAATGTATGCTACGAAAAAGCGAGTTTTCTTTGATTTTTTTAATTCACTTGTATGTCTATAGCATGAGTTATGCACTTATGCTATAGACATTCCTGCCTTGATAAGTTATTTGTATTGTCTTGGTAATTTCTAATTCTTGTCTGGCAAAAAGGTAATATATAACTCCTATTATCCAGGATTTGTATGGTTTATTTTGACTCTGAAGAAAAAGACATACAAGTATCAGTTCAAACAGTATGCCTGGACGCACATGATTCTTTTAATGGTTTTCGCGCAGTCTTCTTTTACTGTGGCAAATATATTTGAAGGGATGTTCTGGTAAGCCATATAGTTCCCTTATCCTTTTTTTGTTTAAAATTTCAACTCACTGAGATGTGTGAAATGTTTAGCCATTTCTATTCAGTTCTGACACTTGACATGTATTTATTTGGTATAGTTTCAACATCCACAAGTTTCCTCTAAAAAAACACTAGAAAGTTATCGGAGTCCTCTATACTCTATGCAAAACTTTGCAAAATTCCATTATAGTTACTTCACAATGCCTACTTTGTTGTACAGCTGTGTAAAGCATAGTTTCCCTGAACCTGTTCAACTTAATAGGAATTTCCCACAGCACCACACTATGTGCTTTCTTCACAGAATTTGTGGTTTACATTTCTTACTTAAGTAACAGTGATAACATCACTGGGTTGGCCATATTGACCTATATGAGATTTTGTTTCAAGTTTGTGTTTGTATCTTGGACCCACCACTTCAAGAATATTCAGTTCTCCACCAGAAAGAAAAGCAGAACAACCTTAGGAGTACTGGTTTCAACAGCCATGCATGTACGCAGTATGCTGTTTGATTTCTGTGCCTCGCTGTTTCCTTTTGCACTGTACCTATTATGGGAAGGTAGAATTTTCCTTTTTTTGGGCTTAAGTTGAGCTATTTTATGTCAATGGCACGTATCAATAATTAATATACTGTAGAGGAAATTGTCCTAGTGGTTCGATGGATGCTAATTAAGTGAGTAACTCTTGATAGTATACCCCTGTACATTTGACAAATTCCATACATCTTCAATGCTATGCTTACACAGGTTTCTTCTGCCTGCTTCGCTCATTGTGATCAATGACATCGCCGCCTATTTATTTGGGTTCTTTCTTGGGAGAACACCATTGATCAAGTTATCCCCAAAGAAAACTTGGGAAGGTTTTATTGGTGCATCAGTAACAACTATCATCTCTGCTTTTGCGGTGAGATGAAAGCTTTTGTTGTTTTTCCTAGCAGTGATCATTGCAATTCTGCAGTAATGTCTATCTGTGCTATAATCTTATCGCCTTCAGTTTGTCTATGTTGGCTAGCAATGGTTTATATACGAAGAGAGTTTTACTTATCATGCTACCTTCAAGTGTAGATTCTTTAAATGATAAATTCATTTTCATTTTTGATACATAAACTGATTTCTGGAGTCTGGACACTGCATTTGTAATTCTGTATGATGCTGTTCTTCACTTCCCCTTTTTCCTTTGGCAGTTAGCAAATGTAATGGGTCGTTTCCAATGGTTGACATGCCCAAGAAAGGTGCTTATCATTTCCTTCAAAATGTGATTGTTAGTTGTATGGCAAATTGCTCTACTCTGTTGAGTTTGTTCTTAAATTTATTATGGAAATAATTTCAGGACCTGTCGACAGGGTGGCTTCGTTGCGATCCTGGTCCTATGTTTAAGCCCGAGCATTATTCTTTGGGAGAATGGGTGCCACAGTGGGTAAGACAACATCTTTTGTTCAATTTATTTATCTTTACACCATTTCTTCTACTATAGTGTCAGGAGATGACTTTTGGGAGCGCAGGCGGTAGGGCAGGATTGACTCTGGCGGATGGGGATTTCATCGGAGAGCTGTGAGGGGGGTGGGTGCGGCTAGGGCGGGAGCCCTAGGCGCAGGAAGAGGGAGAGATGAGATTGGAAGGGAGGCAAGAGATCAGACCTTGGTCTAATCCTTGCTTAGTTTATTCATATGCCCCCTTCTCCTTTAAATAGAGAAGGGATTACAAACCAAACCAAATTGCAAAAGGGGAAAAAGGATCTTAAGGATCTTACCTAAGGAAGGAAATATCTAAACCTTCCTAATTTGCAAATCTTACTAATTAAATCCTAACCTGCTGTTTCTAGGGCCGGTTGACCCTTGGGCTTGTGGAGCTGGCTATAAACCTAGCCCCACATGACGTCTCTCCCTCCCTCGACGAACAGCTCATTCTCGAGCTGGAAAGAGGGATAGGCCTTCTTGAAAGCTTGGACATCCTCCAGGAAGCATTCAAAGTGGATGAACCCTACACTGCATCAACACTTGCCAACCCTCTGTAGAAAATCTGGTACGCAGCACCTTTAGCGGTTCAGGCAGCACCTTCCCATGCAGAAGTGGCCGCAAAGGGGGTGGTGAGGCCAGAGGGACCCCCTCAAATTTCTTGAGAAAACTAACATGAAAACATCATGGATGTGAGCAGTCTTGGGAAGGTCCAGCTGATATGCCATGTTGTTGATTTTGGCAATGATACGGTAAGGCCCAAAGTAATGAGGCCCTAGGCCCCTAGCTTCCCATGGCTTGCCCCAGGCAGAGATGCAGCCACCCTATGGTGGAGGCGCAACCAAACCAAGTCATCGACATGGAAGTGCACTGGTCGGTGCTTCTGATCATAGAACTTCTTGTAAAATTCTTGGGCATGTAAGAGGCGACTTTGAACATCGGCTGAAAAGAAATCATGGTTAGGGAGCGCCTGTTCAACTGTAGTGGTGTGTGCTTTACCGGGTGTATAGTCATGCAAAGAAGGCGGGCCTCGCCCATACACTACTCTAAAAGGCGTCATCCGGAGGGCGGAATGATATGAAGTGTTATAAATAAATTCCGCCCACGGCAGCCATCTAAACCATTGTCGTGACCGGTCGTCGGTCATACAATGGAGGTACATGGCAATGATCTCATTTACCACTTCGGACTAACCATCAGATTGTGGGTGGTAAGCCGTGCTCATGTTAAGGTTGGTATCACACCGAGCAAACAAATCCTTCCAGAAGGTCGAAGTGAAAACGGAATCCCTGTCCGATACAATGGAGGTGGGAATGCCATGAAGTCGGACTATCTCGGAACGGAAAGCCTGTGTCATTGAAGAAGCAGAATACGGATGGGCCAAAGGAATGAAATGAGCGTATTTGGAGAACCTATCGACCACTGTCAAGATAACAGATTTGCCACCCACCTTTGGCAACCCCTCCACGAAATCCATTGAAATATCAGACCATATCGAAGAAGGAACTGGTAGGGGTAGCAGCAATCCCGCCAGGTGGAGGTGCTTGGTTTTATTGCGTTGACAAACCCCGTACTCGCGGACGTACTCCTGAACCACCCGGCGGAGTCGGCCGCCGCAAACAATGGAGTGTCTTCTGGATCCTTTCATGAGTCCCGTCGTGGATTGCCCCCAGGATGGTCGAGAGGAACCTGGAGTTGACCGAGACGTGGGGGCGCTGCTGAAAGCACACCATGCCATCCACCAAGGACCATGGGGAGCCCAACTCACCGGACAAAATGCGCTCCTGTAGGCTGGACATGGTCGGCTCTATGCCGCAAAAGCCTGGGCAGCCTCCTCCATCCAAGTAAACCCCTCTTTCCGGAGGAGTCGTGCCAAAGGTGCAGCCATGGTGCCAAAATTTTTGATGAAACGGCGGTAGTAGCCCGCCAAGCCAAGGAAGTCGCGGAGGGCGCGCACCGACTAGGGCCGTGGCCAGTCGAGGACACCCTCCACTTTTGAAGGATCCATGGTGACACCATCCGCCCGAATGATGTGGCCCAGATATGTCACTGAGGAGGCCCCAAAGAGACACTTCGAGCGCTTCAGGAATAGCTGATGGCGTTGGAGAAGCTGAAGAAAGGCCCTCACATGTCGCAGGTGATCCGCCCAGGAGGAACTGTATATCAATATATCATCAAAATAAAAAAAACAAGGACAAAGCGACGAAGATAGAGACTAAGGACCTCATTCATGAGGGCTTGGAATGTGGCCGGTACATTAGTCAAGCCAAACGACATGACCAAGAACTCGAAGAGGCCCTCATACATGCCAACCACTGGTCATGGCAGTTTAGCCGGCTTCCCACCGTTGCAAGCTGTCCTGTGTGATTGTCCAACCGATCCAGGACCTCCGATAGTAATCTGAGTTGGTTGCCGGTGTCCTCCATAAACTTGATCGTCATCTCCTTAAAGGCGTCATCGAAACCGCCGCCGCTAGCCATGGGAAAAATGACGGATGGCTCTGATACCAAGATGTCAGGAGATGACTTTTGGGAGCGCAGGTGGTAAGGTATGATTGACTCCGGTGGATGGGGATTTCATCGGAGAGCCATGAGGGGGGCAGGTGTGGCTAGGGCGGGAGCCCTAGGCGCAGGAAGAGGGAGAGATGAGATTGGAAGGGAGGCAAGAGATCAGACCTTGGTCTAATCCTTGCTTAGTTTATTCATATGCCATCTTCTCCTTTAAACAGAGAAGGGATTACAACCAAACCAAATTGTAAAAGGGGAAAAAGGATCTTAAGGATCCAACCTGATCTCAAAGATCTTACCTAAGGAAATACCTGAACCTTTCTAATTTGCAAATCTTACTAATTAAATCCTAACCTGCCGCTTCTAGGGCTGGCTGACCCTTGGGCTTGTGGCGCCGGCTATAAACCTGGCCCCACATGACATATAGGTTGGTGTACTTTACAAAGTTCCCAACCGTACAGCTTAACTGAGAATTATTTTAATATGGTCGCTGGAACCTTTTCACCGCTTATTGTACTGAAATTTTACATGATTATTGATTGTCAAATGCAATCCATAATCAAGTTGTTCCCAAAGGAGAAAGGCATCTTCTTTTAAATCAATGTGTGGTTGTGCAGTAATCTTTGTGCTCGAATTGCCCATTGGCATATTAGGGTACCTAGTTCTCCATCTGTTACTTAAAAAGTACTAGCTTTTGTCTTCTGTTTTCTGGGATCAAGAAATATAGGAACATGCTTTGTTCTCTCAGATCAAGAAATAATGGGGCTTTCCCATTATTGATTAATATTTGTGCACTAGTGATCACATTGTAATGTCATTTGGCAGACCAAATTGTCAATTTATTGTTTTCTTATTGGGCTTGTATCATCTTTCTAGGGTTTCTGGATCATTTAGTTGCTGAACTTTATCTGATTACATGTGTTTCCTGGCAGTTTCCATGGAAAGAAGTTGTCCTTCTACCTGTGCAGTGGCATGCTGTAGCCCTAGGTTTGTTTGCATCAATAATAGCACCATTTGGAGGATTTTTCGCAAGTGGCTTCAAGAGGGCTTTTAAAATAAAGGTGCTCACTGCTTCGTTATTTTGCTGTCTTTACTCTTTAGTAGTACTGTTTAAAGTTCTGAAGACTATAATGTTTCTACTTCCATTGATCTATCTTTGAATTTGTAGGATTTTGGCGACAGCATACCTGGGCATGGTGGAATTACTGACCGAATGGATTGTCAAGTAAGTTATCTCGAAGAACATTCTAGTTATATGGATATGTTTTGCTGGCTGTGGAACATATGTATGTCTAAACCTTGACATTTTAGTTCTATAAAAATGTTTAAGCCAATGGTGACAGGAGCAGTAGGTTTATTTGAAGAGCTAGCTTTCTTCTATTTACTGGTATGTTAGGCATTTTCTGTCTGACCTGGATGTGACACATCTTTTAAGGACGATGCTGAACTGTGAACCAACTGATGAAATTCTTTTGAGCATGGGGATAGTGGGGGAGAGGAAGAAAAGTTGCATGATTTTTTGTTTTGAAAAAGTTGTGTTGAGCAGGGATAACACTACCAGTTCCAAAATTTTACCTGGGGTCACCGGTAAAGCCAGTTACCGCCAGAAATTATTTTGAAATTCAAACTTGAGTTTTAGTGATTTTTTGGTGAAAAGTTATAAAAACTGGTAGAGATGAACTAGATATTGAAATATGCATGAATCAGGGGTGAGTTTACTCCCCAAAACACACACACACTGGCTGCTTTTTTTTGTTGGGATTTTGACTAATTTTGATAGAAAAAGGGGTAAAGAGAAAATAATGCCCTTTGTACTGTGGATTGACTAGAGGTTGTAAAAAATAGGGCAAAAACAAGCGTGTTTAGGCCACAGAAGTGTTTTTGCTAGAAACTTCAAAATTCACGTGTTGCCCGCCAATCTCTCTATATAGATAAAGGTTTTCCCTGCTTGTATTGAAAGCAAAATATTAGTGTCTTACAGCCAGGCTGGAAACACCAGCTCACGAAACAGAACACACACACTCTCTCTCTCTCTCTCTGAGGAACTTCTATATGATTGGATATCCTAGCCTGTGCAGTATATAGCTGAAAATTAATCATTCTTGTGCATTTTCCCCAGATGGTTATGGCAGTTTTTGCATATATATATCACCAATCATTCATTTCGCCTCAGAATTTCTCTGTTGAGATAATCTTGGATCAGGTTTGGGTCATACCTTGTTTTCGTTTGCCCCTATTATCTCGTGTGATTCTCATCCATTGCCTACCTCTTGTCATCCAGATTATAAGAAACCTAACCTATGAGGAGCAGAAATTCTTATATCAGCAACTTGGGGAGATCTTCCATGAAAGCCAATTGATGCAAAGCTGATAATTAATTCGCCTGTGAAGCACAATATGTTGTGTGTTTCGGTTCGTTATGTAGCTCTAGGTTCGTGTATAGCAGCATAGCTCCCTGTACGGTGATAGAGTATTGTACTTTTCCAACCATTGTATATAACGGAGAGTGAATGGGGTTTAGGTACTTGATTCGCTCTCCGCCTATGTTGCCTTCACCGGTTATTGATTTACCCTCTACGCTAAGTCTTCCCTTTCTTTCGTTATTATTTGTGCCCTTGTAAAAAGGGAGCTGGAAAAGCTATCGTGTACATCACTTGTGTTGGCCTCGCATCAAATATTTGGAGGATGCATGGAATAGCAGAGGAAATAAGGGAATTCTGTTTCCCTTTTCTAAACCTTTTTTATGACAAGGTTCAAGCCATATTCTAAACGACTTCTGATTTTGACTTTTAGAGGCTAGTTTTTGAATGGAGTGGTTTTTTAAGATAGTTTTTATAAGCCGTTTTTAGTAGCTATTGTAGGAGCTACTTTAAATAGAATGACTTTTCAACGTGAGTGTCTTTTACTCCTTCAATCTCTCTTGCAATCAGTCTAAAGCTAATAAACTACAGCATTTTTGAACAAAGCCTCAGTCCTTATCCCTTAATTCTCTGCAGGGCTATCATAAGTAGGATATTTTTATGAGATACTGTCACACACAGGTCATTTGCCAATGTGTTATATATGTATGTTAAGGTTTTGTGTAACTGTTACAAGCAACAAACAATGGTGTATCTATGTTTCTTTTCCCAAACGATTCAGGTCGGTTTTCTGCATTGTCGATTGCTTGGTCGACATGGATGGAAATTTAGTCACAAACATATGGAAACTAATCAGGTCCAGTCGAAGACTCGGAGGAGGTCCAACGCCATATTGCCAGGCGTAGATGACTACATAACTCCCGACTTTGATCCTAATTGCTAACTAATACTGTTCTCGAACTTCATGTACAATTGGAAACATCGAAGGTAGTAAGTGAAGCACGGACATGGATTTGTGGTTGATTTCTTTCTAGTTTCAGTTCTAAAACAAAGAAACATGTCACTGTCGGTTAGGCAATTGTTAGACTCGAATTAATCGCCAAGATGTGCAATGGGGAACGGTTCTCCCTAGGGATATCCGCTCCGGACAAGCATTTTTGGACTTGTTGGTTGTTGCTATCTAGTGCTCCTTATCTGAGTAAGCATTTGTTCGCCTCTCCAAGAATTCGTGCCATATATATATATATATATATATATATATATATATATGCTCTAAAAGCTTCAGTTTCTGGAGTTACTTAGAAGATATCGGTTTTTAATTTTGATTTTTTGTTTTGCTTTATTTTTTATTTTTTCTTTTGTATTGTCCAAAAATATAACGATGTTTTTAATTTTTTCTTATTTTTCAATTAAATGATTTAGAAAAAGGTTAATAGTGACTACAGTGTAATTAACAGTCAAAAATCATAACCGAAAGCCATAGCCATAAGCTGCTTCGAGCGCCCGACTTAGCCATACTAATGCCAAAAAATCTTCTTTAACAATGCCTTTTGTTCAATGGACACAGTTCAAACACCTCTCTCTCTCTCTCTCTCTCTCTCTCTCATCATGGGAAATACCCAGGTATCTTGTTGCGTGATATGCTTTCAATTATGAGGTGTCATTGTGAGCATCTCGCGAATGGCCTTTTGATGATTTTATATAATGCCCGCTGCCATTTTATATAATTATTTAATGCAAATGGAAAAGGATTGTTATATTAAACTAGTTGAATCATAGATAAAAAAAATCATAATTCCTCATAACATCTATCCATCATCAACTGGCTTAGCCTACGCCATGCATTCGGCTTCACTGTTGCTAGGCTCCACACCAGCCCACATTGTGTCTCTACAACAGCCACCTACGCCGCACCCTCGGCTCTGCATCCAGCCAACTCCGCTACGTCCTTGTTGCGCTTTCATCATACTAACCTTAAAATCCAGTAAATATAAAAAGGAAAAGAAGTGAAAGCCACATAATTTGTTCTTTACAGATTCCAGCGGAACGTCTTTTTTAGGTTTCACTTGCACTTCTTAATTAGCATCAGTCATCTAAGCAAGATCGATCGGAGACAAGAAAAAAAATGCTTTCAATCAGAGGGGCATGGTTGGATCCCCCAGACTCCTGTGCTCTAGCAACCAATGAGATCTGCATCAAAAACATGCAAATGGCAAACACAATCAGTTCAATTCAGTTAAGATTATGTGCGTCAGGAACACAACAAATAGTGCAGCATTGGCACACGCCGGTGAGGTAAAATGTAAGACCTTTATAGGAAATAAATTGTTCGAACAGTCATATCTATGGACATAAGCACGTATGAGAACTTACCTAAGTTAGTGTTTATTTCTAAAACTTTATGGGTGGAATGAAAACTCATTGTGTGGATGTAGTCTTGAATTGGATTTGCCTAGGTGGAAGTAGCCTGGTGATTATAATAGGTGGACGTAGCCCTAGTAACAAACTAGCATATAGTGAATAGAATCATGTAACATGTGGATGGAATCTACACTGCTATTAATATTGCACATATTTACTCTCTTTAATAAAACTATGGTTTAGTTAAAATATTAAGTCATAAGAATTTCTAATTATTGTTAGTTTTCAATAATGCCTTTAGCAAATAAAAAACACAAGTCTACCTTTGTTGAATATTATATGTATGTTATTGTATTATGTGTACAGGCTTACGGAGCACGGTTATTTGTGCTCACCCCCGTTCACTAAATCTCTTAGAACCTGCAAATTAAGGTCACTATGCGTACTACAACACCCTAGGAGCCGATGGAGGAGATTAGGATAATATTTAGTAGTCTAGGCTCTTGGCCCTAGTCAGTCGTTGCCTATGGCGAGATGTGCTCTCCCTTTTGCCATTGCTTTTGCCTTATATATGCTTCTGCTTGATGTAATGTATCCATTTGACCTGATCGGCCTTAATGTAAACTTAACCTGATGCGGTCTATTTAAACTCTAATTGTAATACTGATGTATGCAGTGGTAGATCTAAGTGTTAGCTGTGGGGTCAACTGACCCTATAGATTTTTGCAATCTAGTCCTATTTCTATTGATAATCTATACTACTTAAAAAGAGGAGTTAGTGGTACGTATGTTCATTCTTCCGCTCCTCCCCTCCCCTCCTCACAACCCCGATGCGTCGATAGGCGGGCCCAGCCAAGAGCTTCCTCCAACATGCTTCTCTCTCGCATTCCTCTCTCTCCCTCTCACATCTCCTCCTCTCTCCTATCGGCCCCCGCATGAGAAATCCCCTCCTCACGTGACTGCCTCGGTCGATGACGGACGCCATCGGTGCAGGCACCACTTCCTCTCCTATCAACTCCCACACGAGATGGGCATCCCCTCCTCACGCGACCGCCTTGGTCGATAGCGGACGCCACTGGCACATGCGGCGAGTAGGCGATCTACAACGATGATGGTTTCATCTACAAGCGCCCCCACGGCCTTTACCCAGCCGACCGTGATGGCGTGACACAGTGGCGCCCTACACCCTGGTGTTGCCCCCCCCCCGAGTCTGTTCTCCAGTGCCGCCGCCACGCGCTCCTCTGCCTCTCCGCTCCCCCACTCCCTTGGCAGTTCCTCCTAGAGCCCACTCCCATCAACCCCTGGCTGCGGATTGGATGTGGGCGTGTCGGGCGTGGGAGAAGTGGGCTGGTGTAAGTTCAAACTCCATTAAGTTGATTTTGGTGATAATGATAAATCTAATTGTGAGACTAACTTGTTTATTGATTACGATATTGCTTAGTCTTATTTGGATAAAAAAGGTGAAAATCATAAGAGATATGCATTTAATATCACATTCTTATATCTTATTGCATTCCTCGGATCTAAAATATAGATTGAACTCCATAAATAGTCAAACTTAAATATGTGCATATGTTTTCATTATACATTCTTGTATGCACACATTTAGGAGAGTTTACTTTATATTTTGTGGTTTTATTTTTATTGATCCATGATCGCTTTCCACATATTAAAATTTTTTACTTTGAAATATATCCCTTGAGTATATAAATAGTTTGTGTAGTTCATATATACTCATAATCTGATTTTCATCTAGTTTCTCCATTATGTGTTAATGGTTGGATAATCAATGATAACCGGATGTGTAAGTTTTGCTAGCAATTAACCTAAAAAATAAACACTCACACTTAAATAAGTTAATTGTTTAAGAAGCTTATCTTAGAGTATGCAATTATTGTGTACATGTTGTATACTCAAAAATCAATCTTTATCTCATTATTTGTTGAGATTGTCATGAATTACCAAAAAAAAGGAAGATTGTGGAATCTAGTCCCTCCATTAGGAGTTAATGGTGAAGTTTTGGTAATCAGCGACAATTGATTTATGGAATAAAATTTTCATGAGTTGGATGAATAGGTTGGGTTCCACAAAAGAGGATGACTTGGGATGACTTCATGTGTTGAAGATCATTTAGTCAAGTGAAGGATGCATCATGAATAGATGCATGTCCAAGAGGAGATGACTATGAGTTGATCATCAAGTCAAGCAAAGGGTACATCATGTGTTGATGTATATTAAGACAATGACTCAAGGCAAAAGTATGGCTAACTAGGGTTAAGAATATGTTCCTAATCTTTTATCGGTCTTGGTATTTGGTTGAAAGACTAGATTGTTAATATATGTTACCGTACTATTAAGATGGGTCATGTCTAGTAGTTTGAGTCTCATCATATCTTGATAGATCAACCTCACTTACTTTAGCTCTCTGTAGCATGATGTTTATATTTGTGAATGTGTTTTACAAATTGTTGAGGCTCATGTGTTGATTCCTTGTAATATAGGACTATATATTACAAAAGTATTTTGCAAGTATTTGAAGTCCATATTTCCTACTCCTTGTGGTATGAAGCTTATGTTTGTAAATGTGTTTTGCAAATGGTTGAAGGCCATATATAATCCTTGTGTCATGATTCCAAAATTGTGAATGTATTTTACAACTTGTTAGGAATCATGGTTAATCCTTGTGTGCATAGTACTATAGTTTGCAAATGTGTTTTGCAAAATTTGTTGAAGTATATGCACTTCTCAAAAAATCAAAACTATCGTAGTGTATTGTGTAATACTACCACTAGTTGGAACCACCGGCATTGTAATCATGGAACTACCACATTCGTTGGTGGTTGGAAGACCTGTGTGGTTGAGAACCACGTGGTCGAACCATCGTGATTGAACCAATGTGGTCGAATCAGCGTTGTCAAGCCTACATGGTTAAACCAATGTGGTTGAAGATCAGTGTGATCGAATCAGCGTGGTTGAGCCAACGTGGTCAAACCAACGAGGTCGATGATCTGTGTGGTCGAAGATCGACATGGTCGAACCAGCATGGTCGAACCAATGTGGTTGAACAGACGTTATTGAAACAACATGGTCGAAGATCGACGTGGTGATTGGAGCTTTGTGTGATCGAAGATTGACATGGTCGAAGATCAACATGGTCGACGTGGTCAAGACCTGAATGGTCGAAGCCAACGTGGTCAGAGATCGGCGTAGGCAGAGACCTGTGTGGTCGAACCGGACAACATAGTCGGAGATTATTGTGGTTGGAGAGCTGTGTGGTCAAACCGAACAACGTAGTTGGAGACCAGCGTGGTCAAAGATCAAAGTGGTCCGATCAGTTCTGTGTGAGTAGTCCGATCAGCTTACTGTACTACTGGTTCTGTGTGAGCGGTACTTTCAAATTGCGGAACTATCATTTGTGTAGTGGTATGTTTTTTTCAAGAGAGACACCTTCATGGGAGCCTTCTCATTCCTGTGTAAATCGGTAGTTCCGCACGAGTGTAGCGGTACTTCCGATGATCGGTAGTACCGAACTTTATGTGTCAGAACTACCGAAATTGTCTGTAACAACTACTTTTTTGACCGTTGTAGGGGGAGCGAAAGTATCGGTCTTAAGCCAGCGATACTTCCAAAAATCATGTTTTTAGAGGTTTTGCTTCCAATGGCTAGTTTTTTTTGGTGTGGGTATATATATATACTCCCTTGTGGTCGGTTGGAGATAGGCTTGCTGCATCTTTTGATACTCTCTTGAGCTAGTGTGAGGTCCTCATCTCAATTGTACATGTGTTGCTCCTTGTAAGTAAGGAGGAAGGTTCTAGATTGCATATGTTGCGTCTAGACGTGGATTTAGTATCTATTCAAGATTGAACATGGTGAGAGTTAAGAGATGGGCTTGACTTATTACTCTTGGAGGTTGCTGACTCCTAGACGGTGTTGGAGGCGTCGTGCGTGGTGATCTTCTTAAAGAAGGTTGTGAGAAGACTTGACAAAGTGTGAAGATTGGAACTCGTTTACCCGGAGCGGGAAAGAGCTACCACTAGTGGATTGAGGTGTTTGGATTAATTTGTGGAGCTGGTCCAATTTATTTGGGCTTACCTCAACATGGACTAGGGGAGACCGACAAGCCTCCGAACACCACGGTAAAAAGTAACCGTGTTAATTATGGTTTGTTTTCTTATGCTCAATTTACATTCAAGAAATTTATATTTATATAATTAATTGATTGCTTGTTATCCTAGTATTGCAAACCTTGATATAGACTTAGGGTATTGGTGCACTTAGGGTGAACATAATTGATTTAATCTTTATTTGTGATAAACTGTATTGAGTTAAGCTCCCGCATTGTATACTTAAGTTAGCCAAATAATTGTAATAATTGTAATGTATCAGAGAATTAATAGTTGAATAAATAAATAAAGCATGAAAAACAAAAAATAAGAGAAAGGAAAGGAAATTATTCAGCCTGTTTCGGCCCATTCGACCCAGACGCAGCCAGCCTCAAACCCCTAACCCTAATCTTATCTTCCCCCTTACTCCTTGTCTCCCCCCATTTCCTCTCCACCTGGCTACCACTCTCCTCTCCTTCCCCTCCCTCTCTCTCTCTTTCTCTCAACAGGCACTGCCCTTAGATCAACCGATGTCGATGGCCATCCCTACCGCCAACGGCCTCCCCCACCTCCCCTGGTCTCCTCCTTCCCTCCCTTTGCCATCACCACCCTTCTCTTTCCTCTCTCTTCGGTTGAGTTGCCTCCAAATCTGCTATCACCGGTGGCTTTCCTAGCTGTTAGTGGCCTCCTCGAGCTGGCCTTCGGCCTACTTCATCTCACTGCCAGCTTCTTCCTCCCCCTCTTATCCCCTATCTCGTCCTCTCTCCCCTGGGCACCATTGGCCTGACACCACCAGATCTGACACCTCCTCACCGCTGGCCACCCTCTCATCTCTATCTCACTCCCCTATCCCCTTCCCTTGCACTGCCGACTCGATCGACAAGTGTCGGTGACCTCCACCGCCGTTGGCCTTCTTCTCAGCCCCCGGGGCCTTACCGTCACCTCCACCAACGATGGTCAGCACAGGCTCGCTGATGCCTTCCCCGACGGCTATCGTCACTGTGTCTGTGACCGCCCTTTGGCCCCTGACGTCGCCCCCATGCGACGTCAACCTGTGGCCTTGTGGTTGCACCGGCGTCGTCCGACCCAAGTCAACCACCGTACCCTCAACGATGGCCTTCCCTTCCTCTTCCTCACGAGCTAAGTGACACCCCTACCGGCTCTATATCCTTCCCTAAGCTCGCTGGTGCCAGATGTAATCTTTCACGAGCTTGCCAACGTGGTTATGGCTTCCATCAAGCTATTCAGCGTGGATCCGTGCTTCTCCATGCTCCTAAGCTCATCTGCTAGGCTTAGGAGAGGGAGGGGTGCTTGGGGAGAGGATAGGATGGCGGTGCTGAGCAGGAGAGAGCCAGGGACTTGGGAGGCATTGGGGTGGGGTGATGACAGTTAGGGCCTACCTATCAGCACGTGTGGAATGGGGAGGTAGAGGCAGATGAACCACCACCACCACCGGATCAAGAGTGGAGGAATGGGGGCGCGTCCACACATGTGGTGGGCTGACTCACCAACTCTTTCTAGATGGTATTACGTGTCATTATTTTTAACTTTAAGAGGTGTTTTTCTATGGAGAGAACAAACAATGACCACCAACTTCTATTTTTATAATAGTAAAGATAACTATTAGATACTCCAAAGTGAGTTCCATAAAAACTTTCACGAAAGTCTACTTTTTATAGCATAATTCGTGTATATACTCCTTTTATATATAGAAAAGGATATATACAAAAAAAGACTCTGATGAAAATTTTTCAACCAAGTCGTATTGGAGTATCTTATAATTAATATTTAAGTATACCGAAAGCGATAAAGAGGTATAACACGTTTGTTTAAGTGATATATTAGAAGGTGAGAGTAAGTACACAAGTTTCCTGATATTAAAAGGGTAAGTAGCATGCAAATAAGCTGAATATTATTCCATAAAATGTGAATGGACACAAGTTTCCAAATAGTAAATCAACAGTTTGAATTGAACTTCAGATATGAAGTCAGTTGCTTGCATATTTGTCATTCTGCAAAATGATGTAAAAAAAGAAGACTATATATGACTTGGTTACTGGACTGCTGATGTGTAGGGAACAAACAAATAACTCCACCAACAATAATGAATTGAAATCTGAAACCATCAAATTATCTCTTAAATCACAGCATGCAATATTCAGTAGAAGTATCAAGGATGTCACCTTTGCGGCAGAAACAGCAGCTTCACCGATATGAGACCGAAACTCAGTGGTCCCATTTGGCTGCAGAGAAAATATAAACAGAAAAGTGAAGTTGTTATTTTTATTCAAAGAAAATTCAGGGCATTAACCAGTAATAAAGCCTTACAGATGGAGCTTCCTCGGTAATCTTCTAATGCCTTCTTTGTAGACTGCAGCCTCTCGTACAAGTGAATTACATTTCCATGTTAGGTCTCCAAATACCTTCACATATTGAAATAGCGCCACATAAAACAACAGACTGACATAGGACTACTGCAGGTATATGATTTAAAAAATGACTTTGGCAGGACTGAAATCCTTGAATGTTACCTGGACTTCTATATGTCTGGGTTGAGTAACATACTTCTTAATCAATAGTGTGTTTATGCTAAATGATGCTGTAGCTTCCCGTTGAGAGCTCAGTACATAAACCACAAAGTCATCAGGCCCTTGAACAATTCTCTTCCCCTTAAAAAAAGATGCAAAAAACAGGGTGAAGAAGGAAAGACTGGTAGGTACGAGTGACATTATAAATGCACACATAAAATCGGTCATGCGACCCACACACAAAAGGAAACGCAGCCCGGGCGAAAAAGAAAAAAATGAGCATACAATTCCATAAAAAAGTATGTTCCATATGGCCATAATGGATTATACTCAATCAACTACAGTGCAAATTTCTCTTTGATAATAAAAATGAAAACAAACAATGAAGAACTCCAATGTTATATGCAATTGCTAATTACAACAAGCATTTCCCTCGTGTGTGAGACATTTCAGCATACCTTGCCCCCTCCTCCATGGGTGGGCTTGATCAAAGTTGGATACCCAATCCTATCAGCTTCAAGTCTTAACAACTCAATGCTTGTTCAGCCCCATGGTAGCCTGGAACGAGAGGTACGTTGTAACGCCCCCGTTTTAGGGAATAGGGACATCGTACCACCCACAACAGCCTAGAAGTTCAGTTGCGAATAGAAAGAATATCATGCCTACTCAACGAACCGTTAAAAGAAGTTAATTTGATTAAAATAAGACCTAATGGCCAACTTTAGTAACAATACGGGTGTCTAAGGCCAAAACTTAACTTACATGCAGAAGAGCTGAAGAAAATTCCACAGGAAAGCTTGAGTGCAGACGTAACCCTAATACGAAAACTTGCAGCATCCTCTTTTCCTCTAGTATCTGTTGTGATGGAGACATTGCAAGGCTGAGTACTAACAAGTGTACTTAGCAAATTACATGGAGAAATGTTGTATAGCTAATTGCCAGGATTCTCAAGTGAAAGGAGATGCAAATTTTATTTGTTAACATTTTTAAGCATAAAAGAATAATCACTACTTAAATATATGGGGTTCCAAAACTTGATTAACAGACCTCAGCATTTTCCAACTCATTCCCAAATTTACTTATGCCTTGTTGTTGGAATCACCCATGGACATAGCTTTTTTACTGGAAGCACGGCGTATTCGAGATACTATTGTGATTCCTCCGTAGAGTTACCTAGCTTTACCCACAAGAATTTCTTAACCCTCATGACTGAGTTAAGAAAATAAGGTCGTTTTACTACTCATCTCTTTATATAGGCTCTACCCGGTAGACCTCCAACTCGGACCCGGGTATCCGCTGACATGGCCAGATATCTTTTGCCCGTCTTGAGAGGAATCTACCGTTGTTCAGTATGGTTTTACCTGTTTCCATACTAACTCTCCTGTACTCCTGTAGAGATTCAATCGATTTGAGCAGCTACTAACCAGGTTTGACAAGTCAAATCTTGTAGTTGGACGATCACTATGTTCTTTGCTCAGAATAAGGTCATCCTTACTTTTTCCAACTTTACCATCACTTTACTAGCCTTCACCCTAGGGTAAGGTCGTAGACAAAAGTCACTCAGTGGCTTTCCACTAGACCCCCTTACCCTAGAGCTAGTTTAGCATCTCTACCGGCCAAATGCCAAGTACTTAGCAGCATTATCCAACCAACACATGGTTCTCATGATAATCGATTCTCAAAAACACTTTTACAAAAATTACTGGCAAAAAGACATGTTAAACAGTAGTATGATATAGTTGAGTTTCCTACACTACTAAGGTTATTTAAATAGTAAATTTAGTATTACTAAGTCTTGTCAAGGTGAATATGGCCATCAAAGTAAACATGACTTTTTCAGTTGTAGGATGTAACTAGATATCATGTCATTCAAAACATTTATTGCACATAAAATATCAACGCACAAATACATGATAATGAAAATACTGATAAATAAATAATAAACAAAATGTAGGTTCAACATGATCAAAAACATGTGACTTACCTCCTTCCTGTTGTTCTTGGTCTTCTCTGTCGACTTCAAGCTTGCTTCGTTTGCCTTTGCTGCTCTTCAGTTGACCAACTCGCTTGATCCGATCACTAGCACAGAAAACATAGTCAAACAAGTTCCTGCCTTGCAGAATGCAAGCTGGGAACAAAATGCAATGAAAAACAAGAAAAGACATAAAAGGAAATGGGTTGGGTGGTTGGAGTTTAGCAATGCTTGGTTGGCTGATATGGCTAGAATTGGATTAGATAGGTTCAGGACGATAAAAAAGGTTATATATGTGTTGGACAAATTTTGAAAATGGAAGATAGACTTTTAGAAATGGATGATTGATTTTTGAATTGGGTGAGTTTAGGTTTCACCGAGATTTGATTTTACAAAACGGAGGTCGGAAATGGATTCATGGGGTCGAAACGGTCAAAACAGGGTATTTTTGCGAATTCGGATTCAGATGAACAGTAATGGGTTTGACACTATTCATCGCGGATCGGGTAACTACAGTATCGGGTTCAAACAGTAGCTAATCAGATTTTTCGGTTGAACAATGCTCAACAGTATCGGGCTCGGCCCAAATGCGCGCAAGCAACTCAGCCCAACTGGCGCGCACGCGGACTGTTGATGGCGACGCGGACGGATGAGATTGAGCCACACCGTCGTCGTCTACCTCCATCTCTTCCTCCTGGCGCTACAGGGCGGCCGAATAGAGCAACGGTGGTGGCAGCCAATTGAGCGCCGGCGAAGGTCGCCGATGGAAACAAAGTCACCTACAGTTTCCTCAGGGTCTTAGGGTTCCATTTTCGAGGTTGGCCGAACTTGAGGGGCGACGATTTTGGCCAACGGCGAGGGAAGGCGGCACGGGTCAGGGCATGACACAAGGCAACTCCGATGGACTTCCGGTGAGTTGCTAGGGTTTTTAACCACCTAAGGGACAAGGCAAACTCGGTAGCAGAAGCGGCTTAGGTTGGGATAGCTCAAGTTGAGCTGTCCACGGTGAGGTCCCTTCCGCCGGCAAGGGCTCACGCCGCCAGAGCTCTAGAGCTACGCTCGAGCTAAGGCAAGCTCAATAGTGAAATCAGGATGCTTTGGGGATGCTAAGGACCAAGGCAATTGAATTTCTATTGAGAAATGAAGGAGATTGCAGAAAGGGCTTACCGGCGCAGGGGAAAGAAATGGCGGCAGTATAGGGCGACGGTAGACGATTGGGTGGTTTGGTGAGGTACTAGAGGTGTTTTCCAAGCAACTTGGGTGCTCGGCTGGGCTAAGAAGTGGGAGGATGGCGGTGGGAACAGTAGGACGGTTCGGCGTTTTCGCGCGTGCGGAAGGAGCGAGGCAGTTGAGAGCCTGCCATCGCGCAGGGGTGCAGGGTGAGGTGGCACTGGTTTCCTGCAAGCATTGACAGGGAGTGAACTTGCGGTACGGCGCAGACACGTGCGATGACTGGGTGAGTCAGTGAGCCGCAACAGAAGAGTGCGAGCGCGCAAGGAGCGACGTGCGGAGCAAGAAGAGGAACGGAGCTAGGGACTACCAGGTGGGGTCGCGAGCGGAGGCTGGTGTGAATGCATGGGTGGAGGCGGCCGCAACTCTGGGCGGCGAGAGCACGCCACGTGGAAGCGGCTGAGCAGAGAGGCGGTGGAGAGGCAGCTGCACGCGGAGGCGCCAACGAAGAGGGGAAGCGGGAAGCCAAAAGAGGAAAGCGCATTCTCAAGGGGCTTTGCCAGAAAGGGAAAGAAATCCGAATTCAAAAGAAATTCAAGAAAACTTTCAAAATTTTAAAATTTTTTGGGTTGTTTCATACGCCAGCAGCACCCATGTTCCTCTTAGATGCACTATTTTTAGAAGTACATAGTCCGCACCCATGGTCCTCTTATATGCACAATTTTTAAAAGTACATAGTCCTTAGAATGCATTTTTGCACACCAAAGGAAACATAATCTTCAAGCAAACCAGACGTCAACAGGATATTTACCTCTCATCACCCATAATGCACTATTTTGAAAGTACATAGTGCACCTAGAATGCACGTCAGTATAACAGCATATGCACCTACTTCCCAAATCCAAATTGCAATCTCTTGACTTGCACACATCCACTGGAAGGCACTTCTCCGTAAAATTAACTAACCATGGAAGGCATTAACCAGAGATAAACGTGGCAAATTACACAGCTCCACAAATATTCAGAAACTAAACGCTACTCATTTTAAGCTACGGCTGCCAAAAAGGCATTTTGTCCAACACGTTAACGGCATAGCATTGCCCTCACCTCTCACCTTATTAACTTCACACAGCGAGCTTGCACGCTTCTAATTTAATAGCTGGGCATTGCCAAGAGAAAAAAAATAACGAAGGCTATTGCATCCTCATGTAGGGTTAGTACCTTCTTGCGGAGGCAGACATGGCGGGCAATGCGGTCGGCCTAGGGCGTGGACACCTTGACCTTGACGACAACGACCAGGGTGCCCCACCGCGCTATGGAGGGCAAGGGCATGGAGATGATCAGCAGAAGTACGCCGAGGTTGCCGTACACCAACGCTGTGAAGGCGCGAAGAAGTGGGTGCCGGCGAGGTGAGCACCGTTCACTTGTGCTATGTTGCTCTTCACCTGCCTTCATTGGCTTGCTGGTTTTGATGGCCAGCCCGACTGCCATGCGACCCGCCTTGTCGCCTTGCCTCTAGTCCTTCTTAATCCACTCCATCGCCTCCTCCTGGCTAGTCACCGTGCCCACTTGTGCCGCTGACCCACACGCCCAGTGGCGGAGCGCTCGATAGGGCAAGCCCTGACTTGAGCCAGGGCTTGATTTTTTCAGCAACCCCTATATACCCCCATCGCCTCCTCCACCTCCGCTCCACCCGCCGTCTCCCCTCGCCTCTCGCGCGCTCCGATTCCTTGAACTCGCGCCGCCTCGACTTCCCCCTCGCCTCCTCCACTCCGCTCCACCCGCCCTCCCCTCGCCCCTCTCGCCGACTCGCCGCGCGGCGGGGGGCCGTCGGTGAGGTTGGAGAAGCCGGTGTGCAGGAACTGCGCGACGGCGGGGTTCGGGTGGGCGGCGAGGAGGCCGAGGAGGTGAGGCGGAAGTGGCGGGTCGAGTGGGCATGGCGAGGCGGTGGAGAGGCGGCGGGAGGGGGAAGCAGCGGGGCGGGGTGGTGGTCGCTTGGCAGTGGCGGACTCGCCCTCCGCCACGCGCTCCCGCTTGGCGCCTTCCACCGCAGCACCCTCGTCGCCTTCTACTTCCGGCACCGCTCTCTCACCGCCGCGCTCCACCTGTTCGACGCAATGCCCGACCGGACCCCTCCCTCCTGGTACACCGCTCTCCCACCTTGATCTGGAAACTGGCTTGCTTTCGATCCGCCCCACCTCATTTTTTTTCGTCCTCCGCCACTGCACACGCCTCTACACCGATGCTCATCCCCTCCTCGCCAGCCTCACCGACGCCCTAACCCTAACTCTTCCCCCGAACAACGCCTCACGCCGCGCGACTATAACAAACAACGAGAAATATGAACCTAAGAAATGTCACGAGAAAAAGGAGAGTGGGACTTATATGGTCTTATTTATCGTCTTACAATCGACTACTACATGAGAGATGATCTAATTCTTTATATTTTTTTTTCTTCTTTATATCACCTCATATTTTATGTAACAATATTTATAGATAATTAAAATTGCAGCATTATGGACGGTCTAATGCAATTTCCGATGTCGCCAAATCACGCCCGGTCAAACGGTGTCAGCGTGACACCCAGTGGGAGGCCAACTCGAACCGCATTAGCTCACGGAATACATGCGACAAGTGGCGTCCTCCTATATATAGGGTAACTACACAAACGACTCTCAATCAAGAACCCACCTCTAAAGCATTAAGCAGCGCTTTTCGTCAGACTGATCTCTCCCCGTCACGGCGCCGTACACTTGTTCCAGGAGAGGTGATTTTTTCCCCTCTCTATTTCGGTGAGGCGTGTTTCTTCTCAGATTTTTCGTAGGCTTGGAGTAGGCAGTTGATTCATTGGGTGGGGGCAATCTCTGTGGGTTTTGATCGGAATTTGGTTGTTGTATTTTGGGAAAAGGCCCGTGCTTTCTTGAAATCTGCGTGATTTTAGCACTTGCCGTTGGGATCATCTTGTCGCTGCGAGGGCTTGTTGGGCTCGTCGAATTGGAAGCGAGATTATTGTGCCGCTGGGTCGTGGGTGTTTGGGGGGGAGAGATGGCGCGCAATGCGGTGGAGAAGGCGACGTCCATCGACGCGCAACTGCGGTTGCTGGCGCCCAAGAAGCTCTCCGAGGACGACAAGCTGGTGGAGTACGACGCGCTCCTCCTCGACCGCTTCCTCGACATCCTCCAGGACCTGCACGGGGAGGACATCAGGGAGACGGTAATGCTATCCCGATTGCTTTACGCCATGCTGCTGTTTTTCTTCTTTTCAGTACTGCATATTGATTTAGGTTGCGAATATCATCATGGTTGTGCTCGGGATCGGTTTGTGTGTGCTGCACGCACGGATTGCGAAAGCAGACAAACCAAAGATGGTATTTTGAGCTTTATGGGTTTCACTGATCCTGTTTCCTGGATTACCCCTCCCTTTTTAATTCAGTTTAGCATTTTAGGGAGTAGATTACCATGATTTTCAAAATTAGTGGGTGTGCCATGATGTGTGGATCACTTATGCTGTCGTTGCGGCTTTTTTATAATATCTTGTAGAATTATGCCCCATTATTGTAGGTATGAAATCTTGGCTTCACTGACTTTCATTATTTTATTTAACCTTTTTGTTGTTGCTGATATGAGGAAGTTTGTGAATACTGATTACAATGTATTGCGTTCTTTTAATAATCACTACCCAGTTAGGCAGTGCTATAGACCTATAACCTGACAACATTTTTGCTCTTCCCATTGAGTATTTTGGACATGTCTTAGCTATCTCATACTGTGCTGAAAGTTTGATGAAATGGCTTGATTTGTGTGGATCATTTCGTTACTATCAGTAGGAGTTCAATGCACATTTGGAGTCTACTGGTCTCTGCAGTACTAACTTTTTTTTCTTGTATGTAATATTCATGTCCAAGTTTCCCGGCTGATTTGGTTTTTACATTTGCATATTCCTGTTTTACCTAGATTATTACAAAGCATTCTTACTGTGTTCTTTAACTTAGACAACAGTCAGTAATGATATCATTTTTGGAATGCTAAGAAGTTTCTTTTACTAAAACATATAAAATGAGAAAAAATTTGCACTTCTATGGGTGTATGTAGGTTCAAGAATGCTATGAGTTAGCTGCTGAGTATGAAAGTAAGCTTGATCCCAAACAGCTGGATGAGATTGGGAATGTGTTGACCCGCTTGGATCCTGGAGACTCCATCATGATAACCAAGTCATTCTCACACATGCTTATCCTGGCAAACTTGGCTGAGGAGGTCCAGATTGCATATCGTAGGAGGATAAAACTGAAGAAGGGTGATTTTGCTGATGAAAACTCTGCAACAACTGAATCAGACATCGAGGAGACCCTAAAGAGGCTCGTTGGTCAGCTAAAGAAGTCCCCTATGGAAGTATTTGATGCTCTCAAGAATCAAACTGTCGACCTGGTCCTGACAGCACATCCAACTCAGTCAGTCAGGAGGTCACTGCTCCAAAAGCATGGCAGGTTAGGTTTCAAATTTACACAATTATTGGATGTAATAAGATGAAATTTGTGAAATAAAAATTGAAACATTGATTCGCTGCGACCTAGCATTGTGTTAAATATAATATTTGTGCACTGCACTAGAGAAATGTAGTTTACTAACATGAATGTTTTATGGATGCAAGGGTTGTTGGATTTGACAGTGTTATCCCATAAATATTGAAGAAAATGTAAGATTTTTCACTTTTCTATGTGCAGGATAAGAACCTGTTTAACACAACTTTATGCAAAGGACATCACTCCAGATGAGAAGCAGGAACTTGATGAGGCACTTCAGAGAGAGGTAATTTCCTCTTTGTAGGAACTTGGATATGAGTGTCGTAAAACGTCTCTAGTTCTTATTCATTGATCAGTGGTTTGTATGATTCTAATATCCTATATCATTTCTTATCTTCAGATTCAAGCTGCCTTTAGAACTGATGAAATCCGGCGGGCACCTCCTACTCCACAGGATGAAATGCGTGCTGGAATGAGTTATTTTCATGAAACAATATGGAAGGGTGTACCCAAGTTCTTACGTAGGGTTGATACTGCTCTTAAGAACATTGGCATAAATGAGCGAGTGCCTTATAATGCCCCTCTTATTCAATTTTCTTCTTGGATGGGTGGAGACCGTGATGGTATATGACATCTCTCACATCTTGTTTGCAACATATTGAGTTAGTTGGGCAAATATGGTTCTAACATTGTGGATGGCAGGGAATCCAAGAGTCACACCAGAGGTTACAAGGGATGTATGCCTGTTGGCTAGAACGATGGCTGCTAACTTATATTATGCACAGATAGAGGATCTGATGTTTGAGGTGAAAAGAAAAGGATTTACTATTCAAAGAAATACTGGATTGATATTTTAGTCTCACAACATTTTGATCACTTGCAGTTATCTATGTGGCGCTGCAGTGATGAACTACGTGTAAAAGCTGATAAGTTACACCATTCCTCAAAGAAAGACACAACAAAGCACTACATAGGTACATATGGCATGATGATAGTTTTTGTCCTACATGTCATTCGCCTGTTCTATTATAAGCAGCCTTTTTTATCATCCACTACCAAATATTTGACCAAATTAGTCGTGAACCTGTGCACTATAAATTTTAATCTACTTTTACACCTGTTACCATTAATTATCACTGTGGATCCTTATAAGATTTGGAATCTTTTTTTGCACCATTTAAATCAGAACATGGATTGGAATAAAACCATGAAAAAATGTTATTCCTACGCAATTATTATGGGAATCCTTTTTGCCTTTTTTAATTGGTGTGGTAATTTTTGGATTTTTCTCCTTCATCGGTTAAGGTAGGAACCTCTTTAGAGCCTACTACATAAAGATTGGTTCCAACCATTCCTTTGTTAGTTCTATTGTGTTATTTTCCTTGCCTTCTCTACAGCTTTGATGAATTAGGTGAAGTCAAATGCATGCTGACATGCTTCTCTTGAATGCAGAGTTCTGGAAACAAGTTCCTCCAAGTGAACCGTATCGTGTAATATTGAGTGACGTCAGAGATAAACTGTACAATACACGTGAACGATCACGCCATTTATTAGCCAGTGGATTTTCTGAAATTCCCGATGAAGCAACCTTCACTGATGTTGAGCAGGTATCTAATGTCCAGGCTAAGATACAGAAAGTTGCTTACTACCTTATAAGCTTATACTTTTAACACTCTGTTAAGATAGGATGCTACCGTACATATGTTACAGGTTCGAACTTGTCAAAGATATGTAACATCAGAGTTTTTTATTTGTCTTATATTTTACCATTTTTATTTATTTTGTACTTTTGCAGTTCCTGGAGCCTCTTGAGCTCTGTTACAGATCTCTCTGTGCCTGTGGTGATCGCTCTATTGCAGATGGCAGTCTTCTTGACTTCTTGCGGCAAGTGTCTACATTTGGACTATCCCTTGTTAGACTTGATATCAGGCAAGAATCTGACCGACACACTGATGTTATGGATGCCATAACTAACTACCTTGGAATTGGATCATATCATGAATGGCCAGAGGAGAAACGCCAAGAATGGCTACTCTCAGAACTCAATGGAAAAAGGCCGTTATTTGGTCCTGATCTTCCCAAGACAGACCAAATTGCTGAAGTTTTAGATACTTTTCATGTGTTAGCTGAACTTCCCTCTGATAGTTTCGGTGCATATGTAATATCCATGGCAACTGCTCCTTCAGATGTTCTAGCAGTCGAGCTTTTGCAGCGTGAATGTCATGTGAAAAAGCCACTGAGAGTTGTGCCATTGTTTGAAAAACTAGCAGATCTTGAAGCAGCACCTGCAGCTCTAGCCCGGCTTTTCTCCGTTGAGTGGTACAGAAACAGGATCAATGGAAAGCAGGAAGTAATGATTGGGTATTCGGATTCTGGGAAGGATGCCGGTCGTTTCTCTGCTGCTTGGCAACTGTACAAAGCTCAGGAGGAGCTTATTAAGGTTGCTAAGTTGTTTGGGGTTAAGTTGACTATGTTTCATGGACGAGGGGGAACTGTTGGAAGAGGTGGGGGTCCTACCCATCTTGCTATACTGTCACAACCTCCAGAGACTATTCATGGATCACTTCGGGTAACTGTTCAAGGTGAAGTGATTGAGCAGTCCTTTGGAGAGGAGCATTTGTGCTTTAGAACGCTTCAACGTTTTACAGCTGCTACTCTTGAACATGGTATGCATCCACCAATTTCACCAAAACCAGAATGGCGCGCTTTAATGGATGAAATGGCTGTTGTTGCCACAGAAGAATACCGATCCATTGTCTTCCAAGAACCACGATTTGTTGAATATTTCCGCCTTGTAAGTCTTCACTCTTCTTTGTGTTCTTTTTTTAACGCCTTCATTTTTCTTTTTCTCGCAAAATTCTGTTCTACGTTTTTTTAAGAAAATTGTATCCTAGCTTGTATTTAGTGCGAGAAGTTTTGCTGCTGTTATTGTGAAGCGGGAACTCAGCTAGCTTATTGTGAAGGTTAAGATATAATACCACATCAATCAACGTATTCTCCTGCCTTGTATTTCAATCGTTTGCTACAAAAATTAAGAAAGTTAGCTTAGTACACTCTGTGGTACTCCTTCAAATATGTATTCTTTTGCTAATGATTGTTCTAGTGGTGTGCATAGCTAATCCCAATTTTGCAACTTTGCTGTCAAATAGGCAACACCAGAGTTGGAATATGGTAGGATGAACATTGGAAGTAGGCCATCAAAACGAAAGCCAAGTGGAGGCATTGAATCACTACGTGCAATTCCTTGGATCTTTGCTTGGACACAGACTCGATTCCACCTACCAGTGTGGCTTGGTTTTGGTGCGGCATTCAAGTATGTCTTGCAAAAGGATATACGAAATCTTCAAACCCTTCAGGAGATGTACAACGAGTGGCCATTTTTCAGGGTTACAATAGACTTGGTTGAGATGGTGTTTGCCAAGGGTGATCCTGGTATAGCAGCTTTGTATGACAAATTGCTAGTTTCTGATGATTTGTGGCCATTCGGTGAGCGTCTTAGAGCAAACTATGAAGAAACAAAGCGACTTCTTCTACAGGTGATTGTGTTAAGACCTTTATGCATTCATTTTTTGAAACCAACTTTATGTATTCATTACTATGTGCAATAATTGCATGTTTATTTTGTGATGCCTCTAACCATTGACACTTACCAAATTTGTACATCGTGCATTTGTGTGACTAATGATTAGGTGATTTTCTATCTAATGGCAATAAACTTACGCAAGTGACATTTGGAAAAAAGTTATACAAACATATATCCAGATATGGTCGATAAATAAATGGAAAATTATACCATACTCATAGTTGGTCCTGATCACAGGATTTTTGTTATATCTTCTCACCCACTGCAATGTGATCGTGAAATTCAGGTTGCTGGCCACAAAGATCTCCTGGAGGGCGATCCTTACTTGAGACAGATACTGCGCCTCCGTGATTCTTACATCACAGCACTGAATGTTTGCCAAGCTTACACACTGAAGCGTATCAGGGACCCTAGCTTCCATGTAAGCCCCCGACCTCATCTGTCGAAGGAGATAATGGGCTCAGGGCAGTCAGCTGCGGAGCTCGTGAATCTTAACACAACAAGCGAGTACGCCCCAGGGCTCGAGGATACTCTCATCCTAACCATGAAGGGCATTGCTGCTGGTATGCAGAACACCGGCTGAAGTAGAAGAATGAATGTGTTCTTATGTGAGCTGTTGTGTTTATAGTACTTGGGGTAGTATGATGCTTTTGGTGCGTTGTCTTTTATCGTCTGAACCAGTAAACCAAGATGACGATTTGGTGACCAGGTTTACCAGTAACCTCTAGTAGATATTTAAGCTGGCTCCGAAAATTTTGTTTTGTGTGATTTTTTTTATCAAATTTAGAAGAAATTTTTGCTGAAATTTGTTTCAAAATTTTCAACCAATTTTCGGCTGGTTATTGGCGATAATCGGCTGATATGAATTTAAATTTCAAATTTTGTTTGAATTTTTTGGACCAAATTTTTCAAAAAACCAAAAATCAGTCGAACCGAACTTACCGACCCCCTCCGGTAAAAAATAAAAACCGGTAATACGAAGCGTGATGGTGACATGGCTATTCACAGTGTAAGCGATGATAGGCCAATCCATGGATATTGCATGTTTGGCATGTTATTTTAGCATATCGAGCCCATCTTTGTTCATCCGTTAGTCTTGTCACTCGTACCCAACCTTGCGTTTTCTTGCATTACTTAGGGATTAATTGATATAGATGTGGTTTATAATTTTTGGTTAAATTTTTTGAATTTTAACTGTTTGCGACAGAGATTACAGACATATATACTCACTTACGGTTTTAGATAGTATAGATGTTGAGCTTTTAACATGACTACAATTAACTTATAGACCTTATTTTGAAAAAAATATTTCGTTTAAAAGTTAGATACTATAACAAAAATCAAAAGGTGATTTTAAAAGCTATTTCAAATAGGTCCTTATTTTCATGTCATGCGTGGGCCTCAGCTCAGTAGCTTGCACATGGAATCGCTAAATGCTTAGGTCAAAGAGTCTCGCTAGTACCTGGAAGGCTGGAACCGCTGCTATGGTGCTCACCTCGTTCGGTGGATGATACTTGTACTCCCGGCCGACCTGCCACCATGCCCTCTCCAAGCAGTCGCGTGGCACGCGCACTTGTGCTATTGCAATCAGCACCTCCTCAGCCGGTCGCGACTGTGCTCAACTGTCGCTGAGCCTCCCTTAGGGACGCGCGGCTGATGTAGCCAGGGGAGCACGTGGCGCGGGCCTTGGAAGCGACAACCTGGAGCCTAAATGGACTTTGTCCGCGGTGTGGCGGGTACTCCTTGCGCAGTCGTGTCGTGCCGACTGCCCGGCAAGAATGCAGCACACGCGCCTCGTGCGGCAACAAGCCAAACAAGTGGGCAGCTCTCGCCCCACTCCCCCAGCGCGCGCGGCACCGCACCACCAGACGCACGTCTGCACCTGCTACTGCGCACCGCCGAGGCTGCTCATTGCCGGCTCGCTCCCTCCCGCGTTCCAATCTCTAGGTCACGAGCTGGAGTGTTAAACCAATGTTACTTGTTACTGACTTGCCGTTTTTGATTCCTTGCTCGCTTGAATTTTCACGAGCTCAGCGCTCATGGCAAGGCTGTCTTGCACCGAAATGAACTGTCCTCTTATTTGGCAGAGTATTCATATTCAAGCACAATTGCACTTGTTTTTTTCGTTTTTACCCTGTTTTTCGAAAGCGCAATTACGCTTTTTCCCAAAAAGCTTGTCCAAATCCCTTGCCCACACACACTGCCCCCCCCCCCCCCCCCCACCCTCTCTCACCTAAATTGTGGCCCCTAGCACTGTGGCTTTGGGCAAACTCGCTGGCATGGCTACGGCGAGCGGGGGAAAAGTTATCACTAAAAACCGTCTGTTATCGAATGGGTCTAACAAAAATTCAAACTGGGCAAATTTTTTGGATTTATCTAATTTTTATCAAATATAAAGGAAATTTGCACTTTTTCATCCTTTTCTTTTTTACATGTGAAAAAAAAATCAATTTTCAATTCAAAATTTTCGTCCGAGAAATCCAGTAACCGTCGGTTACCAATTCTATTGCTATCCTCCAATTAAATTTGCAAACCGATAGTGTTTTCCCTTGTAGCGAGTCAGCGAGGTAGCCATGGTCGAGCTAGCATGGGCTGCATGGCCATGGCAAGTGGGTCCTGTGCCTGCACGGGAAACGTTGGACGAATAGTTGTAGCTGTGGTGGTTGTGAGGTAGCGCAGCAACAGGTAATAGTTCGATTTTGTTTGACTAAATGAAAAAATTCCATAAAACTTGTTAAACTTTTGAAACCTACTAGAAACTTGTAGGGTTTTTTTTTCTGAAACTTGTCTATTGAAGTTCACTCGAATTTTTGAAACTTTCGTGAACTTCTTTGAAAATATGTTGAAAACTCACTTGAGCTTTTAAAACTTTGGTGAAACTTGACTAGAACTTTTTGAAACATGCCTGAAAACCTGTTGAAACTTACTCGATTTTTTGACACTTCATTGAAAACCCACTCTTTTGAAACATTGGTGAAACTTGACTGAAAATTGGTTGGAACTAGTTTTGAGATCTCAAAACTTATCTGAAACTTGATGTTTCAGCTTTGAAACATGAAACTTACCTTTTGAATCTCGAATTTTTAGCTTTTCAAACTCAAGTTTTTGTTTCAAAACTCATAAAAGACTAAGTTTCATAATTCAAAACTTGGAAACTTCCAAGTTTCAGTTCGAATGCATCCTATACCATTAATTCGGAGGTATACCGTTGTCTAGCATCTTCCCATGCATTATAAGTGGTCATCATACTTTAACGTTTCGGTTCACAGGAGTAACCTGTGAATTTGTGGAAAACTCACTCATCTTTGTTCTTTAGCAGGAGTACAGGATATCCCTGAACTTCAACATCACGCCATTCTTTTCCCTTGTTTCCGCGAATTTATTCACCCTGTACCCCTGTGCCGTTCTCGCAGGCCACAGTGTTTTTTTGGGGTCCCCGGGCTCCCGTACTTGCTACCGTAACACTCATATTTTGTGATGTTCTTTTCGATTTTTCTTTTCAAAGACTGTTCTTTGGAATCAGTAGTAGACAAAGAGCCTATTCTTTTTGGTTAAGACTTATAGTTTTTACCTACAGTTTATGATTTTTAAGCTGTCCGTATGAGAGATTATATAGTAACAAAAACTCACATATAATTTTTGTAAATATAAATGAAGTCAGTACATACAGATACAGGAAGCATAACTGATTGGGTAGGTGCGGACGCATCTCATCTGGACGAGGTCCGGGCACGACGGGACTTATGACGTCCTGAAAACAAGGATCCACTTATCAACTAGCAGCAAAACCACAAATCAAGAGAAACGACGGTGGGTTTGTTTGGCAACCGCTGCGGTTTATGATTTTTGATTAAAATTTTTAAATTTTGACTGTTTACGGTACAGATTACGGAGAGACAGATACTTACTTGCGATTTTGGCTGGTACAGATACTGGGCTTTTAACGTGTAGATCGTTTAACTTGTAGACTTCGTTTTGAGAAAATATTCCGTTTGAAAGTTAGGTACTGTAGCAAAAGCCAAAAGCTTCGGAGGAAAAGAACAGGCCGGTAGCCAATTCAACTGCTGCGATGCAAACCCTCATCCCATCACCCGATCGAGGAGTACCACCGTTCATTTGCACGCCGTACTACGTGCTACTCGCGAGTTTCCCCTGCTCGGGCAGGCCTCCCATCGTTGGCCGCCGCCCCCAAATTGACGGCCGTCTCACGGCGGCGGCAGGAGGAGGCAGCTGGTGCCTAGCAGCAGCTAGGCCGGCATGGGATCTGTTGCCTTGGCGCGAGCGCGCGTGATGCGACCCGACCAGCTAGCCAGAAGAAACCTGCATGCAATTGCGTGGCGAGGAGGCCAGTCTGGTGTTTTGAGTGTTGGGAGTCAATCGATCGTGTGCATGCATGCACGCGTGACAAGTGTTGGGTACTTGACTTAGGTAAGTTCGATGGATAAGGAAGTAGATGATAAGTTTTCTAGTTTGGTTGATTAGTTTTCTTGTTTAGGTGATAAACTTTCTAGTAGTAGGCTATATAGTTGTAACATAGATGGGATGAGAAAATGTAGCTCGGCAGCATGCGTGTTCTTGTCTTTTCTCTTCTTCCTCCATGTGTTTCTTGTATGCTGTGTGTGCGTGCGTGAAGAACACAAGTGAGAAGATAAGAGAGAGAAAGAGGGAAATTTGCCAGTGATTTTCTGGAGAGAGAGAGGAATTGATCGGTGGTGATCATTTAGGTTTTTTTTTATGGTTTATGGCTGAATAGCACTGTAGCTAGCTGAAAAAACACTGTAACTGACAGAGACTTATTTAACATAATTAAATTTAAAAAAATTAAAAATATATTAGCCTATTATGTATAATACAAACAAATACGGGAAAAAGAACCGGCAAAAAACTCAAAAAAAAGCCAAAAGTTCAGAAAAAGACAAAATTTATAAATAGTAAAAAATAAGTCAGAAGTCAGAAGCTGAAGCCGAAACGATCATAGCCGTCCAACATTGAACCATGTGCTCCTCTCTCTTCGTTCACTCACTTTGGTGTCTGCGACTGACAGGCATACACGGCACGCCGGAGAGCGAGGCCCGGCCATGGGATCGGATCGGATCGGACTCGGGTCGTCGATCATCGAACAGATTATCCATTTATTACGGGCGATGCACTCATGTTCTCTTGCCAACGATAATGTGTGTTATCCGTAAATTAAGGATAACGAGATCAAACGTGAGAGAGAGAGAGAGTTATCAACTCGGGTGAAAGTACCGTCACGAGGAAAGAGCGAGAGAAGGCCGTACTGCACTGATCGACTCGACTTCGACTTCTGGTTTATTTTTTACTATTCATAAGTTTCGTCTTTTCCTGAATTTTTAGCTTTTTGTTGAGCTTTTTTACCGGTTCTTTTTTCCCCGTATTTGTTTGTATTATACGTAATGGGCTAACATATTTTTTTATTTTTAATTTTTTTTAAATTTAATTATGCTAAATAAGCCTCTGTCAGCTACAGTGTGTTTTTTTCAGCCAGCTACAGTGTTTTCAGCCATAAGCTACGAGCTTTTTAGCCGAACCGATCACCACCTAAAAGCGAGGAAAGAGCGCACTTTTCTCTTAAAAGTGTAGAACTTCTTGCTTTAGGCCTTGATGGCATTGTGATGGATTATGATAATCTCATTTGGTGAAACTATTTTAAAGGTATTTTGCTATTCAGTTATGTGTTTTTCTAAATCAAGTTGCAAACGGGGATATTATTGCGTCTAAGACAACATGATAAAAACTGAGAGGAATAACCAGTAGATAACAAAATTTATTTAACCTCAATCTTGTTTGGCAAACCAAGTGCTAGATTTTTTTTAAAAAAAAACAAATGCTTCTCCACAACCGCTTTAAAAATAAGCACCGCACCGGACATCAACCGAACTATGATCCTCGAAACTTGTATCACTTTCTAAAAAGGAAAACCTACATGCTGAATTGATTGGGCTGCCAACTGATTGGTGTTGTGAGATCACGTGGAAGCTATCTTATGCTTGGACTAGGACTAGTTGTTAGCTAGGACTAGTTGTTAGTGACTAGTAGTTAGTTAAAGATTAGCCCATCTGTTGGATCAAGGACTAATAAGTACTACTATCTCAAGACAAAGTCTGTTATACCCTATGCATGGCGATGGGAGGGTTAGTGTGGGTATCGTTTTTTCCATCTTGCTGGTCCTTTAGCCCTCATTAGTGGTTTGGCCAACTAGTTGGCTAACAACTAGTTGGGGATTGGCTAAACTTTAGCCCACTCATTAGCCCTCCGTTTGGATCCACAATGACTAAAAATTAGCAACTAGTTGTTAGTTCATGGGATCCAAACAGGCCCTTATGCTGTATTATGAGTATTTAATTTTGTTGTATTTTGTTATTGAAGTTTTAGTTTTATTTTGTATCTAGTGCAATGTTTGGTTTTCGCTATCAGGTGATAAGCGATTTGACCGGCCAGGTTGGCGATCTGACTGGGCCATGATTGGCGATCTGACCGATGAGCGGTCAGACCGGCCATAGGCATCAGTCTAACCGGAGAGCAATTATACCAGCCGGTAGTTCGCAGTACACTTATTCCATAGATGTTCTTGTTTTGTTGTGTGAAGGATTTGAAAGCGGTGCGACCAACCGTATAATGGTGGTCCGACCAAAGAAGTGTTGTGCGGCTAGACCAATATGGTTGTCGCAGTCAGACTGGCTCCCCTGTTACCAAGGTTTGACTAGAGTTGACTAGCGCAATCAGACCAGCCAATGGTTGAAGGTCCGACTGGCCAGGTATGGTTCATGAGAGTTTAGTTTGGTATTTGAGTTAAGGATTGGCCCAAATACTTTGTAATTATTGCATACATGTTGCATAATGCATTATTTTGATTAACGCGAGTCTAGTATATGGAGCTTGTGCTCGATAAGATTACTTAAATTTTGGATATGCAGGTGGTTTGGAGAACACTAGCGGTCAATAGCAATGGACTGGGACTAGACAGGGGTGCTGAGGTCCAAGTGATTGTGTAAGTTCGGGTGAGGCTACGTAGCTCAAGTGAGTAATACAGAAAAGACAAGCATCGTGAAGAGACGAATTAATGCATGTAGTGCATCAAGTAACGAAACCAATGCACTTAGAGATGGTTTAGGGAAGTTTGAATGCATGAAGATGTGACAACTAGTTATTGGGCCCTACGGTTTATGTGTCAAAGTATGCAGGGATGCTTTGAGTTGAAGGAAAGGATTCTTAGCTCATCAATTATGTAAATTGCTGATTTTGTGTTATACAGTGTTACGTGATAATTTGCTTATTATTGTTTGTTGTAGGACTCCGGAGCTTAATCATGATAAGACGGAAGGGATTAAGACTAAGATAGTAGAGCTAAGGTCCAGAGCAATCAAGGTGTTATAAGAAGATGACTAAGACTAGTGGAGTAGATACAAGTTGAAAAGACAAGGAACCGAAGCAGGAGCTACCAATAGTAGCAAGATGGGTAACTGCAAAGTTGATCGGGGCTAAGCTCAGGAAGAAGCTGAGGCTCAGAACAATTAGGGAAGTCGGGTGCCGTCATGGTGCATGGAGAGATGTGGCGCGATAAGCGATTTGAGCCCGTTTGCATGTGAGAATAGTTCAGTGAGATCCGGATACATGAGAGACGTAGCAGTAAGTCATTAGAGTCACTTAGAGTTGAAGTTAAAGCACATGGCTTCTTCATGGCAAAGAAAGTGTAAAACTTCGTGGAAGGTGATTTAGGAGCAAAACGGTATTTTTGCCCCAAACCAAAAAGTTGAGATTTAATCAAATCATGGCATGAGGAAATGTAAGAGAGATGATTTAGGTTAAGGATATGCTAAAAATGTTAAGTGCATCAAGTGTTGATTCATTATCAAGTTAATGTGTGTGCACTTTGAGAAGTATGCATGTGTAAGTGTAAAATCTGGTATGGTGTTAGATTAACGAGTTAACCTATGTAAGTAGATAAAATCCAACTAGAGGTGTTGGTTAGGGTTTCTTATAAGCCTCCACTATATACGGAGATGAGTTGAGAGAGTTAAGATTAGTTTTCTAAGAAGCCAAGTGGAGGATAATTAGGGTTCTTGGAGAACCTTTGGGAGATGGGTTGTGACTCTATCTAAAGCTTTTCGTCATCCTTAAGCTTTATGGTTGGCTAGGAAGTAGTTGTAAATATTCATATCCAAGTATCAATAGATGTCAAAATTTGTCTAAGTCTTTCTACTCTTTGCTCAAGTGTTGAAATCTTGATTTGGCTTGATTTTATCTGTTTTCTTCTTCTCTCTTGATTTTTCTATGATCCATGACAAGAGGTACTAGATAATCCTAGCTGATTAATCGCTACCCATCTAGATCACACCTACAGCAAGATTCAAGATCAATATGGTTTGACTTGTTATTTGTTCAAATTTAGGTTTTTGTGGTCAAGATAGTTTTATCCTAAATTCATGTCTAGATTAGCTTGCTATGATATATAGAAGTAGATCTGGATCATCCTCTTGATTAAAAACTTCTTGAGCAAGAAATAATTTAGATTTTAGGGTTTTAGTTGTTCTTAAGACCTAGAGTTGATTTGCTTTTAATTAGTAAATCTGAGCCAAGAACCTTATGATTTTTTATTGGTTTAGGTTCCTAATACCTTGAACAAGTCTTATACAAAATTTAGGGATGTTTAGATGAGATTTAAGTAAATTCTTTAGATTTGAGTTTTAATCTGATAGGTTTTTTATGTCTGAGAACAGGGGTCCGGTCAGACCGGTTTTGTCCCAGCGGTCCAACCACCTGGGCCTGGTTAGACCAGTCATAGGCCTATGGTCAAATTGGCCTATTGATAATTTGGATTGTTTTGTACTTCAGTTGTTCCCTTGGCTATTTAGTTTTTATTTGAAAGATGTTTCTATTGTGCGTCTAATCTTCTTAGCTCTCTAGATATTGAAGTGAAGAGACATTTGTATTTAAGAAGATTGATTTTGTTAAAGTTGAAAAGAGGCAAAGATTATTTACGCTCTCTGATCTCTGCAATCGGTCGTACAGGTTTTTTTTTTATGTTTCTTTGATGATTAGCATCACTTCATGAGTCGATAAGTTTCTTCTTTCAAATTAAAATTTCCCAGTTGTGCCCAGTCTTGCTTAGAAATTATGTCATGTAGAGTGATTTGATCCACCGAGAATTCGTCTAATGGTGAAAAATATTTGGGGGCGAAAGTGCTGAGATTGTTCTCTCTGTCTCACGCATATTTTAATCCAAGTGCAAAATTCTAAAGCGTCGCTTTTGGATCAACAAGAAAAGGGCAACATGGCTCGGCTTTTCCAACCTAGGCAATTCCTACTTTTGTCCTCACCAAAAGCTATGAGTACTACTCTATTTTATAGAAAAAAGGGTACAAATGCACACCAAAAAACGCATCTCTTTCCGGGACAAAGAAAGGGATATATTCTTGTTTTGGATTGTTTATACCCAAAGTAATCAATTGATTGGAAAGTATGGAGGGTGCCTTTTGCATTTTTATAGTAGGTTGGTTTCTTACTAAACACGTCACGTTCGCGTTGACACTTGAGGGCTGAGGCTCGGCATTTTGGCCAAAATGGAACGGGTCATAGGTTTTGGAAGAAACAAAGTTCGACAAATGATTTCTTTCTTACAGCGTTCGGGAAATGGTAGTGCATTACATGTATGAACAATCTTTTGTTCTAATTTTTTTCCTCACACTCATTAGCATTTTGATTTGTCTATTGGTAGTACAACGGAAAATTTACATATGTTCATGCTTGGAGTTGCAACTAAAAAGAACTTCTGGGACACATGCACACAAACTAAGAGGACATACCCTGTTCATTCCGGAATAAACGTTGGCTTCTTAATGTTGATTTTTTTTCTCTTCTTTCTCTTTTTCTTTGTGTTGTCCGTAAAGATAAAACGATATTTTTTCTTACTTTCTTCATTTTCTTTAATTAAATAACTTAGAAAAAACTAACTATTACTATAGTGCAATTTCAATCAAATATTAATATTCAAAACTTAGAAGACACGAAAAAGCCAGATTGAACGGGCCTACGCATCTTCTCTGATGCAGTACACAGAGATTTAACAGTTAGACAATCCCCCAAACTAAACGTGCACCCACATTGAGATCGTTCCCAAAAGCTTAAAGAGGACCAAAATTTCGATGGGAATCCATGGACTTATGTGTAAATTAATGACACATGCTAGGATGCCGTGGAAGTGGGATGGACGAGCCCTAGAAAAGAGAAAAAGGTCAGTGCCGTCTTACTCTTTTGCTTTATTCTAACCAAGGGTAATAGGAGCAGATTAGTTTAAGGGTGCCTTCGAATGGACCCGTGGATTATGGTTTTTCATTTCAGCTAAGTAATTAATTTTTGGACGGTGTATTTTTTAAAATATAGTCTATTAGTCAATTGTAATATACACTATATCGACTTCAGCTATATCGGTCAAAATCATATGTGACTGTCTCTCTTTATATCTCTCTCGTAAACAGTCAGAATTCAAAAGCAATAAACCAAAAGCCAAAAGTGTTACACGTTAGCTCGGATTTCCCAAGCAAGCAATTCCCTGCTTTCCATGCTAGTATTATATTCCGGGGCTGGACCTACTGTTTATCTTCTGTATGGCCACCAATCCTGTGATAGTTTATACTATGGCGATGTGCGGACTAGAGATGGCAATTGTGCCCATTTACCCATGTGTCTATGGGTAAATACTCTAATGGAACCGGGTATGAGATGTATTTTTTGCCCATGGGCATGAAAATAGGGAGAACTCTCTACACATCGAGTAAACGGACACGGGCATGGGTGAGCTGCACCCGTACCCGTCTACCCGTTTACCCGTGACTTGACAGGTGGGCCAGCCCAATAGTGAAACCCTAGTCTCCTTGATGGGCCAAGACCCCAAGTGATTCCCACTTTCCTAACCTCCAAGCCCCAACCACCACCAACATCACACGTGAAGCTGCCCTCCTCCAGATCTAGAACCAGCCTCATCCTTCGGCGGCTTCGGCCTCATCCTCCTCCCGGACCTGGCCATCTCTCGTCCCCACCCGACCACCGCCTCACCCCTACCTGACCGCTGCCTCGCCCCACCTAGCCGCCTGCTTGCCCCCACCCGGCCGCCGCCCCTCACCCCCACCCGGTCGCCTACTCGCCACCCACCCAGTCGCTGCCGCTCGCCCCCCACCCGACCGCCACCCCTCGTCCCCCACCCGGCCGCTGCCCCTTGCCCCCATCCGACCGCCTACTCGCCCCTCACCCGACTACCGCCGCTCTTCCCCTACCCTATGACCGTCCCTCGCCCCCACCAGGTAGCCGACCCTCCTCCCGCCCGACCTACTCCTCTACACCATCCTCAATGCCCTCCTCCATCCTCAATGCTACATGACAGTGACAAGATATTTTATTGTTGACTCTTAGAAGCTGCATTTTGAGGTGATTGTTATGCTGAATACTATTAATCTTATTGATATGTTCAAATTCTAATCTTCTTCCTATGTTGAACCATGTAGATTTATATATGTGTCATGCCCACATACATCAGAAGTTAGTTGTGAAACACTACATAAAAGCCTTCAGAGTTGGAATGTTGATTGCAAGCCATCTACTTTGACTATGGACAACTGCTCAATAAAAGATAAATTAGTTGAAGCAATAGAGATGAAGGTTGGTCCATCTAATCTTTTATTGTGTGGAAAGTTGCTACATATGCGCTGTTGTGCACATATTCTTAATGTAATTGTGAAATATGGCTTGAGTGTCATGGAGCATGGCATAAAAAGAGTCCGTGATAGTGTTTCATATTGGGTAGCTACACTAACAAGGTATGAAAAATTTGTGAAAGTGGCTCAATTTGCTAAGGTTGAAATAACTAAAAAGACTGATCTTGATTGCAAAACTAGATGAAATTCAATTTAAGATTGGTCTTGATTGCAAAACTAAATGGAATTCAACCTATGTTATACTTAGTACTGCTATTCCCTATAAAAAAGTCTTTGAAAGGCTGAAGCAAATTGATATGCAGTTTAATTGTGCACAAACTGCTACTGATTGGAATTTTGCCTCAAATATTTATGAAAAATTAAGCCTCTTCTATGAACTCACTAAAATATTTTCTAGAACAAATACGTAACAGCTAACATCTTCTTTCCAAAGATATGTGAGGTCAAAATGTATATGAATAAATAGTTAGGATGTGGAGATCCAATAATTGAGGCTATATCTGTTGAGATGACAAAAAAGTTTGACAAGTATTGGTCTGATATTCATGGTTTAATGGCTATTGTTGTTATTTTTGATCCGCGTGAAAAATGACAATGTTACATGCATGCTATATTGCCCTTTTGGTGAAGAAAACTCTGAAGAGAAGGTTATAGAGAGTTATAATTGCTTGTGTGAGTTGATAAATGAGTACCAAATGCATAGTAAAGAAGAGGGTATAGCTACGTCATCTACTACTAGTGCTCCAATTGGTGCTAATGAGGTTCTTTCTATATTTAAAACACTAGCTGCCATTAAGAAAAGTATTGGTGTAGTAAAGATCAAAAGTGAGCTGGATCGCTATTTGGAAGAAGAAACTCTTCCTTGCATAGATAAAGAATTTGATATACTGGGTTGGTAGAGGGTGGCTGGGACACGTTATCCCACATTGCAAATGATTGCCCATGATATCTTAGCTATTCCAATAATAACAGTAACTTCTGAATTAACTTTTAGCACTAGTAGTAGAGTGCTAAATGAACATCGTAGTCGTCTCACTCCAACTATATTGGAGGCATTGATGTGCATACAAAGCTGGCTTTGGAATGACCTTAAAGGTATTCAACTAGTGATGTAAATATTTCAAAAATTATGTGTGATTCAAAGCTAGTGATGTAAATGTAATGCAATGTTTACTTCTTAGTTGAAGGAGGAGGAGTTGATGCTTTATGAACATGCCTTGAAGACATTGAAGAGGAGCTTAAAGATTGTTGTTCAATCTCGATCGCCGACTCTGATTAGCAAACCATTTTTCAAACATGTCTTTCATCTATTTGTTGAACTATCAAAATTAAACTATTTTCATATGTTCCACTCTTGTTACAAACTTAATTTGTTTATGTGTGAGGAATCATGTCAGTTTGTATTTCCATTGTAGTTGTTGAATGTGTGATGCACTATTGATGTGTGAATGTGATGCATTGTCGTTGCTATTTGCTGCATTTTTCCCTTTGGGTTGTGGTTTTGATTGGTAGGATTTATGAAAGTTTGTATATGTTGTTTGTGTAGTATGAATCCAAGTAATTTAGATTTGTCAATAGTTTTTTTGTTTTTGCTATTTGAAGTTATCCCAGTTAGTTCTTTCTTGCTTCTTAACCATACAAAAATGGAAGCCTTGAGATAGGTTGAACATTGATCAATAATGTGTATTTGCACCCATTTCTTTGTATGTAAAGTGTGTCATATTAGTACTTCTTTGTTACTGCCCTAATTTTCTATTCTTTAGTTGTCCATGTCAATTTTTAGCTTGATCTTTATTACTTTATGAGTAGCAGTTGAGGTTTCTTTTAAATAAGTGGGTTTCTTTTAAGGAGTGTGTTACTGCGGTTTCTTAGCGTCTTCTGTCTTGTGTTGTTTCTTAGCATGGATGCTTTGATTAGTATTCTGCACACTTCCACATTGGTAAATTCTTCACATGGTAGTTATGGTGTCTCTCAGTTCGTGGGTAAACGGGCATACCCACGGGCAATGGGTATGGGCAAGGTTCTTCATCCGTCGTCCTTTGCGGGCATGCATGTGAGCGTAAATCGGGGTCACAGACATGGGTATGGCCAAGCACTACCCGTGTCCGTTGCACCCGATTGCCATCCCTAGTGCTGACTACATACTATTGTTTCCTAGCAGATCATACTGGCACACTGAATTATCATAATACTAGTAGTGGTGTATTTGATGGAGTATTTGTGAACACTACATGCCCATTTCAAAAATGTATTTTAATGTATGACGTGATCTATCAATTGCATGCAACTTCTATGTATTGGGCAATATGGGAATTTCCCTCATTGCTAAAATAAATAAAAAGAAAAAAGAGGAAACAAATTCTGGTATGGGCCCAACCGAAAGAGAGATGAGGGGGGATGTGGTCGATTGACCAAGCACACCCGAGAGAAGGGGATCAGTTCAATCCTCTCTTCTCCTTGCACTAGACTCGATCCGGTGGTTGTGGTGGCACTATCTCCCTATCCTTTGATCTCGAATCTCTCTCATTCCTCTTTATATTGAGCCATGGGAGAGTTCTCAGTAGAGAATGATTAAGAGGACATATTCAGATCTGAGAGCAACTGTGATGATTTCTCTAGTCTCCTGTGTGGGTTGCTTCAGTGAACTCACTGGGGTCTCAGTATTTCCACATCGGTGAGGCTCTATTGATTCTCTGAAGTGTTGACAGCCCTGATCGATCTGCCGTGGTCGACCTGCCTTAGTCGTTCTGCCGTGGTCGACCTGCCGTGGTCGTTCTGTCATGATTGATTGCTGTGGTCGACCTGCTGTGGTTGATCTGACATGGTTGATCTGACGCAGTTGTAAGCGCATGTGGTTGAAAACTCTCGGTTGCTTCATCCAATTGGCGATTATGTTGGTTTTGTGCGACAACACCCGCATCTCGACTTCACGATTTAGTGAGTACTGATTTGTAGAGTTGGGCATTGTATCTCCGTTAATCTCTCTGGTGATATCCAGGCATACGTCAATGATTGGTTTTCTTGGACATCGTCTTTGTGACGAGCCTTGCCCCTGTCGGCCATCTTAGTGGTTTAGACTGCCACTGTCTAGTAAGCTTTTACATCCTATAAATTCCTATTGTGCATTAGTTAGCCGTGCTAGTATGTCTATTATTGTCTCTGAAATTAGTGATTTGTGCTGGCATTAGGAGCACTATTGCATGGTAGATTGTAGGCACTTGAGATTGCTCAATGAAGAAACTAGTCATATATGATATCACAGTGACTGTTTAGGAATATTTTTCTAGTTTGGTTAGCTAATTACACTTTGGTTTAGTGTTTATTCACTTATGTTCTGTTCTTGTCATAGTCTGAATTCTGTTGTATTGGTAGTAGCATATATCTGTCTCTGTTCAGAATATTACTGACAATAGATTAAAACTGCAGTTGCTCATTTCTGTTATATGTGTTGATTAAAACATGAAATTGAATCTATCACTACTCTGAGGTAATATTCAGATTGACAAACTAATAGAATATAAAGGGATTATCATTGTGATTGTTGATCTATTGACCAGAGTTGAGAAGGCCAAGTATTTAGAACTTAAGCAACTCCTCACCTGAGAGCAATATAACACAATATAATTTGTGCATTATTTTGATTATAATTGCCCATCTACCTGCTCAATTTAGCATATAGTCCTGGCTAAATGGCTTGAATTCATTATCTATGTTGAGAGATAATTGCTTAGTTTTCATGCCATTTTCATGTTTATGGATATATGCTTTACTGTATATCCTTAAATTTGGAGTTAATCTCGGTAAATTGCTAAAACTGCGTAATTTCCAACACTATGGTCATTTAATTACACAGATAAAATCATGTATTTTATGGGCAAATAGTTTGAGAACATCATTGTATTGGTCTGGTATTCTCAACGAGAATGGCATCTAGTTTGGACTAGAGGTAGTACTATCCTGCATCCATTCACCTGTTTGCTAATGTTGATGTCCTAAATGATTGGAATGAATTCTCGTTGAATACAAGAAAAATTCAGTGCTCAAAGTCTGTTGTTTTGCAAGAAAAGTTCAGTGATCTTAAGCTAGAAGTATCTAGCTTGCGCATGGCAGTTAAATCGAATGAAAGAGCTAGCATGTGTGCTGCCTGCTGTAGAGAATCTATGCTCCACTCCCTTTACGAGCTAAAGAGGAGATGCATAGCCTTTTATCAGTTGAGACTTCCACTGATCTCTGAAGTCCCTTTTTTCCAGAACAAGGCTTTCTCTAAAGCACTTTTTGGACGTGTTTTTTCTGCACTATATCTCTGCAGATTTGCAACAGTTTATTAATTTCTGTAATTACTTAATCCCACATCTCGATGGTCGGGTACCTTATATCCGTTAATTCAATGTTGTGCTCTTTAGAAGATTTATAAATATGTGTTTAAATAAGCCGTATTAGTGGAGGCTCCATAACATCATGGACTCACTTTCTTACTATAGATCCGCACGTGCATACTATCCTAGATGTGATGCTAACTGGTAACTATCATATACATCTAGGTCTCTCAAAGCATGTACAATGCAGGCGCTTAGAGATATGTTTAGCAATAAAAAACTGATTTTTCTTGCCACATAGGATAGATAAGGTGCTTATTTTGAAGCATCGGTGCTTAGTAAGTGCTTATATGTATAACTATATCTATTAATAGATAATATAGTATCTAAGCACCCACGGAAGAGATGCTTGCATTGGAGAAAATAACTTTTGCATGGATGCTTGGATGATATGGCTATATTCTCTCTCTTTAAGCATTCACATAAACATCTTATATTGTACATGCTCTCATAATGGCTGCCTAAAATCTGTTGCTTCAAATAACGCTTGAAGGATGAGTCAACAATTGCTATCAGATGCATCGCCTTTTGGAATAGGGTTTTGTTAAACATCATTTGGATGTTTTTTTAACTATTATTTAAATTTAGGGCTGTTAGATTAGAGATCCAATAGTCATGAATTCTTCCCCTCCTCCTTGACTTCTACCCCCCTTCCATTCAAAAAAAAAATCTCCCCTTCAAAAATAAGGGGCTCATTTCTCTAATCTTTAGAATAAGAAGGCGCCTTCTCTGACAATAGCAACTGTTGTCCCTTTAGCAGTATATAAAGACAGGTCATCAGACAGTATGTTAGGACAAGAGACAATTGTAATTATACCACGCCCATTGTTTTTAAGGTTAGTGAGCACCCCTGTAATACACCCTGTCGTAGGGGTGGCCCCCACCTAAACCCAGCAGGCCTGGTAGGAAATTATAAGGCCCAGAATAGGCCATGTATAATGACATAACTGCCCCCCCAGAAGGGATAACCAGATGTAAGGGTATAACTGTAAAAGCACTCCTCATGTGTGTATATATATGAGAGTAAGCTATGGGGAGAGGCCAGGCCATTACACTTATCTTCATCACTCTCCACTACCATCTCTCTCTGTTTGGTCTGTAGCCACAACAGTTGGCGCCGTCCGTGGGGAGGACGAAGACAAGCCTGAAGATCGAAGGAAAAAGATGGCACCGAAAAAAGCTTCACCGGCGGCGCGGCGGGAAAGAAGACGGTGGGTCGGAGCCGCGCGAACACGGGGTTTCGGCATCGCCGCCGAAGGAGTTGGCGGCGGCGTACGCGCCGTGGTCGCGGGCATCGACGCTCGCGCGGCAACGACCGACCCCGCCAGCGCCGCTACCGCCACCCTCGCCGGTAGCGCGGGTCAGACGGCCGGGGGTAGCCGCAACGAACCATCCGGCGGGTCTGCAGATCATGAGGCGATGGTCCCTGCACCGACCCGTCCGCCGGGCGTTCCGGCGGTCTCAACGACACCAGCGGCGGAAAGTGTCCTACTAGCAGCCCTCAACGCGCTCCAGCGGGAACTAGGGGGCCTTCGTGGAGCCGTCCGAGATGTACAAGAGGCTCGGAGCCAGCAGGTTGCGACAGTAATCGCGCCCGAGTCCACGCCAGAAAAGGCGGACAACCGCGAAGCCCCCCACGCCTAGCCGCGTCCCGTCGGGGTGCGTAGATCCAGAATCTCCGCTTTCGGCGGGGCTGCAGCAGGCGGCGTGCCCGAAGGCTTCAAGTTCCCCAGCATCATCGACCCGTACAGAGGCGACACGGATCCTCGCGAGTTCGTGCGCGTGTACGAAACCGCGATGGAGGCCGCGGGCGAGACGACACCACGGCGAAGGACTCCCCTCGCGCTTCGCACGGGCGCTCTCTTGGTTTTTCACCATAGAGCCGGGCTTCATCCACGCGTGGGAGCAGCTTCGCGACCGCCTTCGCAGCAACTTCCAAGGACACCGTGTCGAGCGAATCGATGCGGACCAACTCTTCGCGATGAAGCAAAGACCCTCGGAGACGCCCGGCTACTTCTAGCGCCGCCAAGATGCGAGGCCAGGTAAAAGATATTAATGAAACCACCGTCGTTAATGCAGCCATACAGGGCCTTCGCCCGGGCCCGATGGCCGATTACAACGTGCGGAGGCCAATCAAGACAGTCGCCACGCTCTTCGACAAAATGGACGAGTACGCGCGGGCGAAGAGGATGCGCGAAGACGCAGCGAGACCGCCCTCGGCCTCGCCCATGAGGAGCGCCCGCGTGAAGTGGGGCGGGTGGCCTCTCTCGGCCGGCCGCGGCCGAGAGCCCGAGGAGGCCCTCCCGAGCGGCAAGGCGAGTGCAGAAGGCTCTTCAAGGAGCAGGCCTAAACCTCGGCGCCGCCAGCGCAGGTCGCAGACGGCCCATCATGTCCTCGACACCGAGAGCGCCTGCCAAGGACCCGCCCCCGCCTCACGGAAGGGAGGCAGGGGACCGGACGGCGGACTTGATTGCGGCGACCAACCCCACGCAGAACAAGAGCTCCTACACTATGGCAAGTGGTGCGAGGTACACGGCTACGGTGATCATTACACAAGGGCATGCACCGCCGTTATGGAGCTGTTAGGAAACTGGGCCCATGGCCAAGAGTCCTAACATATTTGGGCACCCCACCGTAGACTATAAATAGAGAGCCATACCCCCCTCATTATGTACACATGAATGAAAGCAATAAAGAAAGACCAGGAGTTCTCTCTATCTCTCTGTGTGTTCAATCTATTATTCTGTGATTGATTTGTTCTTGTTCTAAACAGAGGAATCGCTCGGACTGGTCGCCAGCGACGGTTCCTCAACAGTATTCACGAACACCACGGTGACGGAGATGAGGTAGCATGCAAGCACACCGCACAGTGCACACGCACGCCGCATTGTCTGTGTTGACGACCAGTGCGTCGAGGTGGTGCTGCGATTGCTTGGACATGGCTTGACGTCTTTTGGTCCGACCATCGGTACAACTAGAACTATTCGATCGGTTTTTTTGGTTTTTTCGGTTCGGTAAATACGGTTAGTTCGGTAAATACGGTGTTAGTTATTCGGGAAATACAAGAGTTAATAAAATACGGTTCGGTACTGGTAAATGCCATTTTATTTCGGTACGGTATCGGTAAATACCAATTTTACCAAAGTTTGCGCGAATTGGTAAACGATAATCTCATCTCCAACTCCAATTCTCCATTCCAGTCTTCTAGAAGCACTGAAGCAGAAATGCAGAATGGCAGTAAGCTAGCTACCGCTACGCAGTACGCACTACTGCACTAGCACTTACAGTTACTGCCTTACCATTGGTGCTAGCACACGCCGGCCGCAGCGCACACCAGAAGTCCAGAATAGACAGGAATACAGATACAGAGTTATCACTTATCAGTTACAGACACTCAGACAGTCCAAGACTTGAAGTACACTGTACACATACACAAACCAATTGATATTTGATTTTTAGGGTAGTGTAAGTGTTTAGCACTTGATTTTTAGTTGATCCAAACATCAATAGCATCGGTACCCTTGTCCATTAGATCAATTTTTGTGAGCACACCAAAGGTCCTTTCACCTGAATCAACAATAGCAGAATTCAAGCTCATACATAATTTAAGATAACCAAAGAGCATAGATATATCATATATGAAACACAATTATTTTCTGCGACCTTTTGATCTATGAAATTAATAGAATCAAACAAAGATATAGTTCATACTCAACAAGATACAACAAGGTACAGCTTATGAAAATTAGACAATACTTGTCATCATGTCTTGTTTTGGTCTATCAAATTAGCTCAATAAGTCAATATAACATCGTTATGAGGCTTCTTAGAATATCAAAAGTAAAGCACATGGGACAATAAGCTTAAAAGACAGTAATATAATATAAGGAAACAATATATAACATTAACCAAATTATCCAACATGCCCTTTATTGAATTGGCTGAAACAAAGGAATACCTTTAGGATCAACTTCCCGTGAAATCTTGATTGCATCAAAAGTTGCAAGATCCTGATGCGCCGTCAGCCGAGCACCGAAGGGCGATTGGGCGAACTTGCGAAGGATGCGGATGCGCGGAGCAGCTGAAGCGGATCACTCGAGCACCCAAGTCCGAAGGGCGAAGGAGGCGGATGATCTTAAGGGCGAAGGAGACGAGCAGTCGAGCACCGAAGTCCAAAGGGCGAAGTTCGAAGTCCGCGGCGGATCTGGCGAGGCAAGGCGAGGGGCGTCGGATCGAGACGAGAGGAAGCGGATCAGGCGAGGCGACTTAGGCGAGGCGAGGGTTCGAGGAGGAGCTCGGCTCGAGAGGAAGCGGATCTGGCGAGTGGCGAGGCGAGGCTAGGGTTCGAGGAGGAGCTCGGATCGAGACTCGAGAGGAGAGGAAGCGCCAAAGCGGATCTGGCGAGGCGAGGGCGTCGATCACTCGGTCTGCCGTCTGCGCAGCGCCGCTAGGGTTAGATTGCATGCGTCGGGCCGGGCCGTCGGTGCGTGACTGCACTTGTGGGCCGCCGAGACTTGAGAGACGCGACGCACTTTTCGGTTTCCCTCGGTTTTTTACCGAACAAACCGAATCATACAAATACCAGTTTTTTTAGCAACCAAACCGAATACCAAAAACCGGTCAAACCGAGTTGACCGGTTCGGTTCGGTTTTTCGGTACGGTATGAAAATGCACAGCCCTAGGTACAACCAGACTAGGCGAAGGATCATGTAGACGAGAGCTTTGTCCTAAACGGAACAAGTTCCTGGATGAATTGGTTAAGCTTCTCGCTGTGCTATTAGTGTTGTTGGAAATATGTTCTATAGATAATCATAGAAATGATTATATTTCGTCATATTCATGATTTATTGAATAATATGTTATCTTATTCCTTAAATGGCACTGTTAATATTTATTATCAAGTATGTGACTTGATTGTGAAGCTCTATATTTCTTCGATAATTATTTTTAAACGATCTCTAGTTTGAAACATATGAGGACATATATGAATAGACAAACATATGTATTGACTGATGACTATGTTTCACAAGTTATAGATATAGAGATATCAAACCAATAATATAGTCACATGTTAGCGAACATAAGGTTGGATCGACCAACCATGAGATACTGCAAAAGCGTTGTATTCTTACATGTTATCAGTTGGTCTCACTTATAATGCGTATGTTATGTCTTTAGACTTAAGGTTGTCGCATGTACTTGAGATGCATAATGACTCACTTAGGGGTTGCTAAAGTTACTCCGTAACTGGGCAGTTATAAAGATAGTTTTTGGATTTTGTCATGATGCATGTATGGAGACATGGTCGATCAAAATATGATTTGCCCCTCTATGCAACGAGAGAGATATCTCTAGGCCTCTCGAATGATTGAATTCCAAAAATGCATGTCTATGCTACTCACGGTTAAAGAGTTAACAATAGTCGAGAATTCAAGTCACGTGATCAAAAAAGAATGGTCAAGCTATCCAACAAAGATGGCATGTACTCGCATTGAGCTTGACCAATATCGTGAGGCAAAGGGAAATGCATAAGTTTTGTTGAGGCTCGTCCTATATGATCTTTATGTATAATTTGGGAGTCGACATGTCTTGCAAGGGTAACTACCGATTAATGGACGAGTAAGAGCATTTGGGTCATGTCCAAGTGTATGTGAATCTATAGGGTCACACATTTAAAGGGTTGGAATATAATTCGGATCATGATCTGAATTCATGTAGGTTATGAGTTCCTAATAAGCCTTAAGTTTAAGGCCAATCATGGATGCATGTAGAGGGGCAGTGACATAGGGTTTCATAGAGAGAATTCGGAATTCTCGAAACTCTAGTCACCACACCTTCCTCATCTAATACCACACAGCCGGGGCTAGCACTTGAGCGCGTGGTGTTCCTGCCTCATACGTGTGGATACTTTAGAGATGTTGATGCGAAGCTTCAGCACTAGGATGATCCTTAACTTGTGACAACCAGAAGGAGCTGGAGGAGGAGACATACAGCTAGTACCACTACTATTATTTTTATAAATATAAAACGCATGCTATTATTTTTATAATTACATGTACAAACAGTTTGATATATGCTAAAAACTTTGCAAGCAGCGGTACTACTGAGGGCGTGAATTTGCCTCGGGAAACGAGGACCAGTACCCCGCCGCTAGCACCGACACAAAGCATGCTGACGGGTGCAGTGCAGTTACAGACTGTTGCGGTAAATTTACTCTTCATAGCAGGATTATCCACTTGGGGAGCACAAAGCATCTGCGGTAGCGCGGAAGATGAGGGCGGCCACGCCCTCGGAGGGAGGGAGCGCCCCATCCCTTCCTGTTCCGCACTTTGTGTGTTCCGATCCGTCTCGCGGAGACGTGGCATACATGATTAAATACGTGGTGGATCCCACAGCCCAAGCAATTAAAAAAAACACATACATGTCACGTAGACGGAAACGGGAACACAAAAAGCGGAACAGGGAAGCGGCGTTGTCGCTCTTCCGCAACAAACCACCACCAGGTCTACCAAGCGCGCTGTTCCTGATCTCCCCACCCGCGCGCGCGCGCGCACACACACGACCCAATACAACAGCGGCCCAGCTTTATACAACCCGGAGATTTCTCCTCGAATCACAAGCTCCACGAGTAGATCAAACCATCCACAAGGCCGCGAAAACAAGCCCCCCTTAGTACGCCTAGTCCTACCTGCCTCGCCACCCCGTCCTCGCGCGGCAGTGCCTGTGCTGTGCGCGTAACGTTTTGCCCCTTTCTGCCGCGGCTCAAACCATCCGTCTCTGTTCTCTAGTCCTGCTTGGTCCTATGCTTACTGGTGTGACGGACCTATCAGCTGATGGCATTTAAGTAGCAACGACCGCCTCCCCTCCCTTCATTCCCCGTTCCCTCTCATCGCCTCTCTCTCTCTCTCCCCGTGTGTGCGCTCCTGCCTCTCTCTCTCTCTCTCTCTCTCTCTCTCTCTGGTTCTTGCTCCGCAGGGAGCGCATTCACATGCTGTCCCACGTCGAGATGGCCCCCGCGGCTGGCGGCTTCAAGCTCTTCGGCAAGGTCATCACGCAGTGCGCCGAGGGCGCCGCGGCGGCGGCGGCTCAGGCGTCGCCCGTCTTCGGCGCGCGGGAGGAGCCGGAGGAGCGGCCTGCTGCGTCCGCGCCGCGGCCGCACGGCGAGCGGGATCGGGCGACGATCAAGCGGGAGGCGGCGGACCACGACGAGAAGCAGCAGCAGCAGCAGCAGGGCGGGGAGACGGAGAGCGGCGGAGGGCAGCCGCCTCGGCGGACGCAGCAGCAGGACGCGGCGGAGGCGCGCGCGGCGGCCGCGGCCTTGCTGCCGTGCCCGCGGTGCCGGAGCCGGGACACCAAGTTCTGCTACTTCAACAACTACAACGTCAACCAGCCGCGCCACTTCTGCAAGGCCTGCCACCGCTACTGGACGGCCGGCGGCGCGCTCCGCAACGTTCCCGTCGGCGCCGGTCGCCGCAAGAACCGCCCCCTCGGCCCCGTCGCCACCGTCGCCGGCGACCACCACCACCGCGCCGCGGGCTTCGTCCTCGGCTTCCCCAATCCTTCCTCCCCCACCTCACCCTCGCCGCTCTACACCGACCGGTGGCCGGTCGGCTCGGACCGCCGGTTTTGATCCGATCGACCATTGAATCCGTCCCCGGGCGAACCGGCCGGGTGACGAGGGTTTGGATAAGAATTTGGTTTGATTTGCTGATGATGAGGTGGGGAGGCTTGTACGTCGGGCTTACACAACACGGATGGCGTGGAGATATCGAACGGGACTTTGCTTTTCTTGTAAACTTCTCTTGCTGGCTGTATCTCTCCTTTACTACTCACTACTAGTCTGTTTCTTCTTCTTCTTCTTTTGTTGTTTTCTGAGGTTGCGTCGCGGGTGTAATGTATAAGAACGAATGGGACTGATCGTTGCGGTGGCAAGTTGCAAACTCTGTGGAAAATATGTCCAATGTGTATGACTATGCGATGCTGCCGTTAGAGAATAAAGCGGTAGTCTATAATACATATTTATATTATTTATAAATAAAACTAAAGATAGTATATATAACTTGTTGTCTATATAATATAGTTATTTATAATAAGTTCATACAATTAATGTGTTGGTTATCTATAGTGTTATCTATATAATGGTATAGACAGTAAAAATCGTCTGTAAGATCATCTGTTAAATAATAGAAAGCATCTTTCTCTCCTTCTCTCTCACCCACACTACCCAAAATTGTATATGATATACGTTTATAAATAGCTGATACATGTCCTTAACTTTCTTACCTCTGGTGAATGTGATGGATCCCATGCTTGCCCTTAAGCTTATGGATTTTGGGCTTTTTTTTGTACTGTTTGAGGTTTTTAGGTAGTTGTTGTAAACTTTTTTGATATAATTAAATTTAAAAAGTTTAAAATAGAAAAGTAGGTTTTCTCATTACGGATAACACAAAAAATATAAAAAATAAAAAATCAGAAAAAGTTGAAATCAAGAAGTGAAAAATTAGAAACTAAAAGTCAAAAACTTATGTTGAAACTGGCAGAGCTTTCAGACCATGGAATTCATGCTGCTCATCTGCTCGCCCAATTGTCATTTACTCCTTATCCTTTTATGCCTTCATCTTTCCTCTGGGAACGACTTTATTTTTTATACTTCTTTCTTCTGGGAACCCGTGAGGTGAACCTGTGCAAGGATTGGTGGTGCTTTTATTCTGCTCTGTGAATTTGTTCTAGTTGTAGCCTTACATCTTCTTAGCATGGACAGAGTGCTGCTTGGTAGTACTCCTACAGTGCTAATAGCACGGATAAGAAAGCGATAACAGAGTTAGAGGTCAAAATCAAGACCTTTTGCGGTTGTCTTTGCAGCTCTGCTTTTGCTTCCCCAAGTACTCATGCAAGTTCTTTGGTATTAACACTGTAACTTAGTACTCCTACGTGTCAAAACTAGCTTGTCAAGTTGGTTCAAGTGCTGACACTGAACAAAAGATACCTTTAAGACACCTTTAAGGATGAGTAAATGTGTGAGTATACTTTGCACTGCCATGCCCTCGCTGCTGTTGGATGCTGGTCGAGTTTCACCGTGCAGTACATGGACAAAAAGTGGGTTTCCCTACATCTACATTTCGGCAACTGGCCAGGCGCTTTTCGTTGTTGGGATCAACACTTTTCACCGCCATCCTTTTGGGAAATTTCAACCACAATATGCAGAGGCAGGCAGGGACCTGACTGGTCGTCATCAATGCACAGCGAAAGGTAATGGAAGCCTTTTCTAAAAGGGCCGGGAGATAAATATTCCAACTGTCAACTTGTCAGGGTCAAGGTGGGAGGGACACGCCTTTGGAACAGCGGCTCCCCCTCTTTTGCTAGCTTTAATTGCTTGCAAAGTTACTTTATTTATGTAGGCGCTCTCGCAAAAGCGTTGGCTTTTTTTCTCAGATTTACTACTCCACTCTCGCCACTCGCATGGTTGGGAGTTGGGGCTGCGGCGTCGGGACCTTTTCGCTGCAAACGGGGCAGAGCTCCCCCGCAATGCCAGAGCTGGTGACGTGGGTGTAGCCAACCGAACCTCTGGCTCTCAACTTCATAAGAGCGGCTAATCAATGGAAATGGTATGGTTTTGAGCACAAATTATGATGTCTTGACATCGACATAAGTTGTGATGTGCGTTTCCCTGTGGTTTTGCAAAAAGCTAGAACGGTGACACGGGGAATTCACCAATCAACAAGCGGTACTTGCGACACGACAATCTTCGCTTATGTTACTAGGACAGAAGTACTTAGGTGCTAACAAGTTTGTGTAAAACCATGCCGTCTTTTGGTTATTTACGCTGAAAAAAACCGAATGGTCCAAGCTGCAGGTAGCGGCTGGCCTTTCGTCCTTCAAGCTGCCGAGGGAATCTGTGGACGCTGGACGAGCGCTACGCTCCAACCCTACAGACCATGGGTTTGTTGCCCTTTGTGAGGCTGATCTTCATCAGACATAAGTTCACCATCGACGGTAGCCTGCTTACGCACTAGTGGACAGGTGGAGGCCCGAGACGCACATATTCTACTTTTGGTAGGGTTAAGATGATGGTTACTCTGCACTACACGGCACCAGGGTTTCAGCGTACGCAGGGTAGAGCTCAACATTCACAGCATACACAGGGTTTGGACACTTCGTTGGGCAGAGCTCCTCGTGCTTCACTGCCATGTCGTATGGTCAAGGCGAAAACTCCTTCGCACCACAAGGGGGTTTCTAGAGTTCTTCGTTCACGACATTATTGCGGACGGCTTGCAGTTCGGTATATCTCAACTAGAGGATATTGACCCTTACCGGACCCAACCTACTGTACCTGAGCCTACTGGACTACCGCCAGCCACTGAGCAAACAGAACGGTCTCCATACCTTCTCCAATCCGAGACGCAACATCCGGACCGACTGACGTATCCCACAGGACATGCTCGTGCTCAACGGAATATAAGGTCATGTACGAGGAGGCAAACATGGCGAGGAGATAGCAGTGGCTCAAATGGATGAGTCATATCGTATCTAGTGTGATACATTTTTATACTACTATATTTACTTTTACTTGTACAAGTATTCCTAATATATAAAATTCTAAAAAATCGTGAAATATTCGTAAATTCATGATTAAATTAGCCCGAATATATGTGGTAAATTTGGACCACATAAAATTTCCAAAAAATTACATAATAACTATGACTATGTCGGGAGGCTTTACATAAAATTTTGTAATTTTTGGAGTTCGTTTGCTACATGAAAATCTCATACAAATATTTTATAAATTTTTGAGCAACATTCACAATAGATAAAATTATCTAAAAATTGCACTATCAAGTACATTGTATCGGGAGGCTGTACATAAATTTTTGTAATTTCTTGAATTCATTTGATATTTTTAAAAATTCAAATAAGCACTAAGCAAAAAAATTAGGGCAGATAATTAAACCAGCTAATAGCTGGCTTAATCACCTACTGTCTCCTCATCAGACGGTAGGCTGCCTACCGGGGCGGCAGACGCTTGCCGCCGGTGGCCCCACGTGTCACTTGCTGGCGCTGTCGCTCGCCCACCGAACGATAAAAATAATATTTTTATAAATATTATATATATACTATTATTTTTATAAATATCATCATCAAAAGTGCCAAATCCGCTCAAAAGCCCCCGAAGGTGCAACCGTCGGCGTGATGCGCACTTTCTTACTCCCATATGAGTACGTACACCATGTCACCGTGCCGCATGCTGGCGTCCTCTTTTTACCCTTTTCTCGGAAACGACGCAAAAGACACTAAAAGACGGCAGAAAAAGGAGGCAAGTGAACTGGAAGCGTCTGAAAACGACGTGCGGATCGCTCTTGTGAAATAAGCGCATGGTTTTTGTTGAAATTTTTGAATTTTAACTATTTATGGTACAAATTACAGAGAAACAGATACTCATTTGTAATTTTAACTAATACAGATATTGAGTTTTTAACATATAGATCATTTAACTTGTAGACCCCGTCTTGAGAAAATATTCCGTTTGAATGTTAGGTATTGTAGCAAAAGTCAAAAGCCGCTAACTTATGAGGTAAAGAATATGCCCTAAGTATGCCGGTTTCGGACTCCTGTCTGAGGCTCTTTGTTACCAACTTCAGTTTTTTGCTTCTAGTTTTCAAAACTTAAAAATCAGAAGGTACATATTGATTTTTAATTTTGATTTTTTTACTTTTCTTCTTCTTTTTTGCTTTTGCTTTTTCTCTTTTTTATTTACATTTTACATAGAGATATAATAGTTTTTTCTCATTCAATTAATAGTTTAGAAAAACCTAACAACCAATTTTAATTAAAAATTAACTACCCAGAAACTATTAAAAAGAGCCGAAATAAACGGGCCTAGATCTCGTTGGCGGATATGTATGCGCCAGTACGAAACTATATGCTGGCTACCGCCCATGATGCGGATGGCTTATGCTTTGCTGCTCAAGTGGTTAACTCGGATAAAGACCTGATACTATGAGAAATTAATGGATCGTTATTTACTAATTAATGCAATGAGCTAGCTGGGCCATGCAGGGGTTGCTTTCTTCTGCAATTAAACTAGTTAAAGAGAGAGCCCCCCAAAAGAAGATACATGTAGACATCAAGAACACTATGGTTGTGTTGATGTTAACATCTGGTACAATATATATTGATGCACGTCAAGTAACATATATTTCATTTTTTGCCAACTAATTGGATATCGTCGTTTAGCGTTTATGTGGATATTAGTTATTAATGTGAAACGAAGTTAATCATATATGGGATGCAACCTACCATCAACATATCGAATTGTATTCCGTGATAAGCAAGACCTGATAATACCAGCAGTATTACCAGTCTGTACCTTTTTTCTTGGACCGTGATTTTTGACTGTTCAGCACGTGCGACAAGATACCGGAAATATCGTCAAATATACAAAGCTTTGTTTTCTTTCAATTGGTAGCACTCCAGCTTATCTGAAAAGAAAACACAAAAGCCTGAATTAAAGCTGAAAAAATATACTTTGATCGACCAATATGTACACGGAAAGTTTCACTTTTTCCATGCTCTTTTGGCAATTAGCTTGGAATTGTCAAAGATAATCAATCTGACACGGGGGCCGACATCTTTCGTACCTTAACTATTGTTCGGCCAGCTAATAGCCCCAGCCCCCAAGGCAGCTCGATAGGAATATTCTTCTCCACTTTGCAGTCAAAACTTCTAGAACCATGCAAATACGTGGTAGTACATGTTCCGTTCATGGGATGTTTGGATGATAGTTTTTATTGTGCTTTTCAATGTAGGAGCAGATGATAGAGATACTAACATATATGGTATACATGTTTTTGAGCTTAGGAAACCATTTGAATAATCTATTTAAAGAGATCGCTCCGTTTTGACATTTAATCTTTTAACTTTGAAAAACCAAAAACAGAAAGCAAAAATAAAAAAAAACAATGCCTATATCAATGGCTTAACACGTTTGAGGGGTGCGGCTCAGGTGCTGGGGGCACAGCACATAGCGCGTGCGGGGATGCCCCCAGCACCCGCCACGTGTCCCACAAAACCCAAAAAAATTCTGAAATTTTTTTAAAAAATGCTTACAAAATCCGAAATTTGTAAAAAGTACTTTTGTAAAAATACTTTTATTAAAAAGTATTTTTAAGTACTTAAAAAAAATACTTTTTTAATAAAAGTATAAATCAAAAAATTTTTAAGTACTTACAAAAATACTTTTTATACTTAAAAAAGTACTTTTTACAAATTTTCGGATTTTGTAAGTTTTTTTTAAATTTATTCGAAATTTTTTTGGGTTTTGTGGGACACGTGTATGCTGTGCCCCAGCACCTGAGCCGCACTCGCGTTTGAGTAACCGTGTTGGCCAAACACTGTACAAGATCTATCAGCATGCGTCAGCTGCTGATCAACTGGATCAGCGTCTGACATCTAAAAGCTGTAAAAGCGTAAAGATGGAGCAGTACTGGCAGTGCTTGTCAGGAGAAAGCAACCTGCTGAATTTGGTATATTCTTTCCAACTTTTTAAAACAGTTTTTATCTTTCAAATAGAATATTTTTAAAATATAATTTACAAATTAATTATAGTATATACTATAGTAACTTTACTTATATCCGTCAAAACTGCACACAAGTTTTTATTACTCTGTATTCTCTTTTACGAATAGTCTAAAAACCATAAGCTACAGACAAATATCATAAACCACAGCCAAGAACAACCCCATTGAAGTCCCCAAGTTCGCGTGAGCGCTGCTCCGCTCCCAAGTGTGTAGCGGTGCGGTGGTGTGTCTATACCTGTGTAGCATCCAAAAATGGTTGGAGGTATTCTCCGTAATTTTAAATTTTGAACTGTAAACGAATCATTGCAAAACAAAACTGTACAAATGAGCTCATCCCAAAGGAAAAAAGGACAATATAAACAAAATGCAGAAACAGCTCAAGCCTTTAGTTTCAGAGAAAGTGTGCCGGCCGGCTAAAGAAAGTTGACGGGCTTCATCAGATAGTTTATCATTGGACGTGTGTACTTGCAGCATAGCCCATATTAACCTGTTACTAAGTTCCTAGGACCATAAAACGGAGCATATAAGCCAACGAAATAACGTAACACAAGTAGTAAGTTCTTACGAAAGGTAATAGAGCAAACCATAGCCGCCGCCAAGAGCTTCGCCACCATCCTCCGTCGCCGGCCCAGCGGTTATTGCCGGCGTCAAGTTTTGTAAGGACCCGTGGTTTTTCAAAAGTAACTCACACAACCCTAGAAGAAAAGGTAATTACACAGAGTACCTTACATGCCCTGGCATGGAAGGTCAGTGTTTGACAACTCTCTTGTTCTGGTTCAAATCAGACTGAATCCTTTCGCTCAATTCTTCACAAAGTTTATCTAGCCAGCTCTTCACCTAAAAAGTACGAAGCTGATTGCATTAAAGGAATATGATATTTCTTTTCGTAAAATAGTTGGAACAAGACTTCCCTAAATTCTTACACAGAAATGAGATACTTTTGAGTCATGCTTGCATATGGGATTTGACTCCTCAGAAAGTGCAATAACATGTTTTAAGTTAGGTAGGATACAATAATCTTAGCCTTCCCTAGGCCATCAGTGTGCAGTTCACAGCATTATAAAGTTCCAATATAATTCAATGTGTACAACATGCCAATAACCAAACTACTAGTCTCTGGTAGAAGGCAGGAAGACCACGAGTCTGGCTTTGAGATCTACAATTGTGGCACAAAAGGCACTTAATAGGATATTTACAGCATCAATCAAGGGGTGTGCAACCACTGCATATACCAGTAAGCCATGTCACTATATGACACAGACAAATAAGGATGAATTAAATTGGAGTGATGAGCTCTATATCACTATATATGGTGTTGATGAACCAAAGCAAGTAAATATTTATGCTTGTATCAATGAGCACATCCATATAATTTTCAATGAGATTTCTGAATAATCCTTTTTACAAGCAGATGTATACTAGAAAAAATCGTTAGAGAACATGGAACATGACAGAGAGTAAGCATCCTTACAGAAGCGTTATTTTTTAATGCTTTTGGGCCAGGAAATGTCTTTCCACAACCGTGGCTCTTTGGTAGAAGACGATCCTCAACTCTTTCTCCACTAATACCTCTTGCAATCTTCCATAGCCAAGTTCTGCGTGAGGTCCAGTTCATATAAGATAAATTGCTATAAAATATTATACGTGATATTTCAAAATTATAAATCTACTCACATAGAAGCATGGCTTTATGAGTTCGATACAACTTGGCTTCTACTGAGCATTTCGACCGAGTCAACTCTTTCAAACATGATATCCTAAACATCAGGCAACCAAAATAATACCAAGCAAACAAATGCATGCACCAATTTACCCTGCATTTACTCCATAGTGCCCTTGTAATTTTTACTCAGTAAAACTTAGAAGACCACCTACAGTTTCAACCCCAAGATCATCCTGCAAGGAGCTCCCAAGCTTACCCCCAAGTTGCTTCCTGCATAATATGTATATTTTCATCATTCAGTATCACACCACATATAAGTTAATGAAAGCGCACGGTTGAGGGATGTAAACAGCAATTCAAGGTTTGAAAAACTTTGTCCAACAGAAAACTAGAAAACAGCAAAGATGGAGGTGTCACGTTAGCTCATTACATCTTCTTCACAGGTAGTGATGCTAGAAAATCTTGAACTGATGAAGAAGGAACAACTGTTTGTTGAGCAGGTTTGTGCATCCCACTGACAAGTTTAGCTAACATCTGCACAAAATAACAACATTTGAGTGGCAGACTGCAATAGGAAGAGAAAGGAATCAAAGGGTAATGAAGCAAAAGAAGAAATATGCAGAAACTGAGTTGCTTTCCTAAGCTTAGAAAACTTTACTCGGTATACCTATGGACTATTTATACTCAATGTTGAAGAATAAAATAAACCCAATCCTGCAAAAAGGATATTTTGATCAAAAGAAAGAAAAGCATCTACTCACTATTGTGACTCATTATAAACCTTATTGTGAGCAATGCCAGTAGAGCATGTGAATTGGGTTTCCTCCAAAACTTTGACCCGTAACTGCGCAACAATTATAGCTCCGCAAGCCCGTCACTTATCCTGGTAATCAGCATCTGCTCGGCAAAGCCATGTCCCCACATTCTTTTCCCTGTCACTGACATCCTGAACATATCAAGGTCTATGATCACATTCATACCAAACTGCAGAGCAGCACCTACCAAATCGAGAAAAGTTTCTTACAGAAGGAAGGCCCAGGATATTTGACTTTGTGGCCTCCTCGAAAATCAGCTCTGACGACTCCGGGCGAGATTCTAAGAGCATCTCGTTGGCTGCATCAGTAAGGTCAAGATAAACTTCGTCAATGGATGATCGCTCACACTTCCCCTTGTTTGTGAGGATTGCTACAACCTGAAAGTTTGGATGCAAAACCGTTGATGCCATGGATGCGCCTTAGTTATTGAATAGTAAATTATCTTTGTTAATACTTAGTAGTTGCACGGTCGAGACGAACCTCAGAGCCGGCACTTCGGTAAATATTAAGATCGGCCTTGTCACGAGCCACGGGAACCTGAACCAAATTGATACTCGGACAGACATTCTTGGCCTCGTCTCCACGCATGGACCTGAAAAGAGCATCACAGAATTGTTAGCAAGCCCTAATCGAGCAAATTTTGCGGAGACGGAGGGAACGGCACTCACCTCTTCACACCAAACATCCGAGCCTCGTAGCTCACGGCAACTAAACCGCCGCCTTTCCAATCGTTGTACTGCACGACGGCGGTCGGCTGTCACCGGGTTCCTCCGCTGCTCAACTGCAGTAAGCTAATGCTCACTCTTTCATTTCAGAGACTCGCGAGAGTTTTGAAGGGACGTGCGCGCGCGAGGGAACAAGGTAGGTGACCTTGGACGTAGAAGCAATCATGTCGACATGGGCGATCACCCGCGGTTCCTGCGGCTCCGGCCTCGCTACCGGCACCGCTCCGCCGCCTACCACAGCAGCAAGGCGAAACCCGCCGCACTCGGCCCTCGTCCTATTTCTTCTTTTCTCAACTCCTTTTCTTTTTAAGTAAATTTCATAAAGCTCTAGAACGAGAAAATTGCTATAATGGGACTCTCAAATAATGTGTTTCGCTATAATAGGATTTCTAACGTTGACATCGCTAAAATGACACCCGAAACATTGGCTTCTCGTAATACATGACATTTGGCTAATGTTTCGAAATACCCGAACATTGGAATTAAAAGAGCCAAATGTCATGTATTACGAGAAGCCAATGTTTCGGGTGTCATTTTAGCGATGTCAACGTTAGAAGTCCTATTATAGCGAAACACATTGTTTGAGAGTCCCATTATAGCAATTTTCTCGACTGACAAGTATCTATTAGATACAAGTCATGGAACGCAATAAATCAAATTGGATTTTTTTGAACTATAAATATAAGGAGAGGCTTTCATTGTAAATACATCAACTTTGATCAATAAAGAAGATCACTGACTTGCTCTCTCTTATCTCTTGTGTCAATTATTCATCTACTTTTGCATTATTTGACAGTGTGATTGTTCTCACTTTGTAGTTGTTTTGATTAGCTATTGGATTACTCGATGACACTAGTTTTTCAACATGTCATTAGCATTGACTACTCCACAGGCCACGATATTTCATCGAATCGACCTCCTAGATTAGTAAGTTTTTCTAATCGTTTGCACGAATCGATTGTTGCGCTCGTTTCGTTCATTGTGCGAGTTCAATGGTTAGTCGTGTGAACATTTCAGAATTTTTGCTACAATTTTTAATAAAAAAGAAAAAAGATCTGCTCGGCCCGTACACCAGCGACACCGCCAGGCCTCACGTTGTGCCAGTGCTCTTGTCGGCCGACCATCGGCTGCCGTTCTCTTCCCATCCACGACTGTCGTGCCTAAGGACGCCGTCGACCGAGCCACAACACCGCGCACGACGCCACCGTCGACATGCCTGAAGCACGCCACGCCAACACCGAGCGTCACGGTCTCGTCGATCACCGCCACCATAGCTGTAGTCGACGCTCCGACCACCGCACCAGAAGCGCACGCAGAGCCACGACATTGAGGACATCGCCATCGTCATCTCCATCTTCGGCCGGTGCACCTAAACGCACGTCGGGGCCGAGTGGATGGCGTGACGCTGCTGCCATTGCGTGCGAGCACCACTGGCCACCGTGCCGTTTTCGTAGCCTACACCCGAAGCGTGAGCCCGCTGCTGGCTGACTGTACCCGATGCGTGTGCACCGCGAGGACCACCGATCACCATGCTGATCCGCCGCACTGATCCACCGTGCACGACGCCATCGCCTCACTGCTGGCATGCTCGAAGCATGCCGCGCCATAGCCGTCGCCTTCGTCTCCGGTCGGCGCGTCCGAACGCGCATCGTGCCGAGCGACGATGTTGCCATCGCGAGTGAGCTCCACTCACCGTCGCGCTAGCTCCATCGCCACCCCGTGGCTGCCGCACCATCCCGCGTGCACCATCGCCATCGTTGCCTGCAGCGCTCGGTTTTGATTGGGCCGGATGGGCCGTGCGGGCGAACAGGCATGCCTGTTAAGGCCTTGTGGACTAACAGGCAGGATTTGATCTGGCCCAATAATGGTAAATGAGCGGGATCCAACTCGGCTCGAAGGCAATTTTATAAAACTCCCCAACGTTTTTTGGTTATTATGACATTTTTGCAGTATAAGGGAATTTTGTGGAAAACCCCCGACATTCGAGAAATTACGGAAAATTTTGGATTTCAATATGTTCTTAAAGAATAACTCTTTTAGCTTTCAGTTTTTATACCAGATTTAATATTTCTAAGATTTGTTGTGCTCTTATCTTGAAGGTTTAAGCAAATTAATTAATTAGGTAATTTTTAGTTATAACCATAATTAATCCTTGAAACATGATTTTTAGGCATATGAACTTCTATAAATTTATGAAACCTTAGACTTAGCACTTTCGAAAGTGTCATATTTTATTTTACTTTCCTAGCATATTGTGTGGTGGGCAGTTACTAATGGGGTTTTTGATAATTCAGAAGATTACTAAATTATGTAGTTATTGCTCTTGGGCGTATGGTTATGAGCATTCTTGGGCACGAGGTCCTGAGTGCTCTTGGGCATGTGGTCCTAATTATATGTGCAGCCCAGAAATGCTAGGAAAATTATGGAAAACTAAGAGAATTATCTACTAAGTAGATAAAACCAGCCTTTACTATTTTGCACTCATTTCATGCATTTAAATTTACCAGCAGAAAATTGCATGAATAATGTAGGTTTGTTAAGACATCATGATGCTAATTTTTGCCTACCTTGGATGGTAGCAATCAACTTACCTGAGTATTGACTGATGAGATTAATCTCACACCCTTATGTTGGGCATAAATGCACATTCTCTTATGGAGAAGGGAAATGTATTCACTACTCGAAGAGTAAGTACTTGACTAAGAGGGATCTGTTAAAAATATGGCGATCTATGAAGGAACACTATAGGTAGCAAAAGGTCAATTGTGCCTTGTAGGCATGATGTGACAAAATGCTTCAAGGACAAGAAGTTCATAGCATAAGTACAATCTCGTCATGCACCATATTGTATCTCAATTAAGGCTATGTGACCAACAATTACTAAAGCTAACATGATTGAGAGGATTGTGTCCACCTTCCACCTTAATAATGTGACTTTACAATAGCTACATCGTTACACTAACTATATTGAGTATTCTGAGTTAATATCTATCTTGCTAAGTTATGGAGAAGTAGAAGACTCCTAAAGAATCACACGACCAGCCCTATTGCGGACCGTGCCTGTTCCATAAAAATATGCAAATACTTAGAAGAAAGGGAATGCTCTTAGCCATAAAAAAAGGTAATGGTAGGGGTGAAAACGGATCGAATACAGACGGACAATGGCTCTGCCATATTTGTTTTCATATTTTTCCCCTGGATACGGATATGAATACAAATATGAATAATGTCGAATACAAGTATGGAGCGAATACAAATCAATTTGAATACGGTCACGAATATTTCTTGGAACATGAATACCCTTTAAATTGTATGCACAAAATGAACAAAAAAACATAACTAGTTTATTTGATCTAAACACTCGTAAAGAACATTTATGAATTCTTCATATAGGCTAAGGTTCCTTCTCTAACTCCATGTATTAATGTATATATTAATGTATGATGGGTTACTCAAGTATCTTATAAATGGGCTGGGCTAAAATAGAGGATGCATGCTACGGATTTTTGGCCCCTGCATATCCGAATAATCCGGATCCATAGTCATATTCGATGGATAGTGAGCTACCAAGTCCGTATTCGTATCTGATAGAGAAAATCCATATTTATTTTTGATCCGATACTATCTGAAAAATATCTGAGCCGACATAATCTGTATTTGAAAATTGTCCGAATTGGTTGGAAACTATTTGATCCGTTTTCACCCCTAGGCAATGGGTAGTATAACGGAAGGAAAAGAGAGCGGGTGCATTCAAAGTATGGATAAGCCAACGAGGAGGTATATTGAGTCCTGCAATAATCTCTTTGTTACCCTTAGATATGATCCTATGTCATTTACCTACACGAGTTGCATTATTAGTTTAAATATAATTCTTAAAGAACTTGGTTATGCTCCTATAGAGCAAGTTATTATCTTTTGTATTAGGCTGAAATCTTCTGTATTAGATTAATGTTTTTCCCAGAATGATAGGGCAAATTGTTGAAAATGGCAGAAATTACGTGTTGTATAGGTTTTCTTATCTTACCTATCTCGCCCTTTGTCAGTAGCACTTTTTACCTGAAGTAAATGCTTACCAGTAGCATGTCTTACGTATTGTAAGATCATTAATCTTGCATAGAACAAAATTATGAATAGTTATGCCTGACATTTTAAATAATAAAAGGCCTTGCTTATTATAGATAATTATTGAAATATGCTCTTGATGTCTACTAAGCCTAAATCAACCATGAAGGTTATTTATCCACTAGTGCGTTGTATAGATTGATGCCTAGCAAGCAATAGGAAATAAAATTTCTAGGACAGTATATACACAAATGGAATTTATTGGCCTTATGTTGATCCTAAATAATCGTTTTCGCTAAAGTAAATTGTATAATCCTTGAGCAAGTATAGAATAACTTATACCCTAAAACTTGAAGTCTGTATGATTCCACCCACAACCATGTTTTTTAGCAACTCTGTAAGATGAAAGTTACATGGTATATGTTGGTTTCACGCCAAATAAAAATTATACTCTAATAGAAGTATGATTACAATATATTGCCAGAAGCACTTGAGTTGATTCAAAGCAAATGCCTGAAGCACACGCTATCACTTAGAATTTGTATGGTTGGCATGAAAAGGGGGGAGGAATTTGGGTACGAGAGGTAATTTTGATACGAAGAGGCATAAGAAAAATGTGAAAAACAAGATTTATGGCAGACATAATGGCATATCCTGGGTCAAAGCCAGAAGCAATCATTAATCTAGATTATTTGGGAGATTAATAAATATATAGTATTATAATTGTCAATATTCACAATATATATAGACTGGCATTCATGTTATATTATTAATGGCCACTATCTTTGTGACCCACAATAGGACATTTCTTTGTACTTTAAGATATACGCCAACCACCAGCATGTGAATGTGCACATAGCAAGAAGTTGGCCGCCAAAATCTACGACATGTCTATAACTTTTGGCACATACTAAAGTGTGCCACACTCATTGGCCATGACAAACGCACATTGGTATAAGCGGTCTAAAACCGCATCATCATTGGCGACCATATTACTTACCTAATAAGGATGATGATCTATTGGATTATAAAGATCTAGAATTATCTAAATTGGTCATATTTATGTTGATGGCATAAATAGAAGTTAGTTATATTGTTTATCACCCACTTAACTAAATTATCATATTCCTGTAACAGAATGGTGAATCTTTTAGGTGATTCAACTGGGCTTATTTTTCAGAAGAAAGTATAGTATTTTCACGCAGATTAACTATTGTCAATGTCTTATGTTGCAACATTATATTTATTTTTCTGAAGAGCATTCTGTAGATTTATATTATGTTGTTAGAATATACTATTTGTGACCATAGAAAACATGTTGCATAGTTATAAACTTGAAGTTTGAATGACCCAAAGTAGTTTGAACATGGAATGAGTAATTGGGTCTATGTTTTGGGCAAAGAATAAAGAAGCTACACAATAGAACAAGTCTGCCAACTCCTGTATCCTCATATGGGATCTTTGTCGCAAAATAATAACCCCCAGGAGGTGGGATACCCTACCATTGTTAGGACAATGTAGTTTTTATGCCACTGTATTAATAAAAGTCTAGCTTATTATGTATAATGATAACCCCTATAGTGAAATTAATGCTCATTGAAAGAATAGAATATTTCCCATATTGTATCACCACCATAGCATACATCTATGGGCCTCCACATGAAGTTAGGGATATATATTGAATTTGAAATTTCACCAATGCAGTGTCCATGAAAGGGGATTTTTATGGTATGTTAGGAAGATCTAATCTCGGCATCAGGAGGAGAGAAAATCCCAAAATGTTTGAATGCCTTGATATTTTCTGGATGGAAAGATCTTTAATATTGAGATTCAAGCACTAGCCAAGCTAAACTAGAAGTTTAGTTGATACTCCTGTGAGCCGGAAGTGAGAGCTTGCCAGATAATTTTACAAGAAATTATAAAGGGCTAACCAAGTTAATTTTGTTGAAAGCTAACTCATCGTTAAGAGTGGTATACCCTGGGTTTTAAATAGTATATCCACCTAGTGGAATGACTTATTGGTCAATGATCTAAATATGTAGGGATGCCTACAAGTTCTATGATCGAGATGACACTAGTCATACAATGGTTAAACATTCATCGCGACTCCTGAAGAGAAATCACTCTAAAGATGAAAAGGACCTCCCTAAGAGGCTGATCCTGGAGATAAAAACTCATCAACATAACACCCATAAAGTATAATGGTAGGAATGCAGTACAACCAAGAATCTTTTGTTTTATGAAATGATGAAGATTTGGCTAACAATGAAACAACTTCAAAATTTGAGGATATGAGAAAAATGAAATAGTTGTCGACAATATTGCCTTTAAGATTGTTAATGTTTCTCTAATGAAAACCTGGATCTAGAACCAAAGTCTATGGCAAGAGAAGCCTGAAGTGCTCATATCGGGTCAAATGAAGAAAGCAATTGAGGCTGAATCATAATAGTTAAAATGAAGTCTTGGAACCAACAAGTTCAGACTTAATGGGTCATTACGAAGAACTAACTAGAAGGTATGACACATTGCATTAGATTTTACACCCATGGATTACGACATTGGAATAGGAAGATTCCATCGAATGTCATCTTGAGGGGAGCATATATGCTAAACTTTGATCATCATAGTTTTAGACTACACAAGTCTTAGTTTTGATTTTCAGAATGAATCAATTTGGTGATTATCACCTGATGTGAAGTTGTCGAGACCCGAATATACAAATCCGGACTCTACTGTGTATTCCGCACTAGTCCAAGATCACGCTAGTGCACACAGCGCAAACAAAGACGAATATCATCCACATCACGATATTCTAAAGAAAATCCAAATTATATTAATAACCATCAGAGTACGACCTTATGGCCAAGCTTACAATTATTAGCCTGAAGGGCTTTAAAGAAACTAGCAATGAAATCCAAAATTTAAGCGCAGTAGCCACTCGACATGCCCACAGCAATCGATCGGGAGCGAAGTCCTAATCCGTGAAGTCCTCGTAGTAGCCTCCTTCGAGCAACTCCTGCCGATCCGGTCCTTCCTCCTCAATCGAGCAACAGGGCATGAAGCCGTGAGTACATTGGTACTCAAAGAAGTCGTTTGTAACAAATGAATGCAATATAGTATGCGGCTTAACAATGGATGGTGAAAGGTTAACTTTGCATAAAGCAACGATTTAAAGTAAATACAATAAATAGATTGAAAAGCAACTTTAACAAAAGACATTAAATAAATAATCAAAGGAATTGAATATAACCACAAGTGAACTACCCATTCACTTCCCACTCAAACCAACCAGATTTCATAAAGACTCTACCCTCGTGTGAAATCACCGAGCATTGTCCATGACCGAGGACACGGCTATTCGAATAGTTTTACACTCTGCAGAGGTTGCACAATCTGTACCCACACGATGTGATAATCCTCACGTTAAAGATAATCACAACAAGGCTTTTACAATGATCCATCTCCACCTGATCCCACTCGCTAAGGTTTCGCCGTCGAGTAGGGTAACCCCCTAGTCGATAATTGCCCCCTCTTACGCCACAACAACATCGGTAGCAAAACCAAAGTGGAGACTTCACAAATTATTATGCCAGTCTATCCCATACTAGACATGTGGTTTGCACGACTTAGCTCGGATCAATGGCGCACAAAGTTAAGTCCTTAAGAATTACCCAGTGAAGCATCCACATCCCATGTGCATTCAGCACCCCCTTTACTGCACGATCAATCGCCCAAGTGAAAACCAATTTTGTATAATCAACACCAATGACACTACCCATGTCATGGGAACAAGTTTTATAATCGTGGTTAACCACCACATTCAAGTATATCATTAAGTCAAGATTAATTAACCACATGTGATGATGAACCCTTTCGCAAAATAAGCAAGGCTAAGCATTCTAATCGTACCAACCCAATGTGACAAATAACATAGCATCACTAATTAAATTCCCAACCTAAGGTGACAATGGCAACAAGGTATTCCAAATATCAAGGAGGGAAATAACCAATTGGGACGATAACTACCAATACAAGGGTTTGAATAAAAATAGCGATGCAAGAAATTTAAAACAAACTAATTAAATAATAGATTACAAACTGGGTTCAACATGATCAAAGGACACGACTTGCCTTGGCCTTGCTCAGTTGACGGCTCTTGATCTTCAAATCCAACTTCCGCTCCTTCGAACGCGTGATCTAACGAGAGAGAACGCAAATCGAAACACAAAATAAAATCAAATAAATTCAAATGAACTCCAAAAATTCTCAAACTTGAACCAAAAGATAGAGCTCAGTTTTAGATGAATTTAGGAAAAAGAATCGGGTCAATCGGAGCTAGGACGAGGGAGAACGGGCTCTGGGAAGTTTTAATTCAGAGAAAAAGAGATGACGGGTAGTCGTTACGACCACAAAGGATCCCTACGACCACGCAGAGAAATTACGACCACGAAGAACTTTACGACCACGAAGAACTTTACGACTACGACCACAAACCAATCTATATCTCCAACTACACTAGGAAACCAACGACTACGACCACAGAGCCGAATCTAAGACTACGAAGCCGAATACGACCACTTAGGCAGGCTTACGACCACGCAGTCGAGCACATGACTACGATCACCCAGTCGAGATTACGACTCACGTAGTCGAACCTACTACTTCGACCACACGAACAATCCACGACTACGACCACACAGCGGCTACGATCGCACAACGGCTACGACTACTCGAGCGGACTTACGACCATGAAGTCGTTTACGACCACATGATCGGACTTACCGGTGGCTTTACGACTTACGACTAAGGCTCTACAACGTAGTCGTAGAACCTTACGACCACACGGACCTACGACACACGGATCTACGACCACGGATGGCGGTGGGATCTGGTCGGCGATGACTAGGGACGGTGACGGGACTCACCGGCGACGGCGGATCGGCGAAGGCGAAACGACGGCGAGGACGACACGACCTCGGGCTCCAGCACGATCACGGCAGCGGCTACGCGTATGGCCACGGCTTCGGCGAGGCGCACGACCACGGCTTTGGCGAGGCGCACGACCACAGCTTTGGCGAGCGCACGACCACAGCTGCGGGCGGCACGACTTCGGTTTGCGGCTCAACTCGGAGGCGAGGCTTGACTTGGGACGAGGGAGACACCAGAGGTTCGGCCCTTTTATACCCGGTCGTAGAGGTGTCCTGGTCGGCCACGAGTACGAGTCCGGGTGGGATACGACCTGAGAGTCCCACTCGTAAACGAGTACGACTTGCTAAAAGCGGGCGGCTGCGATGCGCGCGAGCGCGAGCGGCAGCGGGTGGATGGGTGACACACGGCACGCATCCGAAGGGGCAAGGCGGGCGCGGGGAGTGGCCGATCGGCGACGCGTGGCGTGGGCGAGGCGGCTGGACCGGCGGGTGGTGGGCCGGCCGGTGGTGGGTTTCGCCCACTAGCGGTTTAGGATTTCTTTTCTTTTCTTATTCCGAAATTCAAACAAATACTTTTGAGCTCTAGAAAATAGCAAATAAATCCGGAAAAATCACATAAGATGCCGAAAAGCTCTTGAGGCTCGGGAACTCAAATAAAATACTTTTGGCACATTTTAATGTTTAACTTAATCATATTAAATCCTTTTAATTCATAAAAATTTCATTTAAGCTTTAATTAATTCCAGAAAAATTCAAATGGTGAATTTTATTTCGAAAGCTTCAAAAGGCTCAAAATCGGATGTTACAAACCTCCCCCCCTTAAATGGAATCTCGACCCCGAGATTCTGGCTCTCTAAGGAATAGGTTTGGAAACTCCGCTCTAAGATCCTTCTCGCTCTCCCAAGTTGCTTCCTCCTCGGAATGGTTGCTCCATTGAACCTTGCAAAAGCGAACTGTCCTTCTTCTGGTTACACGCTCTGCCACTTCCAAAATTTTTATAGGATGTTCTTTATAAGACAGATCCTGCTGAAGATCCACCGCCTCTACGGGCACTGCTTCCTCTGGCACTCTCAAGCACTTCTTTAGTTGAGATACATGGAAAACATCATGGATCCCGCTCAAGGTGTTTGGTAATTCCAGCTGGTATGCAACCTCTCCTTTGCGCTTTAAAATTTTAAATGGCCCCACATACCTTGGCGCTAGCTTTCCCTTTATTTGAAATCTCTTAACACCTCTGAAGGGTGTGATCCTGAGATACACATAGTCATTTGGCTCAAAACTTAAATCTCTTCGACGAGTATCAGCATAACTCTTCTGTCTGGCTTGGGCTGCCTTTAGCCTTTCTTGAATCAAACACACTTTCTCTTCTGCTTCCTGAAGACATTCTGGCCCGAAGATTTGACTCTCCCCCGTCTCTTTCCAATTGAGAGGGTTCTACATTTTCGCCATACAGGGCTTCAAACGGTGACATTTGTAGACTAGTGCAGTAATCGTTATTGTAGGAGAACTCCGCAAAGGTAAACAACTATCCCATTTAGCTCCGTGACCCAATACACAAGCTCTTAACATATCCTCCAGGATTTGATTCACACGCTCCGTCTGACCATCAGTTTGCGGATGATATGCTGTACTGAAGTTCAAGTGAGTACCCATTGCCTCGTGAAAGCTATTCCAAAATCGTGAAGTAAACTGCGACCCACGATCCGATACTATCCTCTTGGGCACCCCATGAAGACTCACAATCCTGGACATGTATAACTCGGCCAATTTATCACCAGAATAAGTTGTTTTGACCGGAAGAAAGTGAGCGACCTTCGTTAGTCGATCCACAATTACCCATATTGAGTCGTAGCCCTCTTTAGTCTTGGGTAAGCCTGTAATAAAGTCCATTCCCACATCTTCCCACTTCCATTCAGAATCTTCAAGGGTTGCAAAGAAACCTGCTGGTCTTTGATGTTCAGCCTTCACTCTTTGGCACACATCGCAAAGTGCTACATACTCGGCTATCTCGCGCTTCATACCTGGCCACCAATATTTGTCTTTAATATCCTGGTACATCTTGGTACTGCCGGGATGGATTGAATATAAGGACTCATGCGCTTCCTTAAGTAATAACTTCTTGATTCCCCTTGTTTGGTACGCACAAACGCGTCTTATACCACATGGTTCCTGATCGTCTTCCACAAAGCCGGGTGCTTTGCCTTCCTTTAAACCTTCTTTGATTCTCTGGATATTTTCATCCCCGTTGCTCGTGATTTAATCGACTATCCAGTGTCCACTGCAAGTCCAAGGTAGCTAACATCCCTTCCTCAACCAACTCCAAACTAAGCTTCAAATTCCTCGTGCGAGCTGGTTGGTTTTCCTTGACCATCACCGTATTGCAATACACCTTTCGCTCAACGCGTTTGCCACTACATTGGCTTTTCTGGATGATAATGGATTCGATGTCATAATCCTTTATTAATTCCAACCATCTTCTTTGTCTTAGGTTGAGCTCCGATTGTGTGAAAATATATTTCAGGCTCTTATGATCCGTGTAGATCTCACTTGATTACCCATTAAATAGTGACGCCAAATTTTCGGGGCATGCACAATCTGCCGCCAACTCCAAGTCATGCGTGGGGTAGTTCTCTTCGTGTGGTCTCACTGGCGTGATGTATAAGCCACCACCCTCTTGTCTGCATCAACACACACCCCAAACCTTTGCGGGATGCATCACAGAGATCTCAAAGTCCTTCTTGATGTCGGGTAGAATTAGTCTTGCGCTGTTGTTAGGCTCTCCTTTAATTTCTGAAAACTCCTCTCGCACTCCGCGTCCATTCAAATTTCTTTTCCTTCTTTAACAGAGTGAGTGGCGGGCGCTACTGCGAGAATCTTTCAATGAAACGGCGGTAATAACCCGCCATTCCCGAAAGCTTCGACTGAGTTCTCGACGTTGGTGCCTCCAAGTGAGTACATCGTTCACTTTCCGGGTCAATCGCTACTCCTTCTGCGGTCATCACATGGCCCAAAACGCAACTTCCTTCATCCAAAATTCACATTTGCTAAACTTGGCATACAACTTATGCTCTCGCAACCTCTGCAATACCATCCTCAAATGCTCTTCATGTTCTTCCTCATTCTTGGAGTAGATTAGAATGTCATCGATAAACACAACAACGAACTTATCCAGGTAATCCATGAACACCTTGTTCATCAGGTACATGAAGTATGCTGGGGCATTGGTTAGGCCAAAAGACATTACGGAGAATTCGTATAAACCATAACGAGTTGAGAATGCTGTCTTAGGTATATACTCCGGTCGAATCTTCATTTGATGGTAACCTGACCTGAAATCAATCTTGGAAAACACTCCGGCTCCTTTTAGTTGATCGAACAAGTCATCAATTCTGGGCAAGGGATACTTGTTCTTGATGGTAACTTCATTGAGAGCTCGGTAATCCACGCATATGCGCTGGCTACCATCCTTCTTTTGACAAACAATACCGTGCTCCCCACGGAGAGGTACTAGGCCCGGCATAGCCTTTATCCAACAACTCTTGTATTTGTTTCTTCAATTCGCCAATTCATTGGCGGGCATTGATAGGGTCTCTTGGAAATAGGCGATGTACGGTACTAACTCAATTGCGAACTCTACTTCTCTGTCGGGTGGCATCCCAGAAGATCATCGGGAATACATCGGGATATTCTCGTACAATTGGTACTTCCTCTATCATGATCCCTTTGCTTTGGTATACCATCACTTTTTCTCGCCGCTTCATGTTGGCTTCAAATCTAACTTTACTTCCATCATGCACCAAGGTGACGGCTCGACTTCCACATTCCAACACCGCTTGATGCTTTTGAGCCAATCCATACCGAATCACATCCAAAGACGGATATTTAGCACTACCAAATCAGTGAAGAACTCTATTCCTTGGATGGCTATTTTAACTCTAGGGCATCCTAGATTGGTACTCATCTCGAGCAGGGATTGAACCAAAAAATAGAACCAAGAGCAACAACTTCCAATTTATGCTTTAGAGCAAAACTCCGGACACAAACGAATGTGAAGCTCGAATCGAACAAAGCGTGGCGGAACCGAGTTTACTTGAAACTTACCGATCACAACATCTGGTGCTGCTTGAGCCTCCTCCATGGTGACATGGTTCACCTGGCCGCGCAGCACGGTCTGCGATCCTCTGTTGGGATGACTTGATGTTTGCGGTGCTCCGCGTCCTGACCCTGCTGCGGGAGTCCGATCTGGTGTAGAGCCCAAGTTGAAACGAACTGGTGTCAAGGCTTGATTCTGCGGGCATTTGTTGGCATAATGTCCCGTTTCATGGCATTTGAAACAGGTAACTCCTGTCATGGGCTTGGTGATCCTCTGCTGTTGGCTTCCAACTGGAATTGGCCTTGGTCCTGATGAGAACTGGCGAGGAGCTAGTGCGGTGTTTTGAATCTCGATGGCATGGAACACGAGCGGGCTGAAACGCATCTTGGCGGGTCCTCGAGCACGTGCATCTGTGATCCTTGCTGCATCATCCTCCGCTATGGATTCCTCTAACTCACGACGACTCTCCTCAATGAGCATCGCTTTGTCCACCATGTTTTGAAAGTCGGCGTAGTCATTTCCCACCACTTGAACTTTCAGACCGGGTTTAGTCCTTTCTTGAACCTCTTTTGACGGGCATCATCTGTGCGACATCCTCCGGGCATAACGGGCTAGCTGGGTGAATTTATTGAGATACTCACTCACCGACATGTTCTTCTGCTGTAACTCCGAATTCCTCCTTCTTCATCTCAATCACTCCGTCCAAAACATGGGTATGATTTAAAAGTCATGAGAACTCCGCCAAGTGATGCTATCTTGATCTTCATGAGCAAGACAGATGGTTTTCCCACCATTCATTGCAGCGCCTTCTAGCCGGTGGGCGGCATACAAAACCTTCTCGCGGTCCGTACACATCGGCAAGATTAAGCTTCTTTTCATTGAGCGCATCCACCATCGACTTCCAAAGGCTCAAAGATCATGAATAAGTGGGTGGCCTTGTCCTCATGAATTCTGCAAATTTAGATCGTTGACGAACTGGTTGGGGCATTGCCATTTCTTGATTCTCGCCGATTCATCATTGCGTTCATATTCGCATCATGGTATTTATTAATTGGGTCCAGGCAGCCATGAACCGACTCAAGGTCGGATCTAAACCAGCCGGATTCGCATGCTGCTCTGGAGTTGCTTGGTTTCCATTCGCCTTCCGGATCTTGGTTCATTTGACCGCGTCTGCGAGCTCGGGTGTCAACCATTTCGCCTGCTCAAGGAAAAGACCATTTGTTGAGAACCGACTCTTCAAGGCTCAATAGGTAAGAGGAAAAGCAAAGGTAAGTGGTAAACTCGTCTAAGGGGTAACTAATGGCAATCCTAAAACTAAGCAAACACTTAGCCGAAAAGGCTAACAAAAGAAGCAATAAACTCCACAAAAAGACTTTTGACATGACTGCATCATAATGCTAGAAGCAAAACTGCAGCTCACATCACACCCAACGGCAAATAAGAAGCAAGACGATCTACACGATACTAAAACTATAACAAGGTTCAAAGCTAATGGCTCCTAATCTTCCCGGAAATTCCCAATCTTTTCTTGACATATTGGATGCTTCCTTGATCCAAACTTCACAGCACAGCTTGAAGAATTCCATGCCAACTTTCACTTTGATCGAGGGACACTCGAGACATCTATGGACATTATGGGGATAAGAAGTCAAATTGAAATTCGAAAACACTATTTCAGAGGAGCCAAGGAGAAGGAATCCTAAGAATGAGGTACGAATAAAGAATTACTATACAATCATTTGGTTGATTTGATTTAGAAAATAAATTTTGAAATCTTGACTAATTCGACCATTCTAACTAGGGCTCCGTCCTACAGTCGATATAGCTCCGATACCATCTCTGTCGAGACCCGAATATACAAATCCGGACTCTACTGTGTATTTCGCACTAGTCCAGACCACGCTAGTGCACACAATAAACAAAGACGAATATCATCCACATCACGATATTCTAAAGAAAATCCAAATTATATTAATAACCATCGAGTACGACCTTATGGCCAAGCTTACAATTATTAGCCCGAAGGGCTTTAAAGAAACTAGCAATGAAATCCAAAATTTAAGCGCAGAGCCACTCGACATGCCCACAGTGCAATCGATCGGGAGCGAAGTCCTAATCCGTGAAGTCCTCGTAGTAGCCTCCTTCGAGCAACTCCTGCCGATCTGGTCCTTCCTCCTCAATCGAGCAACAGGGCATGAAGCCGTGAGTACATTGGTACTCAAGAAGTCGTTTGTAACAAATGAATGCAATATAGTATGCGGGCTTAACAATGGATGGTGAAAGGTTAACTTTGCATAAAGCAACGATTTAAAGTAAATACAATAAATAGATTGAAAAGCAACTTTAACAAAAGACATTAAATAAATAATCAAAGGAATTGAATATAACCACAAGTGAACTACCCATTCACTTCCCACTCAAACCAACCAGATTTCATAAAGACTCTACCCTCGTGTGAAATCACCGAGCATTGTCCATGACCGAGGACACGGCTATTCGAATAGTTTTACACTCTGCAGAGGTTGCACAATCTGTACCCACACGATGTGATAATCCTCACGTTAAAGATAATCACAACAAGGCTTTTACAATGATCCATCTCCACCGATCCCACTCGCTAAGGTTTCGCCACGAGTAGGGTAACCCCTAGTCGATAATTGCCCCTCTTACGCCACAACAACATCGGTAGCAAAACCAAAGTGGAGACTTCACAAATTATTATGCCAGTCTATCCCATACTAGACATGTGGTTTGCACGACTTAGCTCGGATCAATGGCGCACAAAGTTAAGTCCTTAAGAATTACCCAGTGAAGCATCCACATCCCATGTGCATTCAAGACCCCTTTCATCGCACGATCAATCGCCCAAGTGAAAACCAATTTTGTATAACCAACACCAATGACACTACCCATGTCATGGGAACAAGTTTTATAATCGTGGTTAACCACCACATTCAAGTATATCATTAATTCAAGATTAATTAACCACATGTGATGATGAACCCTTTCGCAAAATAAGCAAGGCTAAGCATTCTAATCGTACCAACCCAATGTGACAAATAACATAGCATCACTAATTAAATTCCCAACCTAAGGTGACAATGGCAACAAGGTATTCCAAATATCAAGGAGGGAAATAACCAATTGGGACGATAACTACCAATACAAGGGTTTGAATAAAAATAGCGATGCAAGAAATTTAAAACAAACTAATTAAATAATAGATTACAAACTGGGTTCAACATGATCAAAGGACACGACTTGCCTTGGCCTTGCTCAGTTGACGGCTCTTGATCTTCAAATCCAACTTCCGCTCCTTCGAACGCGTGATCTAACGAGAGAGAACGCAAATCGAAACACAAAATAAAATCAAATAAATTCAAATGAACTCCAAAAAATTCTCAAACTTGAACCAAAAGATAGAGATCAGTTTTAGATGAATTTAGGAAAAAGAATCGGGTCAATTGGAGCTAGGACGAGGGAGAACGGGTTCTGGGAAGTTTTAATTCAGAGAAAAGAGAGAGCATGTAGTCGTTACGACCACAAAGGATCCCTACGACCACGCAGAGAAATTACGACCACGAAGAACTTTACGACCACGAAGAACTTTACGACTACGACCACAAACCAATCTATATCTCCAACTACACTAGGAAACCAACGACTACGACCACAGAGCCGAATCTAAGACTACGAAGCCGAATACGACCACTTAGGCAGGCTTACGACCACGCAGTCGAGCACATGACTACGATCACCCAGTCGAGATTACGACTACGTAGTCGAACCTACTACTTCGACCACACAGAACAATCCACGACTACGACCACACAGGCGGCTACGACTGCACAACGGCTACGACTACTCAGGCAGACTTACGACCATGAAGTCGTTTACGACCACATGATCGGACTTACCGGTGGCTTTACGACTTACGACTAAGGCTCTACAACGTAGTCGTAGAACCTTACGACCACACGGACCTACGACACACGGATCTACGACCACGGATGGCGGTGGGATCTGGTCGGCGATGACTAGGGACGGTGACGGGACTCACCGGCGACGGCGGATCGGCGGCGGGCGAACGACGGCGAGGACGACACGACCTCGGGCTCCGGCCGCGATCACGGCAGCGGCTACGCGTATGGCCACGGCCGGCGAGGCGCACGACCACGGCTTTGGCGGCGCACGACCACGGCTTTGGCGGCGCGACGACCACACCGCGCGGCGGCACGACTTCGTTTGCGGCTCAACTTCGAGGCGAGGCTTGACTTGGGACGAGGAGACACGAGAGTTCGCCCTTTATACCCGGTCGTAGAGGTGTCCCGGTCGGCCACGAGTACGAGTCCGGTGGGATACGACTGAGAGTCCCACTCGTGGCGAGTACGACTTGCTAAAGCGGCGGCTGCGATGCGCGCGGCGCGAGCGGCGGGTGGATGGGTGACACACGCACGCATCCGGAAGGGGCAGCGGCGCGGAGTGGCGATCGGCGACGCGTGGCGTGGGGCGGGCGGTGGACCGGCGGGTGAGTGGGCCGCCGGCTGGTGGGTTTCGCCCACTAGCCGGTTTAGGATTTCTTTTCTTTTCTTATTCCGAAATTCAAACAAATACTTTTGAGCTCTAGAAAATAGCAAATAAATCCGGAAAAATCACATAAGATGCCGAAAAGCTCTTGAGGCTCAGGGAACTCAAATAAAATACTTTTGGCACATTTTAATGTTTAACTTAATTATATTAAATCCTTTTAATTCATAAAAATTTCATTTAAGCTTTAATTAATTCCAGAAAAAATTCAAATGGTGAATTTTATTTCGAAAGCTTCAAAAAGGCTCTGAAAATCAGGATGTTACAGAAGTTACCTTGAAGGTTTTACCACTTAGATAAGTGCAAAATTCAGGAGAAGTACTTTCTTGAATAATAGCTCATATATTTTGATCTAGAAGATCAAATACTATTCATACAGAATAGATAATCTAGAAGATTATATGATCAAAAAGATCAAATGTTGTATTCTTTTTTCCTTAGTGAGTTTTTATTAGAAGTTTTCTCACATAAAGTTTTCACTGAGGCAACAAGTGCAATACAACTTGTGTGTGTGATCTACTCTTTTCTCCATTCATTTTTTTCACTAGGTTTTTAGAAGGGGTTTTTAATGATACATTGCATGTTGTGTTGTCCACCCAAAGGGGAGTGTTATGAAACTTATCCCGTAAGGGGTGCATAAGGCCAGTCCCCACACGGTTTCTTTTGAGAGACTCCAAGTTGGAGATGTGAATCTATAATAAAAGGATTTTAGACTATAAATATAGATGAGAGGTTTTCATTGTAAATACATCAAATGAGATCAATAAAAAATAGCGTCGACTTATATATCTCTCTCTCATCTTTTGTGTTAATTGTTTGGGACAGCTACACAACTCTATACCGTCCAATACGCGTACAATGGGATAGGTACCCACCATAACATTAAATGAGTTCGAACGGCCCATCTGCGTGTGCTTCGGATGCCAGCTATGTGAACTCTCGCTGACTGAATGCTTGCCACATCCTCCACGTGCCCACGAAACGTCGCCATCATCCTCTCTACGCGTCGCGCGACATTGACACCCTCCACACACACTAATGAAACCTCGTTGTCATCCTCTGCACGCATGTGAAACTTTATGAAGCCTCATGAAATTTAATCATGAAATTTAGTCAAATTAGGCATGAAACCTTCTAAAACTTTATGAAGCCTCATAAACACCATAAAACTTAAACATGAACACTAGTCAATTTAGGTATGAAACCTTCTGAAACTTTATGAAATATCATGAAACACTATGGAACTTAATCATGAAACCTCATGAAATCTAGTCAACTTAGGCATAAAACCTCATAAAACTTCATGAAACCTCATGAAACACCATAAAACTTAATCATGAAACCTAGTCAATTTAGCCACGAAACCTCCTGAAACATTATGAAACCTCCTAAAACACCATAAAACTTTATGAAACACCATGAAACTAGTCATGAAACCTTATGAAATCTTATAAAACTTGGAGTTCAATTTCATGGATCTGCTACCAAAATCAAGGATGCTACAGGATGCTATCCCGTTGCAAAGTTTCAGAGTAGTTTCATAAAGTTTCATGAGATTTTAGGGCTAAAACATGAAGCTTCATGATGTTTTAGAACTAAATCTTGTAGTTTCAAAAGTTTAATGAGGTTCTAAAAGTGAAACTTGATGTTTTATGAGGTTTCAAATGAGACTTGTAGTTTTAACAATTTTCATGAAGTTTTAAAATCGAAACTCGAAAAGAAGTTTCATGAATTTTCTAGACTGAAACTTGTAGTTTCAAAATGTTATAGCCTGGTACAGAGGACATCAGCATATATTCGATGTTTCAAGCAGGTTTCATCGTGTTTTAGAGAGTTACAAAAACTGAAAATGTCACATTTAAGAGAGTTTCGTAGGATTGAAAAAATTGAAACTTTGAGTTTCAAAGGTGATTTTTAGGTTTCAGAAACTAAAACTTCAAGAAACTCGAGCAAATTAGAATGAACTTTGTCTGAAAATAGTATAAGAAACTTGTATGCAACCTACTGAAACTTGTCTGGAACCTGTTGAAACTTGAGCAAGGCATCTCATATCCCAAATATGCTTTCAGCCAACACTGAAACATGGTGAAGTCCTCTTCTCTTCATGTTTGAATTTCAGCTATGATGTTGTTCAAATTACTGCAACTTGGTCACGTCAGTTTCTCTTTTTCTAAGAGTGCAATTGGTTGAAGGGGGGTTCATACACCGGTTAGCTAACTTGGTAATCAGTTTCACCATGTACCTCAAAAAGAATAAGTCCGAAAAATTCCCTAATCACCCACCCTATGCACAACAAGAGTTTCTCTAACGTTTAATCAAGCAATCAACTACCGAGATAAGTTGAAACTCCACTAGGAGTTGATAAGTCTTGCAACAAACAATGCAATCCAGATTCCAATCCAAACATCAACCGAAACTTAGACTCCTTCGGAGGCCATCTTTCTAGGCCAATAATGCAAGTGAAGTTCAGTGGTCTCTTTACCGGATAACAAGTGCACTTTGCATCTGGTGTCATTTCAAAACTCTCTCCCTCTCACTCATCCCCTACCACAAGTAAACAAGAAATTAAGGAAGAAGTAGAGAATCTTCTGAACCAGTAGAGAGAGAGTAGTATCAAAATAAACTGAATAAGTTTGCAAAATAGACATAGGCATGCGGATGTGTTGATCCATGAATCTTCTGATTGATTCATCTCTTCTTCTTCTTCCTCCTCCTTTTCTTTCTCTATACAAAAAGAATTCTGAACTAGTGGTGTAGCTGCTACCAGCAAGTCCTAGTGCCAAGTCCTACTGCTTTCGCTTCGCCGAGGCCCATCGTGTCGAGGTAGGCAATGAGGTCGGTGACAAAGGTCGTGGACCAGGATGTGGCGTTTGTGCTGTTGATGCTTTGATTGCTTGGATACATGTCTTTGAGCCTAAATCACACTGGGTTTTTGGCCTCGCTGGCCCAAGAGCCAAGCTGCCTTCCTGCTCACTATCCGCGGCCACGCTTACGGGAGCCCATGCCACCGCGCATCTCCATGTGCTCACAACCACCCCTACAGCGCCACGCCATGCCGCGCCACCTCACTCAGGCTGCTGCTCATTGGTGAGATAGAGAGAGAAGGAAGAGAATGAGAAAGCGTGAGGTTTAGTAATGAGTGGTTGGGTTTGAGGGATTTATATAAGGCATGTGATTTGGATAAGACTGTGGACATCTAATATTACTTGAGTGCGGAATCCAACGGTGATTAGCTATCCTGTTGGAAAAACAACTAGCGGTATACTGTCAGTTAGTATTTTTGTAGTTATTTATCTATTTTTAAATTATTTGCTTGTGCGATTGTTTTTTACTTTCTAGTTATATTGATTGGCTATTAGATTGGTCGGCAGAACGAAGCCCTCCAACGCGTCTCCCAAACGGAGTCTAATTATTTCATGGTCGGGTGTTCCCGTGTTGGAACAAATAATAGAGATTCTCTAAGCTACAGGAAGTATGCAGTGCAGTCGTTAATACGACATCAACGCTGTAGCCTGTAGGTTCGTATGTACCATCATAAGGTACTTAAGACACACCTATCGCGGATCCAAATCTAGCAAATCAGCCGACGAAAGGGAAAGGCGAAACCCCGCGACAACATGCCATCGCTTTTCCAGCATTGCCGGGCGGCACGTCCCCTTCGCCGTCCCCTCCCATGCGTGCCACCGCGCCGATCGGGGCCCCCCTTCCATCGACGGCGTGATCGGACGAAAGATTGGCCTGGCTCCCCTGACCCCTCCGTATGCCGCACCCACGTCCACATGTATTCGTGTATATGTACTCTAGTCTCCACGAGGAAGGAGCAGCCCACCTTATCTCGGCACGCACTCAGGGCCTTTGGTTGGTGCCGTAAACTTCATGCCTAATAAAAGTGGTGTGTAGAAGTAGCTTGACATTTTGATAATTTTTTGTCTGGCTAAGCAAACTTGAGGATGTGCTATTTGGTTGAAAGTCTATGTCTGAAATTGATAGATAAAAGCAGGAATGATAGATTGAAGATAGGAACAGTGGATTGAGTCACCTGGAAGGCTGGTGTGTCCAGGCTTTCGATTTTGGTCGCTGGGCCTGGGAGCGAGACAGGTCGACAACCAAACGGCCTCTTGGCGAGCTCCCGGCTGTGTCTTGGCCAAGCGCGCACGGCCCCGGGAGCGAACCAAACATGCCCTTACTCCCACTGACGATGGCCATAGCCCCGCGACCTGGACCACGCTTCAGGGATGGTGCGTTGTGTGCCACCCTCCAACCCCAACAGTTCTATTTTTTGGACTGCACTTAGGGATAGAAACGGATCAGATACGATCGAATAGTCTCAAATACGAATACAGATCCATATTTTTAAAACGAATACGAATCGAATATTCTCGAATACAAATAAAAATTGAATGTCATAACAGATATGAATTCGAATCGAATATTACTTAATTCGGTCGAATACGAATATCCTCCTACAACTTCTGTAACAAATCTCGATACAACAAATTCCTAGCTGTTTTGCCGGTTTTTCACCAGTTACCAGAATGGTTACCGAGTTTCAAACCGCCCAAATTCAAATTTTGAATCACAAAATCCATCTGGGTTTTCCCGAGTTCTAAAAACGGATCGAATACAAATCGAATAGTTTCGAATACAAATACGAATATTCTTGAATACGAATGCAAATATGAATATTCTCAAATACGGATACGAATGTGAATATTTTCGAATATGAATTTTGCTCTACTACATTCACATTTTCTCAGATACGAATATTGGATAAAATGGATTATCCATTATTGTTTTCCATCCCTAGATACGGCTAATTTTTTCATGCTTTTTGAGATAGCAATGGACGACATGAATGTTGATGTGAACGACAAATATAGTTTTAAACTCAAAAGGCCATTTAGAGAAACGGATTTGAGAAGTTGGTTGATGAAACCGTCCCATTTCTTTTGGTTTTCAAAAACCAAAAAACAAAAAAATTCAAAAGGAACGTACCCAGTAGCATTTGCTCCAGGACTCTATAAAAGCTACTTCTACGGTGCGAGTTACTAGGACTGTACCAGTACTACTGCGTATGAGGGTGGATATCGAGTCGGCACGGTTTGGTTCACGAAGGCTCATTAGAAAGGAGGCTCGACTCAGCTCTGCTCGTTAAACTAACGAACTAAAAGAGAAGTTCTGCTCGGCTTGTTGAAAAGCTTGAACTCGGCTCGTTAGGCTCATTAGGCTTGTTAGGTGAAATATGCAAATTGTATAATGCAATGTAATTATGCAACTAGTTAGCTCATATGACCGAGTTATCATTGACTACCATAATCATATATCTATTGGTAAAAACAAAAGGAACCCTTAATCTACTGCCTACTGTGCATAATCGAAACACTATTAAAGCTGAACATATTCTGTTTTGACTTTTGAGTGTCTTTAACTTTTCTTTTTATATTTTAGATTTATTTTTCTGAATGATAACTTCTATGATTCTCTAGAGTGACAGTGAAACTTATACAATAGTAATCCTATGATTGAAATCACATCAAAAAGGAAAGAGCATCTAACGTAGTAGGTTCAAACAAAATAAGAAAAACTTGTCAAGAAAAGTTCAGTTCCAGTATGAGCAAATATGGCATCTGATGGTTTTCTTTTCATAGGTGAAATTAACAGAGAAAAGAGTAACGTGTACTTTAATAATACCACTCAGTGATAAAAGAGGTGTAAAAATTGACATGCATACATACTACTACTGCCGTACTGAGTCGTTCACGTTGTTATGGGCTGGAGACACTACCAAGCTGGGCCGATTGAACCTACCGAGCCTAGCGAGCGGCTTATGAACCGGCTCGGCTCAACTCGTTAACGGACTGAACTGAAACCCTGGCTCAACTCGACTCGTTTGTGCCATGAGCCGAGCCAAACTGAGCTGAGCTTTCAACAAACTGAGCCAACTCATGAGGCTCGAGCTTTTTTTTGCCACCCCTAGCTACGCACGATGGAGAGGTAGTAGTTACCCTAACAATTAGGGCTTGTTTGGTAGAGCTCCACCAACTCTAGATCCACGAAAAACAGCTCCACTCTACGAAATTTTACCCAAACGCTCCAGCTCCGCGAAATCTGGATCTACCAAAATCCTGGATCTGAGAGTCAGATCCATGGATTTCATGGAGCTCCTCAAGGGGTGCTCCACCGTGGAGTTGGGCGTTAATTACCCACCAATGCCACTGGTTACACACAAAAGTGGCCATTCCCACCAAAACCTCAATTTCGTGGATCTGAAGCTGCTGTACAAGCCAAACACTCCATGGTGGGATCCCAGATCTACGGTGGAGCTGCTCTATGGTGGAGCTGCTACTCCAGATCCACGTTTTCAGTGGTGGGGCTCTCCCAAACAGGCCCTTAGTGCACTGATCGATACGCACGATAAACTAATTGCACGAATTGCGATGAAAAGTGGCGGCTTTGCGGCTTGCTTGATTGCAGCTGTAGTGGTAGGATTTCTTTTGAAACCATTCATACATATGGTCCTAGGAAACATTTTTGTTTTTCAATTTTAGCCATCTAGTAATTTTTTTTAACAAAATAGACTCTTTAGCTTGAAAGATGTGACAGATGACACCTAGATCATTAGATCGGATGGTGCGTGGCAGCCGGCTCCTACCGAACTGCGCAATGCAGCTCTACTGTTTGCACTGTAGCGCTACTGTCTAGCACTATTTAACCATTAATTAGCACTAAGTGCAACTAATTAGTTAATTAAAGCACTAAACAAATAGTATTTTATTTAATGCTAATCACATTTAATTAGCCTACCCGTGTAGTGCTAATTAAGCTTGCACGATAATTTATTGCACTCACAATTAATTAGTACAAATGCTCGCTTGTATGGTTGACGGAGATGAATGGCATAGGGAAAAACTCGTGTGTTGACTTTCATTATTTTTGCGAATTCTAGCGGTGAATTTCTATGCCACGTTAGCGGTGCAAGTGGGATTACAACGTGGAATTATTAACTCATTTGGATAACAACTGTTTGTTTGTATAGGTTGAAATAGCCAGACAGCGTAGGCGAAAGTGCATGTCCTACCTTCTACGATTTTTGTTGTGCGGTACGGAATGAATTCCATTGACGAATTTCTATGGCACATTAGCTCAAGTGAAAGTCCTTTATGAAATTTTCAGCTTATCCGGACAATAAATCCTCATTTGTATGGTTGGCGGAGATGAACGATGTAGGAAAAAAAAATACGTGTGTTGACTTCTATTATTTTTGTTATGCAATGCGTATTGAATTCCAGCTATGAATTTCTAATTAATTTGAACTGCACCAACACCTTCCTCTACCTCGCCCGTCCGCATCGGGCTCCGCCTCGGCACCACCGGGCTCTGTGCTGACTATGTCAGCCTCCGCTAGGACATGCGCATGCTGCCTACACCAACACCTACCTCTTCCCCCCAATCCGTGTCGGGCTCAACCTCAGCTCTGTGCTGATTGTGTCAGTCTCTGCTCGGTCGTGTGCATGCTACCTACGCGAACGTCGACTTCAACTCTGCTCGTCTGTGCTGGGCTCCGCAAGCTTCACGTTGATGGCACCGACCTTCACTCTACCACGCATATGCTGCCTATGCCAATGCTGGCCTCGGCTCCGCGTATTCGCCTCGGCTATGTTCTGTGTTGACAATGACGGATGATGCTTGGCCACATGACCACCTCTTCCAACTGCACGCCTGCCTCCGCATCAGGCCACGCTGTTGGGAATAGTCCCATATTGCTTGTGGGAAAGGAAAAAAGCACAACTTATAAGTGTGAGGGAACCTCTATCCATAGGACTAGTCTTTTAGGGGGAGAAGGCCCAATACCACTTATAAGGTTGTTGCTTGCGGGGCTTGCTTGCGTGCAACCCATGGGCTTAGATGCACGGAGTGCGTAGCTCATTTAAGACCTAGGTACTGGGGAGTAAACCCGATTGGACCTAGCAGGGTACCACGGTCCAAATTTAACAGTGGTATCAGAGCCCAGGCTTCCAATATCTCCTTGGGTCTCAGAAGTGCATAAGCAATGTGTGAGAGGGAAATATTGGGAATAGTCTCACATTGCTTGTGGGAAAGGAAAAAGCACAACTTATAAGTGTGAGGGAACCTTCACCCATTGGACTAGTCTTTTGGTGGAGAAGGTTCAATGCCACTTACAAGGTTGTTGCTTAGGGGGCTTGCTTGCGGGCAGCCCATGGGCTTAGACGCATGGGGTGCGTAGACCTGGGGACTGAGGAGTAAACTCGATTAGACCTGGTGGGGTGCCAAGGTTCAAAATTAACACACGCCTCGGCACTACCGCCCTCCGCACCATCAACCACGCTAGCTTCACCACCACCTGCTCCACCTATGCCGGGATGCACCGGTCTCCACCTCTATCAGCTTCGCCTCACGCCCGCATTGAGGACTCCGTGCCGCCGACCATGGCCTTCGTGACCGATGTCAGCCTCCACGATGGCCATGGCCTTTGTGCCTCATGGCTACTCGTCGGACTCTGCCACAGTGAGTGACGCGTCGGCCGCACTAGGCTTTGGCTCTAAAAAATGTGAAAGTAATTCGGTGCTATGTTTTAATATGATAGGTCATGAATAATTATTGGAATCTGAAAAATAGTCGAATTCGATCCGATTTTGAGTATAAACCAATCCAAATTCGTATATGATATTTATCTGGTTTGTATTTGTATCCAGCGTTTATCTGGTTTGTATTCGAATCCACGAAAAAATAGATACAAATACGGTTTAAGCACTATTTAATCCATTTTCACTTATAAATAAATCAAAAGGCAAGTGTCGAAGTACATAAAATTTCTCCAGGCTACTCTTAGTATACTCCCACTATATAATTCTCAGTTTCTCAGATTAATTAAGAATCAAGAGTGAGCAAATATGACAATCATACAGTAGGTGTAGATCACACAATTCGGACTAACCGAACGATTGCTCTCATATTGAATTTTGTAGATTAGGTTACAATAGAACACACGTCGTACTATCTTATTTTTAATATCGAACTAAATTATAATTATGACAAATATACTAAACTATTTAAATGGCCGTACAATTGTGTGGCAATTTGGCTAGTTAAAGGAACGATCCTGTATACTCCGCAAGAATGTCACGTGTGGTTGCATGGTGTTTTTCATGGGTGTACCTGAGTCAAAATATTTTGTAGAGAGTTGTTAGCGCGCGCAGCCTTTCACGGAAAAAAATTCTATGCGGCGGTGCCGCACCACGTGCCGCACCACGCAGCTCGTGCGGCACCGCCGCTGCTGCCGGCAGCGCCGCGGAGGACGAAGCCAGCGCACGGAGGACGAAGCCCGCGGCTGCCACGCGGCGGCAGCAGCGGCGGTGCCGCACGTGCGGCACCGCCGCATAGAATTTGTTTCCGCCTTTCACAACCCCCCGCCCTCTGCGTGCCGTTGAAAGCGGCTTAATGCTTCAACTTTTTAACTGCTAGCTGAAATGCAAAGAAATATAGGAAAAAATAGAGAAAATTTTGAAGAAAACATTAATATGGTCACAGATAATAGAAAAATATGGAAAAAAGAAAAGCTAAAAAGTAAAAAAGTTAAAATAAACTAAAATTAGAAACCGATACGTTCCAAGTGATTTCTGGATTAAATAAACTAAAAACTGGAAAATACCAGAAACTAAAACCGTTTGGAGTGGGGCCGTACTACGTTTGCACCGTGCATTTAGGCTTCGTGGTAGTCCATTTGCATCTACTGTTCCACGCATATCTTTTCCCTATTAATGGAACAACAAGCTAACCTGTGGTAGTAGTTTAGGGGTGTTTGTAGTGGTTTCTATTGATAACTTTTGATTGTGTTTTATGATTTTTAGTTGAAAATATATAGCGGTGACGGAAAGAAGTAGTTTTTTACAAAGAAGACACGAGCGGTCAAAAAAATAAAGGAGAGATGCGTGCGTGAGACTGGAGTGAGAGGAGTGGGTGTGCAATGCTCTTGTAATCTACCTTATCTCCGGAGCAAGATAAGAGCAAAAGAAATTAGAAAACCTTTTAAAAAATTAGATATTCATATTACCTTTAAACTTATTTAAACAAAGTCAGAAGCAGAATGTACTTACGAACAAACCTCTGCAGACTTGAGGCGAAACAAAAGAAGCTCGGGAAAAAAAAAGTCAAACCACTACAGTGGTGTCCAAACCGCACATGTGCACAGGGACCCAAGCCCGCACACATCCTTTCATGGCCTCTCTCTCGGACCCTGTTTTGCCAGTTAGAAGCGCGTTCCAACATAATCTTTTGGCACCCTTATCTCCTCCTTACCCTTGTTCCCTCTCCTCCTTTGTCCTCTCCTACCGCTACCCTATCTTCCACAACTCGCAAGCTTCCAAAGTTCCAAGTGAGCCCTACAGTTCGTTCAACGTTGGCCAGGTATCCTCTTGTGTGCAGCTCATGTCGTAATCATTCATGTGTACGCAGGTGCGCATCTAGTTTTCTTAGTGATCTCATTACTCATGTTGTGTGTATGTTAGTAAGTTGTAGGTGTGTATCTGTCGCAATCATTTTTGCTGCTTCCTCTTGGATCCATATATATGCTTGTAGGTGAGCTGGTGATGTCTGCAGACTTGCAAGATATGGATCGATATTGACTTCACCACACTAGCTATATGACGATGTTTATCTTGTGGTAGAAAACATGTCAAGAAGGAATGTGATCGATTGCTTTGCAATGCGTGGACCTTTGGTGTGAAGGAGAAGTTAGCTTTGTCTTCTTCAAATCGCGATTGCACCTTTGAAACTTGAGAGGATATAGGTACAAGATGCTAACTTGTGTCAGGTGCATTTCAGTACTACTACAGTCTACAGTAACGCTCAGTGCATGCTTAGGTAAGTGGTAACATCTCACACTAAACTAGGTGGGAAGTAGCATTCGTTCAAGGTTTCTGCTGCACCAGCTGACCATGACATGGTATTTCCGCTGCATGAACTAGTCGATGTCGGCATGTGGTTTCTGACGATCGATCACTTTGTGCATGCTTTACGTTTTCACCTGCAAATCCGACTTCCCTCGCACCCTGCTTAAGAACCAAGTGTACATTAAGCTATAACTACCGTACTTATTGCTAGGGAAATCTTACAATGTATTTTACTGGTAGTGTAAGGATGATAATAAAATTGAAATGTGATCACTAATTTGTAAGGGCATACTCAACTTTTATTTGTAAATATTATTTTTTTTCAAAAGGGAATTATGGACTATTCACAGTTTGTAAACAACTTACCGCAATCGATCGATGCATCGCGATATGTTAGGCGTCTATGCAAACAAATGTCTAGATGACTAGGCTGGTTTGCAAATACAATGCCGTACATGACCAGGACTGCTAGGCGTCTATGCAAACTGGAGATTACAAGTACAAAGATGCAAGGCATGCTGCCAGAGAAAAAAACACACAAGGGCCTATAACATAAATGCATGTAGATCTTCTACTCATCGACGGCCGGAATTGAGGAACCATGCAGCCGAGCTACGAGCCGCCTGCGAATAAACCGAGTAACCGGAGTACTACCCCGGTACGTCTGCAACCACCTTGCAATCGTAAACATGAGTAAATTTACTAAGTATTTACTCGTATCCATCTGTTGTCAACAAAATATTGTGTTGATCAATAGAAGCTGCAAAATAGAAGGAAAGGTATAAATAATTAACTAACCATCATCCATCTTCATTAATGCTGCAAAATAGCATAGCTACAAACTACCGGCTCTTCTCATGAAAACTGAGTACATAAATAACCAGACCACAAAATAAAGTTAGATGCACATCAATTCAAAATTTTCTGGTGAATCAGTAACATATCCACAAACATTAATAGGAAGCACTTCAGCTTCATTATTGTCTTAAAATTAGAACATAGAGACAAAATATTAGAGTTCAAGTACTGCATGCTCTCAAATCGATCTAGAGACCTCACCATAAGAATAATAAACAACCATAATGCACTCCTATTAATTGAGCTACAGCTATGAGATAAGCTATTAACTTTAGGTGATTCTTGAGTGCACGATCAGATAAATATAACAAACAAATTTCCCATGGATGGTAAAGTTAATAAACCAACCACCCAAATGCTGAAGTCCGTATAAACAATCAATGGTGTTAAAAAAATCTTTGGTACAGCAAGTGCTGCAAAGAAGCGAAATTTCTAACAACAAAGATAGCAATGTGACTAATCCACGTAGTATGGGTAAAAAGCTAGGGTACACATGGTCAGAACACAGCAATATTTCAGAAATGTAGATGTCACTCCAAAAAACAAAGAAATCTAGAAGATGGAGCATCAAAAAATTGCATACATCGTTCTGAATTCTAAGGCAAAGGAATTTGGCGCCTGTTGGATACCTTGGTCTAGATCTCTCTACAGAATTCCTGAACAACTACAGTGAGTCATTCATTTCTTCAATTACATGGACATATTATTTTCTGTTGTTACATGGACCAAGGGCAAGTAGCTTGCAAATAGTGTCTACTTCCCAACCTGAGGCAATCTCATACTGCAATTGCTGAATAGAAAGCTAATGAATTGATAACTATAAAACAACATAGTTAAAATATCATGAAAGGTCATGGAGAGCAACGAAGCCATTCATCCATGAATGGTACATTTTAGGCCCCGTTTGGCACAGCTCAGCTTCACTAGTGAAGTTGTTTGTTTTGTTTCAGCTTCACGAGCAGCTTTACCGATGAAGCTAAATCTGTTTTGGAAAACTGTTTGGCAAAACAGCTTCACTAACAGCTTCATGCATGGCTGAGAGAGGGCAATTGTCCAAAATGCCCCTGTCTACCTGACTTGTTCTAACATTTGGAGTTGTATGTTTGTATATGGTCATATGAATTAAAAAATAATATATTTGAATGAGTATGAATTAAAACATTAAAATAAAAAATAATAAAAAATTAAAATCATTAGGAAGCAATATTAGTGCCTTGTTTATGTTTTGTGAACGGGAGAGGTGAACGGGATGGACTAGTGGCAAATGCGTGTAATTTTGGTGAACTAGAGGGGCAGTGGGTTCCTAGGACTGCGAGCCTGAGGGAGAGAGCTGTGAAAAGCTACTTTTTTCAGCTTCACCTCTCCTCATTCCTTTGTGAGAGCAGAAAAAAAGGAGCTTCACCCATGAAGCTATTTGCAAAAAGGGTGTTTGGCAAAAAATAGCTCACAACAGCTCATGAAGTTGTTGGTGAAGCTGTGCCAAACAGGACCTTAGTCCAGTTCAAGTCCAGGTTGCAGCTGACAGGATAATGCTCTAATTGCTGACACAATACCAAATGCAGATGTATATATGTTAATACCACCAGAAGGATTTAAGAGCTTGCTATGTTAAACTAAGATCGTGATGTCTGCCTATAATGTTCACTATTCCCAAAAACCATTTAAGATCCAGGAATACTCAGCTGCCAGAAATGGTTCCCAGCCAGGAAAAGTTTTAACACCAATCCCCCAATCAGCTCTTAACAAAAGGGAGGTTTTGGAACGATTTTCACCCCAAAAAAATTACAGAACCCCCAAAACCCACAACCCCCCAGAAAAAAAACTTGAGAGTGGGTTGCGTTAAGAGAACAATATTATGGTCTAACTACAATCAGTGTGCCTTACCATAAACCAGTGAAATCATCAGCTGATCATTCAGTGTCAATCCACTTACATCGATCCGTAAGTAAATAAATGGTGTAAAGTTGGACACATTATAGCCCATAGGCCTTAAGCGATGTAGGAGAAGCATCACATCACACAAGTAGAATGGTTTTGTTTATTTTGCTCCCTACATCACATACCCAAACTGTTTATTAAAGAAAATTACATCGGTCATGCAGAATTCATTTAGGCTCATCTAAAGTTTCTAAACACCAAGAATAAAGGAAATAAATGCATATGTGCTTGTTCTTTTTGGCTGAAGCTTATGGCTTTTGGCTGCGGCTTGTGACTTTTAGACTATTTGTATGAGAGATTACAGACTAACAAAAACTCACGTGCGGTTTTTACCATATAAATAAAGTCGGTACAGTATATATTATAATTAACTAGTAAACATTATCTTAAAAAAGCTTCGTTTAAAAACTAGTTACTGTAGAAAAGCCGAAAAACAGCTTTTAAAAGCCCAAAAGAACAGCCCTATAGCCATAAGCATGGATACCCAGCAAAGTAACCATACCATACAAGTGACTTGTTGTCAAGCTCTTGCTTAGGGACATCACCAAACACATAGTCACCAAATCAAAAAATATCACTTTGATCTCACAGCAAATGACAACATAATGCCTTCCTCTCGGAGATGGTGCAGGTGCACCAAACGCGGATGATTGTTGATTGACTGCAGTTGGAGCGTCGGCAGCAGCAGAGCAATTGCGCCAATCGACAGCAGGTGGACGCGTGCGGCCATCCCCCGTCGGCAGCGCGGGGAAGCGACGGAAGGAGGGGACTGGGTGTGTGGGAAAGGGAGGCGATGTAGGAGATAGACATTTGGTAGGGAACATCTTCAGTCACACACTAGTATATGCTAGAGCTAAAACGCGTGTACACACTACGTACTGCAGCGATTAAAGTAGGAGCGCCTGAACCATGTGTAGCTTACGAATGGTGTAAACCAAAAAGCCCATGGATTGCCTGCCTGATTGCTTCAAAAGTGGAGTAAACATCACTTCTCCTAGTTACTTGTTGCTCCGTCCTTATCGTGGCACCACTTGGTTGAGCTGAAAAACTATGGCTTATGACTGAACTTACACTGTAGCGGTTGAAATTTCACTGTAGCTGAAGATGATTTATTTGACGTAATTAAATTTAAAAAATTTAAAAATAGAAAAAATATGCTAGCTCATCATGGATAATGCAAATGAATACGGGAAAAAAAGAACCGGCAAAAAAGCTTGAAAAAAATATCAAAAATTCAGAAAAAATGAAATTTATGAATAGTAAAAATAAGTTAAAAGTCAGAATCTGAAGTCGAAACGGGCGGGCCAGTGTACTTCTGTTCAATTGTTGTACTCCATCCAGTATGGTCTGGAGTACAGATTCGTTGCTAAAAAAAATTGCCGGGTTGGCAGCTTCTCAAGCAGCCAAACAGTCACAGAAAAAGGCATCTCTGTCACGTACAAGCAAAGGGCGTTTCAGAGCAACAGCGATCACCGATGGTCAGCAGCTCATCAGCCTCCCGAGACAGGCAGGAGCAAGTTGCCAACCCATCTGGGCGGTGGCTCACCAACTTGGTACTCCTCTACTGCATTGAAAAGCCCCTAAAAATTCAAACCAAAATTTTTCTTGATTTTTACTGTATTTTTGAGTGTTTTTCGGAAACTTTCCCTTTTTAGAAAGTTTCCCCCACCGCCGCTTTCCTTTCTCGGCCTAGCGCCTTTCCCCTGCGCTGGCGTCCTCCCCATTTTCCGCTTTCCTCTTCTCCCAGCGCCCAGCTCCCTTCCTCCGCTGGCGCCCGCTCCCTCCCCGCCTTCTCCCTCGCGCGTGCGCCTGCGCCCGCGTTCGTTCCCGCACCGCCTCTGCGGCCGCGCGCCCCGGATTCTTTCCCCGCGCGCATCGGCCCGACGCCGCGGTCCGGCCAGCGGCAAGAATCGTGGCGCCACGCGCGTCTGCCTGGTCCCGCCGCCGAGGCCGCCGTCCCCTCCACCGCGCGCAGGTGCGCCCCGCCCGTGCCCGAGCTCACCTGCTCCCCTCTCCCGTCGCCTCGCCATTAAGCCACAGCAGCGCCCGGGCGTCACTCCACTGCGTGGAGGAGACGCCCCCGACTGCCCCTGCCTGCTCTTGTTGACTCCCCGGCCGAGCCCGTTGCCTTCACCCCGAAGGAACTTCTCCCTCCGCCCGGGTATAAAACCCCTTCCACTCCCCCTCTCACTCCTTTGCTTCCAGTCGCCTCCCACCGCCCCTAGCTACCTCCCTGAGCCCCCGGTTGAAACCGCATCGCTCGATCGCCGCCATTGCTCGCCTGCGCGGTGACCCCATAAGCGATTCTCCTCGCCTTGCTCTTTTCCCGATTGCTTCCACCCGAAGCTCCTCTGCTACCCCCTGACCATCGTGGTGCCTTTGCTTGGCCAGGAGGAACCCCGAGGAGCCCCAGCTTCGGAGCACCCCCGCCGGCCAAACCAGCTCCCCGTGGCCAGCTCTCTCCCAAGGCTCCGAGCTTCGACCACCGCCACCAGCGTGAGCCCTGGACCCCGTTGAACGTGTAGCCGCGGCCGATTTGTCCCTCTCACCGCCGATGACCCTCATCGCCGCCGATGAGCCGAATCATCCCCTTCTGCTCCCCGCCTCCTCCATTGGTCCGCTCCCCCTCTTAAGCCCCGAAATGGGTTCCCCGTGTCGAGATCTTCCCTTTGACACCCTCCCTTGCTTCCGGAGCCCCTTGCCATCGCCGGAGTGTAGCAGCGCCGCCCTCTGCCCCTCTGGAGCGATCGCGCGGCGAGAGGTAGACGAAGAGGGGACGTGGCCCCTCCTCCGTCGCCCGATCCACCCATCGCCTTATAATGTCGGCCACCCGATGGCGACATCTCACGACCGTCGGATCTTCGTAAACTCCTCCCCTTCCGTCCGTCCGATCAAGCCATACCGCTCCGCCCGCCTCCCTTTTGTCCCAGCCGTCCGATCTTCCTCCTCCGCCTTGATCGGGCGCTGCACTCGCAGCCCCATCGCCGTCCGCCGCCACGCGGCAGCCATCCAGCCGCGACGGGCGCTTCGCTCGGGCCGCGCCTCGGCCCACTCCTTTCCCCACGCGTGCGCGCGCGCGTTGGGCCGCCACGGCCGCGCGGGCCGTTCCTCGGGCCAGGCTGCACTGTAGCCATGGGGCCGTCTTGTTACTGTTCATTCCAATTTCCAGTGGTTTATTAATTTCCAAAATCCCAGAAAATCCAAATAAATCCTAGAAAATCACAGAAAATCCCAAAAAATTCTCAAATTTCACCACTTTGCTCCAAATAATATCCTGGACCCATTTTTGGCCTCCACGTCCACAAATTCATCCCAGATAAATTCCTAAAATTCCATTTGAAGGATTTATGCATTTTACTCCTTTTTCAAATAGTTTATTTTTCCTCGCTTGATTAGTCTCAAGCTGGATTTAATTTGTTTTATGTGTTTGCGCTAGTGTCGGAGAATCCAGAGGTTCAGGTGCAGCCCCAGGAGCCAGGAGGTTCTTCGTTCGAGCTAGCTGAGATCATCCGGATTGACGGCAAGTCCCAAATCCTTTGACCATGTTGCAACCCATGTTATTTAATTATGTTATTATGCTATTTGCATTAAGCTAGTTATGAAATGTTAGTTCAAATTAAAATAAAATGTTTAGAATGACATGTTATATAGTTAATCCTACCACCGACAAATGCCATGTTAAACTCGTAGCCATGCCTTTGTAACCCTAGAATTAATTATCTATTATTCTAGATAATTGTAGGTTATTATTATCGTGCAAAGTCTTATACTAATAAGGTTGTGGCTGCGGGCCAATAGAATTTGGAAAACCCGGCTCTAGGGCAGGGTGGTATGGGACACCGTGCCCTAGGGCGGAGATTGTCGGCATGCGAATGATAGGGTAAGGGGGGCTGTGGTGCGCCGCAAGACGGTTTTCGCCCGCCTCTTACCCTAGGTTGCAGGTCGCGGACCTGGCAGGGGGTTGCGGTCCCCTGGGGGGAAAATATTAGGCCAGACCCTTACGCTGAGCAAATGACATGGTGACCGCTCAACCACAGGAGTTGACTTGTCAACACTGGTTTAGTAGCTGCTCAACTCGATTGAAACTCTGCAGGTGTTGTGGAGTAGGTGTTTGGGTAACAAAGGTTAGGCAGGCCGTGCTGCGGGTGCCTAACAACGGTAGAGTTCACTCGAAGCGGACGTTTGTATGTGTGTGTGTGTGAGCCAGACCCGAGTGGATTCTACCGGGTAGAGCCTATATAAAGAGTTGAGCAGTGAAACGATCTGGCTTTCTTAACCCGGACGCGGGAGTTAAGAAATCGTGTGGGTAAAGCTGAGCAAACTCTGCAGAGTCAAATAAATGGTATTCGAATACGCCGTGCTCCCGGTTAATGGAGCTGTGTCACTTGGGTGATTCCAGCAGCGAGGCTAAGTCGTTTTGTACATGCTTTAACTTGATTAGTTGGTTAGTTGAAATTTCATGAAAAACCTCTGAGATCTTGAGGAGTAGTTTTGGGTCCGTCTTCTAAAAATGTTTGCAAATAAAACTGCATCCACTTAAAGTTAATAAACCAAATATACTCCCTTCCTTTGATGTTCCGTGCATGTAGTAAGATAGAGTCCCTTTGGGACTTGCTGAGCCGGTTGTTTGGCTCACGGCTTGCTTAATCCACTCTTTAGAAGATCAAGACAAAGGTGAAGGTTTCCTCGTCAAGGACGCCCCTGAGGATCGCTTCTTCGACGAGGACCCGTGGCTTTAGGTCTTGGCCGCGCTCAAGCGGATTCTGGAGTTTTTGTGATGTAAGTATACTTTGGGCTTGCACGCCCCGCTGTCGAAAAATGGATGTTAATCCATATGTAAAATATATGCTGGACTTGTGTTGTAAGCATGCAATGGTATACTCTTGCGCGACGTTCCATAACTGTTCATGCGTGAATAGTTGCGGAATGCCGTGTCCGTATGCGCCCCTAGAAACGGGGGCATTACAAGAAGTGGTATCAGAGCAGGCTTTTTGACCGTAGGTTAAGACCTAAGGCAAACTAGGAAGCGATTTTATCGCAAAACTTAATTTAAAGCCATAAAAAGGGTTTACGAAAAATATAAGTATTATTGCTGTCTTTTTCCTCTCTCGTGGCTACCTTATCTATCTTAGCTTACTTCTGCTTAAGTTTTAATTTTGCAAAATGTTTACTGCCTTACTTGTCTAGCTTCAAAATTTTGTTCCTCGGCAGCTGGAAGAGTAGCTGTTGTTCGCTAGATTAGACTGACCCTAAGTAGTAGTAGTAGTTCTTTTGTAATGTAAAGCAGGTGTAATCATGAACCCTAAGTGGTTTGTGTACCACTTGCATATTGTAAATCTATATTCATTATCCTTTATGTTGTTTGCTTAATTATCAGTAATCCCCCTGTGTTCAAAGCTTTCTCCTGTCCCCTTTCGCTCTCGTTCTTACCTTATTCGCCCTATACTTACCTTGAAATTCAAAGTCTTACTTATCCCCTTTTATTCTCCAAAGCCGCTGCAAAGCTGATCTCAAATTCCCAATTGGCAGATGGATCCAAAGACAACAGAGTGGTCGGACCAACAGCGGTGCACTGCGCCAGATCAAGTCCAGATGCCAGAACAGCAAGGAGAATCACTGCCACAGTTCATTGTCCAAGTGACACCCGAAGAGTCAGTGACAGCGTCAAGCGCAACTGCATTGAAGTTTATAGCCTTCCTGCAAACTCAACCACCTAGATTCCCCTCCACAACAGAACCACTGAATGCAGATAACGGTTACAAGATGTTGAGAGAAGAATGAATACTATACGATGTACCAATAAGGAGAAAGTTCTTTTCGCCACCTATCAACTGTCTGAGCCTGTAATTACTTGGTGGAATGCTATCCAGTGGATACATCCAAATAAGGAAGACATTACCTGGGAAAACTTTGTGAAGAGATTCCGTAAAGCCTTCATTTCTCCTAGAGTTATCACTGAAAAATATCAGGATTTCCTTGATCTTCAACAAGGAGAGAACTCCATCACAGCATATCTACAACAATTCCATCAGTTATCCCAAGATGCTCAAGAAGAGATTGATATCGGGCCAAAAGGATGGAGTGCTTTATGAAAGGCCTACGACCCAATATGAGACAACGCCTTCAGTCCATGAAGTTTTCAAGCCTATTAAGCCTAGTTGATCGAGCTCTCCAATTAGAAGAAAAGACATCAGGTTACGTGAAAAGTTATGAAACGAAAGAAGCTTTCGCCTTCAACATCAACTGCTTGTTTTCACTGCGAACAGGATGGACATTATCGTGACCAGTGCCCACTGAGGTCCTTACCCAAAGAAGAAGCTAGACAGCAAGCAAAGAGGCAGGCCACAACATCACGCCAGCCACCGATAGAAGAAGAAGAAACTTACCCTAAGAGGACCCGAATGGAGGAAGAAGCAAGTCCACCTGGAGGAATGACATAAAGAAGAGAAGCAAAGCAGACAGTCAAGAAAATATGAGCTATGCAAAACAAGAAATGAGATGATGTACTTTTGATTATCCTTTTGTAAGCTAGTTGGAAGAACTGAATAGCTTGTATGTAAATTATTTTAACTAAGGCTTGTGGCAAGACTATGAATGTGTATGAAGATCATCTGTGTAAAGTGTAATGGGTGAGAAGTACGTGTTGCAATGAAATTAATCCTAACGGACCCAGATATATATGTAGCCCTGGCACTGCATAATTCAGCTAAGTGTGAACCAGTAGCATATACCCAGGGATGATATGCAGGTGCAAGTGAGAAGAAGCGCAGTATTCTCTGAAGACAGCAAACCTTTTAAGATTCGAAAATGAGGACTGCAATTAAACTAAAAAGGAGTCAAAGTCAATCCAGAGGAGGTCAAAGCAGATTTGCTGCAGCCAAATATGCAAGGGTTAGATGCCAATCTAAGCAGGACTTGGCTAGCCAAGAACAAAGGCAAGTTAGATTGTGAGATCAAAACAGTATCATTGGTAAACCCTGAAGGTCAGAAAGTGGTAAAAAAATTCTCCAAGATCGATCTGCGCTCGGGTTATCATCAGCTCAAGATCTGAGAGTAAGATCGAGAGAAGACAGCTCTCATTATCCGATATGGATTTTTGGAGTTCACAGTCGTTCCCTTTGGTTTAACCAATGCGCCAACTTATTTCATGAACCTTATGAATCTGGTGCATATGGACAAATTGGATCGATTCGTGATTGTCTTCATTGATGATATTCTGATCTATTCCAAGAATGAAGAGGAACACGACCAGCATTTGCACATGATACTGACAAGACTGAGAGAACATCAACTGTATGCAGAGTTCGACAAACGCAGTTTTGACTAAAAGAAGTTGCTTTCTTGGGTCACACTATATCAGAAGATAGAGTCAAGGTTGATCCGGAAAAGATCGCCGCAGTCATGAAATGGAAACAGCCCAAGACAATGATAGAAGTGAGACGCTTTCTTGGATTGACGGGCTATTATTGCCGATTCATAGAAGGATTCTCAAAACTCTCACGTCCGCACACTCAACTGCTGAAGAAAGACAGACCATTCACGTGGACAGATGTTTGTGAAGAGAGTTTTAAGTTGCTGAAGACCAAGTTGACAACAACACCAGTATTGATTTTGCCCAACCAAGAGAAAGAGTTCCAAATCTATAGTGATGCTTCAAAGCGAGGTTTGGGATGTGTACCTATGCAAGATGGAAAAGTTGTTGCCTATGCTTCAAGACAGTTGAAGCCACACGAAGAAAACTACCCAACACACGAGTTAGAACTAGCGGCCGTGGTGCATGCACTCAAAATTTGGCAGCACTACCGACTAGGAAATCGTTGTGAGATATTTTCAGATCATAAGAGCTTGAAGTATCTGTTCACACAGCCAGAGTTGAATATGAGACAACACAGAGGGCTGGAATTGATCGAAGAATATGATGTTGATCTTCAATATCATCCGGATAAAGCAAATATGGTTGCCAATGCTTTTAGCCGAAAGGCTCAACAAGACAAACTCAATACAACAGGATATCCAGCAGGATTGCAGGGAGGTATACTACAATAGAATTTGGTGATCACAGAACAAGGCAGCATGGCAGCATTAGAACTTCAACCGTTATTGACAGATCAGATTAAAGCAGCACAAGATGAAGATGAAGAGATTCAAAAACTGAAAAAGAAAATTCAAGAAGAAGAGTCATCAGAGTATGCGATAGATGAGCATGGAATCCTTACTTTCCGTAGTCGCTATTGCATACCCGATAAGAAGGAATTGAGAGAACTGATCCTATTCGAATCTCAATCGTCTCAATTCTCAATTCACCCAGGAGGTACCAAAATGTATCAAGACCTGAAGAAGAGGTATTGGTGGAACCTGATGAAGAAAGAAGTGACAGTGTATGTAGCGAAATGTGATGTCTGCCAGCAGATCAAGATAGACCACCAGAAACCATCGAGATTGTTGCAGCCTTTGCCAATACCCGAATGGAAATGGGATAGTATTGGCATGGACTTCATTACTGGACTTCTCAAGACTCGTGAAGGATATGATGCTATCTGAGTCATTGTCGATAGATTGACCAAGATGGCTCATTTCCTCCCGATCAAGCAAACTTACGGGAAAGACAAGCTTACCGAGCTATATTTGACCTGGATAGTAACACTCCATGAAGTTTCAAAGAAGATCGTGTCCAATAGAGGAGCACAATTTACATCCAAGTTCTGGGAGAAATTACATGAAGCCATGGGCACTGATTTGAAACTTTAGCTCAGCGTATCACCCTCAAACAGATGGGCAGACAGAGAGAACAAATCAGATATTGGAAGACATGCTAACAGCTTGTGCTATTGTGTATGGAGCAGCGTGGAACACTTGTCTACCCTTCGCTCAGTTCCCTTACAGTAACAACTATCAAGCCAGTATCCAGATGGCCTCGTTTGAAACATTGTACGGCAGAAAGTGCAGAACCCCTCTAAATTGGTCAGAAACAGGAGAGCGACAACTCATTGGTTCCCAAATTGCTCAGAATGCAGAAGCACATGTCAGGATTATCAGGGACAGACTCAAGGTTGCACAAGACCGACAGATGAAGCGCCAGGGTCAGATATTGAATTGTAACATGACTGCACATATGCTGAAGAACCACTACAAATACTTGAGACATCAGAGAGGCAACTCAGAGACAAGAATGCCTGGTTCTGCAGAGTTGAAAGGAGAAATCACACAGCGGACGAATCCACTTGGGAACGAGAATCAGACTTGCAGCGGGATTTCCCGAACTTACTCTCTGGACCAAGTTAATCTCGGGGTCGAGATTCTTTTAAGGGGGGTAGGTTGAAAAGCCCCTAAAAATTCAAACCAAAATTTTCCTTGATTTTTGCTGCATTTTTGGGTGTTTTTTCCCCCGCCGCCGCTTTCCTTTCCCGGCCTGGCGCCTTTCCCCTGCGCTGGCGTCCTCCCCATTTTCCGCTTTCCTCTTCTCCCAGCGCCCAGCTCCCTTCCTCCGCTAGCGCCCGCTCCCTCCCCGCCTTCTCCCTCGCGCGTGCGCCTGCGCCCGCGTTCGTTCCCGCATCGCCTCTGCGGCCGCGCGCCCCGGATTCTTTCCCCGCTCGCGTCAGCCCGACGCCGCGCGGTCTGAAGCCAGAAGAATCGTGGCGCCACGCGTCACTGCGTCTACCTCGGTCCCGCCGCGAGGCCGCCGTCCCCTCCACGCGCAGTGCGCCGCCGTGCCCGAGCTCACTGCTCCCCTCTCCGTCGCCTCGCCATTAAGCCACAGCACGCCGGGCGTCACTCCATCGCGCGAGGAGACGCCCGATCGCCTCGCCGCTCTCGTGACTCCGGCCGCGCGTGCCTTCACCTCGAAGAACTTCTCCTCCGCCGGGTATAAAGCCCCATTCCACTCCTCTCACTCCTTTGCTTCGATCGCCTCCCACCGCCCCTAGCTACCTCCCTGAGCCCCCGGTTGAAACCGCACTGCTCCAGTCGCCGTCGCTACTCGGCCCTGCGCCGGCGACCCCCGTAAGTGGTTCTCCCTGCCCCCTTGCTCTTTTCCCGATTGCTTCCACCCGGAGCTCCTCTCGCTACCCCGACCATCGTGGTGCCTTTGCTTGGCGGGAGGAACCCCGAGAGCCCGGCCGAGCACCCCGCCGCCGAACCAGCTCCGTGGCGGCTCTCTCCAAGGCTCCGAAGCCGACCACCGCCACCGCGTGAGCCCTGGACCCCGTTGAACGTGTAGCCGCGGCCGATTTGTCCCTCTCACCGCCGATGACCCTCATCGCCGCCGATGAGCCGAATCATCCCCTTCTGCTCCCCGCCTCCTCCATTGGTCCGCTCCCCCTCTTAAGCCCCGAAATGGGTTCCCCGTGTCGAGATCTTCCCTTTGACACCCTCCCTTGCTTCCGGAGCCCCTTGCCAACGCCGGAGTGTAGCAGTGCCGCCCTCTGCCCCTCTGGAGCGATCGCGCGGCGAGAGGTAGACGAAGAGGGGACGTGGCCCCTCCTCCGTCGCCCGATCCACCCATCGCCTTATAATGTCGGCCACCCGATGGCGACATCTCACGGCCGTCGGATCTTCGTAAACTCCTCCCCTTCCGTCCGTCCGATCAAGCCATACCGCTCCGCCCGCCTCCCTTTTGTCCCAGCCGTCCGATCTTCCTCCTCCGCCTTGATCTGGGCCGCCCGCACTCGCCGCCCCACTGCCGTCCGCTTCGCCACGCGGCAGCCATCCAGCCGCGCGGCGCGCTCGGTCGGGCCGCGCCTCGCCCACTCCTTTCCCGCAGCGTGCGCTGCGCGTTGAGCGCCACGCCGCCCGGCCGCGCGGGCCGTTCCTCGAGCCAGCCGCATCAGAGCCATGGGGCGTCTTATTCTTATTCATTCCAATTTCCAGTGGTTTATTAATTTCCAAAATCTCAGAAAATCCAAATAAATCCTAGAAAATCACAGAAAATCCCAAAAAATTCCCAAATTTCACCACTTTGCTCCAAATAATATCCTGGACCCATTTTTGGCCTCCACGTCCACAAATTCATCCCAGATAAATTCCTAAAATTCCATTTGAAGGATTTATGTATTTTACTCCTTTTTCAAATAGTTTATTTTTCCTCGCTTGATTAGTCTCAAGCTGGATTTAATTTGTTTTATGTGTTTGCGCTAGTGTCGGAGAATCCAGAGGTTCAGTGCGGCCCGGAGCCGGAGGTTCTTCGTTCGAGCTAGCTGAGATCATCCGGATTGACGGCAAGTCCCAAATCCTTTGACCATGTTGCAACCCATGTTATTTAATTATGTTATTATGCTATTTGTATTAAGCTAGTTATGAAATGTTAGTTCAAATTAAAATAAAATGTTTAGAATGACATGTTATATAGTTAATCCTACCACCGACAAATGCCATGTTAAACTCGTAGCCATGCCTTTGTAACCCTAGAATTAATTATCTATTATTCTAGATAATTGTAGGTTATTATTATCGTGCAAAGTCTTATACTAATAAGGTTGTGGCTGCGGGCCAATAGAATTTGGAAAACTCGGCTCTAGGGCAGGGTGGTATGGGACACCGTGCCCTAGGGCGGAGATTGTCGGCATGCGAAGGATAGGGTAAGGGGGTGTGTGCGCGCAGCAAGACGGTTTCGCCCGCCTCTTACCCTAGGTTGCGTCGCGGACTGGCAGGGGTTGCGGTCCTCGGGGAAAATATAAGGCCGCACCCTTCGCCGAGCAAATGACATGGTGACCGCTCAACCACAGGAGTTGACTTGTCAACACTGGTTTAGTAGCTGCTCAACTCGATTGAAACTCTACAGGTGTTGTGGAGTAGGTGTTTGGGTAACAAAGGTTAGGCAGGCCGTGCTGCGGGTGCCTAACAACGGTAGAGTTCACTCGAAGCAGACGTTTGTGTGTGTGTGTGAGCCAGACCCGAGTGGATTCTACTGGGTAGAGCCTATATAAAGAGTTGAGCAGTGAAACGACCTGGCTTTCTTAACCCGGACGCGGGAGTTAAGAAATCGTGTGGGTAAAGCTGAGCAAACTCTGCAGAGTCAAATAAATGGTATTCGAATACGCCGTGCTCCCGGTTAATGGAGCTGTGTCACCTGGGTGATTCCAGCAGCGAGGCTAAGTCGTTTTGTACATGCTTTAACTTGATTAGTTGGTTAATTGAAATTTCATGAAAAACCCCTGAGATCTTGAGGAATAGTTTTGGGTCCATCTTCTAAAAATGTTTGCAAATAAAACTGCATCCACTCAAAGTTAATAAACCAAATATACTCCCTTCTTTTGATGTTCCGTGCATGTAGTAAGATAGAGTCCCTTTGGGACTTGCTGAGCCGGTTGTTTGGCTCACGGCTTGCTTAATCCACTCTTTAGAAGATCAAGACAAAGGTGAAGGTTTCCTCGTCAAGGACGCCCCTGAGGATCGCTTCTTCGACGAGAACCCGTGGCTTTAGGTCTTGGCCGCGCTCAAGCGGATTCTGGAGTTTTTGTGATGTAAGTATACTTTGGGCTTGCACGCCCCACTGTCGAAAAATGGATATTGATCCATATGTAAAATATATTCTGGACTTGTGTTGTAAGCATGCAATGGTATACTCTTGCGCGACGTTCCATAACTGTTCATGCGTGAATAGTTGCGGAATGCCGTGTCCGTACGCGCCCCTGGAAACGGGGGCGTTACATGCATGCTCGACCCGGCGCGACGGCACCCAAAACCCAGCGCAAACTCGAGAAAAAGGGGGGCTCATTTTAGCCGTTCCCCGTTCCAATTGAGCCGCGCGCGGCGCCACTCATATTACAGCTAATAATTTTTAGTTATGAATGATGAATAGTAGCAGTTAATAAATAATAAGTAATGGATCGAAGTAAGCTTGCTGGTTTGTTCGTATTGACTTATAGTCTTTAGTTTTTTGTTGAGTGTATTATGTAAGAAAGACATAATAAAATATAAAATACGTTACAATATATAAAAATATAAAATAGTAACTGATAAAAATGACTTATAAAAATTAAAATGTTTATATCATCTTTGGTTTGTCTAAACAGAACCAGGAACCACGAACAACAGACCCTTGTACCCGAGCAGCCGGTGCGCCCCCAGCCAAGGCTAGCTGAGCTCCCAGCTTCCCTTCCCCAGAGTTACGAGCGCAACGTTCGGTTGGCACCGCCGCTCGGGCAAGTGTCGCGTGCGTCGCGTTGCTCCAATGATTTCAAATTTGAATCACCGGTGCGGTCGCCTTGTGGAAGCCTGGTGCCCCTCGCACTCGCAGCCGCGCTCCAATTTATTAATACGCAAACAACTCCGTTTCCACGAGAGGGGCGTGGAGAGACGGGTCCCTTTCTCGGTGTCGCTGTTCCGTGCCGCTAGCTTCTGCCTGCCTTTCCTTTCCGTGACCCCGTCGCTCTCGTTCTTGCACTAGTTATAGGAGAGGTCCGACCGACCGACGCGCTGCGCACGCCGAGACGAGACGAGAGTCCGAGCGAACGAGGCGACGAGCGCCGGCCGCTGTCATGCCGAGATCCAGGTGCGTGCTGGGATCGAACTAGGGAAGTTCCCTTCGAGGGTCGTGGGTTTGGTTCCTTTCTTACGTGGTTGGTCCGCAGGGGCTCCGAGCTGCCGCAGCGGGCGAAGCCGCGCGCGCCGCTGCATCTCAAGACGACGGCCTGCTCGGAGGCGAATGGCGCGCACCACCGGCCCGTCGTCGACCGGAGCAGCCCCAAGCTCGCCGACCGCCACTCGCCGCGCAGCCCGCTGCATGAGGTGAGCTGTTTAAGGAGTTTTTTCTTGCTCTGTTTTTGTTAAGGTCAAGGAGGTGTGACGTACTCTTTCGGCGGTGGTGGCCTGGTGGGATTTGCAGAGGAAGTGCGCGGGGACGCGGGTGGCGGAGCTGGAGACGAAGCTGGGGAAGGTGCAGGACGAGCTCAAGAAGCTGCGGAAGCAGCTCGCGTCCGCCGAGGCCGCCAAGAAGGACGCGCAAGTCGCGCTCGAGGAGGCCAAGAAGCGCGTCGGCACTAAGGGGAGCCCCGCCGCGACCTCTCCCCCTCCTGTGGCGGTCGGAAGAGAGAAGAAGACGGAGGAGCTGAAGGTGGCGGAACCGGCGGCCGAGGAGGAGGAGAGCAGCATAAACTCCCCGGCGACCGATGTGTTTGAGGTCGTCCGGACCGAGTGCGGGGACAAGGAGAACCAGAGCGCGGTCCTCGCCGAGGACAGCGAGTTGAGCTGTGGCGAGAAGGCGGCGCTGGCGGAGAAGGAGGAGGAGACCAAGAAGATGATTGAGGAGAAGAGCGATGCTACAGCGGCCATTGACGGCGGGGAGAAGGATAGCCAAGAGGTCGCGGAGCTGAAGACCAAGCTAATGGCGAAGGAGATGGAGGTCGCCGTCCTCATAGCCGACAATGCCGACCTCAAGAAGCAGGCTGGAGAGGCCGCGGAGGCGACCAAGAAGGCCGAGGAGGAGGCCGCCGCGAAGGCTTCCCTGATCGAGCAGGACCTGAAGGAGAGCGCGGGGCGGGAGGCCCGGATGCGCGAGCAGCTGAGGGCATCCGAAGCCGCGCGGGAGGCGCTGGAAAGCGAGATGCGGCGCCTGCGCGTGCAGAGCGAGCAGTGGCGCAAGGCGGCCGAGGCAGCCGCCGCGGTGATCGGTGGTGATTCCCATCTCATCGGTCACCACGGCCTTGCCGGCAATGGCAACGGGTGGGGGTCCCCCGCGACGATGCCTGACGACGGAGACGACGAGGGGTTCGGCGGCAAGCGGAAGGGCGCCAGCATCCGGATGCTCGGCGACCTGTGGAAGAAGAAGGGGAACAAGTGAAGGTGGCATGGGATGGCTATGGCTTCGGGGATCATAGTTCACAATGGCTCGCTAGCTCCAGTTCCATACCTCCATGCACCAGCTAGCACTTATGTTTGTATGATTGTGAGATGATGCTCGTGAGATTAAACTATGTTTGTAGTGCTGGTTGATCGATGCTGCAAATAGCAGTGCTGCTGCTGCCGCCTAGTTGCTACCCATTGTAAGGAATAACCAAGATGGTTTGGTGTTTTCCTGTAGAGAAAATTGGTTTTGTACCAGCTAAATGTACCCACTTTTGAAATCTATCCCCATAAAATTTCGGTACACTTTAATAACACCAAATTTTCAAAAAGTTCGGCAATATACCACCCCATCATGGAATCAAAATGGCAACCCAAATCCCCTTGCTATTGGGTCTAACCAGACCCACTTCTCCTCGTGACTTGATATAAGTAGACCTTCTTCTCCGGTCCAGATCCACTCCTCACCCGTTCCCCAAGCTAGCTCCCAATGTGTCGTCGCCCTCCTCTACACCTCACAATGCCCCTCCTTGCGTCGCCCTTCCTCTGCGCCTCCCAGTGCCAAGTATGCCATCGCCCCTCCTTTGAAGCCTGCTGGCTCCAAGAACCGCCACCCCATGCTCTTCCCACCGTCCTTTCTCAGAGGAGAATCCTCCAGCCACCCCTTTTCAATGCAAAGGTAAGGCTAGCTCTGGGTGAAAATTCTGAGAGATGTTGAAGCCTGATGTTTGTTGTGATGGTTTGTGTGTTTGGAGGTATGCTAGCTGCCAAAATTAACACCGAGGTTGTAATGTATGTACTACTGTAATGTTGTTTGTAATCTAGATGAATGAACAATGTCAGGTTGTCCTCTAATGTTGTTTCTGTACAATCTCCAATCTTATCGAAGGAATGTGGAAATGATGGAACAGTGTCATGTTGTGCATGTACCAACTCTGGAAACCAATTCCATTGTAATAGAACCATAATGCATGGAATAGTATGTACTAAGACAACACCGTAATCTTTTGACAATATCTCTGGAATAGCACCACAATGGTTTGACAGATGCATCACACATATGTCCATATATAAGCATTACATAGATGTCCATACATCATATATGTTCATACATCTTGCAGGTGCATAATTTGCGGTAGAAAACACATAGTTGGGGAATGAAAGCAGCTACATATTGATCCTGAACCTCTTCATGCTACCAGGTGTCTTTGTGAGTGTTTCTACTGCCCTCCTCCTCGTCACAACACCTGGGCTACCTTGAGATGTTGATGGTGTATGTGTTACCCTCCTTGTCGGAGTGACCATGGGTGGTGTCTGAGTTGCTCCTTGGCTCACTTTTTTTAGTAGTTTTTGCCTTCCTATAAATAAATCATATGTAGCACCACCAAGTCATGATTTGTGAAATGGAAGCATGTATGACAACAAATTTGAGCTATGTACCTCTTGGTGCTCTGTGATGCTTGTGGGTATCCCTGTGTGGCTTATTTGGCAGTTGATGCCTTCTTGACAACATGAAACATTGTGTTCAATTTGGCACATGCTAGGAAATCGAAAGCATACCTTGATCTAAATTTTGTTCGAAAGTTCATCCAATATACTGAACTATGAAACCAAACATTTGACTCCTAAATTTTGTAATCCAGTTTAAATAATACCTTGATCTGGTTTTAGATGGTGGTATTATCCGTGTAGCGCAATGGGTGGACATTTTTACCATGTAGAATGACACGCTGGTCAAGTTTAGGTGAACGACAGGTGAGGCCTATAGGGCCTTCTCTCCATAATCGAAGCAGAGATATAGAGAACTATAGAGGGTGGTGGTGGCTGTAGAAACACAGCTGTGAGTTCGGTAGGAGAGAAGACCTTGTGGGCCCCACATGTCACTGACCAAACTTTGCCAGCGCGTCATCCTACATGGCAAAACCATCTACTCATCATGCCACGTAGGCAATACTACTATGGAAAACTAGGTCATGATATTATTTAAATCGGATTGCAAAGTTCAAGGTTCGAATATCTGGTTTCATAGTTCATGATACTTCAAGGCCCATAGGGCCTTCTCTCTCTCATTGAAACAAAGAGGGAGAAAACTATAGAGGGCAGTGGCTATAGAAGCACGGCTGGGAGCTCAGTAGAAGAGAAAACCTTGTGGGCCTCACATGTCACTGACCAAACTTAGCCAGCATGTCATTCTATGTAGCAAAACTGCTCCTCATCGCGTTATGCAAGCTATACAACCGTATAAAACTGGGTTAGTGTGTTATTTAAACTGGATTGTAAAGTTTGTGGTTTAAATATCTGATTTTATAATTCAGGATGCTAGACAGATTTTGAAGTAAAGTTTAAGATGTTATATGAATTTATTACTAAGGGAAAGCAAGAACAAAAGAGAGGGGCCAATCTAGAGGGTAACGATAACATGTGTGCGGTTGCCTTGGTTTTTTTCCTTCACCCATGCATGGCACGCTAAGCTTTAGTAGCTGCATCATCAAAGCCGCTGCAGGCACTGTGTGCTCACAGGGAAGGGCAGAAGCAAAGGCAAAGGCAAAGCTGGCGAGGTGTCTAGAGGTGTAAGAGGGGACGGCACACAACACTCTCCTTTGCTCGTTGCATGCAGTGGCGGGCAGAGTGGCATGTTGCTAGCTGTTGGAGCTCTGTTACCCCCTGGCCCACGCGTCCCCCCTCCTCGCTCGCTACTCTCTTCGCCTCTCTAGTCTCTCCACATGGGCTCTCGGCCACGCGCAGGCTGTTCCAATCCATATGTGTCTGGACCCTGGAGACCCGAACCCCCTTCTCGTCGCTGCCATTGATGAGTAGGACAGTCTGCACGCGCTGCTCCGGGTGCAGTGCAGGTGGTCGCATCGTGTGCATGGCCTCGGAGTTCAGACCTGAGGCATGCACCGCATGCTGCTGCCATTCGTCCGTGGATGCGTCGATCCAATGGTGGTGCGGAGGTTCAAAGGCTATGATGGTGCACAGTGGCGGATCCAGGAATTTTTTTGAAGGGGTTGAACAAAAGCGCTATAGCGATAAAACTCCACTATGACCCCCCACAAAAGACAAATATAATAATTTGAAGTAGTCTTATATCAAAACATCGATGAACGATGACAATCACAAAATACATCATGAAAAATAAAAGATGCAGTTTATCCATACCGAAAGGCCAAATTACGAAACTAATAGACGACGCGTGACGGTGACACCCATTATTCATCCGGAGAAGCAATCTACACAAATAGGCAAATTGATTAGTTAAACAAATATGGACCTCCAAATTATGAATTTAGAAGAGAATAGAGCGTACCACTAAATTTTTATGTCCCCAATTATGTCCAATTGACTAAACTCTGCTCTAAGTTTCTTTGGTTGACTTGTGCTCTCATTAGTATGTGGAGTTGAACCACTAGAACTTGAAAAGTAATTGCGCAAATTTCTTTTCGACATTCAAATCGACATGCCAATCACATATTCAATTCAATAATTCAATCGACAATCACGCACAAATAAGAATTTAAGTTCACTTAAATACCTAATCGATAATCATCGTGGGTTGTGGTGCAGAATTGCGAGGGCGAGAGGCCACGCTCGACGCCGAACCTAAATCCCCAGCGGCCGAGCCCCAACGATTCGCCCCAACCTAAATCCTCGCCTAGTCGCATCCTCCTCGGCGAGCAGCCCGCCGCGCCGCCTCCTCGGCTCCTCCTTCCAGCCGAGCCCCGCTCGCGCGCTCGCGCCGCGCCCGCCGGCGCCGCCGCTCGCCGCCGGCGCTTCGCCCCGCCGCTGCTGCCGCTGGCCGGGCCACCGCCCCTGCTTCGCCAGCGCGCGCGCGCGCCACGCGCTGGCCGCCGCGCAGGCTCGCGCGCAGCCGCCGCCAGCGTGCTCGCGAAGTCGCGTGGCGGCGTCGGCGCGTCGGCGTCCGCCCGCCGCTGCGTTCGCGAGCCGCCGCCGCGCAGAGATGCGATTGGGGATTTGGGATTTTGGGGTGGCCACTGGCCAGATACTAGGGTTTCAGGGTTTGAGTTTGTTTGTTGTTGTGGGCCTTGGGCTTTGGCTTGGCTGGAAGCTCTTCTACATTCTATGGGCTTTGTTAATGTGATTATTTTGTGGTCATCTTCTACCTTCAGTCGATCTCAGCCCCTCCTACACCATACATCTATAGCTGAAAATTTAGGGGGGGCTCTAGGGGGGCTCCAAGGGTCCGTGCGATGGGGGCTCGAGCCCCCGCCCCACCGCTACATCCGCCCCTGCTGGTGCACAACCTTCAAGTCGATTTTAATTTTTTTTTACTTAGAACCTAAATTTATATAACATGTTCTCACATAATTAAAACTAGTATTTCACAATTTACAACCAAGTGGCCCAAGTCAACATGTGAACCAAAACTTCTCTCATGGACCTTCTCCCATACCCCAGCGGCCCAGACCAGTGTGTGACCCAGTCGACCATGCTAGGTCCAGGCTAGTGGGTAGCTAGGTAAGGGCATAGCCACGAGCAAGCATGGCCTAGCCGCCAGCGAGCGGCTCTCCACTGGTTGTCAATGCTCAGTCCTAGACGTCTTACCTTCTTGACTTTGTTCCCCACGCAATCTTCTTTTCTCTGCAGTGGACGATAGGTCGATGGCAGTTTGGTCTAGGCTCTTGCTCCTGGGTTTCATTCCCAATGATTCTATAATAAATCACCTCCAAAACTTAAGAGGTCGTCGAAACCGATTATAAAATGTAATTTGCTTAACTTTATTTAATTATTCCGTAATTCTTTTACTTGAAATTTTACTCACTTATTGTTTTTGTTATTTATTTTATAGACAAAGGGCCAAATGTTATTTGTTTTACCGATGCTAACCATCTTTATTAACAGTGGGTTTCTTGATTTTAATAAGTTGTCTAATAAATAGTTATGGTAGTAGATCATTAAGCTTTGTCATAAAGTTCGTTGATATTATAAAATTTAGAATATATTACTGCTGAATACATTAATAAATACATATATAAAATATAAACACCTACATTATTTTTGTACCTTCTGTTCTGATCCGCCACTGTCGGTACGACGAGACGCCGCGGCCGCGCACGTTGATGAGATCGATCGAGACCGCGGTGTGTGAACCGTGTGCTGTGTTGGCTTTCAGCGCTCGCTTCGCGTTATTGGTAGTAGCTAGCCTGGTCTCCCGAGTAGTTGCGACCTTTTATTGGCATGGCATCTGTCAGTACGACGGAGGAAATGTGCACTTCCTGCATGTGACGTGTCCACAAAGAGCTTAAGGACTAGTAGTAAGCTCCTGCTTAACCAAGTGCATGTTGGTGATGCCCGCATGGACCGTACCATGATGATAAGCGACCTCTCGTTTCCGCACTTGGTATCTGTACTACCATCGATCCTGTTACACCTTGATACCCTTCGTACATCTAGTAGGTCTGAAAGTTAAAGATACGATATAAATTTGCACGACATCAAAAACAAAAAATATGAATATCGTACAGACAACCAAAATAATAACATTAAAGCAACTATGATAAGAAAGAAAAGATTTAGCAAAGACAAACGTAAATTCCTTAAGCACAATCTCAAAAGAGTACAAAGAATTATCGCTCGTTCACAACCCTTTCGAATATTTTATAGGACTCTCGGATTATTATCCTATATAAAGATCCAGTGCTAAATAATATCTTAACATCTAATCGTCTCGTGCATCTTTTACTTTGGATGAATAGACTTGGTTGCTTCGTCTTGGCTTGATTCTCCATGGTCACCTCCTCATGATTTTTATAGTCCCTCATACCATTTATTCAATTTAGAATAGGAATCATAATCTAAATAGAAATAGAAGATCAGTACTAGTATTATTCAAACTCGAACAATCTTTTATTATGTGATTTTTCTCGTCACATAGATAACATATACGTGTGCCCTTGGTCTTGCTCTTGTTCTTTCTTTGACTTTTGTTTCTGCCTGCAACACATACGACAACCAATGCTTGATCATGTGAAAATGAAGATTTCAATAGCTTTTTCAAGGACTCTGCCTCCAATAGATATACAACTGTCTCATTGAAGTTGAGAGTGGTTTTTCCGACGAGAGTATTCATTACCAATTGCTCCCATGATGGTGGTAAAGATGATGCCAATATGATGATCTTGTCGTTCTCCAAAATTTTCTCATCCACATTAGTCAATTGTGTGATAAATTTATTGAAAACATTGAGATGGTGAACTAACCGTGTATTTTCCTTCATGCGTAATCTATACAGTTGTCGCTTTAGCACCCACCGGTTTATCAGCGACTTTACCATACACAATATTTCTAAGTCATCCCATAGTTTCTTCAGCGAATTCTCCTTGATCACCGAGTACTTTACGTCATTGGAGAGACATAGAAGGATTGTACTGACAGCCTTCCACTCCATTACTTTCTAATTTTTATCTAACATCTTTTCCGGTTTGTCCCCTTCAAGAGCATCAATTAGCTCATACTGGATAAGGACATTGTCCACCAAGCACTACCATACACTGAAATTTTCTCTATCGTCAAATTTCTCTACTCGATTTCACATCGTCACATTGATCTTGATTTTGTTGCACCTGGCACTTTACCGACCTTCTCACAAATTAGATTAATTCAGCTTTGACTCTGATACCCCTTCTTAAACGCAGCAGCCTCTGGATCAGATTAGAGTTTGTGAGATATGGCACGAGCGTGCACGGTATCAAGAATGAAGAAGATAAATCTCGTAGTGAAAACCAAAATAATGACGTTGAAGCAATTACGACAAGAAAGAGAAAATTTGGCAAAGTTGACCGTAGATTTCTTAAGCATAACATTAAAAGAGTATAAGAGATTATCGCTCACTCACAACCTTTTAAATCTTTTAGTACTTTTGGATCCTTGCCCTGTATAAGGACCTAGTGCTATAGAATATCATACTCTTTAGTTCTCTCGTGCGCCCTCTGCTTTGAATGAGTAATCTTAACTGCTTTGTTGCTTCTTCTTAGCTTGGTTCTTCATGCTCACCTCTCCATGGTTTATATAGTCCGTCGTATATCTTCTCCGATTTAGAGTAGGAACCCTAATTTAAATATAAGTAGGAGTTCTAATTTTTGTAGAATTTCTCTAGGACTCTTTATAGCGTACATTTTCAAATCTTAAATAATTAGATATGGTCACCCTAACTCACCAGATCCGATTGTTTTGGGTAACGAGTATGCATGAAAAATAGGAAGGAAGTTGCAACTTGCAACAGGGCAAACTACGGAGATGAAAAAAACCCTATGTCTTAGGGCTTGTTCTTTTCAGCTTCTAAAAGCTGTTTTTTGTCTTTTCTATAGTAATTAACATTTAAACGGAATATTTTTTCAAGATAGGGTCTACTAGTTAGTTAATTGTAGTACATATTGTACCGACTTCATTTATATCGGCAAAAACCACATGTGAGTTTCTGTTACTTTGTAATCTCTCACAAATAGCCAAAAACTATAAATTGTAAGCAAAAGATATAAGTTCCAGTCAAAAAGAACAAGGCGTTAGTTGTATGTATCACCGCGCATTGTTCTTGCATGGGTGAAGCTGCAACGATCAGAAACGTACCACACTAGTTTTACGTCAGGTCAAGTTTCGGAATGGTAGATATGCAATCAGAAATTCCGTAATGCGGGCATCGGCAGATACCTCTCCATGCCACGCCAAGGTGCTGGTTGGCTCCTCGCCCAAAAAAAAAAAATTCGGTGTGTGCGTGGTCGCGACAGTATGTAGGAGTTTAAGTCGTACAGGGCCACACAAATTTTCAGTTCGTCGAATAACTTCGTATTGATGTCGCCTCGTGTGCTGTAGGGCACAGCCACTCACACACAGGTAGCTCGCTGGCTGGTCTCGCTACAGAAGCACAGACCATGCAAGGTTGCCACACTCAAGTGTGGATCGCGGGTGGGGATCGGATCGGAAGGTATCTGCCTCCTCTCTTTCTGTTTCTGAAATGATTGCTCAGCCTATCTGTTGTTTTTTACTAGTCCGGAGTTCGCTGCATTTAGGGGCAAGTGTCCATTGGGAATGCAACATACTACCGGTAAGTACAGTAACTAGTCTTGAGTAAAAATGCAGTCTTACACACGTAAAACGGAGGGAGCGCAAGACAGAAGCAGAAGAGCACGACGCGGCACATGCTATCATATACTACGCTGCCCGGATATTCCGATACGGATACGGATACACGATTCGTCATTTTTCCAAAAACACCGATACGACAATACGTTTATATATATGTAATAATATAAAAATAAATAATGAATTAATGAATTCTTGTAAGGAATTGAGAAATCGAGAATACCTTAATATTGAAGTAGCAATTCTGTAACTTCTATGATACATGTGCTAACTTGTTATTTGAGTATCCCAACCAACTTGTATATAATTTCAAGGGATCCAAATACGTCTCGAGGGATCCAAGGAGGACCTCCACAGAGGAGGCCTCGCCGGCGAGGAGGGGAAGGAGCAGCGCCACCCACCTCGGCTGTCGCATCACCTCGGCGGGGTCTCCAACTCTTGGAGGCGTGGAGGCGACGGGCCGAGGCCTGGGTGGGGAGGGGAGCGGTCGATTGGATGGAGGAGGGAGCGGCGGTGCCGAGGATGCGCCTCCACTCGTGATGCGGGCGTGGGGTGGGTGGCCGATTGGATCTGGCCGACGTCGAGGCAGCGAGCCGAGGCCGCGTCGATGTGGTGGGCTGAGGCGGCGTGGAGGCGACGAGCCAAAGCGGGGGAACAGCGGGCCGAGGCGGCGGGGAACGGCGAGTCGAGGCGACGGGGAACGGCGTGTCGAGGCCACAGATCGAGGCGGCGTGGAGTAGTAGGCGGACACACCGTCGAGGAGGCGGGGAGCGGCGGGTCAAGGCGACGGGGAATGGCGTGTCGAGGCCACAGATCGAGGCGGCGTGGAGTAGTAGGCGGACACACCGTCGAGGAGGCGGGGAGCGGCAGGTCGACGCGGCGTCGAGGTGGCGGAGGGCGGCAAGTCGAGGCAGCATGCGGGGAGGCCGCCACGAACAGCGGGTCGAGGCAGTGTGCGGGGAGGAGGTGGGGAGGCGGCGCCCTGAGGCAGCGAGCGTGGAGCCACCGGGGAGGCGGCGTGCGTGGAGCGGGAGTGGAGGCGACCCGGCGTGCGTGGGAGCCCGAGCAGGAGTGGAGGCGGCGTGCGTGGAATGGTGGGGTGGATCGGATCTAACTGTGTGAGTGAAGGGAGGTTTATTAGGTTTACCGTATCAGGGAAGTATCGACTAAGTATCGGAGAAGTATCGGGATTTATTTTCTTTTTTTGAATAATCATAAATTAAGGGATACGTGCAGAATACGTATCGGAGCGTATCGGGGCAGTATCTGTATCCGGTATAATATCCGATACAGGTACATGACTTTTGTAAAGTATCTGTACAACGTAGATCATATACCTACTCGACGTTACATTTTTCACTTATAACTTACAAAATGATACTACAACTTCGTATTTCTATTCTCTCACTTGCCGCTATATATAGTTGCTTGTTGTTAAACACCTTTTTTTCTTCTTGAGCAGTGAAGAACCTCTCTTCCAAGCTCCAACACATTCAACTCTTGACTCCTGATCCACTACACCAAATGCTCTAGCACAAATATGAAGTAGAGTAAACAATCTCATACCTTATTTGTATTGAATTCTAAAAACTACTTTTGTATAGTAACTAACTTTCAAACGAAGTGTTTTTCAGGACGAGGTCTACTAATTGATTATAGTACACATTGTAGTGACTTTATTTATATCGGCCAAAATCGCACGCGAGTATCTTTTTTTACAAACTTCTCTACAAGTTGTTACTATTCATCAACAAAAATAAAAAATTATTAATAAAAACCAAATAAACGCCCTCTTAGGCCCTCGAAAAAAAATCGGTTAGGCGCCTGACAGTCAAAAACCACTCTTTCGCCAGTAACAAGTAATGGGCTGGATTCCATGGCACGACCGCCCAGTTTTTATCTCCTAAGGCTTAGCCCCATAAACTCGGCCCGTAATCTCCGACGATGTCCAAAACTCGACACGTTTTGAGGCTCGGCCCATCGTTGCCCACGAAACCGCTGCCTGCCTGCTCGGCCCGGCTCGGCTGCTCGGCTCGTTTCCGCTCCTCTAGAACCTTCTCCTCCCTTCCACTCAAACCTAAACCCTATAAGCCAGCAAGAACCGAACCGAACTCATCTGCCCACCGGAAAGGAAGGAGTAGAAGGAGAGAGAGAGAACGCGCGCTCCAGAGATGTCGGCGGACGAGCTGCGGCTGGACCTGGAAGAGTTGCTGCGGTTGGAGGGCCTCGCCAAGCGCCCCCGCGTCCTCTCCCTCCTCGCCAACGAGATCCGCAGCGTCGACGCCAAGGTTGTTTTTTTCCCCTTCCTTGCGCGCTTTCCGCCGATCGATTCCTTCGGTGCGTGGGTGGATTCGGATTTGTTTTGTGCTGATGTTTGTCTGTTTATTGATAGTTGGCTAAAGGGACTGCGCCGGCGCCGGCGCCGCAGGCTGTCGCGGCGGCGGCCCCTGCCAGTGTGAGTTACGTCACCTTGGGGTCGTTCAGCTGGGATCAGGATAATGAGAAGATCAGGGTACGTTGCTGCGAGAAATGAAGCATTTCGTTCTTGTACTTAGTTGGCAATACTGCTGTGCTGATTAATTCATCTTATCTCCTTATGCTTTAGACTTTAGTCCCATCTGAACTCAGTATCCCAGAGGTTATTAAAACAATTGCTTTGTGTAAAGTCCCATCTGAACTCAGTATCCCAGAGGTTATTAAAACAATTGCTTTGTTAGAAATCACAATGTTCGACTAGGGGCAGTTTTTTTTAGAAACTAGAACCGATAGTTGGAAGAGTGCATGGGCTAATAAATTATAGTGAAACACGTAGATAAGGATGCAATATACCTTAATCGTGTGCTGCAGAAGAACAATCAGAAATATGAAAAGTGATTTCTTGAATTGGTATTGAACAAATTTATTCATGGTGCCCACCTGTTAAAATGTGCCTATCCTGTTTACTTTTTTCTTAATGGCGCTTCGCAGCAAGACCAACTTCTGGCATTATGCTTGGCATTAAGCTAGAACCCACAATGATGTATCCTGGTACATTTTATATGATGTGTTCGAATCAGTTCTGTCTTTTGTAAGGTTCATCGGTGGCTGTGTTATGTTAGTTAACTCCTGTGACATTTACATTTGATGATTTCTCCTGTAGGCATTTAGATAACAGTCTTGCTTTGTGTTTTGTGCACCTTCAGATTTATGTATTCCTTGAGGGTGTCGAGCAAGAGAAGGTGGAGACTACTTTTAAGCCGATGTCAGTAGATATTAAGTTCCATGATGTTAAAGGCAAAAACTATCGGTGTGTCATACCAAAACTGAACAAAGAAATAGTTCCTGAGAAATCTAAGGTTGTGGTCAAGCCTACAAAGACTGTTGTTACCCTTTACAAAGCTTCTAAAGGCAACTGGTTGGACTTGCACTTCAAGGAAGACAAGGTAATCGCTGTGCCAAGCTATCTAGTAGTTTGATCCGTAATATTCAATGATTGGCATTTTTCGATTTTCTTGAAATGTTTGAAGAGCTTTATTTTTCAAAATAATTTGTGGTAGTGATAATCCCCAAGTGATGACAAGAAAATCTATGGGAAGAATTGAGTTAATAGGAACCTCCTGAAACGACAATCCAAGCAATTTTGTCTACTCATGTGTATCAATCCACTGTACTGATTCATTAGAAGGAATTGGCTGCTTACATCTTTCTGTTGCCCGGAGAAATCATATAGTTATTATATTAGTTTCAAAGTACATCTAACACGATTAACATGATACTATGTTACTTTTATTCCTTGGCCATCCAGGTTTTGAACCATTGGTACTTCTACACCTTTTCTGCACCTTTTAGATATTGATCCAAGGCCTGAAAAAGTGACAGTCAGGAAAAAATCAGTCACCTTATTATGAATAGATAGCCGCTTTGTGAAATGAATTGGTATCCTGACCAATGAATTTTTCCAGATGTTTGTGTGTGACCATGACAGTAGTAATGGTCACAAAAGGGTATTTGTTCAGTCTACCCTTTTGTGTGAAAGTAAAGTTGCTGATCTCATTTATAAGTTTTGTCTCTGCAAATCCTAAAACATGGTTAAAATTAATGTACAATAGCACTTTCCCTTAAAGATAGATTATCTAACATTGGTTATGTTACTACTGTTCATAAATAGATGGGCTAACTTTACTTTGCTGACAGTTCAAGCCAAGCATGGGTAAAGAGAAGGATCCAATGTCAGGAATTATGGATTTAATGAAGGTAAATATTTTTTTCCATTCTCATGACTGAATCAATAAGTATTGCAGTCCTGCTCTGACTGCTATTCTCATGTGCAGAACATGTATGAGGAAGGCGACGATGATATGAAGCGCACAATATCCAAAGCATGGTCTGACGCCAGATCTGGGAAGGCAGCTGATTCAGTGAGGGGGTTACCTTAAGCTGGTTGTTTGCCTGCAAGCACTGGTGATGTGCTAAGCTCTCGTACGGCCAGTGATTGAGAGTAAGCTGTATGAGAATCCGTAGCGCGTGGTTGAGAGGGCATTTAGCTCGTCTCTGTCACCTCTAGGTGCTGGATTGTCCTATTTTGCATGTAATCGACTGAAAATTGGTCACGTTTTGAGTCCATTTCAATATATGTCTCCTTTCAATTGAAAAATGAATTCTTGTTTGTGTGGTACGGTCGCTTTTGCATTTGCGGCAGATATTCTTTAGGCAACGATGAATGATCGCTGACTAACTATAATGCCTTTGATAGAAGATCATCAGCTACAGAATTGCAATTCAACGCCGACCGCCGCTCGCGGTGCGGCCTGTTCCGCCATGTTTGTACACACGCTCACCCCAACCGTAGTTACGACTTACGATGCATATGATCCAAGCTGAAAATGTGATCCTCTTGTTCCGCATTTGTCTACATCCAGCAGCATACAATTTTCGTAAGTATTATTTTTTTAACAAAAAATCTCATTTATATAAGTATGTCTTCCTACTTTGTTCCATCCATGGTACGCAGCTGCGAATCAATGTTTAGTGATTATGATTATTAACAAACTAAAGGTTCAAAATGCCAATTTTAGAGCCGACCTTTTCCCCCCTGCGCTTATAACCATACCTACCATCCGGCAAAGAAACATCCATTTTCATAACATTATAATGTGCACTTCTCTCTATGAGTTTTTCCTTGCAGAAAATCATCCACTAAAGGAAATCCAAATAAAAGGGTTAATCAGCATGGTCTTGCTCCCCCATAAATAAGCTTCTCTTCATGTGACTTACAAGCCCGAGAAAGGAAAATTCAACCAAGGTGTGTGTGTGTGGAGGGAATAGGAGTCAACACAATTAAATCCTTTTGCAAATCTTTTTCTTAAAGAGAATACCATGATTCTTGCACTCTAATAGCTATAAGGAGCAATGAAGAACAAAGTCTAACCACTCACAAAGAAACTTTCAAGAAAAATAGAGCCAAATAGTTTAGGATATGTCTAGGCTGTCTGACCGGCCTCAGAGATGGTTGGACCCATTCTTCAGGTCAAAGCTGAAAATCAGCACAATTTTGAACACGAAAATCCATGTAACTTCTAATATATTGGCTCAAATCACTTGAAATTTTGCACACACCTTTCCTAGGATATCAGGAACTTATTCCAATCAAAGATTAAGAAGATCATTACTAAAGTTCTAATCTTTTTCCATTTGAAGGAAGGTTGCACTGAGATGGGGCAAAACACACAAACTTGAACCAAGACTTGCTCGTAGGTAATTGATGGTCAAGATGACCGTGAATCTACTCCCACATGTTCTACCAAGCCTAATCACAATAAGAACACAAGTCAAAAGCCTTTAACCCAAAGAACCTCCAAAATCACCCTTTCTTAAGTCAAACCAGACAATTATAAGAACTTTCTATGGAAGTACCTAGATGGATGAGATCTAGCCTTCAAGAGACATCTTCATCACTTACACATCCTTGGCAAAAAGTAAGATCAAGAGAAGAGAAGAAAACACTAAAAACCAAGCCAAATCAAGATTTCAACAATTGAGCAAAGAGAAGAAAAACTTGGACAAATTTTGATATCTATCAATATTTGGGGTGAATATTTACAACCACTCTCTAACCAACCACAAAGTCTAAGGATGACAAAAAAACATCTTAAGACAAAGAGTCACAAATCATCTCCCAAAGGTTCTCTCCAAGAATCTTAACTCTCCTCCAGTTGGCTTCTAAGAGTTTTACCTAGCTCCTTTCACAAACCTCCTTATATAGTGGAGACTTACAAGAAATTATAACCAATACTTCTAGTTGGGTTGTATCCACCTATATAGGTTAACCCGTTAACCCAACATCATACCGGGTTTTACACTTATACATACATGCTTCTCAAATCGCATACAACCATTAACCAGTCATTGAATCAACACTTGATCCACTTAACATTTTTAACACATCCTTGACCTAAACCACTTCTCTTGCGTCTCCTCATGCTGTGGTTTGATCATGTCTACAACTATTCAGTTTAGGAGCAAAAAGACTGTTTTGCCCTCAAACCATCTTCTACGAAGCTTCGCGCTTCCATTGTCTTGAGGCAGCCCCATACTTCATTTTTAACTTCATGTGGCCCTAATGACTTCCTGCCAAACCTCTAACATATCCGGATCCCACCGAACTGTCCTCGCTTGCAAACAGGCCAAAGTCAATTGGCACGCCACATGCCTCTCCATGCACCATGACGACACTCGGCATCCCTGACCGTTCTGGCCCTCAGCTCCTACCTAAGTTTAGCCCTGATCAACCTTGTTGTTGCCCGTTTGTCCACCACCGATAGCACCCACTCCGGTTCTTTGTCTTTCTAGTTTGTAATCACTCTGCTAGTCTCAGTCATCTTTTGGTGGCACCTTGAACGCTATAGATCTCATCTCCTTTAGCATAGTCCCGATTTCTTCTGCCTCACCACGACCTAGCTCCAGAGTCTTACAACCAACAACAACAGCAAACTATCATATAGCACCACACAATACACAAAAATCATCAATTAATACAATTGATGAGCCAAGAATCCTTACCTTCTATCAAAGCATCTTTGTAAACTTTGACATGTAGCCCGTAGTGCCCAATGACTAGTAGTCACGTCTTCACACATTCAGACTCTCCACAGCCTTCTTTACGCGCATCGGTCTCGTCACTTGGCGCACTACATACACCAACTCGTCTCTTCATGATCCTTGCCTTCTCTGTACTTTCTACTTGAGCCACATAACATTACCTGGACTTACACGATCACTCGGACTTCATCACCCCTGCCTAGTCCCAGTCCATTGCCGTTGACTGCTAACGTTCTCCAAGCCACCTGCACATCTAAAGACTAAACACCCATATCAAGTACAAATTCCATGCACTTGACTCACATTAGTCAAAGCAAGTATCATGCAACACACCACACAAAACACCGTCATCCATGCCATGCACACACTCAACCATGCTTATACACTAAACTTAATTCTAGGACCAAAACTCAAATCAAAATGCATAATTTCTGCACCAATTTGCCAAAAGCCGGTCTAACTACCATTACCTGGCCAGTCAGACCGCAGACGCCAATCTAACCACTGGCACCATGATAGTCAGATCGTCAGCAATTTGACTGCCATGGTTTAGCCGGTCTGACCGTTTAAGAGTAGCAGAAAATACTTTCTCTGAAATTTAAGTTAAACTCTATCTAGTTTCAACTCAGAACTCCAAATTGAGTGATACGTAATGCAAAGACATCATCTAACACCCCTACACAAATGTTTGGTGTTTTTGTTTCAAAAATCTGACCGTTCCATAGCCGTCGGTCATACCATCGTTGCCAGGCTGGTCAGACTAGTTAAAACCTGACAGCAACTCTAAAAATTGCAAAATCCCAAAACCAAACTCAAATTTTGACAATATTTGCACAAAAGGTTAGATACTCATCGTACATCATAAGGTGATCTCCGTATAGTCTCACACAAGGCATAGCTCAAATGACTTTTATTAACAAAGATGTATTTATCAAGTTAACAACTTTACTTGGAATGTAAATACAATACTAGACATACCCGCTTCTCAAGCCGGCGGAGCATAGCTGCATCCAATTCCCATGGTTGATTTGTTGCTGCAAGTACAAATTTTAAGTCATTCGTCTTTGTCAAGCCATCCATCTGCAGTACACATTGGCATAAATATGGAACCATAATTTGAAATATGAAGCACTGTTTGGTGGGCATGTGTCAAGCTAGGAGATCATGAAGTATGAAACCATGCATTATAATGCTACACTAGATAGCTTATATTTGATAATTCCAAACAAGTAGAAACCTGAATAAGTAGCTCAGTCTTCAAGCGTCGACTAGCTTCATGCTCACTACAAGCTTCACCACGTTGACTAATAATAGCATCAATCTCATCAAGGAATATCGTGGATGGTGCATGATGTCTAGCAAGCTCAAAAAGAACTTTGACTAGCTTCTCAGAATCTCCTGCACTTGCTCAAAAGAGAAACATTTGCATTAGTTTTTCCCTCATAAAACAAACATGAACAATTTGAATCAGTCGTAAATCAATTTGAATCTTATATAATTCTTTCGATCAATCTAGTTCAATTTGCCTATGTTCAATCATGGACTTTATGCATGCCTGTAGTGCACTTGGAAAATTTGATGGGACTGGGGTTTGGGTATGGTGTTCAAAAAACATACCACGCCATTTGCTGACAATTGATGAAGCCGAAATGTTGGAGAATGTAGTTTTGCATTCAATAGCGACCGCTTTTGCCAGCATTGTCTGGAAATTGAAACTGCTTGAAATTGGCAACCAAAAATATCTCTTAGTAGCTAAAGAACTACCAGAAAATAAGAGAAATCCATGAGGTAATTACAACTATAGGTCTATTTGGGAGAGCTCCACCAGCTCCAGATCCACGAAAAACAGCTCCACTCTACGAAATTTTACCCAAACGCTCCGAAATCTGGATCCACCAAAATCCTGGATCTGAGGGCCAGATCCATGGATTTCATGGAGCTCCTCAAGGGGTGCTCCACCGTGGAGTATGGTGGTAATTACCCACCAATGCAACTGGTTACACACCCAATCCCACCAAAAGTGGCTATTCCCACCAAAACCACAATTTCGTGGATCTGGAGCTGCTGTACAAGCCAAACACTCCATGGTGGGATCTCAGATCCACGGTGGAGTTGCTCCATGGTGAAGCTGCTACTCCAGATTCACGTTTTCAGTGGTGGAGCTCTCCCAAACAGGCCCTATAGAATGACAAAACAACTACAACTGTTTATTAAATAGTAAAAATTTGAACCACGCGGCCATTGCTAAATGTAGTTATTATCAGAATGTTCTCTCTCTGGGACTTCTCTTCCATGAAGTACAGCAAAGCAATGATTTATAATGTCCCAGGGGGGGATCTGGGAGTTTGAGATAGAACAAATGTTAGCAAAAAGAAAAAAGAAACACTGGAAAGCAAACATGTGCGTATATACTTTGTATGCGAAGTGCGCCAATTTGCAGAAGTAGCATCTCAAACAAGTACGCATGTACAAACCTTCCCTGTCCCTGGGGGACCAAAGTAATATGCCTTTCCACGGTGACACGAGACCAGTGAAGTCTCTGAAAATAGTACAAAATGTGATTGATGAATAATTGATAGATTGATCATTCATATGCCGTAGGGTAGCACATCATTTATACATTTGCAATATCAAGCTAGACAACTGGAGCTGGCCCATTCAGAAAACATCTAAACCCATACCGTCTGAGCCCCCTAAGCCTTAAACCAGCTCTGGTGGAAATTGGACCAGTGACCTCTTTGCATAATGAGTGGCCACTAAGGTGCCACTGGATCCTCTTTTCCCGATTCTATTTAACAGAAAAGTCAGGTATAAATTCCGATAGAACTGTTCAATTATAACCTGGTCCGATCTCAAATACGTTTAGCTAACCGGAAGATGAAAGACTTAAAAGGCTGATAATTGACAGAGGAATCCTTGTGATGAGTAAGGTGAATATACACAACAAATGGTCCATTGTTATGAACATTAGTTCATAGGGGGTAAACACCGTCAAGAGGATGACCGGACAGCGTCAATGTAGAGGGAGAGAGAGACTATGGATGAGAATGACTTTGTTATTTCTTGCTTGATTCTAATAGCATACAGCAGACCACTTATATAGATGGATTCCCCCTAACAGATAGAATCTAATCTCAATCATATCTCTAACAAATAGAAACTAATATCATATCTCTAATAGATAGAAACTAATCTCTAATTTAAATAGAAACTAATCTCCACTTCCTAATAATGACCGGTTGGGTTGGGCCTATTGGTGTTCCTACGCCCCCATGATATTACACCCTTCCCAGACATGCAGCTTGTCCTCGAGCTGCTAGGCGGTGTACCTAATTTATTTTACTGCGCCATCTTATTGACTAGGTCGACACATCTGCAAGTAGACCCTATCCAAGGCGGACCCCATCCAAAGTCGTACAAGGAAAGGAGGAAATTTGAAGTTAGCTGAAAAATCAAATCCAATTTTCTTCCATGAAAGCCAACACATGCAACCAGTATTTCCTTCCCATGCTCCCTTCTTTTCATCCTTGCATATGCTGCATGCACGCACGTCTCTTCCCATGTTTCTCTTAGTTCCCATGCAAACAAGTATCCACACATAGCATCCAATTCCATCCTCCTCCTAATTCCTTCGCTCCACCATCCAAAGACACACACCTTCTTGTATGGATCCTCATCGTGACCCACCTGGTACCACGCATTAGTTTCGACCACGCAACCATCGACCGCTCTGTGCCCTAGAACCCCCAACTGCTCAGAGCTCTAAATCTTCGACAGCTCCATGCTTGGAAATCTCCGACCGCTGCGTGCTCAGAAACTCCAATCACTGCGTGCTCAGAAACTTTGACCACTGCATACTCGAAGTTTCTGACCAATACCACTCGAATGCCAACGAAACCTCTCAAACACCGATGAAACCGCTTGAATGCCAAAAAACCACTCAAACACCTCCAATACCATTTGGATGCCTCTGATACCACTCGGACACCTCTGATACCACTCGGACTTTCATAGTCAAACTCCAAACCTCCCTTGATCTTTGAGTACGGTCCTCGCCGCTCCCTTACACCTTTCACGACCCCTCCGCCGCCACTCCACCATTCGCCCTACCTTGGCACAACTCTGTGTCGTCACCTTCCACATCGGCTTCGTCGTAGCTATAGTGTGCCTGCATGTCGAGTGTCCGTTCTAGTCCATCGCAGAGATCGTTGGTCACTGCCTTGATCCGATCTGAACCGAGCTCATCTTCAAGATCCACGGCCGTCGAAACCCACCGCTCCACGCGTGAATTCGTCCCCCAAGACGTATACGCTCTTGCACCACTGCTTCCTCCAGCTTCTGTGGCATCGCCCGCAGCGTGCACTCCTCGGCGCCATCGATCTTGTCTTCCTCCTCGTCTCGCTCACCCTCATCGTCCACCGCTGCTGTAGCACCGACGAGGGGACTACTCCCAAACGCGAGGCGCTGCTGCTGAAGCCCCCACTCGGGCGATTGAACCACTCAGGGTGGTTAATCTGCTTGCCTCTGACGGTTGAATCGGTCGGTTGGATTGGTGGTGGTAACGATGGAAGAAAAAGGGGTCGGGATAGCCTAGCTGCCTCTCTAAGCAACGCCTCCACAGTCACAGGGTGTAGCTTGCAGTCGGTGCATCGACCTTGGAAGAAGCCACGCCGACGCTGCTTAAAGATGCAATGCTGGCCTTGCCGAATGAAGGAGCAGCAGTAGTAGCACTGTTGCCATGGCACGGCTACCATTGCTCTTGCCCCTTGTGCCGCCGCGGATCGTGCAACTACGACTGCTTGTGCCTTCTCTTTTGCTACTATCATCTTATTCAACATGTTCTCTATATTCTTGAGTCCAACGAGGATTTCTTCATAGCCAGCAAAGATCTTGCCACCTATTAACTCAGCAACAGAAGCCATGGTGTTAGCTCTGATACTAACTTGTTATGAAGCTTAGTTCATAGGGGATAAACACCGTCGAGAAGATGGCCGGGCGGTGTCGACGTAGAGAGAAATATGGACTATAGATGATAATGACTTTGTTATTTCTTGCTTGGTTCTACTAGCATGCGGCAGCCCCCTTATCTAGATAGGCTCCTCCTAACAAATAGAATTTAATCTCAATCATATATCTAACAAATAGAAACTAATATCATATCTCTAGTAGATAGAAACTAATCTTTAACTTAAATAGAAAATAATCTCTATTTTCTAATAATGATTGGTTGGGTTGGGCCTATGGGCGTTCCTACGCCCATGACATCCATACTATGTAAGAATCAGTATATCAATTCTATTTTATTTGAATCTGATTTTGTTCAAATGAGATTTTGGCATTCTGAAATGTAAATATTAGTTTATTTGGTTGGCACGGTGGACTTGGCGACAATGGCAATTGTTGGGCGCTAGGACGCCATGGCGTCCTCCAGACGTGGTACGGCGAGCAAAAGGAATTCGGATTTCAGACAAAGCTGTGAAGCGTAGGCTTGTTTCACGCCCCGTTTTTAAGGTACTCTTGCATATCTCTCATGATGGTTGTGATTGTATTGCAGCATTTCTCTACATCTCCAAAGTCACTAGCAAAATATTGTTTAAGTCTCTTGATTTCTGAAGAAACTCTCACTCCATAATGTTTGCATTAGATTTTATCTTTATTGCCTAAATCTGGTCAAAAACCATACTATCACCCAGAATCTTTGGACTTTGCCCTTCATTTAGGATCTTTAACTGGATCATACCGCTCAGTCTGCTCGGCTACCTCAGCATTGTCAGCACCGACAACATTGCCTTCTTGCTCTGTCTGGTTTGCCATCGCATCAACAATCTCTATTGCCACTGCCCACTGGAAAAAATGGAAATTTACTATATGCCACTACTATTATACAGGAAATCAATGTAAATAGATGAGTAGATGACACAAAACAGACTATGGGGTACACACTTTAGGAACTTGTTTGAATGATAGCAGCTAAAAAGCTTGGAAAAGGGGAATAATGAGCTTGCAAGACATCATCATCAGTTCATCACTAAGCTGTGTTCCAGAATGATCATTAATCTCAAAGCCTTCATAAAATTGCATCAAATCCACCAATTGAGCAAAAAGGCGCCCCTTTTCATGAGTATAGAATGCACTTAAGTGGCACTTAGCAACAACAGCAACATTAGCAATAAGGGGCCTTAGAAATCTGCATAATAAACAACATAGGTGGAGAACAAATACACATGCATTACGTCATTGCATAAAGAAAGATGGGAAATGCCTTTAAAAAAGATAAGAGTTAAAAAAATGGAATGGAAAACATGTTTCATGGACATTAAAGGAACAACCATAAACAACCAAATCAAGAATTGATGCCCAGTTGTCACAAGATGTGGATAATGATATAAAGATTCATACAACAGAAGGATCAACACCCTAGAGAGGGGCAAAATATGCTGATTTGCAAAATGCTCAGGGTGGAAAGAATCAGGCTGATGCACAAGAACTTTGAAAGTTGTATGGTCACAAGACAAGAGACAGTTATTCTTAAAGTAAAATTGCACCTTTGTGATGGCAAAATATGTGAGAAACTGGGAATGCAGGCACTCATCTAGGCATCTACCATTCAATCTAGGCATCTACCATTCAAGACATGGTCAATAACTCAATATCCAACATACACATTCATTCAATCAACAAATTTCTAGATCAAATGCTAGAGAAAGGGTGGGTACCTGATTCAATGACACACCATGTCTTGGTCGGCACTCAGCAACATTGGTGGAGAGGAGGCTAGAAAAGTTGATGAAGTCTACCAAGCAGTCAATGATGACAATGTGAGCACTGAGCATCATGGGAGGAGGGAGACCACAGGAGCATAAGTAGATTTGGCTCCTCCATGAGCAGGATAGCAAGATGTCATTTGCGAGCAGAGGAAGAAGAACAAAGCAACCTTGGCTGGTGGAAACAAAGCAGAGGAAGAAGATGAACAAAGAAATGAGGCAGTGATAGAAGAACAAATCGCGGAGGTTACAGAGATACCTAGGCTACAGAAGTGTGGATCGACTACTTGGCTGGTGGCGGAGGGAGTGGAGGAGGGAGGGAAGCTCATCGAAGGGATCTTGGATGACAGCGGCGCCAGTGGAGGGAGTGGTGACAGCGACGGCTAGGGTTCCACCTGGGTCGGCTTTTGTTCGCTCGCTCGCTAGTCGCTTTGTTTCACTAAAGTGAGAGTCTCCAAGAAGTACTAGTTGCTTCGCTTCACTTAATACCGCTCGGTCTCTCCTCACACTCACCTAGCTAGGCGGCTGCCTAGGACATCACCGTAGATGCCTTGGCGACGCTGTGGATGACTAGACATCCTGGGTGCTCGCCTGACTTGCCAAGGCACGGCAGACCTCCATGACATTCTTCCCGCACCGCCGCGACGCGAAGTCGATGACTAGACAACGCTGTGACATCCAATTTCATCTGTGTCCTCAAGAGAAGGTTTTAAAGCTCTTTTTTTAATGTTGTTTGACCTATGCCACTCTCAGCCTCCTTTTTTCATGCGATATTTTCACGAAGCCATATATTTTACCAATGCATTTCTATGTTTCAAAACATTAAAAAATGAAGACCATTACAATTCCTTTCCTTTAATTTTTGTAGGACATACTGAATTTGTCACCTCTTGCACCCTATTGCATGTTATTTTATTTGCTATTAAAAGCTGGAACATTGATCAGGCCTTTTCTTGAAAGTAAGCAATTCCAATTCGTAGAGGAACCTGCCAAAGCTCAGATAAGATGTGCAAGTACGAAAATGAGGATTTATTCAATTTAACAAGCTATGATGTTGCAGATTCTAGAGTACATGTGATGGTTATTGGCTAATGAGTCAACAACGGTAAGCAAGGATATCCAAATATATAAATAAAACAACTGGTGAAATTCAATACACCTCCTTCATTTTAAGGGCAAGAAAATCCTATGATAATCCTAAAAAGAAAAATCTAAGAAATTCTCACATTAATCGAGAAAAAGAAACATCTCTACCACTTATTTTGGTGGGACCAGATTATAACGGTGCACACTACTCATTTGTGTATATAAGAGTTGTATAGCTAATACAATTGTATTTCAATAATAGACGATAGAGTTGTATACCAAAGATAACTATATCATAGTATCTAGCCGTGTAATTATGTGGGTAAATCTGCTAGTTGATACAATACTAGGCATCAATTCAGTTCGACAAAACAAAGACCGTCACTACCTTTCTTCCATAAATTTGTTACTTATTTAGAAAAGAGAATATCATCACATGAAGAAGGCAAGAACCTTAAATACTCAATGTTACCAGTAGTAAAGGACACAATTATAGTACAATTGACACACTATGAGACCGTGTCCAAAGATTAACTTCTCATGAAACATAAAATAGCAAACTTACTTTGGGTACTTTATGGGCATGACAACTGCCTCTTTTAGAAGGCGTTTGCATTCTCTAGTTCTTCGATGCTTTCCCATTTCACATCTGGGCTCCCGTGAATAATATCCCTAAAAAGTAAAAGGAGGCGAATAAATAGTAAACAGCTAGACGATGCAATCCCCAATTCATTGAGCATTTGTGAAGCTTAGATTACTGCAACAATGTCTCTGCTAGATTACTGTTATGAACCTTAGTTCATAGGATGGTAAACACCATCGAGAGGATGGTTGGGCAGCGTCAGCGTAGAGAGAGAGAGAGGGACTATAGATGAGAATGACTTTGTTATTTCTTGCTTGGTTCCAATAGCATACAGCAGCCCCCTTATATAGATGGGATTCCTTTAACAGATAAAATCTAATCTCAATTATATCTCTAACAAATAGAAACTATTGGATCGTAAGGGCCTTCTCACCCCCCAAAAGCTAGCCAATGAGGTAAAGAACTCCCCCACTTTTAAGTTAAGTCTCTTGCCCTTCCACAACTAATATGAGACTATTCCAACAATCACCCCTTCACATATTGGTGTCCCTCAACCCTTCACCGCCCCTTCACCATAGCCGATGGTCCCTTAGGGTCCCTTCGCCATACACCGACGATCTCTCAGGGTCACAGTTTATCAGGCGTTCACACACTAGTGTCCATTGGGCCAGAGATGTTAGAATCGGGCTCTGATACCACTAGAAACCCTAATACAACTTATCCAACTGGGCATAGGTCTTTTTACCTCAATCAAGGTTTCGGCCCATTACTATTCAAGGGACCCAAAACCCATTCTAACACAGGTTTTCTAAAATTCTAACTTTTCTACTCGTCACGTGTCGAAGCCTCCAGGACCACACCTCCCGTAGCTTCTCCAGCATCATCACCACGTGTCGTAGCCTCTGAACTACACCTCCGTAGCTCCAACACGTATTATCCATCTCTGATCTCCGTGCGCCCCAAGCATGAGCCCGACCATCTCGTGACCTCTTTGACCATCTGAACCTCGGATTTCCCATCCTAGTCCCAGTCTACCATGTCACTGACCATGATCGCTTCCATGCTCAACTTGCACATGCAAATATCAAAGAATATTTTTCTGACACAAGTTCATCCCAACTTAACCAATATCAGTCCACACACACGCAGCACACCTCAAGTAACAGTAGGCAACATTATCAATTATTCATCACAAATTAATCATTATCAATTATTCATCACCAAAATATCCTAGACCAAACCACATGGTCTAACAATCTCCTCCTTAATGAATACATTGACAACACCTCAAGATTGCATAAGCTAAACCAACCACTTATGGACCTCCCATCCACAAGCTAAACCAACGATGAATTAACCATCCACTTGTCCAAAACTTTTAGAAATAACTATACCTCGTGTGAAATCACCGAGCATTGTCCATGACCGAGGACACGGCTATTCGAATAGTTTTACACTCTGCAGAGGTTGCACAATCTGTATCCACACGATGTGATAATCCTCACGTTAAAGATAATCACAACAAGGCTTTTACAATGATCCATCTCCACCGATCCCACTCGCTAAGGTTTCGCGAGTCGAGTAGGGTAACCCCTAGTCGATAATTGCCCTCTTGCGCCACACAACATCGGTAGTAAAACCAAAGTGGAGACTTCACAAATTATTATGCCAGTCTATCCCATACTAGACATGTGGTTTGCAGTAAGACTCGGATCAATGGCGCACAAAGTTAAGTCCTTAAGTGTACCCGCGAGACTTCCACATCCCACGAAGTGAATCCACACTTCCTTTACCGCACGATCATTCGCGAGTGAAAACCAATTTTGTATAACCACGCCAATGACGCACCAACGTCACGGCACAAATTTTATAACAGATGGCACCAACCACGATTCACTGTGGCACCAACCACAATTCAATATCTCATTAAGTCAAATTAATTAATCACATGTGATGATGAACCCTTTCGCAAAATAAGCAAGGCTAAGCATTCTAATCGTACCAACCCAATGTGACAAATAACATAGCATCACTAATTAAATTCCCAACCTATGGTGACAATGGCATCAAGGTATTCCAAAATATCAAGGAGGGAGATAACCAATTGGGACGATAACTACCAATACAAGGGTTTGAATAAAAATAGCGATGCAAGATAATTTAAAACAAAATAATTAAATAATAGATTGCAAACTGGGTTCAACATGATCAAAGGACACGACTTGCCTTGGTCTTGCTCAGATGAGGGCTCTTGGTCTTCAAATCCAACCTCCACTCCCTCGAACACGCGATCTAACGAGAGAAAAGCGAGACGAAAGACAAAATAAATTCAAATAAAATTCAAATGAACTCCAAAAACTTTCAAACCTGAACCAAAGGTAGAGCTCAATTTTATATGAATTTAGGAAAAAGAATCGGGTCAATCGGAGTTCGGACGAGGGAGAACGGGGCTCTGGAAAATCTGGTTTTGGGAAAAAGGCTGAAAATCGGAAAAGGGCACTGTGCTGTGGACTCGGCGCACGGTGGAGATGGTCTACGGTAGACTCGGTGCACGGAACAGTGCATGCCGACCTGCTTGCTGACGCAACTGCTGACGGGGCTTCTAGGGCTTGCGTGGCATGATGACGTGGCTAACCAGCTCACGGGTCTGCGGCATAGCGTACCCGACCGATGGGCCCCATGCGTCCGAGGCACGGCGCACAGTGGACCAGCTCCACGGAAGGGCGAAGCGGCGGGGTGCGCGAGTGCGGGACAGCTGGCGGCGCATGGTGCGAGGCGGGGACGGGGACCGAGGTCGGCGGGGTTCCACCGGGGCGGCATGGCGGCGGGGCTGCGGGGCGAGGTTGGCCGGCGGTTGAGTGGCACGGCGGCGGGGCTGACCAGACGACGACGGCATGCGACGACTCACCGGCGGCGAAGACCCGACGGCGCGGAAGCGGCGGCGACGAAGGCGAAGCGGCAGGCCCGCAACGGCGGCGAATGCACACGTCGAAGCCAACGACGGCTGCGATGGCGGCGGCGCACGGTAGCTAGCGGCGGCGGAGGCGGTGGCTGCGGGGCACGGAAGTCCATGGGGTCGCCCCCCCCCTTTTATACGCGGACGTCGAGGCCGACCCGGAGGCGGCGGGGAGTCCTGCTCGGCCACGAGGTCGAGTCCGGGGCGGAGACGAGCGGAAGGCGGCGGCGGAGTCCGGGAGGAAGACGAAGCACAGTGCGCGCGCTCGCCGATGGACGACACGTGGCATGGAGGGCATCAGACGGCGGAGAACAAGGGCGGAGCGGGCGGCGCGGATGCAAGGGCGAGCAGCGGATGGCCGCCACGTGGCGATGCGCGGGATGGGCTAGGCGGGAGCGGCTTGGGCCGGGCGGGCTGGCTTGGTGGGCTTCGGCCCACCGGCTTATTAAAGGTTTTAGGATTTTTTTTTTCCTTTTTCCAGAAATTCAAATAATCCTTTTAAGCTCTAGAAAATAGCAAATAAATCCAGAAAAATCCCAGAAAATTCTCAAAAATTCCTGGAGGCTTCAGGAACTCAAATAAAATATTTTTGGCAAATTTTAATGTTTGAATTAATCATATTAAATCCTTTTAATTAATAAAAATTACAATTAAGCTTTAATTAATTTCAGAAAAATGCAAATGGTTAATTTTATTTTAAAAACTTCAAAAAGGCTCTGGAATTCAGGATGTTACAAACCTCCCCCCCTTAAACGGAATCTCGACCCCGAGATTCAGGCTTACTAAAAGAATAGGCTACCAGGTGCGACTTCGGAGACGACGTGGTTGAGGCTTCCCCTTGCAACGCTTTGAGGTATCTGACTTCCTTGACTTGACGACGTTCCACAGCTTGCTCCTGGAGTCTTGGCAGGGGTACTTCCGAGATTGAACGGAATTGGCGTGATTCCTTGACGCTTCTGCGGGCACATGCGAGCGATATGACCTGGCTCATGGCACTTGTAGCAAGTGGCCGATCTTTGTAAGGTTGACGTTCTCCTGTTGCTGATTAATTGGCGGAGGCCCAGACAAGAGCCGCGAGAGGTCATGCGGGGTTCGAATCCATTCTTTGAGGACACGGCCGGCCGAGATGTCTTTGAGACGAGCCCTCCGAGCACGAGGCATCCAAATCCTTCTTGCATCCTTCTTTGCGGGATTCCTCTAGTTCGTGACGGCTTTCCTCAATGAGCATTGCTTTATCCACCATATTCGAAAACTAGCGTAATCATGTCCCACTACTTGAACTTTTAACCACAGGTTCAATCCTCTCTTGAACCTCTTTTGGCGTGCATCATCGTGGCAACATCCTCCGGAGCATAGCGGGCTAGCTGAGTGAACTTGTTGAGATATTCACTCACGGACATGTTCTTCTGCTGCAACTCTCGAAATTCTTCCTTCTTCATTTCGATCACCCCATCCAGGATATGGGCATGACGAAAAGCTTCTGCGAACTCAGCCCAAGTGATGTTGTCTTGATCCTCATGAGCGGCACAGTAGTTCTCCCACCATTCTGCGGCGGCTCCCTCTAGCTGGTGGGCAGCGTACAACACTTTCTCGTGATCGGTGCATTGAGCAAGGTTTAGCTTCTTTTCCACTGAACGAATCCAATCATCTGCTTCCAAAGGCTCAAATGAATTGGAATAAGTTGGCGGTCTAGTCCTCATGAATTCTGCAAATCTGGATGACGGACAATTTGGCTGAGGTGCAAAGGTTGCATGATGCTGTTGATTCATCATATTGGTCAAATTCTGCATCATTGTGTTCATGAGTTGAGTTTGGGCTGCCATGAACTGACTCAAGGTCGGGTCTAGTCCAGCCGGGTTTGCATGTTGCTCCGGAGTTGCTTGACTGCTCTCAGGATCCTGATTCATCTGACCACGTCCTGCGGAGCTTCGGGTATCAACCATCTGAAAAGAAAACTCACTAGCTTGAGAACTGGCTTCACAGGGCTTACTAGGTAAGAGGGAAAAAGCAAGGATAAGTGGTAAGTTCGTCTAAGGGGATATTCTAATGGCAAACCTAAACTAAACAAACACTTAGCCAAAAAGGCTAACAAAAGAAGCAATAAACTCCACAAAAAGACTTTTGACATGACTGCATCATAATGCTAGAAGCAAAGCTAGACTCACATCCCAACCAACGGCAAATAAGAAGCAAGACGATCTATACGATGCTAAAACTATAACAGGGTTCAAATCTAATGGCTCCTAATCTTCACGAAAGTCTTCAATCTTTTCTTGACATATTGGGAACTTCCTTGATCCAAACTTCACATCACAGCTTGAAGAATTCCACGCTAACTTTCACTTTGATGGAGGGACACTCGAGACATCTATGGACATTATAGAGATAAGAAGTCAAATTGAGTTTCGAAAACAAGTTCTCAGAGGAGACGAGGAGCAAGAGTCCTAAGAATGAGGTAAGAATCAAGAATTACTAGTCAATCATTTGGTTGATTTGATTTTTGAAAGTAGATTTTGAAATTGGCTAAAACGACCATTCTAACCATGGCTTCGTCCTACAGTCGATATAGCTCTGATACCATCTCTGTAGAGACCCGAATATGCAAATCCGGACTCTCCTGTGTATTCTGCACTAGTCCAGGATCACGCTAGTGCACACAGTATAAACAAAGATGAAATATCAAACATATCACGATTCACTAAGAAAAGACTCAAATATTATTAATAATCATCAGAGTACGACCTTATGGCCAAGCTTACAATAGACTAGCCCGAAGGGCTTAACAAAAACTAGCAGCGGAAATCCAAAAGAAAGCGCAGCAACCAATCGACACACCCACAGGCTATCGGTGGAGAACGAAGCCTAATCCGCGAAGACGTCAAGTACTCTCATTCGGAACCTCCTGTGGTGATACTCCTCCTCCTCAATCGAGCAACAGGGGCATAAAGCGTGAGTACATAGAGTACTCAAGAAGTCGTTTGTAACAAATTAATGCAATATAACATGCAAGGCTTACCAATGGAGGGTGAAAGGTTAATTTGCATAAAATGGCATTTGAAAATACAATAAATAGATTGAAGGCGCATTGAAGTAAAACAATACATAATAATCAAAGGAATTGAAGTAACCACTTATGAATCTCCCATCCATAAGCTAAACCAACCACTTATGGACCTCCCATCCACAAGCTAAACCAACGATGAATTAACCATCCACTGTCCAAAACTTTTAGAAATAACTATACCTCGTGTGAAATCACCGAGCATTGTCCATGACCGAGGACACGGCTATTCGAATAGTTTTACACTCTGCAGAGGTTGCACAATCAGTACCCACACGATGTGATAATCCTCACGTTAAAGATAATCACAACAAGGCTTTTACAATGATCCATCTCCACCGATCCCACTCGCTAAGGTTTCGTAGTCGAGTAGGGTAACCCTAGTCGATAATTGCCCTCTTGCGCCACACAACATCGTAGTAAAACCAAAGTGGAGACTTCACAAATTATTATGCCAGTCTATCCCATACTAGACATGTGGTTTGCAGTAAGACTCGGATCAATGGCGCACAAAGTTAAGTCCTTAAGTGTACGGCGAGACTTCCACATCCCACGAAGTGAATCCACACTTCCCTTTATTTGCGATCATTCGCGAGTGAAAACCAATTTTGTATAACCACCGCCAATGACGCACCAACGTCACGGCACAAATTTTATAACGATGGCACCAACCACGATTCAACTGTGGCACCAACCACAATTCAATATCTCATTAAGTCAAATTAATTAATCACATGTGATGATGAACCCTTTCGCAAAATAAGCAAGGCTAAGCATTCTAATCGTACCAACCCAATGTGACAAATAACATAGCATCACTAATTAAATTCCCAACCTATGGTGACAATGGCATCAAGGTATTCCAAAATATCAAGGAGGGAGATAACCAATTGGGACGATAACTACCAATACAAGGGTTTGAATAAAAATAGCGATGCAAGATAATTTAAAACAAAATAATTAAATAATAGATTGCAAACTGGGTTCAACATGATCAAAGGACACGACTTGCCTTGGTCTTGCTCAGATGAGGGCTCTTGGTCTTCAAATCCAACCTCCACTCCCTCGAACACGCGATCTAACGAGAGAGAAAACGAGACGAAAAGACAAAATAAATTCAAATAAAATTCAAATGAACTCAAAAACTTTCAAACCTGAACCAAAGGTAGAGCTCAATTTTATATGAATTTAGGAAAAAGAATCGGGTCAATCGGAGTTCGGACGAGGGAGAACGGGGCTCTGGAAAATCTGGTTTTGGGAAAAAGGCTGAAAATCGGAAAAGGGCACTGTGCTGTGGACTCGGCGCACGGTGGAGATGGTCTACGGTAGACTCGGTGCACGGAACAGTGCATGCCGACGATGAATTAGTTTCAAACAAATATAAGTAAAGAACTAAAGTCAAAAAAGCATTTAAGCCACAATCTCAAATCTCTTCAAAATATCTCCCCCTCAACACAAGAGAATCAATTTTAGCAAATTTCTCCAATATGTCTCCATTCTCTCCAATTTCTCCCCAGAAAAATGCAAATGGTTAATTTTATTTTAAAAACTTCAAAAGGCTCTGGAATTCAGGATGGCAATGTAATCATCAAGAAACTTCAAAGAATGAATAATTCTAAGGAGCAATGAGAGTAAAAAACAAGAAGCTTTGTAGATTATCCAGTCACTATGCATTGATTTAATAAAGCAACCAAGCCATATTTTTTAGTAGAGCTATCTAGATCATATAAAATCATATATCATATAGCAATGTCAAACCAGTCTTGAGAGCATGATTAAGCAATTTATATTAATAACAGGCATCTCAACAATGACCAAATCAAATATAAAGAGCACAATAAGTTATCACAATGAAAAGTTAGAGTCTAAAAGTGAAGGAAAGTTTAAATCCAAACGAGCTAGCAATCTCATCTAACAACCTATTGCTCCACACTCAATTTATAATAGCATGTGGCATGCTTGTAACATACTTCTTTTCATAATGGAATGCTTGTAGCATACTTATTTTAGATGGTGGCATGCTTGAAGCATACTTCTTTTTATTTGTGCACTTTTTGTACCTTTTTCTTTTTATGTACCATGGCATGCTTAAAATATACATCTTTTCAATTGTCTCTTTCTTATTTTCTTGTAACATGCCAAATTGAGTGATCATAAAAAGATCGCAATATGAAACATGCAAGCCTCATAGCCAAGATTTAAAAAATGACTCACAATTAAGCTAATCCTTTTCGATGAACATCATAGAGTACTATATATAATAAATCTAGTCAAAGGATTCCGCTAAGTCATATTTTAGTTTGTGTATAGAAAATTAATTATAACTAGTCATGATCAAACATACACAGTATATGAGTAAATATGATAAAGAGAGCTCTACAATTCATTTAATTTCAATGGCTTGGACTTGTTGATTTATTTGACAAGTATAATAAACAAAATTTCTGAAATTTTTAAACAATAAGCTACCCTCAGAATAATCCCATTTGATATAACACACCCAACTCACTTCACAAATGAGCAAAACGAGAAGTATCAAACGATTTTGAGATAATATCTACAACTTGAGAATCTAACTCAATAAGGTGTAGAGCAACATCACCTTTTCCACATGGTCTCTCAAAAAGTGATACCTCTTGGGAGCAATCAAAGAGAGAGAAGAACAATTAAGTGTTCCAATCAAGCAACGATATAAAAGATCGGAACCCAATCTAACTCATGTTCTCCATCCTTGTCAGATGTTCTTACATCACAGGAAACATCGGTCTCACAGTACTAGGGTTAGTGAAATAAGATATAGAAATCGAATACTGAGACACACGACGAATAGGATCAACAAAGCTAGAACCAAAATCACGAGCATGTGGATGATCAGATTGTCGAAAAGAACGTGAATTATTTGAATTAAATCACAATCTAGCATGTGAAGAAGATTTAAAGTCATCATAAAAGTTCTCTAAAAACATAACTTACACATTTGTTCTATGAACAAAAAAGATTGCACATTTTTATCTTAGAGAACTCAATTTTTCCTTCTTCTCTTTCTTAGCACGTGTAAAGCTAAATTCATGCAGGTGTCCAACTCTTCCACAGAAGGTTCAATTAAATTTAACATAACCAGAATTCTTTTGAGATGATGAGCTAGCACCTACAGAATTATTTGATGATTTTTGCATAAAACCAACAGATTTAAACATAGTTTGTTTTAGTTCAAGTTTTACTTCAATTTTCACAGGTTCAAGAAGCTTAATAACCTTAGGAGGATTATTCTTGGCATGCTCAACAAAATTAAATCGTAGACTATGATTTTTCACACTTATTTTTTACTTGTCTAGAATCATATTCAAAAAATTTTTGCCAAAAGAAAATATCTCTAAAGTGTCTTTCAGGTACTCATTCTCTTTAGCTAAAGTGGAACAAGTTGTGCATTTAAAAAGTTCATTCACACGATTCTTAGAAGCATTAGACTGAGCCAATCTTTCATTTGGGATGTAAGCAGATATTTTTGTCTATGCCATTCAATACTACAGTTCTCCTCTCTCCTCTTAACAATTTTGCCAGTTAACAGGTTCCTCGTATTTTTTTAAAGCAAGTCGAGTTTTCTAGCAGTTAGGCCCCGTTTGGTAGAGCTCTAACTCTAGGAAATCTGTAGATTTCCTAGAGCTGGTCATCTGTAGCTCTAGGAAATCCTGGATCTACAGTTGCAGGCATGTTAAGTGCATTTACATGACTCATTTCATTTATATTATATATTAAATAAAAATATTTAAATCACTTTAATTTAGTCAACAAACTACAGATCCAGCATAGATCTCGGAGCTAGAGCTGTACCAAACGAGGCCTTAGATCGATATGTTTAGAGATGCGTGTGCTTAAGTTGCTAGATGTTATTCTGATGGCAAGATTTTAATTTATCTCCCTAAGAGCAGGTACAATAAGGCTTAGTCAGCAGGCTATAGCAAATATAATATCAACCAAATCTTACGTGGCAGAGAGAGAAAGGAAGAGAGAGAAGGAAGCTGGCTACTAAATTACAGCTATCTATAGCACGTAAAAATATGCATTTCACTCTCTTACACGTGGGGCCAAATAGTTATTGTAATAGTTACCTTATTGTATGAACTATTTTTTTGAAGACTATAGATGAAATGGACAAGTGTTATAGCCACTAATTAGCTATACTATTGTACTTGCTCTAACAAAAACCAAACGCATAATGTATAGGCATCTCTCTCTCTCTCTCTCTTCATTTAATTAGTATCATATCGAAAGCATAACGCTCTACGCCTAAAAAACAGAATTAATTGATTTATTACTTGTACGCTATAGTAGTCAGTCTCAAGAGAGATCTCGGTCGAGGCTTTGTTTTTCTATTAAATCTTGGACAGATGTAATGGAATAGGCTATGGGTGAGTTCTTTTCAACTACGATTAGCAGAGGATCTAGAATTTCGTCATATTCCGAGCTATAGAGGGCTCAAGACCATTACTAACTAGGCTAGGGGAAGGTTATGCTCCAAACTTATCTAGGCTTTGCACTGTTAACATCTCATGTCCCGAGCTGAAGCCTAAGCTACCATAGGTCTAGATTCGCCCTTAGTTGCGACTGATGGTTTATAGCTTAGTGTGAGCCCTTATGTGAACAAACCAAATACCGATAAACCACTTCGAAAAAACTATCCTAATAAACCGTTTTGAAAAGCCTAAGAAGAAGTCTTTCTGTTTATTTGTACAAGAAAAGCTACAAGTACAGTACAAGTTTTGTAGATGTCTTGACAAATTAGTAATGATGGCACGCCCGTTTATTCTGGTTTTAGCTTCTAGCTTCTGGAGTAACAAGCTGGAATGAACGCGTTGGTTTGTTAATTTCATCTTTTTTTTGTTTTCTCTTTCTCTTTTTCCTTTGCATTGCCCCGTTCACTCCGGTTTTAGCTTCTGGAGCAAGAAGTTGGAATGAACATATTGGTTTCTTAATTTTGACTTTTTTGCCTTTTCTTTTTTTTCTTTGCATTATCCGTGAAGATATAACGATGTTTTAACATGCACTATCGCACAATTTTAAGTAAAAACCAACAGTTGAAAACCAGAAAACGCTAAAAAACCAGTTTGAAGGGGTCCACGGTTGGTGCAGATGAGGCCACAAAATCAAGTGTGGTCATATCATAGGGGCATAGAGGCTCTAAGTCTATTAATTTCAGAATTTAAGCTCTCAACAACAAAATCATGATTTTTAATTTTTCTTTTTATACTTTTTGAGCTCCTCTGTCAATCTAAACACAGCACGAGATAAATCAGTATAAGAAGATTTTACCTCATCAGGATCATTGTAAAGATCATCATCGTTGAGCTCATCACTGTTGGTCATAAAACACATCCCTGTGAAATCCACCTCCTCTGCCTTCTTATCATTGCCCTCATCGTGGCTTTCAAAATCATCACTCAAAACAATCTCATCAAGTGCTGAAACTATCTTGTTGACTACTCTGCGATAATTGCGCTTCTTGTTTAGATCAATCTTGATTTGAGAGCGACAAGTTGGTGCCTTATCATCTTTGGCCTCCTTACTTCTCAGTTTGGGGCAATTCATCTTAATGTGGCTTAACTCACCACATTCATAGCATCTGATTAGAGCTCATCTCTATCTTGATCTGATGTTGTTAATTACCTTGGTCACCCTGTTGGAGAGAAGTACAAACTGCTCTTCTGGAATTTCCTCTAATTGTTTATTTGAAATAGAGCACAATGCAGACAAAGAAACAATAGAAGAATTGTCAGCTTGGTTAGTCACTAAGCCCAAAGAATTAATTTTGTTTATCCTAGCCAAAGTATCAATATCATATGTTTTCATCTTGGAATAAAGATCACTCAAGGTGAGTATTTCAATATTAACAGAATAATTGATAGTAGTGACTAACACATTCCAAATAGACATATCTAAAGCATTTAAAATTTGACGAGTATTATCAAAATCAGAATATGTGACATCAACAGATTGCAAATCACTAACAATTTTATTGAAGCGATCAAAGAGTGCATCTACTGATTCTCCTGGTTTCATCTAAAATTTAGAATACTCCTTTTTGAATTGGTTCTGACGAACACCTTTAACAGATTTAGAACCTTCATGATAATCAGCTAGAGTAGTCCAAATTTTATTTGCAGATTTAAAGTGAACAATTCTGACAAACTCGTTTCTACTAAGACCTTGTAATAAAATATTTCTAGTCTTAGCATTAGCTTAAACTTCAGAGGAATTTTCAGTTGTAACAACAGGAGGCACTTCATATGTATTTTCAACTTTTTGCTAAATAGAATTACCTTATGCTTGAAAAAAAACCTCTATACGTGTTTTCCAATAGAGATAATCTAATCTATCAAAAAATGGTGGCTTACCTGAAAAGTGATTTCGATCTGATGCCATTGTACAGTTATTCTGCCCAATGTACAGTTATAGCAAAAGGGACAGATGCCTTTCCATAAAGGCACCTTTTATGCCACCCATTCAACATCTATATAAAGCAATGTACAGTCTCAGAATTGATTAATGAAAAGCAATCTTTCTCTCAATCACTTTTCTCAAACCTCTCTTGCAATACGTTATCAGCACGCTGCATTCACACACAGTGAAAAAAAACAGAAGACAAGGTAATGGCCCTATGTGCAAAACACCGAGATCATCCAATGTACACGTTATCAGCACACAGTGAAAAAGAAGACAAGGTAATGGCGCTGGCACTATGTGCAAAACACCGACAAGCATTACTTGAAGTTCTTGCATTAGTCGACTCTCTGCACAAAAAACTGCATGTTCTTCTTGCTCCTCTCCATGAGACGCCGCCACCACCACGACCGGCGACCACAGTCATCGCCACCGGCCATGGTTCTGTGCCATGTCATCGTCGTCCATGGGAGGCACACGGTGCCTTACCTCCGGCGAAGGCTCCACGCTATGGACCGCTCCGGCGACCGGCGCACGCCTCTGTGGCGGCAACCCGCCGTCCCGGCCTCCGGATCCGCACCCCTCCACCGGCCTCCTCCGCAGAGGACGCCTTCTCCTCAACGTAAACAGAGAAGAAGAGGGGGGAGGGGGCACGGCACTACCGGCATGGCCAGCGCGGCCCGGCGCCCGCGGTGGCTGGCGCGGCGTGCGGCCAGCGTGGCGCACGACGCCCGAGGAGGCCCGGCGGCGGTGCGGCGATGTAGGATCAAGGATACCGACTAGAGGAGGTGAATAGGAGGTTTTTAAATTTTTCTCGTTAACTTGATTAAATCTTAACAATTTAATATGGCAAGAATGTTAAGCAATTAATCCTAAACAATTTTATTCAACAGCAATTACTTCTAGCTCTACGCAAGCAAATGATCACAATAAAGTAAGTGAATAAGAGCTAGAAACGAAATGAACACAATCGATGTTTTACCGTGGTGATCGAAAACTTGCCTGTTTCCACTAGTCCACGTTGAGGTTAGCCCGAACAAATCGGACCGACTCCACGAATTGAGCCGAAACACCTCGGTCACTAATGTAGCTCTTCCCCGCTCCGGGTAGGTGAGCTCCAACCTTCACAATCCGTCGGGCCTTCTCACAACCTTCTTGAGAACATCACCGATTTCCTTCCGCCCAACCGTCCCAAGTGCGAGCAAGCACTAAGAGTAACAAATCTTGGGCTTTGCTTGAATGCAAACTAGTGCCAATTGGATTTGCAAATGAAAACTCTAGCACTAAATGCTCAACCACCTCACTTTGATGTGCAAAGGAAGAATTGAGGTGAAATGAATGCTCTAGGCCTTAATAATTGTGCAATGAGTCTCTAAAAATACCCTTGTGCAGTGGTGGGGGTATTTATAGCCTCCACCAACCAAACTAGCCGTTTGGCACAATTTCCCGCAACAATCAGGATGAGCGGTACTACCGCCCTGCTGGGGCCGGTACTACCGCTCCCAAATCTTGCGTCAGAACGGCTCTGTCAGACGAGCACAGTGACCGTTGGATTTGGCGGTGCGGTACTACCGCTCTGGCCGACATCCGAAAGGTCCAGATTCTGGCGCTCTCTGGAAAAATTGATCCGCTCTGAGGTCGGATCTTCCGGAGGCCGGAAGTACCGCTGAAGAGTGCGGTACTACCGCTCTCTGCGGTAGTACCGACGTTTAAACGGCCGGTACTTCCGTTTCCACACGACTTCAATTCGGTGCTTTCTGGAAAAATTGATCCGCTCTGAGGTCGGATCTTCCGGAGGCCGCAAGTACCGCTGAAGAGTGCGGTACTACCGCAGAGTACCGACGTTTAAACGGCCGATACTTCCGTTTCCACACGACTTCAATTCGGTGCTCTCTGGAAAAAAGGGTCAGCTCCCGGGCCGGAGCTTCCGCTCGCCGGTAGTACCGGTGTATTAAACAGCGGTACTACCGCTCTTCTAGATAGAGCACAGAAAAGGGTATTTAAAGCAATTTAAATGAGTGCATGCTTCTAAACATGATCCAATTGGCACAAGAAATCTGTTTTCAAACTACTTGCCAAGATCCCTCTTTATGGTACGGTTATCTACCCTATAATCTGGTCTTCCACCATTCTTCTAAGACCGGTAAAATAAAAAAAGGGTCCTATTCTAAATGTACGTTTGTCTTGAACCAACTTGGGTCTTCTTTTATGTTCTTTGGTTTGCATCTTGTCACCATCACATGGATTTGACCTTCGCATGCTCATACAAAACATTAGTCCCATATTCATATAAGTTGATTAATTACCAAAACTATATTTTTTAGGGGCCTAGATGCTTTCAATCTCCCCCTTTTTGGTAATTGATGACAACCCAATTTGTGTGAAGATAAGGATTTTGAGTATACCACCTTTTTTTTAAAAAAAAAGGTTGTATATTCTTTTGTGGCCTTTGAAAGAAAGGAGTTCTTTTGCAATATGTTTTGTATGGGCATGAATTGAACTATTTCATTTAAAAGACCAAGAAGGGAATGAGCTCCCCCTAAACATGTGCATGGATTAAAATGACATTCATACACAATACACAAGGCAAATATATCATAAAAGCTAAGTGATAAGCATAATGAATATATCATAACCAAATATCCATGAAAATAGACAAAGTGCATTGCATCCAATTCATTACATCCCAAAAAGATAATAGAGACAATAATAGAGGCAAGGACACACTCCATCCACACACACTTTCTTCTCCCCCTTTGGCATCAAGAACAAAAAGGAATCACTCCCGAGGAGGAGAAGGATCACGACGAGAGCGGGTGCGGTGAGTGAAGTGAAGGGGCGGCTGAGAGAGAGACTGCTCCAGAGTTGCAACACGACCATCTATTGAAGCCAGTCGATCGTCAACAGAGTCCAATCTGGAGGTAATGGCGGAAAGTCCCTCTAGTATGGTGGAGAAGGCCTGGGAGATCGAGGGCTGACCAGGCTCCTGTGGTTGAGCTGCTGGGTCTACTGCTGGTGCTCGTGTTTGCTCTCGCCGCGGAAGAAGATTCTTCTCCCGGATCTGCATGTCGTGCTCTGACATTTGTAGGAATGGGAGCCTCTGGTCGTGGCTTGTATGGCTTGTGAACTCCACCACAACTACCCTGGAACTCCATCTTGGACTTGATTAGGGCCATAATGTAAGGCGCATACTTAATGCGCTTGATCCGATCATTCTTAGAAGATGCTATCTCTCGAATGATCACATCCACGACATCAAACTTCTGACCTCTCATGATGTAGTCAATCATGTTCCATGTATGACCTCTTATGGCGTCGAAGTTACCGCTCTTAGGAAAGAAGGAGTGGTTGATTATGCGGTTTACTAGACCAGGGAGAGGGAGAAGGGCAATGTTCTTGCTCGGAACATATCTCTCAAAGAGGTTGTAGTAGATAGACATGGCACGTATGTCAAGAGGTGACTTGTCATATACCTTTTCAAAAGAGCTCACTCGCCCTTAGTACTAGCTCAAAATCATGCTTGGTTGCCTCAAGCTTCTGGCAAACTGACATCCATGTCATATGCTGAAAATCGGGAGACACGTAAATCGTGGCATAGAACTGTCTTATCATCTCCTCATTGTAGTTACATCCTTTAGCCACGAGTGGGACAATCGACTCTCGAAATAGCCCAAAGCTCCATTAAATTTGTCCACGAGTCAATATAATCCCAATCCACCCACTTATGGTCGGCAACCGGCGGTCCGACCATATAGCTGATCAAAGATTAGCTCTCAAAGCGAGTGTGGAACTTGGGATTAATTGAGTTGGATGGTAGCTCGAATCGTTCGGTGCCTCAACCTTGCATACTCATCAGCGGAGATCTTCTTGAGATCAATATCAAGGTTCTCCCTCTCTGTTAGATCCTCCTCGGAAGACTCCATGGGAGAACTGATCCGCTGTTCAGCCTCTGACTCAGACTCCGATGGATCTACAGGACCTTTCCCTCTGTCCTGAGCTGCCTCGGAGGTGGAAGGAATGGTCGGGATGCCTGACGAGTCCCCGGAGGCGGAGGAGTACCTTCTCCTGCCGGCTTTTCGAGTTCTAGCCATCTAGAAACAGGAATGGATTGATAAGAAGCAAGAAGTTCAAACTGGATTAAGCAAAAGCTGAAGTGAAATTTGCTTCGCTGTCAGGAAGGCCGGTAGTACCGCCGTTCAGGGCCGGTAGTACCGTTGAGCGGTAGTACCGTGCCTGTCGAGCGATAGTACCGCTTCCTGGCAGATTCTAGGGTTTCAACAATGTATCTAGATTTTTGGAGTTTTTCTTGGATGAAATCCATGAATAAAGTGTGTATATACTTTAAAACTCCAAATCCAGGCATTTTACCCAAGAATCAACTAGCAAAAACATCAACATTTTGAATTAATCTACAAGTTTGATCTAGGGTTTAACAAATGGATCAAAACAGGAAATAGATCTGAAATACCTCAAGGACTGGAGGAGGTGGATCCTTTGGATATGAGATGACTCGAAAATCCGAAGAGATCCCCTCTCGATTTGAAGATCCAAGAAGCAGTTTTGAGGGTGTATTATGGAGAGAGAGAGAGGGAAAGAAGAGAAGAGTGGGCGGAAGGAGAGAAACGGACGATCCGCTACAATGAGAGGGGGCCACTAAGGGAACCCTTGGGCGCGAGCATTTTATGCGCTTAAGTTATAAGCGGTAGTACCGCTGAGAAGGCCGGTAGAACCGCTCACCGGAAGTACCGCGGGAGACAGCGGTAGTTCCGATTTTTCTGGAACTGTGCTGAATTGGACTTTTAAGAGAATAGATGCAAATGATCCCTAATTTTTGCATTCAACTAAGGTCATTAAGGATCATTATTCATTAGATAGAACAAAATATTATATTTCAAATAATTTTACATTTATCTTGTATAAAAAAACTTTTGCATAAAAGTATAATTTCACTCAACCTTCCAAGCTTCTTCAAAAGGGCATTCATTTAATTTTGCCATAACTTTATGCAACATTTGAGTAATCCAAGACATTCAATTCACTCCTAAGCTTGCAAAAGCGGTTTTCATCTAATGGCTTGGTGAATATATCCGCTAATTGATCTTCGGTTCGGATGTGGCTAATGCAAATATCTCCTTTGCTAACATGATCCCTCAAGAAATGGTGGCGTATATCTATATGCTTGGTTCTTAAGTGTTGGACCGGGTTGTTGGAAATTTTAACGGCGCTCTCATTATCACATAATAGAGGCACTTTATCAAAATTTATTCTATAATCCAACAATGTTTGCCTCATCCACAATAGTTGAGCACAACAACTCCCGGCGGAAACATATTCGGCTTCGGCGGTTGAGAGTGCTACGGAGTTTTGTTTCTTTGAGGACCAAGATACTAAAGATCTACCTAGAAATTGACAACTTCCCGAGGTGCTTTTTCTATCCACTTTACAACCCGCATAATCGGAATCCGAATATCCAATTAGATCGAATTTAGCACCTTTAGGATACCAAAGCCTTATATTTGGGGAATATTTCAAATATCTCAAGATTCTCTTTACGGCTTTTAAATGACATTCTTTTGGTGAAGCTTGAAAGCGAGCACACATGCATACACTAAACATGATATCGGGCCTAGATGTGGTAAGATAGAGCAAACTACCAATCATGGATCTATAAAGCTTTAAATCTACCGCCTTACCTCCTTCGTCGAGGTCTAGATGCCCGTTGGTTGCCATTGGTGTCTTGATGGATTTTGCATCATCCATGCCAAACTTCTTGAAAAGGTCTTTAGTATACTTCGTTTGGCTTATAAATGTTCCATCTTTGTTTTGCTTGATTTGTAGTCCAAGAAAATAGCTTAATTATCCTATCATGGACATCTCAAATTCCCTAGACATCATATCACCAAATTCTTCGCAAAAATCTTGGTTAGTAGAACCAAATATAATGTCATCAACATAAATTTGGCATACAAAGAAATCATCACCAATGATTTTTGTGAATAAGGTTGTATCTACTTTACCAATTTTAAAACCCTTTGAAACAAGAAAATTTCTAAGGCGTTCATACCAAGCTCTAGGAGCTTGTTTTAAACCATACAAAGCCTTCGAAAGTTTATAAACATGATTAGGGTATTTAGAATCTTCGAACCCGGAGGTTGTTCAACAAATACAAGTTCGGAGATTGTTCCATTTAAGAATGCACTTTTAACATCCATTTGAAATAATTTAATATCAAAGCTAGATGCAAAAGCAAGCAAGATTCTAATTGACTCAAGTCTAGCAACGGGTGCAAATGTCTCATCATAATCTAACCCTTCGACTTGAGTATAACCTTGAGCTACTAACCTTGCTTTGTTTCTTACCACAATGCCGTTCTCATCTTGTTTGTTTCGAAAGACCCATTTAGTGCCAATCACATTATGCTCTTCGGGTCTTTCTACCAAGGTCCATACTTCATTTTGCGCGAAATTGTTCAATTCTTCGTGCATGGCATTTACCCAGTCCGGATCATCTAGTGCCTCATCTACAAGTTTAGGCTCAAGAGAAGAAACAAACGAGTAATGTTCACAAAATGAAGCTACTCTAGAACGAGTTTGAACACTCTTACTCACGTCACCCAATATTTGATCTATTGGATGATCCTTGGCTATTGCATTGTGAATCTTGATGTTGTTTTGTTGTTGATCCTTTTGTTCATCTTCAATAACTTGAATATTACTTGGAGTAGACGATGTGGGTGGCTCTACTTGCCTTGATGAGCTTGGTGAAGATGGATCTTCCTTTGGCTTGATGTCTCCAATTTGCATGTTTTCCATAGCTTTGCGCAAACCTTCATTACCTACATCATCCAAGTTTTCTTGCTCTTCTTGAGAGCCATTAGTTTCATCAAATTGTACATCACATGATTCTTCAACTAAACCCGAGTTTTTGTTATAAACTCTATATGCTTTACTATTTGAAGAATAACCTAGTAGGAAACCTTCATCACAACGACTTTGAAATTTAGAGAGCCGAACACCCTTTCTTAGAATATAGCATTTGCAACCAAATACTCTAAAGTAAGAGATGTTCGGTTTTCTTCCAATAAGAAGCTCATAGGAAGTATTTTTCAAAAGTCGATGTAAATAAAGGCGATTTATGGCATGACAAGCGGTGTTGATTGCTTCCGCCCAAAACTTGTCGGAAGTATTATATTCATCAAGCATTGTCCTAGCCATTTCAATTAATGTGCGATTTTTCCTTTCTACAACTCCATTTTGCTCCGGAGTGTAGGTTGTGGAAAGTTCGTGCTTTATTCCAAGTTCGTCACAAAAATCTTCAACTTTTGTGTTCTTGAACTCGGAACCATTATCACTCCTAATTTTCTTTATTTTAAAATCAAATTCATTTTGGGCCCTTTTTGAAAAACTTTTGAAAATCCCGAAGGTTTCACTCTTGTCATTTAGGAAGAAGACCCATGTATATCTAGAGTGATCATCCACAATGACTAAATAATAGCTATTTCCCCCGATGCTCTTATAGGTTGTTGGCCCAAACAAATCCATGTGTAAGAGCTCCAATGGCCTACAGATTGACATGATACTTTTGGAAGGGTGAGAACTAGCGACTTGCTTTCCGGCTTGACAAGCACTACAAAGTCGATTTTTCTCAAACTTCACATCTTTCAAGCCAATCACTAGATCATATTTGAAAAGCTTTTTCAGTTGTACCATACCCACATGGCCTAGTCTCCTATGCCATAACCAACCCAAAGAAGTTTTTGCAATTAAACAAGTTTTTAAGCATGCATCATTTGAAGTGAAATCTACTAATAAAGATTTCCAAATCTAAAACCTTTGAAAACAAGTTCATTATTATTTTCTTTTGAGATGATTGCATATTCTTTAGAAAATGAACATATTAATCCTAAATCACATAATTGAGCAACGGATAGCAAGTTAAAATTTAAAGTTTCAACTAAGGATACGTTAGAAATAGAAAGGTCATTGGATATAGCAATTTTACCCAAACCAAGTACCTTCCCTTTGCTATTGTCTCCAAAGGTGATTTTTTCATTGCTTCCATTCTCAAAGGTTGTAAACATTTTTCGGTCTCCGGTCATGTGTTGAGTACATCCACTATCCAACACCCAATGCCTTCCACCGGTTTTGTAATTTACCTACAAGAGAAATTTAAGCCTTTTTAGGTACCCAAATTTGTTTGGGTCCTTGGAGGTTAGTAACCAAGGTTTTGGGCACCCAAATGGATTTCTTTTTAGCACCCAAAATCGAGGTGCCAATAAAATGGGCAATTATATTTCCATCCTTAGATTTTTTTAAGCATGTAGCAAGAATCATATAATCCAAAGGAATGCATGTTATTTTTAGAACATTCATTTAGTACAATACTTACCATTCTCTTTCACAAACCTTGGAGGTTTGGATACCGGTTTCTTACCTTTCTTGGGAATGTACCCAAGTCCTTCCTTGTTAAAGGAACATCTTTGCCCGCTTAGTAACTTATCAAGGGTATCCTTTCCCTTGTAAGCTCTCTCTAAGCTTTTGTTCAATTTTAGCACTTGTTCCTTTAGATTCTTGTTTTCATTTATTAGCATATTATTATGAGCATGCGATGAAACATTGTATGCATCAACATTAGATGAGCATGGCATAGAAAGTAAATCATCACAAGAGGTTGATATGCTAGATGTTGATTTTTCTATACTAGGCATCTTATTTAAAATATTGCAAGATATACCAATGCTAGTACTAGACTTCCTTTGATTTTCTTGGAAAGGCAAGTCATGAGCATCCTTTAGCTCCTCATAGGATTTTTGAAGAGATAAATGCTCTCTTCAAAACCTTAAATTTTGACTTCTCTTTTCCAAGAAATTCATTTAATTCTACTAACATGTCCATCAAATCATCATAAGAAGGCTCATCGTCATCTAGAGTTTTTACCTTCTCCCCTTTTGCCATAAGACATGTGGGAGTGGAGAATAGTGATGGAGCGTCCTTAATGGCGATGCCAACAAGTCCCTTCTTCTTGGGTGACTCATCCTCGCTTGAGTCGGAGTTGGAATACTCCTCGTCAGAATCCCATTCACCAATGTGGGCTTCGTTCTTGCCATCCTTGTGAAGCTTCTTGAAAAGCTTCTCTTGCCTTGATAGATCTTCTTCTTGGATGATTTTTCCTTGTCATCCTTCTTTGTGGGGCATTGTGATGCGATGTGCCCCTTTTCATCACATTCATAGCAACGGATGTTGCTATACTTCTTGTTGGAGGAGGATTGCCACTTTTTGCCTTTGTCATAGCTTCCTCCTCGGTTTGAGCGTCTTCTCATGAACTTGTTCATCCTTCTCACAAGAAGGGCAAGCTCCTCTTCGGAATCCTCTTCTTCATCTTCGGACTCCTCACTTGCCACCGCCTTTGCCTTGAAGGCGGTGATCTTCTTTCCTTTGGAGGTTGATTGCTCCAATAGTTCCTCCTTGTCCTTCTTGTACAACTCATTGGTAATTAGATTACCCAATAGTTGTGTTAGCGTCATTCTTGCCAACTCTGGTGAGTTGAGGAAGAGTGTCACCAATATTTCGTACTTCTCCGGTAGAGCCCTAAGCATCTTTCTCACAATATCAAGATCCGAGAGGTTAGTTCCAAGGCCTTTGAGCTCATTCACAATGTTGTTGAGCCGTGTGTACATCTCATTGATGTCCTCGTGGGGCAACATTATGAATATCTCATATTTAATCCTAAGCTGATGCAATTTTACCTCCTTAACCGTGGATGTCCCTTTGTGTATTTCCGAAAGGGTATTCCAAATAGCGTGAGCCGTCTCAAGATTGCTCACTCTATTGAATTCATCCGCATTTAAGGCTCCAAAGAAAGCATTCATGGCTTGGGCATCTAAATGAGTGTTACGCCCATCTTGCTCCGTTGGGTTATCGGGATCAAGAGGCATGACGTAACCATCATTTACGATTTTTCAAATGTTAGGACTCATGGCTTTTAAATAAATTGACATTCTAATCTTCCAATAAGCATAATTTGAGCCATCAAATAAAAGTGCCTTTCCTACCGAAATCCCCTCACTAGCCATCCTTTTCTCTCTAGACGGTTAAGTCTATAAATGAGAGACCTTGCTCTGATACCACTTGTAGGATCAAGGATACCGACTAGAGGGGGGGTGAATAGGAGGTTTTTAAATTTTTTTCGTTAACTTGATTAAATCTTAACAATTTAATATGGCAAGAATGTTAAGCAATTAATCCTAAACAATTTTATTCAACAGCAATTACTTCTAGCTCTACGCAAGCAAATGATCACAATAAAGTAAGTGAATAAGAGCTAGAAACGAAATGAACACAATCGATGTTTTACCGTGGTGATCGAAAACTTGCCTGTTTCCACTAGTCCACGTTGAGGTTAGCCCGAACAAATCGGACCGACTCCACGAATTGAGCCGAAACACCTCGGTCACTAATGTAGCTCTTCCCCGCTCCGGGTAGGTGAGCTCCAACCTTCACAATCCGTCGGGCCTTCTCACAACCTTCTTGAGAACATCACCGATTTCCCTTCCGCCCAACCGTCCAAGTGCAGGCAAGCACTAAGAGTAACAAATCTTGGGCTTTGCTTGAATGCAAACTAGTGCCAATTGGATTTGCAAATGAAAACTCTAGCACTAAATGCTCAACCACCTCACTTTGATGTGCAAAGGAAGAATTGAGGTGAAATGAATGCTCTAGGCCTTAATAATTGTGCAATGAGTCTCTAAAAATACCCTTGTGCAGTGGTGGGGGTATTTATAGCCTCCACCAACCAAACTAGCCGTTTGGCACAATTTCCCGCAACAATCAGGATGAGCGGTACTACCGCCCTGCTGGGGCCGGTACTACCGCTCCCAAATCTTGCGTCAGAACGGCTCTGTCAGACGAGCACAGTGACCGTTGGATTTGGCGGTGCGGTACTACCGCCGTTGACATTTGCGGTACTACCGCTCTCCGGTAGTTCCGCAAAATCGGCGCGGTACTACCGCTCTGGCCGACATCCGAAAGGTCCAGATTCTGGCGCTCTCTGGAAAAATTGATCCGCTCTGAGGTCGGATCTTCCGGAGGCCGGAAGTACCGCTGAAGAGTGCGGTACTACCGCTCTCTGCGGTAGTACCGACGTTTAAACGGCCGGTACTTCCGTTTCCACACGACTTCAATTCGGTGCTCTCTGGAAAAATTGATCCGCTCTGAGGTCGGATCTTCCGGAGGCCGGAAGTACCGCTGAAGAGTGCGGTACTACCGCTCTCTGCGGTAGTACCGACGTTTAAACGGCCGGTACTTCCGTTTCCACACGACTTCAATTCGGTGCTCTCTGGAAAAAAGGGTCCGCTCCCGGGCCGGAGCTTCCGCTCGCCGGTAGTACCGGCGTATTAAACAGCGGTACTACCGCTCTTCCAGACAGAGCACAGAAAAGGGTATTTAAAGCAATTTAAATGAGTGCATGCTTCTAAACATGATCCAATTGGCACAAGAATTCTGTTTTCAAACTACTTGCCAAGATCACTCTTTATGGTATGGTTATCTACCCTATAATCCGGTCTTCCACCATTCTCCTAAGACCGGTAAAATAAAAAAGGGTCCTATTCTAAATGTACCTTTGTCTTGAACCAACTTGGGTCTTCTTTTATGTTCTTTGGTTTGCATCTTGTCACCATCACATGGATTTGACCTTCGCATGCTCATACAAAACATTAGTCCCATATTCATATAAGTTGATTAATTACCAAAACCATTTTTTTTAGGGGCCTAGATGCTTTCAGGTGGGACCCAGTCCGGCGCAAGGCACGGTCAGTGCGTCCGGTGTAGCGTGGCTGGCGCACGGCGCCCGAGCCGGAGACGCTCGCGACGACGGCCGACGCGGCTCGGCAAGGCGCGGCAGTCGCGACCGGGCGGAGACGACGACGCCCGGCAGCGGCGGCGGTGGCGCTCACGCTTCGCGATGACGACGGCGCCACGCTTGCGATAACGCGCCGAGGCGCGCGCCCGAGGCGATGTAAGCGGCGTGGCGCACCGGCGAGGTCGGCGGAGGCGCGCGCCCGAGGTCGGCGTGGAGGTGCGCGGTGCCCACGCGTGGCGGCTCGAGGCGCGCGCGGCGGCGCTTCGGCGTGGGGCCGCGCCCGACGGCGTGGTGGCGGCGGCGCCAAAGGCCCAGGCGGCGACGGCTCCCAAATGGGCAATAGTGGCTAGGGTTAGGGTTAGGAAAAACCCTAACCCACCTCTTTTTATATGGCTGCCCCAAATGGGCTTTTAGCCCAATAACCTCCCACCACCCCGCATGGGCCAAAAGGCCGACTGGGCTTCAGCCCAAGTTTTCGTAAACTTGCATTCCCCCCCCCCTCTATTTTCATGTAAATGCAGTAACTTTTATGTTAAATAAATTTCTATTGTAAGTATTTGCAATATAGTCCTTGTGCTTATTTATAATTGTACTTGTCAATCAGTAATTTTATAAATTAGCATTTCAGTCCCTACAGGATCTGAAAATTATGTAATTGTTCAAATAAATGTGCATGCACATTTCTATAACTTTTACATATTTAGGATTATTTTATTGCAATTTTATTTACAATATGGAATGTGCCCATATTTAAATTTGCTATCTTTCGCAAATTTAAAATTTAAAATTCCCATTTAGTGAGTACCATTTACTTAATAATTTGGACTTTTTGCAAAATATTATGAATGCATACCTTCAATAAATACCATAAAATCACAATTTATGTGCTCTATGCCATACAATAAATTGGTGTTTACCACCAATATTGTGATTAAACGGTATTATAAATATAACTACATGTTATATTTCATTTGGATATATATTCATTCGGATTACAATACTCATATTGTTTTCCACATATTTTGCATTTTATTACAACTTTACCATACACATTAATCTACCTCATGTAAATTAATCATTTATGGTGTACTTTTCATGTAGGTTTTTAAATGGCTACCAAAGATTTTGAGCCTCTCGCTCTCGATGGTACCAATTACCATACATGGGCTATGGACGTCAAAATCAACCTAACCACACGTGGGTTACGACGGGTGATATTTGATCCTCCAGCTGATCAAATTCCTCCGGATATTGTGAAATATTCCGTTTTGAATATCATACGGAATCACATCCATCCCGATTTAAAGGCGGAATATTTGTATGAGGAGAATCCACTCACTCTATGGTTAGCCCTCAAAAATAGATATAAACAGCAAAAGGTTGTTATCTTACCTGAGGCTAATCATGAATGGGCACATCTTAGACTCCAAGACTTCAAAACTGTTGGAGACTACAATCATGCCCTTCATGCTATTTGCTCCAAGTCGCGATTTTGTGACAAGGAACCAACGGATGCGGACAAAATAGAGAAGACTCTCTCGACTATGCTCCCATCTGACAGAGTCCTACAGCAGCAATGGCGTGCTGCAAATTACCAAACTTATTTTGATCTTATGCATATCATGCTTCAGGCAGAAAAGCATGCTGAACTTCTTTTAAAGAATAATCAGCAACGTCCCATTGGGGCTGCTCCACTTCCTGAAGTTCATGCTAATCAAAATAACAATAAGTTCCGTGGTTCAAAAGACCACTCAAAGAACTTTAAAGGTAAACACAAGTGCAACATGAAGCAAAAACCAAGTGGATTCAAGAAAGGTAAAGGCAGTTTTGGTAAGAGAGTTGACAAAACTGAAATTTATCAGAAATATGGTTGCTACAACCATCCTACCAAGAAATGTCACACCCCGAAGCATCTTGTGAACCTCTACCTCCAGTCTTTAGCTCATGGCAAGAATGCTCAAGAAATGAGATTTGAAGCACACTTCAATCTCACATCCAACAATGATGAAGCCGGATGCTCTCAACAGTTCCTTCAAGAACTCAAAGACACATGTGCTTCTACAAAGAAGGATAATTTCATGTGCACCGAGGGCACCCTTGAAGAATTTCATTCTCAAGACATGTTTGGAGATCTCAATTAGACTCCTTGTTCCATAGATAATAAGTATTATAGTGTTGTAATATAAATAATGTTGTCATCTATATTGTAAGCTTGTATGCTACAATCATATATCGAACATATTCGGTATTGTAAAATCAAGTTTGTATGTATTCTATATATACTCCTATAAGAATTTCATTAAATTCTTCTTTTGTGTATATAGATTTTTGGAGTCGATCCAATGGAGGAAGAATTATGCCTTGTGGATAGTGGTACCACAAACTCTATACTTAGGGACACAAAATATTTCCTAACTCTTACTAGCAGGAAAGGAACTGTTTTAACCATCGCTGGACGCGATGCAACGATAGTAGGCTCTGGTCGCGCCTCTATCACTCTCCCTATGGGTACACAATTGGAAATTGAGGATGCACTCTTGTATCCCGATTCAATACGTACCCTACTTAGTTATAGAGATATCCGTCAGAATGGTTCCCATGTTGAAACCCGAAATGACAACAAAGAGGAATATCTCCTCTTAACCAAACACAACGGATATGGCAAACAAGTACTAGAAAAAATTTCATCTTTAAACTCCGGATTGTACTATACATACATCAAACCCATTCAACATATTGCGAACAAAGTAATTTTCCAAAATACTAACACATTCCAAACATGGCATGATCGCCTTGGCCATCCAGGCATTGGAATGATGAGAAAAATTATTAGCAATTCAATTGGTCATACATATCTGAAAACAAAATTTCCGGAATCCTCAGAATTTGTGTGCACTTCCTGTGCTACCGGAAAATTGATTTTAAGACCCTCTTATCTTAAAATCGGAGCTGAACCACTTAAATTCCTTGAACGCATTCAAGGAGATATATGTGGTCCTATACAACCATTTGTATGGGCCGTTCAGATATTTCATGGTTCTCATTGACGCATCTACTAGATGGTCACATGTGTGTCTTTTATCCACACGAAACCATGCTTTGCTAAGTTAATTGGTCAAATTATCCAATTACGAGCACATTATTCTGAATATCGAATTCAATCAATTCGAATGGACAATGCTGCTGAATTTACATCCTATGCCTTCAATGACTATTGTATGGCTCTTGGGATACAAGTTCAACACTCTGTTCCATATGTTCATACACAAAATGGTTTAGCAGAATCTCTTATCAAGAGAATCAAGCTCATTGCAAGACCATTATTACAAAATTGCAACTTACCAACGTCATGTTGGGGTCATGCAGTTTTACACGCTGCCAACTTAATCCAATTGCGTCCAACTGCTTATCATAGCACTTCCCCTCTACAATTAGTACGTGGAAATCCACCAGATATTTCCCATCTGCGAAAGTTCGGTTGCGCTACATACGTACCGATCTCACCACCGCAGCGTACCTCAATGGGACCGCACAGGAAACTTGGGATCTATGTTGGGTATAAATCTCCGTCAATTATAAAATACCTCGAGCCCTTCACAGGGGACCTATTTACGGCCCGGTATGCTGATTGCATATTCAATGAGGAACATTTCCCGGCATTAGGGGGAGACAATAAGTATCATACAGAATGCCAGGAAATTAATTGGAATGTACAAGGCATTCCTGTCTCAGACCCACGTACCAAAGAAACTGAACTTCAAGTTCAGAAAATCATTCATATGCAAAACATTGCAAATAATATGCTAGATGCATTTACTGATTATAAGGGTGTCACAAAATCCTATAATCCTGCCAGAAATGTACCTGAAAGAGTGGAGGTACCGCAAAATACCACTCAACTCCCAGTTCAAAATAAGAGGGGGAGAAGTACGGTACAAATGGCAGATACAGCTTCTAATAAGCGACAAAGGAAACAAAAGAATGTAAATGCAGATCAACCTCAAGTTGATAGACACCAAAGGATCCTTGAACCCAGATCAACAGTGCACTCAAATACTGATCCTGGGACATCGGAATATCCCGACTCAAATATTTTGGGAAATAACATTGAGTCATCAGGGGTCCAAGAAATTTCCACTAACTATATTGATTCTGGAGAATCATACGATCGTAAGACTACAATTGTCGACATTTATTTCTCCACAACAATTGCAAATAACCTTCAAAATGATCCAGATCCCAAGACCATGGCAGAGTGCAAACAGCGCTCGGACTGGAATCAATTGAAGGATGCAATTCAAGCGGAGTTAGCCTCACTCAAGAAAAGAAATGTATTCACCAATGTGATACATACACCTCCCAAAGTATTCCCTGTCGGTTTCAAATGGGTTTTCGTCCGCAAACGGAATGAAAACAATGAGGTGGTGAGATACAAAGCAAGGCTTGTAGCACAAGGGTTCACGCAGAGACCCGGCATTGATTTCAATGAAACTTATTCTCCAGTAATGAGTGGAATAACATTCCGATACTTAATCTCATTGGCAGTTAAAAATCATCTATCTTTTCAGTTGATGGATGTAGTGACTACATATCTTTATGGGTCACTTGATTCAAAAATATATATGAAAGTTCCCGATGGAATTTCAATTCCGAATCCGAACGCAAATCGCAATATGTATTGTGTAAAATTGAACAAGTCTTTATACGGCTTGAAATAGTCAGGTAGAATGTGGTACAACCGACTAAGTGAGTTCCTAACCAAAAAGGGATACTCCAACAATGATGATTGCCCATGCGTGTTCATCAAAAGATTCTCAACAGGATTTTGTATTATATCTGTGTATGTTGATGATCTTAATATCATTGGTAACGCACAAGATATAGATAAAGCACGTAATCATCTTATGACGGAATTTGAAATGAAGGATTTGGGTAAAACCAAATTTTGCTTAGGTATACAACTTGAGCACCTTCATACAGGTATCCTAGTGCATCAATCAGCCTATGTCCAGAAAATATTGGAGAAATTCAATATGGACAAAGCGAAATTCAATATGGCATATCCATCGAAAAGCCCCATGGTTGTTCGATCTCTAAACAGGGATAAAGATCCATTTAGACCCCGAGATGACAATGAAGAGTTATTGGAACCTGAGGTTCCATATCTCAGTGCCATCGGAGCGCTTATGTACCTTGCAAATTGCACCCGGCCGGATATCGCATTTGCGGTAAATCTACTTGCTAGATATAGCGCTGCTCCAACCAAAAGACATTGGGTGGGAGTGAAGAACATTTTTAGATATCTTCAAGGCACTAAAGATCTCGGTCTATTCTTCCAGAAGAATAAAAATGTGGATTTAATAGGATATACAGATGCTGGCTATTTATCAGATCCCCATAATGCCAGATCTCAAACAGGCTTTGTATTTTTACACGGTGGAACAGTCATCTCTTGGAAGTCTTCGAAACAGACTCTAGTGGCTACATCCACTAATCATTCTGAAATAATTGCATTATACGAAGCATCACGTGAATGTGTATGGCTTCGCAGAATGATTAACCACATACAACAATCATGTGGTATAGGTGCTATTACATCATCTACCATTATCTACGGGTTACATAAAGAGCAATATCACAAAACATATTGCACCTAAACTATTTTACCCACATGAATTGCAAGAGAGTGGGGAAATAAATATTCTGCAAACTAAGTCTTGTGATAATCTCGCAGACTTATTCACCAAGTCATTACCAATTTCCACATTTCAAAAATGTGTTCATGGATTTGGTATGCGAAGACTATGTGATTTGCAGATGTCAGGAGGAGAAATCTCCTAAGACTTAATCCGTTCAATACAATATTGTACTCTTTTCCCTTTATGAGTTTTCCCTCTAAGGTTTCTCATCAAAGGTTTTTAATGAGACAATATAACAACGTAATCATAAATATATCTCTATTTTCCCACAAGGGTTTTTAAAGAGATATAATCAAATATATGTCATATCATTTTTCTCCTTAAATTTTCCCACTGGGTTTTAAAGGAGCTTTTCATGTCATATCTACTCGGTTCTCCTCATATTTTTCCCTACAGGGTTTTGGAGGAGTTATTTCAAGATGATGAATCAAGGTGATCATGTGAAGATACATTGGTCAAGGGAGAGTGTTAAACACCAGTTTATTAAACTGTCCAATGTACAGTTATAGCAAAAGGGACAGATGTCTTTCCATAAAGGCACCTTTTATGCCACTCATTCAACATCTATATAAAGCAATGTACAGTCTCAGAATTGATTAATGAAAAACAATCTTTCTCTCAAACACTTGTCTCAAATCTCTCTTGCAATAATTAGGAAACGAAGTTCAAGAGGGAGATCCCAGGACAAACTACCGTCGGCCTATCGTCCACTGCAGAAGAAAGGAGATTACGTGGAGAACGAAGCCGAGAAGGAACCCTAGGGATGTTGACGAAAGGAAGTCATGAAAAGCCACTCGCTGGCAGCTAGGCCTCGCGCGTGGCTATGCTATCGCCTGGTTGCCCGCTGGCCTCGGCACTATCCTGTGCAGCTGGGCTACGTGCTGGCTAGGCCGCACACTCGCCTGGGCCACAAGGGCGTGGGAGAAGGGCCACGAGAGAATTTATGATTCGTGTGCTATGTGGACTGCTTGGATACAAGTTACAGGGACACTAGTTTTAGTTGTAACTGTGTAAGAACATGTGTGTAAATTTAGGCTCGAAGTAAAAAAAATGAAATCGATCCAGACACCTATGCCCCGCATAGCTCTTAGTCTATCCACCCTTGCCCTTGGGGATAAGGGCAGCCAAGAACACCTGCATGCATTCATTCAATCACCACACACACACAACACAGGGCACAGACCTGCTGCTCGAACTGCTCGTAGACCGCTAAATCGGAGGTCCTCTTCCTGACGCTCCCATTGGCGTGCACATTCTGCTCCGGCTCCTCCTTGCCCCCCGAATCTGGACTCCCAGAACCCCTTAAAAATCCTGAAAAGAGCGCGGAAAGAAGGGAGTTGATCGCAAGAGCCAAGGCGCAAGGGATGCGGTGCAAAGAAGAGCGAGCGAGCGCCGAGGCCAGGTGTATCTGTGACCCGCACCACTGCGTCGTGGCCTCGCGCTTCGCCGGCTGTCTGTGGGGGAGAGTGACAGCGAGTAGCGAGCGAATCGACGAGCGTGTTGGTAAGCTCGCTCCGTAACGTCTCGCCGGAGACTGGGGAGTTGGGATCTGGGAGGGGACGGAGACTAGCTCCGGTGGGAGATCGGATGGTGGGTTCGGGCCCGCGGTGCTTCGTATCTACCAGCGAGATCGGAGTTCGGAGACTAGTCTCTATTTGCTTTCGTTTTGCCTTGCCGCCGTACTGCGTACCCATGCGTTCGCCACATGGATTGTTGCTACTGTTCCATCGACCAAGCCCAAAATCGATTGTTTTGCCCTTCGCTTCGTGCAACGCCGTATCAAAGATTACTCCTTACGATTTACCACTTTTGCGGTTCTATTCACTGAAATAGCCCGCGTACGTAACAAAATCAGTATTCTGTTATTATTATTTTTAAATCCGAAAACACCTTCTTGAAATGGCAGAAATGCCCCTATGATATGACCACACTTGATTTTGTGGCCTCATCTGCAACGACCGTGGACCCCTTCAAACCGGTTTTTTAGCATTTTCTGGTTTTCAACTGTTGGTTTTTACTTAAAATTGTGTGATAGTGACTGTTAAAACATCGTTATATTTTCACGGATAATACAAAGAAAAAAGAAAAGCCAAAAAAGCCAAAATTAAGAAACCAACATGGTCATTCCAACTTCTTGCTCCAGAAGCTAAAACTGAAGTGAACGGGGCAATGCAAAGGAAAAAAGAGAAAGAAAAACAAAAAATCTGAAATTAACAAACTAACGCCTTCATTCCAGCTTGTTACTCCAGAAGCTAAAAGCAGAATGAACGGGCCATGCCATCATTACTGATTTGTCAAGACATCTACAAAACTTGTACTGTACTTGTAGCTTTTCTTGTACAAATAAACAGAATGACTTTTTCTTAGGCTTTTCAAAACGGTTTATTAGGATAGTCTTTTCGAAGTGGTTTATCGGTATTTGGTTTGTTCATATAAGGGCTCACACTAAGCTATAAACCATAAGTCGCAACTAAGGGCGAATCTAGACCTATGGTAGCTTAGGCTTCAGCTCGGGACGTGAGATGTTAACCGTGCAAAGCCTAGATAAGTTTGGAGCATAACCTTCCCCTAGCCTAGTTAGTAATGGTCTTGAACCCTCTATAGCTCGGAATATGACAAAATCCTAGATCCTCAGCTAATCGTAGTTGAAAAGAACTCACCCATAGCCTATTCCATTACATCTGTCCAAGATTTAATAGAAAAACAAAGCCTCGACCGGGATCTCTTTTGAGACTGACTACTATAGCGTACAAGCAATAAATCAATTAATTCTGTTTTTTAGGCGTAGAGCGTTATGCTTTCGATATGATACTAATTAAATGAAAAGAGAGAGATGTCTATATATTATGCGTTTGGTTTTTGTTAGGGAGATAAATTAAAATCTTGCCATCAGAATAACATCTAGCAACTTAAGCACACGCATCTCTAAACACATCGATCTAACTGCTAGAAAACTCGACTTGCTTTAAAAAAAATACGAGGAACCTGTTAACTGGCAAAATTGTTAAGAGAAGAGAGGAGAACTGTAGTATTGAATGGCATAGACGAAAATATCTGCTTACATCCCAAATGAAAGCGTACCAATTGGGCCTCTAGCTACTTCGAATCTCATACTACAGTTAACAAAGTATGGAAAAGAGAGATAAAGTAGCAACTGCTAGCATTGCAATTATATTCCAAATTAAATTAGGTTGGAGATGACGGCTATACGAAGAAAACGACAAGACCTATCCAGTAATTGTTTTATCTCGTGATGTGTTTTATTGGCTAAGTAGTGCATTCACACAGCATCATCGCCGCACCCTGTAGCAAAAACGCCCGTCGAGGCCACAAAATCAGGTCTGGTCAGATAGCAGGCATTTTTTAAATTTCACGTCGAGTGTTTTTGGATTAAAAAAGAAATAATAGCAGAATACTGATTTTGTGGCATAAACAATGACAATTTATATAAATAAAAACAACTAATGAGATTTAGGACACATTTCCGTTTTAAGGGTAAGAAAATCCTACAATAATCCTAAAGGAAAAATTACTGGAAATTCTCACATTAATCGAAAAAAAGCATCTCCACCACTTATTTTGGTGGGGTAAGATTATAACGGTGCAGATTAATCATATATGTATATTAAAGTTGTATAGCAAATACAATTGTATTTTAATTATAGACAGTAGAGTTGTATACTAAAGATAATTATATCATAATATTTAGCCACGCAATTGCACAAGTAAATCCGCTAGTTTCAATCAATATGATGGCAAATCATGAAGGATAATCTTTAGTGTGGTATTTCACAAAGTGGCAATATTTGACGTAACAAATAATTGATGTTCCCCAATCGAAACTTATACTCACTCCGTTCATTTTTACTTGACTTTCTAAAATTAGTGCCATCAAACTTTTTAAAGTTTGACCACCGATAGTGACGAGGATATAATAATCCTCTAATTATTACGTCAGTATGTTCTCCAAGTGTATCCTTTATCGTTAAAGGATAGATTTCATATAGTAGTCATAAATCTTTCTATGACCACTTAGTCGTAAACCCTTCTATGACCATCACATAGTTGTAAGTTCTTCCACGATCACATAGTCGTAAGTTCTTCTACCACCACGTAGTCGTAAATCTTCCTACGACCACATAGTCGTAAGTCTTACTACGACTACCCCCTTAGTCGTAAGTCTTTCTATGACCATATAGTCATAAGTATTACTACGACTACCCCTTGTTCGTAAGTTTTTCTACAAACATTTAGTCATAAGGTTTCCTACAACCATCTCATGGTCGTGGATCTTTTTGCAACCAGCATATCTCTGACTAACTTGTTTATAACGACCTCCTTCATCATGGGGTCATCTAACAAGGCGGTTAGAACGTGTGCTTATTCCTAATAACCGCATATGATCTCTATCTGACAACAATTGTCGCACGGCAAACGGGCCACTATGTCTCTCTCATAGTAATTTCTGTCAGATGGTTATCCCCCGAAGCGTTGAGACGTCTTTTAGTATGGGACGATGGCCACTGCTTTGTCGATTATATAAAGGTTGACGTCGGAGAGGAGGGGGAGGATCAGGAGATAGTGCTAGGCATTTCACATTAGTCCAGTTGTAATCAATTTCTCTCAGCAATAGTGACATAGAACATAGTGTTATTATTCTCCTAAGAGAAGGCCCGAACTTGTATAAAAATTCATGTGTCTATACTTTGCATGTTCATACACTGAGTCTTCTAGAGTTTCCCTAAATCCAAATAAATCATACGTAAGATCGATGTTAAAACATCGACAGTTAGTGCCGTCCGTGGGGAAGTTCTTCTAAGACTGGTAATTTCCTCGTCGGCAAGTTCTTTTTCTTCTGATCTCCTCATGGCAGGGGAGTGAAATGAGGAGAATTGGTTCGACTTGGCTGACTACACGGATATCAACATGGATGCTTGCTACGACTTCGAGCAGACGATGCTTTCCTTTGACAGTGAAGATATCCCTAGAGATCCATCCCAAGATCTCAGAGACTACACCATCGGAAAGGCTGAAGAGGGATCCTTATCCCCCACAGTAGTATGCTGACAGGAGGAACCAGTTTTCCCATATGGCAAAGGTCAATTCGACCACAAATAGGACTCGTAACATAACAATGGGCCTATCCCTAAGTGTTCGAGTCCCCCAGCGACAGCTCGAGCAGTTTTAGCGAGCCCTAGATTCTGTAATTCCAGGAATTCATCGTCAACTAGTGGTCATAACTCTCTAGTGGAACCTGCAAAGAGAGTGGGTAGGCTCCCTGCAAGTTAGCCCATCCCTTCGCAGTGTACTGATCCAACCAGAGACACTTATAACCCAGAATTCCCCTTCCTCGGATACGAGAAGTTCATGCCTGAATTCCGAGTAGTGCGTTGGCCACCACGGTTTCAACCAGTAAACCTGAAAAAATTTGATGGGCCCCAAAATTCCATCAAGTTCCTTGAGATTTACATGACCACGGTTCGAGCAGCAGGAGATGGAGAGCATGTTATGGCGAACTACCTACTAACTGTGCTCGAGGGATCTGCTCAATTATGGTTGCTCAATCAACCATCCGAGTCAATCCACTCGTGGTAGCATTTCTGTGACCTTCTATTGGACAACTTTCAGGGCACATATCATCACCCGGGTAAAGAGGACGACCTGCACCGGATGTGACAGAACAGCGATGAGACCCTGCGATAATTCATCAAATGCTTTAGTTAGGTTTGTAATTCAATTCCAAATGTCTCTGATGCTTCTGTCATTAGAGCATTCAAGCAGGGTGTCCACAATAGGAGGTTCACAGAGAACATCGCCTGCATCCTTCGACTACCGTCGCCAAACTCTTTGAGATGGTTGATCATTACGCGACTGCTGCTGAAGCGGTTGAATGGTGTGAGACCATGTGGGGGTCACCCCATGGTTGTGATGAGTAATTGACCTTTACATTAGAGTTGTGTAGAGGTTGAGTTTGGTTTTTGAGGTTTGTGCAGAAGTTGGATCTCTGTCTGTGAGTTCTAGAGCTCCTGCCTCTTACGACTTGGTAATCGGCAGGAGTTCTTATGACTTAGTGGTCGGCAGAGGCTTTTATGACTTGGTGGTTGGCAGAGGCTTTTATGACTTGGTGGTCAGCAGAGGCTTTTACGACTTGGTGGTTGGCAGATACTTTTACAACTTGGTGGTCGGCAGATGCTTTTACGACTTTTGGTCGATAGGTGCTTTTACGACTTGGTGGTCAGCAGGTGCTTTTATGACTTTGTGGTCTACGACTTCTATGTACGACTTGGTGGTCGGTAGGCTCTACAACTTTTGGTTTTATGACTTGATGGTCGGTAGGAGTTCTTACGACTTGGTGGTCGGCAGGAATTCTTACGACTTGGTGGTTGGCAGAAGTTCCTACGACTTTGTGGTCGGTAAGTGCTTTTACGACTTGATGGTCGTAGTTTTTGCTGGTCGTGATCGATAGTCGTAGCTCTGCTTGGTTGTGATCGATAATCGTAGTTGATGTGTGCAGTGGTCGTGACCAATAGTCGTAGCGGTTTGCCTGCTTGTGATCGATAATCATAAGTCATAGCTTGTGCTCTCCATGGTCGTAGTGTCTTCTACATGGTTTTAGCATCTGTTTCATAGTCGTAGTGACCTGTGTGATGGTCGTAGCATCTGCTACATGGTCATAGCATCTGTTTCTTGGTCGTAGTGACCTGAGTGATGGTCATAGCAGTCTGCTGAGTGGTCATAGACTACTGGTAGAATATCGTGGGCTTTGAGTACCTCATCTCTTGAGCATTCAAGTACTCATAAGCTATACCAGTCTAGTCATGAGGTGAGATTGTTCATCGGAATACTTTTTGATTGTGCAAATTGATGATCTTTGTGTATCGTGCGGTGCTATGTGATGGTTTGCTTGTTGGTGTTAGTTGCAGGATTTCAGAGCTAGGTCATGGTGAGGCGTAGGAGGATCAGGACTAGGCACAGAGAGGTGTTGAGGTCTAGAACAGTCAGGAAGACGCCGAAGATGATCGAGGCTGGTGAGGTGATTGTAAGCCGGGACGACGAGGAATCGGAGCGGGAACTACCGGAGGTGGACATGATGGGCGACGACGAGGTGGACCGGGACTAGACTCAGGGAGAAGTCGAGGTCCAGACGGTTAAGGATGCCGAGTGCCGTCATACGCGAGGAGAAGCATGTGGTGCGCCAAATGACTTGGGTCATTTGCAAGTAAGGACGGTTAAGTGGGATCCGGACACTTGAGAGGCTTGACGATAAGTCATTAGGGCCACATGTAAGCTACTTTGAGAAGTGTGCATGAGTAAAATCTGATGTTAGGTGGGGTCAATGGGTTATCCCCGGTTTGGACTAATAGTTGGATCCATTAAGTCTAGGGTTCATTTGTGAACCTATAAAAAGGGGAGAGGAGGCAAGAGTTAGTTGAGACTTGAGGCACACCATGAGTAGGTCTGGTGGTGGCTAACTCTTCCTCCCTCCATGGTTGTTAGATTAGAGAGTGGGTGTTGGCTCTAGGGTTAGAACTTGGTCCTCCTAAGGGGAGTGGCTGTGAAAGCAAGCATCAGAGCAATACATCAAGTTTCCATCTGCTGCTTGTGTAGTCTTTATCTGATTGAGTTGGCTTCGATTTGGTTCTTCCTTTGTTCTTCTGCTCTTTGGTTGTTTCTTTCCCATCTTGATATGAGAGAAAGTTCTTGCTTGCTTTGTTGATGATCTGACTTGCCTAGTGTTGGGGAATCATACTCAAAGCTATTTTGACTATTCTATTCTCACTAGCATGGTCTGATTATCTTTTCACCCTCTTGGTTTCGGTTTTGTGCGCTCTTGGTAAAATCGCATAAAGCTCTTTATTTGCTTGCTAAGTTTTCAATTAAAGATTAAAGTAATCTCTTGAGATCTTAACCATGTTGTGTACAAAGTTTCATGGCCAGTTGATCTCTTAATCAAAAGTTTTGTGGGTTTTGGATCTAGCGGTCATGCGCCCTCTGTTCTTGCTCTGTTCTTCGTTCGCTGTTACGACCGCCTCCAGATTCGACCACAGTCAAGTCTCCGACCGTATTGCTTTTCGTTTCTACAACGTTCAGACCATTCAATCTCTTCTTATTATTCTGTTGAGTCTGAATTGAAGCAGTCGGTAGTCAGTGCACTCACTGAAACGTCGATCATCTTTACGACTACATTGGTTTCGACCACGGTCAAGCTCCAGACGGCATTGCACCGATATCGAGAGCATTCATTCTTCCGACCGCTTCGCTTTTTCCTAGCACATGGAGTTTTCGACCACTTACAGATCCTTGCTTTCTCTGCTAGGTTTTTGAGCTAAATCGATCACGCCGATTGCAGATCATTCGTTGGCCTTCGTCCTCGTTGGTTGTTCGACCACCTGTTGGTTTATGACCACGTTGATCTTTTGGTTTCAGACTGGTTCTAACCACGTCGGTTGTTCGACCACCTGTTGAATTACAACCATGTTGATATTTTGGTTGCAGTTTGGTTTTGACCACGTTGGTTGTTTGGCCAGCATTTTTTGAAACCTAGCTATTTTTTGAAAAATATTCACATTTAGACCCCTGGATGTCTTAATTCCGTTTTTGGACCCTAGGCTCGGCGCCGTGACTTACGGCGCCGAGGTAACACGTCTCGGTGCCGTAAGTCACGGCGCCGAGCTGCGTGGGCCCGTATGCGTGGCGGCATACGTGGCGGTGACATGGCAGGCACCTCGGCGCCACTGGTCACGGCGCCGAGCTTGGCGCCGTGACTAGTGGCATGTGGCATGTGTGGAACTCTGTATTTCTAATGTTCAGAACTCCACCACTAGTCCTAATATGCCTTAGGGAATATAACTTGTTGGGTCTATTACATTTTGTCTACTGGGTGTAGCGTGGTTGTTTCCCCTTTTTCTCGCGCCCTGAAGATGGCTCCGCTGCATCCTTCTTCCTGTCACTCTTGGTCTTGAGAGCTGCCTCACGAGCTTGAAGCTCTTCCTCCTGACGCTTGATGGCTGCTTCACGCAAACTTAACTACTCCCGCCTCCTTTGCAGCTCATCCTCCTTGCCCTTCAGACGGATTTGGTCCACCCTCACGTGGCGCTCTTGCTCAAGCCGCATCTGTCGTTCCACCTCGCGAGCCTGACTCATCTTGACAAAGTATTGTTCTTTGTTTTCCACCTCCATTGGCCGGTTCCGTGGCCATACCGGAGGCACCCGATCCACCCATTCGATGAACTTGCAAGGCTATGTGTGGCGTGGTAGATGTCATGGATCAAGTTGAAAAACGATAACGAGAAACAAAGGATTTAGTTGTCGTCGTTACCATGAAGTCGTCATCCGTGTCCGACACTTGAAGAACCTACGGCCGTAGTTGGCTCGTTGTACTCGATCCGTCCATACGCACAACAATGGCCCTAAAGCCGCAATGGCACTTCGGCGCTCATGCCACTCCGGCACTCCAAATGGGTCGGACCTCCAGGAAGACATTGTTGTGTAGTAGTATTGTGATGGTTTGAGGAGGAGATGTGGTATGGAAGACATAGGAGGCCTTTATGTAGGCAGGTTATCTGGTGCAGTGGGCATAGTCCATGGAGAGGACGACATGGGAATCTTTTTGCTTTTTCAGGATTTCGGTGTAGCAATAAATGTCCCTATGAAGGCTTTTCAGAGCCTGTAGTCTCGTAATAAATTCAAAGCTTGGACCATTCAATGTATTTGGTACAACGTAGCCTTTTCAGTCGTTTGCAGGAAACAGTACGTTCCACAAATAAGTGCTACAACATTGCCTTCTCAGAGGCCAGTAATCATAATTTCTGAAACAACAAGCTACGGTCATTGCAAATGTGTCGGCATATCAACTACTTTTTATCATGGACGTCAGAAAATTTCGGCAGAGTTTCCCCTATTTTTAGAGCCGCTCTAAACACAAATATCACATGAATATAACATATGCACATATATACAACAAGTAGCTCATTACAAACCCATCTCAGTCCATATACACATATATATCACATGAAGCACGACTTGTAAGCCCAACCATAGTCCATAAGCATAGTAATAGTCCATACATCCATATGAACAAAGTTCAAATAGTCCATAACGTTCAAACAGTCCATACAGATTAAACTACCACAAGTCTACCATGGTCCACAATGTCCAAACAGTCCATACAGGTGAAACTACCACAAGTCTACCATGGTCCAAAAGAACAAGTCTCCGTCACTGCCTCCTAGTCTTACCCTTACCAAGTGCGTTGGTGCCTGGAGTGTAACGGCTAGGCTCGCGGCGGCGGCTGCGTGGTAGAGGCTGTGAAGGTTGAGTCGAATGAGCGTCTACGAGCTGAGATGGGCCTATCTCATCGTAAGTCTGCTCCACCTCGTCCTTGTCGTCGTCCTCACCGCCCTGGGCCGAGAAAGTGTCGCTTCGTGCGGGACGAGCTCATCCTATAGACCCCGCACCGCTTGTAAAAGGTGAAGGATACGATAGCATTGACGGGCATACCACGATACCCTAAGCAAATTATTGAAGGATTCGGTCATGTTGCTTGTCCAAACTCGCACCTCCACCACCATCGCCATGAGCCCTTGTCCATTTGTCGACATCTCTCATCAATCCCGTCAACCACCGCCTACCTTCTGCGCTTGTTGCGCTTTAAGATGCTCCAACTTCTCCCGGAAGAACTTGACCTCAAGCATTCGAGCGACCTCCTCGAAAAGAGGAAAGTTATCCTTCGTACCATCCTTACGGAGTAGATTCTCAGCAAGATGCCGAGTGCACCAACGGTGGTGCAAAGCTAGATACCCCGGTATCTGCACCTGTACGGCAGCAAGTATGCCCTGGTGTCTATCAGATATGACACCAACCGCCCTACCAGGGCCGATCACGTGCCTCTGAACGAGCCGCAAGAACCATCCCCAGCTATCTTTATTCTCCCTCTCAACCAAAGCAAACGCCAAAGGAACCAACGCGTTGTCTGCGTCACAGGAAATGGCTATCAGAAGTGTGCCCTGGTACTTGCCAAGAAGAAACGTACCGTCAATGGAGAAGACGGGACAACAATGCCGAAAGGCCTCGATGGACTGAGCAAAGCACCAGAAAGCACAGAAGAATATCTGCTTCCCATCTTGTGTCCATTCATTTGCTTTCGGGACGTACTCATAATGCATGCCTGGATTAACCGCTTTGATTGCATTGAAGAGGCCGCAACCGCCGTACTCCATCTTCCCAGTCCCCATATATCATCTTCCAGATGCGTTGCTTTGCCCTCCATGCTTTTCTATACCTTATCTCGTATCCAAATTTCTCCTTAACAAACCCAGCAAGTGTCTTCACCTTCATATTGGGTTTTCCCTTTACTATGTGCCACTGTGACTTGGCAATAATGGTAGAGGTCAACTGCCGATGCTTCTGTTTGAGCTCTGCTTCGGCACAAGTGTGTGAGCCAATGATTCTTGTGATCTTGAACTTTCCCGTGTCCTTCTATTTCCTAGCACAAACCCTCCATTCACATGTTTCCTTCTCGCACACAACTGTGTACCTCCGCTCCACATAAGAATGTCTCACCTTGAATGGCCTTTTACGAACCACTTAATACTTCTGCAACCACCTTTTCAATGCAGGCAAGTCCTCAAACACCATGCCCTTCTCAATTGTCATGCTTGGCCCGGCCTCAGGAGCATCTAGCAGCTCGTCATCCCTTCCTTCTGCATAAGCCTTATGAGAATGCCTAAGATCGCTGAATTCATGAACTGATGGATCCCGGCCAAGGCAATAACGCCTGATCAGCTCAATATCACTTTCGGTCAGCTCTCCAAAAGGGCGGTCATCATCAGAATCAACGGCCCTTGCGATCTCGTAAGGCTCCAGATCATCCACAATTTGAACATCCACACTGTTGGAGTCCCTGCAGACTTCTTCAACGTTTCCAGATGTAACAACGGGAGGAACACCCACATTATCAGGAATATCTCCTACATCATAAGCACGAAAACGATGGGATTGAGACAAAAGAATGGAATGACGGGAAAAAGCTAAAGTGTTGCTCGACACTTACTGGGATGATTCTGGGTCAAAGGGATCTCCTGAGGGGCCACCACGACATCATCAGTCCGACATTCAACTCGAACTGGTTGAGAAATCTGAACCTCGTTCGGGGTAGATAGAGCATCGGGCACCTCAGGCACTTCTTCCACATCCACCGCAAGGTCCGGTAACGGAGGGTCAAAGGGTGCCTGATGACCTAGTTCTGGTGAATAACCATGAGAGGTGGGATCAATGGACACCTTCCGCACAACAAGGTCCAAACATTGAAACTCATTCCTCATAACCAATTTGACATATTTGTCCCACTGATCCTCACAACCAATTAAAATCAACCGCCTTAGAATTGTGTTTTTCGAACCGAAGTGAAGTAACCCCTCAACTGTGATGCTCTCCTCGTTTGCATGACAATGTAGCTCCTCCCGGGCCCTAGCAACCAACTCACTAAACGACGGCCGATCACTGAATATCAGAGGCACCCTTTGCATTTCAACAAATCGAACATTTCCATAATCATCACTTGTCACACTGCCTCCATGATATAGGGTGACTAGGTTGTCCATCTAGTTCATACAGAAAACCAAACTTAATACCTTTAATCGAAATTGGATACTAGATAGTAACTAATAAGTACCTAGTCACTAACTAAATGCTACCTAACTAACTAGCTGAGTACCTAAGTACCTAAATTAACTAACTACTACACTATAATTGATGCTAATTAACTAACTAAACTGCATAGTCAATTTTACCTGCCCGACGATGGTAGTGGACAAACCGGGCGGCGCGATGGCAGGGACGGGCCCTAGCCGGGCAGCCGGGCCATGGCCGGTCTTCTTCTGCGCTGCGGCAACCGCCCCGGCCACCACCCGCCGCCCCGGCACCAGCCCGGCCGGTCTTGGAGGCGCGCGCGAGGAGGCGGCTTGATGGGCGGCGAGAGAAAGCGGCGCGCGTGGCGGACGCAGCGGCGCGCGCGGGGAGGCGAGCTGAGGCGGCGCGGCGTGGATGGGGCGGCGACCGCGGCGTGGATGGGCGGGCGGCGCGCGCGGCGGCCGGGCGGCGCCACGGCGGGAGGCGGCTTGAGGCGGCCGCGACGTGGATGGGGCGGGGAGGCGGGCAGCCGCCGGCGGGGACGCGGCTAGCGGGAGGGGAGGCGGCGGCACCACGGGCGGCGGCGGGGGAGGCGGCCACCGAGCGCGAACAAGAGAAAAGAGAAGGAGATAGAACGAAAGAAACAGAGGGAGAAAGGAGAAGGCCGCGTGGGGCCCGTTGGCCAGACCTCGGCGCCATGATCCACGGCGCCGAGCTAGCCGCCACGTCGGCGCCACGCAGGCCGCCACGCTGACGGGGGCCTGGGACCTCGGCGCCATGGACCACGGCGCCGAGACGTGTTACCTCGGCGCCGACCCCCTGGGTCCAAAAATGGAATTAAAACTACCAGGGGTCTAAATGTGAACATATTTTTAAAAAAAAGGGCTAAAATAGGGGGAAAAAATGCGGTTGTTTGGCCATCTCATTGGCTTATGACCACGTTGGTTACGACCACGTTGATCATTTTGATTGCCGACTGGTTTAGACTATGTTGGTTGTTCGACCACGCTATTTACAACCATGTTGGTTTCAACTGCACCCATTTTTCGGTCACGTTGATTTTGGTCTCGGTGGTTATCGACTACAATTATTTTCATTCGGTAGTCGATTTCCGACCACGTGGAACTTCCGACTACACTGATTTCCAATGTTTAGTCAGTTTTCGACTACGATGCCTGTTCGGTAGTCAATCTCCGATCATGTTGTACTTCCGTTTGGTAGTCGGATTCACGATCACTCTGTCAGCTCACGACTACGTTGTTGAAACTTACGACCACATTGTAAGTTTTTGACCATGTTGCCATTCTCCGACCACAGTCAGTTTCCTGCTGTGCTCTCTCTGTTGCTCTAGTTTTTCAATTGTGTTTTCAATTCTAGTCTTCATAGCTCAGTAGTTATAGGAGAAAAGGGTTAAGTCACCATTCACTCCCCCTCTGTTGGCTGTCCGGTCCTACAAATGGGCTAAAATCATTGGTCAGATCGATCAAAGTTTCAAAGAAGAAAGTGAAGGCAGTAAGAATAAAGCCAAAGGTTAGAAGCCTCAGGCCGAAGGTTCGAAGGAAGTCTTTATCATAGGCGATAAAGAGCCACGAAAACCCAAGTATTACTCCGATCAAGGCGAAGACAAAAACTTGATGAGGCGAAGAACTGGCTTGATATCCATCATCCCTAGCTTGCTGGAATGGAAAGCGTTGCATGATGATTGCGTTCGGAGCGCACCGCCACCGGCGCGCTCGTGCCGGGCTAGCGCGCGACAGGGCTGTGGTAGAGGAGGCCTTCTCTGGACCGACGACTCTGTTGCAAAATGTCCCCAAATCTCAGGAGGTCTGAACCTATCCCAGTGCATTGCATCTTGCCACTTGCACTATTTGTGGTGATGACGCCATTTCAGCCATGACGCTCCTGACTGCCACATCAGCGACTTAATTCCTTGACTGCAAATCAAGCGTCAGTTAATTCTAGGACGTGATTAGTGCTTGACGCGGTTAACAATTTAGCAACAACGAAAATTGGACTGCTAGAAGAGAGTTTCACATAAAAAAAGGGCCCTGGAATGCAATTGAAGTATTAAAGAACTTTTTTTTTCTTTCTACTTTTACTTGGGCCGGGAGGTGATACACCTAAGATTCCATGTGACTCTCTCGGCCCTGATAGAGATCTCCTTGCAAGCATTTGTTTGTGGTGCACGTTCCTCTGCTTCCCTGGCAGCTCTCACTATCTCAGTGATGTTTTTGGCCGTCCAGAATAGTAAAACAAAATATTCTCTGCATGTCCTGATCTTGATCAATTGATTGCAGTATTGTCCTCTGTCCACAGCAAGTTGCCATATGGCGTGGCAGGGCTTGCTTCTCCAGAGGATGCATCTGTTGAGAAAAAAAAACGCTCTGCTTGCCACGATCGTTACTCCTAAACGGCATTCCCAAATGCAGTGTACTTAGGCAACCCCGGCCCCAGCTGACAAGGCGTGAATAAGCCAATCGCACGGCAAATTGCGACGCGATTACGATCTTCATCACGATGCATGAACCCTTTCTCTCCCTTTCCGTTGTGTTCCAGGCCAGAGGGAAAGAACAAAGATCTCGCGGTCTGCCCGCCACTGCCAGTGCGCCAGGTTCATAAAAACAATCATCGAAAAAAGCTGGTCCGGTGTCTTCGCTGGATTTAACAACTCCCGTTCTGGTACGAACGCTGGACCGGCCTAGCTAGGCCCAAAGCCTGCCCACTTAAACGTGCAGGGCCCAATTATCCAACCTGTTCATGGGTGGCCCGGGCCCAGGCCTGACCGGAGCCACGCGCGGCGCGGCCACCACAACCGCAGGGAGGGCAGGGGCTAGCAGCACAGCACGCAGAGCTGCGAGCTGCTGCAGCCGGCTGCACATACGACGAGAGCTCGCATGCATGCGTGCACTAATGTTATCCTCCCGTACGCGTACGTGCGACAACTAATGACCTCCAGACGGGCGGGCAGGGCAGCCACTGCCCGCTGCCCAGCAACAACATAAAACACGCATCTCGATCGAGATCAAAAGCTAGCTAGCTAGGCTATAGCTCTCACCGGCCGGCCGGCAGGAATGGCCGCCGTGGCTGCATCATTAGCGCGGCGCCTATCGGCCTATATACGAGCCTATCGATAGGCCTTCTGGTAATGGTTTTTTATTATGATTGACGAATAGTAGTTACTAATAAAAATGGAAGTGGTTGTATTGGTTTTTGGTTTTTTACTAAGTGTATTATATTAAAAAAACAATATAATAAAATGTACTATAACATTCGGATCATCATGCAACTTACGGAATTATAACATTATAAAATATAAAGTGTGTTATAACATATGATAGAACATAATAATTGTTGAATAGTGATAGCTGATAGAAGCGGTTTATACAACCTGGAGTGGCTCTGTTAGTATTGGATTCTAAAAGCTGCTTTTCTATAGTAAATAGCTTTTTTACAATAACTAGTTTTTAAACGGAGTGTCTTTTCAAGGCATGATCTACTAGTTAATTGTAGTATACACTGTAGTGATTTTATTTATATTGCCAAAGTCGCACGTGGGTATCTTTCTTTACAAACTGTTACTATTTATAAACTAAAACCAAAAGTCAAAACAAAAGACCAATATGAACGTATCCATTGGCTTCTCTAAGCAGAAGTCAAAAATCAAAGTTAATATGAGCAGACCATTTTCAGGAAATCTTTTTTAGCTTTTCTTTTGGTCGAAGGGAGCACCATGTCCATGCATGTCAATGGTAAATGCCGTGGGTGTTTCACTAGTTAGGGTCAAACTAAAATGACACGGGAGAAAGACATCACCGTTGCAAAATTCGAGATGAGCGAATCCGTGCTGGTTCGATCGGGTCCATTCGTTCGTTCTGGGAAAGATATAGCATGTATGCATGCATCTGTGTGGAGTAGCCGGCTTTAATTCTCTTCATGTATGTGTCCGTTGCGTATAGGTAGTACCAGCAGTGATGTAAGTTGGTTCTTTGGATAGCGGGTGGGAAACTCCCAGTGCGCTGGAGACGAGCGGTTTGGGAATTGAATGATTCTGATAGGCGATAGCTTTTGTCCGCGTTAAAACGGCAGGGAATGATAAAAATACTGATGATGTATATAATTTTAGATTTAAAAAGTTGTTTAGAGAATTTTTTTTAAAAAATTATCTTATTTATTTTGATTTTTAGATAAAGCAAAAACCCAAAAGTACAGGACCAATCTTCGAGAATATAATCAGCTAATTATGTTTAGCATAAAACCTGTTGATCCGTCAACGTGACAGAGGTTCAGCACCTAATATCGATCGATCGTCGTTGCAACCAAATAACCAATGCAATAGAGCAGGCAGTTAGAACGGGTACCAGTTAGCGATAGATGATGGAGCGCGAGCGATGAAAATTATCCAAATCTGTTGCCCGCATACCCGCGGGCCGCATCTTTGCTGGAAAGGGGGCATTGGAACAGTGGCTCATTAATAGTGTGGATATAAGAAGACCAGAATGTCACTGGGCCCCCAGGCCAGCCCAGCCCGGCCGTAGTACTAGCGCTAGAAGCAGCAAACGCATGCGGTGGCGAGCAGTAAGTCCCCGCGGCCCCTCCAAATCCAGAAAACTCCAGAAGGGAAAGAGGTCCCCGGCCGGCCGACCTAGAGAAAGCATCATGCATAGTAGCAATGGCCGACGCTAGCTGCATTATATATGTATTGTACGAGAAGTATGTATGGCTAACGCGGCGCTGCACACATGCATAATTTACCAGGATCGTACGAGTATACGCGAGTCCTGCTCCTGCTACGACGTGGTGGTAAAACGATATGCTTGCGTGGTACGCGCGCCAATGGAACGCGCGGATCGAGCCTTTTGAATTTTGACCGCGCAGCGGTAGCCAGCGCCAGCGGGACGCGCGCTGTCTTCATCCGCCTGAGTTCCGATTGGCCGTGGCCGCGCGCGAGCGCCGGGCGGGGCCCGCACGGGCAGGCGGGAACTTCCCCGGCCGGTGGGCCCTACGCGCCCGGGCCCACCGATCGGGCACGAGCGATTAATTTGGGCGTCGCTGTCCAGGCGGTCCCGCGCGCGAGCTAAGGCTAAGCTTCCAGCTCCTTAATTCGTTTTACGTACTCCACCTTTTTATTCCCGTGGAGAATCCCGGGTCGTACAATGCGGTACGCCCCTGGTGCCGCCTTTAATTCGAGAATGCCAGCCTGTTGGTGTTATTGCTGACTTGCCAGGGAAAAGGCCAGAGAACATATGCCCGTTTGGAAGACTAAAGGGGTCTGTTTTTTTTTTTAAACTTATGACTTTTAGTTGCGATTTATAATTTTTAAACTATTTGTGTGATAGATTATGGAGTAACAGAAACAGAGAAACTCATATATGGTTTTTACTGATATAAATAAAGTTGGCACAGTATGTACTACAATTAACTAATAAAATCTATCTTAAAAAGATACTCTATTTAAAAACTAGTTATTATAGAAAAGTCAAAAAATATCTTTTAGAAGCTGAAAAGAACAAGCCCAAATTTTTTCTAATATATTATATTATTAAAGCAAAACCAAAAGGAGTCATCATGTTCATACTCAAAGTGTAGAAATTTTCACATTAATCGAAGAAAAAAGGGGGAAAATCCACACCGTTGATCATGGTGGGTACATATTATAATAGTCTAGATTTAAAAAATAGTCCATATCAACTATAATAAAAATAACTAAAATATAGGGGAAATATAATTAGCAATTTAATTTATATACGAATTCCTAAGTAAAATTAAATAAAAATAATTCGGAATAAAAAATTAAACAAAAGTAACAATTAGATTTGTATATAAATTTCAATAAAAATAACTAAAATTCAGAATGAAAAATAAAGTAAATTTAACAATAGATTATGACATGAATTCCAAAATAAAATATCTAAATAACCATAAATCAAGAATAAATAAATAAAAATTAGCAATTAGATTTACATATGAATTCCAATCAATAAGATTGAAATTCAAAATAGAAAACAAAAGAAAATTTGCAATTTACAATTCCAAAGTAAAATCCTTAAATAAATAAAAATCAAAATAAATTAAATAAAATTAGCAATTTGGTTTCCATACAAATTCCTAATTGAAATCCCTAAATATCTAAAACTTTAAATAAAAAATTATAGCAAGTATAGTACGAATAGTGTTGGAGGAAACCACGAAAGAATGCACAATGCCATACAGCCCACCTTAGCCACTCAACAAGGACAATGTCGTGCTACGCGTCGAAGTCGTTGAAGAAAAAGACCAATGTCTATATAAACTCGATAACAGAGAAGCTTTGGCAGAGAGGATATGAAGCTTTTGCATTGAAAGTGACTATAGTGATATGAAGCCATCAGGTAGCTACGAGCGTGCCATCGCTGGTAAAGGACATGACGTCACCTACAATGGCAAAAGATTATCCATATCGTTAGACAGCGACTAAAGTAGACATGCCGATATCAGTGAAAATGCGAGATCTTGTAGTTCCCTCTCTCTCTGCTTCGATTTGAAAAGAATGCCCTATGGGTCCTAACTGTCATTCACCTAAACTTAACTAACATGTCAACCTACATGATAAAAATGTTCACTCATCGCGTTATGCGAGCGATACCATCATCCAAAACCAGGTCAGGATTTTATTTCAACTAGATTGCAAAAGAATGTCTGGTTTTATAGTTCAGGGTGCTGAACAGACTTTCGAGTAAAGTTCAGAGTGTTATATGGACTTTTTCATTAAAATACTAAATAATCTACAAGATGCGTAAATATATTCTCAAACATCTAAGTTATATCATTTGATACTAAAAATTTTAAAATAAATATTGCCGTATAAATACACACCTTGCTAGTTTTGTAGTAATTAAACTGTTTTTTGTGAATTTCTTGTAAAAAAAACTTGTATTCGGAACATGGCCTAGAGAGTGAGCTGAGAATCTTACCCGTTAAAGTCCTTATTTGGAACATGAAAATTTAGAAATTAAACTATCTCATGTAAAACTTCGTGTTCCAAACAGCCTCCTACTAATAAGAGACTAGCGTATAGGCAATACAAGGGCATCTGGAGAGGAATCCAACTACGCAAGGGCCCAATCCATTGAAGCTAGCCCAGGCTAGAAGAGAGTGGATAAACAGGAGGACTGCTCGATCGCATGCGCTTGCGCTTGCAGTGAGTGCATGCCAACGAAGAGCTGGATCGAAGCTTGGGAATCAATTAAGGCCCTGCTTGGGGCCGTAGCCTTTTTTTTTTCCCTATAATCTGCTTTGGGATTTTCTAGACGAAAAGTAACTGTAGCTTTTTCTGAAGTGTTCGTTTGACGATTTGGCTTTTTGTTGGACTGATTGGCTGCTTCATCTGTGGAGAGAATGGGAGCGCGAGAGAGCAAATGAATCGGGACTGAGGATGAATTCCTTTTATGTGGTAGCATTTGGTGGTTAATTTTCAGCAACTTACAGTGATAATATCCTAATTTTAACCCACCAAAAGCCAGAAAAACATCTCTCCCATAGCTTTTTAGTTTTTAGTTCATTCTCTTAAAAGATAGGTTTTGGCTTCTCCTCAAAGCTGATTTCAAGCTAGCCTGTTTGGGGGGCTTCTGCTTTTTAGAAGCAAAAGTGAACATTAAGACCCTAAAGGAAGCCCTTAAAAGTCGCCATTGAATTCCAACGGAGATCTCTATCAGCGAATTCAAACACACGACTACGTTACGTACACCACAGTACACGTACAGTGTGCAAAAACACAGCAAGAAGAAATTAGCAAATTGCAAAAAGAAAAAACTAATCAAAGGGAGAAAAGAGCCCCTTTGCTGCGCTATATTTTGTCAACATTAACTACTGGAGGCTGTTCATCGTTCGTCCAGCATTCCGAAATAGGAAAGGTGCCCACCTAACCACACACGTCATAAGCAAGCTGTAGCAATGACGCGCGCGCACACAGACCACCAAAAGAACCTAGCTAGCTCCCAACTGTACATGTGCATCTTGAAATTATCTTCTTCTTCTTCTTCTTGCTCTTCTTTTTCTTTTATCTTTAGTAGCTTCCTCTTATTCATGGTGTGTGACATAGCATAAGCTAGCTAGCTGCCTCGTCAAGCTGTTGCTTGACCGGCCTCTTCTGTTGCTAGGCAGCTAGCTGCTACTTCTCAAACTGGGCCAACCTGTTGTCGCCAAGCCTTGACTTGTAGGCAGCCTTCTTGTACTCACCCCATGTGAACTCCTTGTACAGGCTCTGCTCTCCCTCCCCCAGCAGCTGTGGCAATGGTGCAATCCTCTGTGCCAATGGTGGCCCTCCAAAGTAGATCAAGGAAACCCTAGATTTCAGGCTGTTGGCCACCACCCTGTGCTTCACACTCTTGAACCTCCCATTGGTCAGCACCTGTACACATCCAAAAACCACACCATGTATATCAGTACATCAGTATGTGTACCTGTCCACCCGAAAATGGATCTGCGTTTCTTGTCCTATCCATCAGATCAAGATATATCTTAGTGCACAGCACTGTGCGCGCACCGCAATCTGGCGGCTCTGCATGGTGATGTAATTAGATGCCATGCAACCATCACACCAAGTTCATGCCTAACAAACACTACGTTCATGTGCCGAATCTGCGAGTGGCGGCAGTAATTGGGTCTTGAGAGCCGTAGTTATCCACGAAACTCCCCTTGCTGCCGTGGCAATCGTACCATCATGCAAAAAACAACCATTTCCTTTCTTGTTCTTGTCTTAATTGGGTTATATTAGTAGTTCAGGTGACGAGATGGCGAGCAAATGGTTCTTTTAATATTGATTTGGACCGAACGGCGGCTCTGAATTGACGGGCCGGCATCTGTGCGACCTTGTTGTCTTGTAAACAAAGCGCACGGTTTTCCATTTTAACCGTATCCACACCATTTTATTATGGAGTATAATGCAAATTGCCGTAGAGTAAGGAATAATAAATAACGAAAAGAACATGTGCGAGGAGGAAGCGACTTTAAAAAAAAAAAGGAGCGCGTCGATCGATCGAATTGGTGCCACGTGTCAGAGCCGGGAACGGACATACCTGCAACGAATCCCCGACGTTGACGAAGAAGGCGTTGCGGTCGGAGGGCACGGACACCCACTGCCCGTCGCGGAGCGCGATCTGCAGGCCGGACGTGCCGTTGGAGCGGAGCACGGAGATGAGCTGCGGGTCGGTGTGCTCGCCGAAGCCTGTGAAGCTGCAGCCGAGCCCCTGCAGCGCGTGGCACGGCGGGTAGTGGTTCACCCGGAACACCTGGTCGCTCCCCTCCTCCGTCACCATCGCGCTCAGCGCGTCCACCGGCGCAATACCCAGCCCCTCCGCCATCGCCTCCATCACCCGCACCGCCACCTTCCGCACCTCCGCGATGTACTCGTTCAGAGCGCCCCTGCAATTCAACACCACCACCGAACCGTGTCACGTCAAACGGCTTAAGTAAAACCCAAAAGGCACGCGCGTCGTAGTAAGGTAGCAGCAGTAACTGCACTAGCGTCCTTGCACGGACATCGCAAGGCTAACGATTATGTGGAATTACCGAAAGACCGCGCAGGACGGGACGCTGCAGGCGTCGGAGAGCGACGCAGAGTCGACGGCGAGGAGGAGGTACTCGAGCCACCCCACGTCGCCATTGAGGCCGATCCGCTTGCTGCCGTACCCGAACGGGTAGGCCGGGCCGGAGCGGTCCTTCTCGGCCTGCGTCAGCGAGAAGAACCTGACGGCCTCCGACTCCAGCCTCTCCATCGTGCCGGCGGGCACGCCGTGGCCCACGACCTTGAAGAACCCGAAGCGCTCGCAGGCGTCGACGATGGCCCGCGGCGCGCCGGGGCTGGACAGGTCGACGACCGGCACGCCGGCGAAGTAGTCCCCGGGGTCGGGGGACCTCAGGAGCGGGATGTGATCGACGGCGGGCGGGCTAGTGAGAACCACCATGGCCGTGCTACCAAATATGGTATATGCGAGCGAGAGGAGCAGAGCTCCAAAGAAACAGGGCAGGGCAGGCGGGCGAAACAGGGGAGAGGTTGTGCGTTGTACTACTGGCTACTGCAAGTGCATGTGGGGAAGAGTTCGTGGGGGCATATATATAGAGCGAGGGCACCAACCGAAAGGGGGGCAGTGGGCCCGTGGGGCAGGGCCCACCGGCAGCGGGAGAAGAGGGAGGAGAGATGAATCAGGGTGGATGGATGGATGGATGGATGACGGTTCGTTCGGTGCCCTGGTTTTGCTTGGGCCTCGCGGATGGATGGGCATGTCCGGCTCATCTCGCTTGGGTGCATGCCTACTTTGGTGTATTTTTTGGGATATGACTTATAATTTATGGCTATAAATAATAGTTTTTTATTTTAATATGAGTGTTTGTGTAAATAAACAAAATGTAAATGTGTCAATAAGCAGTTTCGAAAATACTATATCGATAAACCACTTTGAACGACAATAGCGAAGCCAACACATTTATTTATTCGAGAGAAGTCATAAATTATAAGTTAAAAAGAACATGACCTTTATCTTCGTGGCAATAGAGCTAGACCATCGTGGCGGGGTCATGACGTGTCCGAATGCGATTCACTGGTGGCCGGCCAGTGCACGGCTCAACGACAACATATAGGCCATGTTTCGAACAGCGATAACTTCTGGCTTTTAGAAGCCAAAAGTTGTTTGGAACGCATTGGCTTATTAACGCGGCTTTTTCACTTTTTCATTGCATTATCTGTGTAGATATAAAAGTATTTTTCATTTTTTATTTTTAATTGAATATATTAGAAAAACTAGCAGTCGCTACAGTTTATTTCAGCTAAAAGGCACAACACTTTTGAACAAGACCATATAAAAGCAATCGCAAATAGTATTAACCATGTCCCACAGCAAAACCCTCCTTATGTCAATTTCTGGGAAGCCACAGGCTAGAATGTAATGCAACATGCAAATACATAGCTTTCCATATGTGGTTTAGGGAGGTCTGGGATGAGCATTGTCCACCTCTGGTAGCTTTCTTGGCTGTCATGAGGCAGGCAGTGGCGGATCTAAAACAAAAATAACACAGGGACCTTATTCTCTATGTGTATTCTTATCGACGTATCCATCAATAATGTAGTAGATAGTAATACGTTCTAAATTTTATATCTTTGAACTCGCTATACTCAAGCCAACTACCATACTGATCAAACTATGCAAGGTTAAATCTTCTCTTTTTCTTCCCAAACATTGTATATAGAAAATCATATGTGCAAGGTTGGCAAAGCCCACTATCCAAGTACTTTCTTCTTACCATATTTTTCTGATAGAAGAGATAGTCATCTATTATTTTTGTTTTCCCTGGATCAAACTGAATCTCCTCTTCTCAATTGATTTCTGGACTTTCTATATTCATAGCATTCACACTTGAACCTGGTACCTTTCTTTTTAAATGTAGCTCCATGACTACGAACTACCTGTCATGAGGAGATGACAATTATTGAAAGTTAGAACACGCTGAATTAGATATTGCAACACATTGAAATATTCTCTAATTTAATTGTTGCACAAAACAAAATAGGGCATTCTAATATAAAAACCCTGACCCACAAATATTTTAAAGATCGTAGAATTGAAACCCTAAAATCTAAATCACAAAATTTAGTACTTATTTTGGTCGGCTAGTCATTACTTCATTATCTATGGCGATCACTGAACATTTGAACTTTGAAATCAATGAGCCAGGACGAGACGATGAGTTGACGACCTCGCCTATTGCCTTGACCGTTGGCCATACTGCATACAACATACATACACTAAGATTTACTCCATTTGCATGCGTGTGCAGTGAGATTAACATAGATTTACTCCAATTGCATGTATGCGTAGTGACATTAACACAGTGAGAAATATAACCATACCATCCGACATACACAGGCGTAGATAAGAAGCAGCCAACGTGCTCCCAGACGATGGTAGCTCTGGCATCGGTCTCATCATTGCTGCAAACGAAAGTTTGCATGTGTGGCATGCCGCGTGGGGAACAGAGAAAGGTAGGTAAAGTGTCGTCGGGATATGGCATTGGTTACTTGGTTGGCTTGAGGCTGGTAATGGCTTAGGCCTTGGGTTGACATTGGCTTGGGGCTAGATCTGGTGGCCCACGCTCAATTGGTTGAAGTAGCCATTATTATTTTTGTTTACTTTTCATGGTCGATTGATACGCTGTGTTATGCCAACCTTAACTTACACATATTTTCTTGGAGCATCTTGTTTTGTCAACGTCATGCATGTTTTTCTTTTCTTTTCTCCCCCTATCTTTCAACGTGCTCAAACCTTCTTTCTTTTAGGTAAATGTAGCCCTTGACATATGGGGCACTAGTTTTTGGCATGTGGGAGCATAGACTGTGTAACTTGGACTCTAAGCAATAAAAGTTAAAATTGGCCTAGGGGCCTATGCCCCACACTGCTGAAGGTGCATCTGCCCCGCCGTGAGCCAGAATGGCACCGTGATCTTGCCGGACTTTTCTGAGCTCCCCAGCCTGTTTCCGTGTACCCATTTACTCAGATTGTCATTGTTAGTTTCACTCGGTATGGCAAAGACAACTGAGATCGACGACAGGGTGAGATTGCCAGAGATTAGACTGTTGTGGAGTACGTGGTTATCTAGGTCAACTTGGTCCACACTTCACACCTTATATAAATACGTGCTTAGTTAGTCCATGCTGCGAGATCACATGGAGGTCATTGCTAGTGAGTATATAACTTTTATGTGTAAATTATACCAAACTTTGAATTTTTTAGTTTTTAGAGTTGCTATAAGGAGTTAAGCGGTCTAACTAGCCTGGTAACGACAACTAACCAGTTTGTCATCGACGGTCTGATGTGTGGTCTTCTAGAGAATGTACGTCAAACACTTATGTAGGTGTGTTTGAAGATGTTTGTACTTGATGTCATTCAATTTAGAGTTCTAAGCTGAAACTAGATAGAGATTAACTGAAATTACGAGAGAGTGTTTTTTGATGCTCTTAAGCGGTCTGGTCGGCCTGTGGCCAGCAGTAAGATCGGGACGGTCTGATTGGCGTGAGGCCAATGATCATACCGATCCTCTGTTACTGGGATTTCATTAGGGTTGCGGTCTGATCGACTGTCGATTGGTGGTCAGACCGGCCTTTACTAAATGAGTGGGCTGAGTTTTGTCTCTGTTGTGTTATTGCTTTATGAGCCTTTGAGAGTCCATGCAAAGTGTTAGTTATGGTGGTAGTCCATGCAAGTATTAGTCAATAGCAAGACAGAAGTTACGGGAGGAGCCTGAGGCCATAGAGAATCGCGTAAGTCTAGGTAAGGTTACATCTCAAATGGAGAAGTACAAGAAAAAGAAGAGGATCGCGATGAACCAAGTGCATGCATGTGATATGCTATTGGACTTGAGCCATTTGAAGTGGAGAGGATTTGGAAAGAGGCTGGAGGCGTATAGGCTCGGCGACAAATCAATGGGTATCATGAACTTGAAGTATGTAAGTGTAAAACTCGCTAGTGTGCATGTTACCAGGTTTTTCTATTTGTAAGTAGTTATATCCACTAAGTGTGGGCTGGTGGTTAGAATTAGGTGTAAGGTGGGGAGTCTCTACTATATAAGTTCTTGTGTCTATCGAGAGAAAATATCTCTTATGCTTGGAGAGACACTTTATAGTAGGGTTTCCTTATGTTGGGAGCTTTGTGTGAGTGTTCTACTGTTAGAGCTATGTCCTCCATTATAGAGTAGCTATAATCATTCATCTCCAAATATGAATAGATCCACCAAATTTGTTTACTTTGTCCTCAAATTGAATTTATTGATTTAGTTTGGTTTTTGTTGTACCCTTCTTCCCTCTTGATCTTTCTTGGTGCCAAGGATGTATAAGTGGTAAAGATATCATCGGGAGATGAGATCCCACCCATATAGGCACTTCTATGAAAAATCTTGAGTTGCCTGGTTTGGCGTAAGAAATGATGATTTTATGGGTTTTGATCTTGAGAGCTTTTGGCTTAGGTTCTTCTTGTTGTTAGACTTACTAGGACCTGTGGGACTAGATTCAAGATCATCTTAACCATCATGTACACACGAGTAAGTCTTGGTTCAAGTTCCTTTGTTTTCCCCCTTTTTGTGCAACAATCCTTCAAATAGAAAAAATATCAGAACTTTGATAATAATCTTCTTGATCTTTGATTAAAATTGGTTTTTGACATTATAGAAAAAGTGCACGCCAAATTTCAATTGATTTAGAGTATTGGTTTGAAAGTTGTGCAAGTTTATCTATCTAGTTGTTGTGTTGGTTTTGTCGAGGGGTCGGATTGCCCATGTAAGAGAGGTCAGACTGCCCATACCCAGTCAGACCATCCATTGCGGTATGGTTAGACTGTCCGGGTATATCCAGACTATTTTGGTTTGGTTTTTATATTGTTTGTTTGTAGGCTTCGTTTCTTGGATCTTCTCTTGCGGGTTTTGAAGCCATGGATAATCTAAGTGTTCGCTTTAATATAAAAAGGATTAAGTTCCCATTCACCCTCTAGTCGCCGCCTTAGATTGCACACTTTCACACCACACAATCCGTGTTAATTAGGCTCCGCTCGTTTCGACTTTAGCTTCTGGCTTCTAATTCACTATTCCTTAATATCGTCTTTTTCTGGCTTTTTTTCCTTTTCTTTTTTCCCTGTTCCTTTGCATTGTTTGTGATGGGATAACCTATTTTTCTATTTTTATTTTTAAAATTTAATTAGGCTAAAAAGTTATCTGTAATTATAGTACAAAATAAATTAGCTACAATAAAAAATCATAAGCCATCTTCTCTCTATGGATAAATGACGATGGAGCTAGTTGAATCTATGGTCATGATACGGACATAAAATAAGCTATGTTTAGATGTGCCGCGGCTTTTAATTTTTAACTATGACTTTTAGTTAATTATAAGAGAGAATAAAAGGGTAAGTGACACTTACGGTGAAAAGACACTCTATTTAAAACGGCTTTTATAGTAACTCATATAAATAATTTATAAAAACTAAATTAAAAATTTACTCGTTCAAAAATTAATTTCTAAAAATAAAAGTGAAAACTGTTTGAAAACATGCCGTAAATCGATGATTCACAGAGACCAGACCATCGTTCTGCTCACCATCTTGTAGTTTCAGATCTGAGTCACCTAGTCTAGGCTAGGGTAGCATTGGGAACTGGGAGGCAGTGCTGAGTTGCCGAGGGCTGATCAATGGAGTCAATAATAGATGTATCGATGTTCACGGGACGAGCACTGTTTACACGTATGATATTGTAACTATTTTTTAAATTTTAATTTTAATATTTATTTTTATAAATTTAATTTTTTTTAAAGTTTGATAGTCATGACAGATGATATATATTATCTACCATACTACAGTAACTTGGCAGATGTAAGTACCTACTAAGTTACTATAGCTCACCATATCAATAACAAGCTAAGCAAGGCTGGCTTGGCAGACGAGCTACCGAGCAACAATAAATCGGCATGTTATATTAAGTATAATTAACATTAAATAGGCAGTATATTATATGATTAGCACTAATTAACTCGCTGATCGACATCCTATCGAGTTAGGAAGCTTACCAAGTACATGCCAAACTCCCCGAGCTAGGTATCCACCGAGTTTAACTAGTGACTAGATTTTACAAGAACATCCAAAGTTAAATTTTAAAAAATAACTATATCGTATGTGTGTGTCGGAGATCACGGCCATCCAGGCTCGTGATCGAGCAACTCTTGCGTATTCCGCTGATTCGGCACATAGAAAGCACATATGTGAGCGGCGCCGCGCCTGACATTGTGTCACATAGAGTAGTAATCTAGGGTTGCACAATGGTGGCTCGCCAGTTGGCCCATGGGCTCTTCGATCTCATAAACAAATCGGTCCTAGTCAAGGTACATACTAAGCTTTCTCATGCTTTCAGAGCAGCTTTTCCAATAAAAGGGAAGAAAATCTATATGGCACCTGACTTTTACTTAAAAAGTCTTTCCAACATCTCGAAATATGCAACCGGATACTTGATTTTTCCAATTCAAATAACACATTGATCCAATTTCGAATGATGATATTACCCACATGATATAATAAGTAAGCGATTTTAACACGTAGGATGATACACTGATCAAATTTAGATAAATAATAGGCGATGCCCATAGAGCCTTCTCTCCTTAATTGAAACAGAAAGGGAGGGAACTACAGGTAAGGTGGCTATGGAAGCACAACTGTAAGCTTGGTGGGAGAGAAGTCCTTGTAGACGTCATATGTCACTGATTCAATTTGGTCAGTATGTTATCCTACGTGGTAAAATCACTTATTTATCGTGCCACATAGGTAATATCGCCATACGATAAAATTCAAAAATTAAATGTCTAATTTTTAAATAAACTTTCACGCAAAGTTTAGAGTATTACATCAACTTATTCCAATTAAAAGGTTGTGCCGGTACTAGTCTACCAGATACTCATAAAATAGTTGCGTGTTTTCCTGCGGTTGATAAGTTCACATGCGCTACCGCACCTATCTCCATTATTGTATTCCAATGTACACGTACCTGCCAGAAATGCGTGCCTAGCGCGCGCACAGGCAGTACAACAAGACATTCTATGCAATACTAATCCTAAAACTGCCTTCGTTTGAGATTCCGATGGTACAGAGGGGGAACTGCCGTTGACCATATTCCATTTGGAATGCCTAGATCTGACCATAGGAGCGGAGAGTTGGGCCTACTAATGGTGCCAGGTGGAGCAAGTGTCGTTCGCTTATCCAACATATACCACTATAATATGGTAGGGAAAAATAAAGAAAGAAAGAAAGAAAGAAGGATGTGATGAAGCTAGCTTGAAACGTGCATCGAACATCACGTTCGGGATCCGAGAAGAGTTGGGTTATCTTGCCGTCGTTGCAGAGGAAATCGCGGTGTGTATGCTCGGAGCCGGGGGCGCTCTCTGGACTCCGGTGTTGTTTAGTTGGTTCGAGAGTGTAGGCAGGGAATGTTGGTTCTTTTGGTCAAACGCGTGGCCGGCCGGTACGTCTCTCGAGGAGACACTAAACTAAAACTATACACCCTACGATGTTTCCATGAAGGTGCCTTCAACTCGATCGCACGCCGGCCACGATCGAGAACCTACTCAAGTTGCTACAATACCAACACCACCTGCTTAATTACGATTTAATGGCTGGGTTCATTAGTATGTTTATGTACGAATGAACAGCAATGCGCTATTAGGGTGTGTTTGGTTTGCTGAATATGGACGGCTGGATCCCAGCTCCACCGTATATTGCGAAAAATTCGGGTGTTTGATTGGACGAATTTACTGTGGAAGCCTGGATCCGCCCGTCCCCGCATACGGTCTCATCCGGGACCGGGAGTGAAGGTCATTTCAACCGAATCTGCCTGTCCAGGATCGAGGGAGTCGAGCAAGACCTTCATACAGCCTCATATACAGCCTACCAATCACATACCCATTCAGCCTGTATCCACAGATACATCGAATTAAACACTCTTCTTTTTCAAAATACGACCCTCCTCATCCAGCTTCCCCTCATCTAAAATATACGATCCCACTACCTAAAAGCAACCAAACACACTCTTAAATAGTGTATTTTTAAGACGAGTTATACAGGTAAATTATAGTATAAACTATCTGAATTAAGCTGTACTGATCAAATCATATGTGACTATTTCACTCTACATACTATCTCTCATAAATAAATCAGAATTCAAAATTTACAGTCATAAATTATAAGATTCAGCCTAACTCATTCAGAAAAGAAAAGCGTCAGGAGGTGTGCACGGCGTGTTGCCTTTAAGACTACGTGCGCCACTACATCCCTCCAGTACTAGTTTCAGTGGCGATGATCTACTGATAAACCAGCTAGTGACGATGTACCGTACCAACTCAGGCTCGCAATTTCTGATTACTCGAGCAGACGAAAACCTGAAAGTACCAGCCAATCCCATGATATGCACGGCCAATCGCACCACGGCACCAGGCCCTCGAATGGAAGGCTGGCAAGTAAAACTTGGGATTTGAAGGTGGTGTATGCACCATGCACGGCGCCCTTCTGCACGTCCAAATCATCTAGACAGAAGTGCGATATGGGATTTGACAAACCGGTCATTCGCCGGTTAAAGAAACAAAAAGGAAAGAAAGCAGGATGGATCGACCAAGTTGGGTTGACGAGGCGTCCAATCAACAACCGATCGATCTGAGTCCCCAATTAGAGATTAATAATAATCAAACATGTCAATTGGTGGCAATGGGTTAGTTTTGCTAAGGCTTTTACCAAACGGTTTTAACTTCCGATTTTTTTAACTTTCAGTTTATTTAAGTTAAAAATTACTTAAAATATATCGATTTTTTATTTCAGCTTATTTTGCCTTTTTTTCTTATTCTTCTGCATTGTCCACGACGATATAACGGTTTTTTATTTCTAATTTTTTTAAAAAAAATTAACAACCACTATAGTATAATTTCAAGCAGACGCCAAAGCCCCGCGCCAGTCGAAGCCTCTTTGAGCGCTTGTCAATTGGGTGGCAATTGGCTAAGTCCAATTATCCGAGTCAGTTTCTGACTGTTCGTTGCGTTTGGTCTGTCGGCCGGTGCTATCTGATTCCTAGTGGACGTACTAGTCATCTGTGAGATAAGAAGATTACAATAAAAATCACCCTCATTTGGAAAACTTTGTTCTTTGGGCAAACGTTTCTTCAGTGCTTTTCTCAATCTGCCGCGTAGTCGGTGCGGACTTACGCGCCTGTCCACGCGCGCTGCATCGTCCGTTTCTCGCACCTTTTTCCCCTGGCGCACGCAACCGTCTGCGTTGCTGCACTGCAAATACGCTGTGCGGATCCGCGTTCTCAAAAATATTTATGTGCGGATCGATGCATGGAGATGGAGATTCCTCCATGGTCACGACAAGACATCTCGCGCGCATGATCCTACAGAAGCTATCTAGGCTTTACTCAAAAGATCTTATTTTAAATAGTTTTTATTGAAAATCATTGTAATTGATTGAAAAAATACTATAGTTAAGGTGACTTATTTGACGTAATTAAATTTTAAAAACTTTAAAAATAGAAAAAACAGGTTAGCCCATTACGGACAGTACAAACGAATACGGGGAAAAATAGAACCGACAAAAAAACTTAAAAAAACCAGAAAAGATGAAATTGTTGAATAGTGAAAAATAGGCATCTCTCTCTTATATTACGGGCTGAGACGCACGTAACCCGGCCCCTAACCATCTCGTCCAATGGTTGCAGTTTGATTAGTCCGTGCAAGCTAAGCTAGCTCAAGTGGAACTCGTGCTGGAGCAGTTGAAAAGGCTAGGTGAGGGAGACATGAAACTGAGTTCAGATTGGCTCGCAAGAACGTTATGCACCCAGGTGCGCACGAGCTGTTGATCCTGGCCTCCTGGTTTCTAAAAAAAAGTTTTTTTTTTGAAAGCCAGGCTTCTAAAAAAGAGTTCTTATCTGAAGCTGTATCTAAGTTTGATTCTGACCACTTGAAACAGTGGGCGCTTGCTGTCTAAAATCTCAACTACACATGCGGCAACAGGCACTATGAATCCGGCTACAGAACTGTCGTGTCGAGCACTGAACGAGCTAACCAAGGAAAAGCATATCCACACTGTACAAACAAAAGCAGAAAAAGCAGAGGTTAGGAGCTATTCCATTTGCTTACGCTTCATCCTGAGACTGGGCTACTGGCCATATAACCTACCTCGTTTGTACGATTGGAATGATTAGATTAAGTACAAGCTAAACAGTAAGCACTGGCTAGGAGTGACGCACTGGATGATTACATTCGGAATCCTGATTCTAATGGTTTGATGTTACAGGGAACTGGATTCCTGTTCAGATATGGGATATTTCTCCGAGTACTCTCCTAGTCTAGACTAGTCTGATTGTAGAAGCAGTGATATTTATTCTGAATTGACGTGCCATAGCCGATAGCACTCCCATGTAGTTTGTGTGGTGTGGAGTCAGAGACAGCTGATTATTCAGCAAATCCGTCCGGAAGAAGAAGCGATCATACGTGATATATCTGATCGACCCATCGCTTTAAGATTGGTACGTTGTTTCTCCTCGCACGCACGTTCTGTGTTGCTCGGAAAAGACACTAACAGTGCTTCTGATTCCGGCCGGATACGTGAGATTGTCCAAGTGACAGCTGAAAACCGAGATGCTATTACGTTCTCTCATGAGAGGTAACTTGGCTCCGTTCTCCATGGCAGTACCATGTACCCCTGTCGTGTCTGAAGCTCTGCTCTGCTTGTTAGCGCTCAGTGTGCTTTGATTCCAGCTAGATTTGTTATCCCATTCTTTTATATCTTTGACTTTTTTGAAAGTTGAGATAAGCAGAAGAGTTTTTTTGAAGTGGATTGTGAGACGACTTTTTAAATTTAAAATTATATATGTCATTCGTATCAACGCCTTTGTCATTTTTTATTATCTTCAAAAAGTGGGTAAGCCATTATCAACGGTCAAAAACGACAACCTAAAAAGAAACGGCCAATTCCTCCCCTGACGGAGAGCTAGGGTTCATTGGTTCAGACGTACGGAGTCGTAGCTGTGTCGAGTTATCATTGTACCCGTGTCTTGTCAAGTGTTGTCAACTTGTTGTCGCTAGATAAGTTCGATGAAACCGAAGTCGTTCGGCCATCCCATCAAATCATCGATCGATCTGCGCCCCTGCTAGCACCAATAATGTGCCAATTCCAATTGTGCTCACCGTGACCAAATAATAACTAATGCGTTATCAGGACACTGTTAGGCTTCACTGGCAGTAAGCAGTGGCCAAGGTTTAAAGGATCACGCAGATCTTTAGCGATGGCGATCCATATTTGCTGTGCTTGCTTGCTTGTCGTCATCTGGTTGGAGAAGATAAATATATAAACTTGCTAAATGGTAGTAGTGTTTTTTTTCTCACTAGTAGTGTGCCCGTGCTAACGCTACGGTAAAATACAAAACAAGATAAAATTTGTTGATCTGCAATATATAATATTTGACGATGACGAGCGTGTTGTAAAGGTCTTACGACCTCCCAGGACTTTTTTACGTCCGGTTCCAATCAATTACGACTGGTTCCAACCACTTCTGTTGCCGTACGACCACTCATGTAGCCGTTCGACCACTTTGCTTTGTCGCTGCGCTCGAAATACCGTGATCGCAAACTCCTACGATCACTCAGTGATGCTAGCGATCACTGTTCACCGTGGTCGAACACCCTTTCGACCACGTTCACGTCCATCTTCGACCATGGGCATTCAACCACGTCCATCTTCTACCACGGCCATCTACGACCACGAGCTTCTTCGACCACGATCATCTTCGACCACAGCCATATTCGACCACGGTCATCTCTACGACCGTGCAGCCGCTTCGACTACGGCTTGACTCTCGACCACGTTGTGATCTTCGATCATGGCCTCTGACCACATTGAGGCTTTTGACCACGTCGTAGATTAAATGCGTTTTGTGGTTGTAATTAAGCACAGTAACGTGTGAGGGAGCAAGAAATCGACATTGTGCTGTCAAATGTCAAATGAGAGACTGTATATCCTACTGTTCAGGTCACTGGATGTAGAAAAGGATTGGATGGTCTTTAGGAAAGTAGAAAAGGATAATCTTCGGAATTGTCCACCGTCAATTGATTTAGGTTTGAAAGAGGGGATTTGTTGTACTACTTGCTACTTAAACCGTTGAGAAAAATAAAGGAATGGTATGCGACTTGATTGCCATGAGATGAGACGACCTGGTTGGGATCAGGGTTTTAACAGACGAAATTTCATCTCTTTCGATGTCCAGCGAAATAGATTTTATTCGACTAAAATTTAACTGAATTTAGCCCTATTTAAAATTTATTTAAATTTTGTTTTGATTAAATTTTATAAAAAATTTGATTTTCTTCGTCCGAATTTCAAACTAATTTTGTTCATTCGGTCCTTTCGCCTGTAGCCAAAATTTGTTTGCAAGCGAAAGATTAAACACTGGTTGGGATCCCACACACGCAAGCTAGGGTCATGTAGACACACAAAACTAACAAAAGGTCAGTCACTGATTGCGAATGTGCCATGCCAAGAGGCAAGAGCGACATATGCTCATCCCCTGTGCACGAGATGCTCCGCGTCGCCCAGCTCCACCTCGCCCGCGCTTCACCTCCGCCACCGAACAGTGACACATATAAAACATTTTGTGCAGGAAGAAATCAACAATAAAGCAACAGTGCTCTTGCCTGTGGGATAAGAGCCATTCCTTAAAAACAACAGTACAATGCAATTCCATTTTTTTGATGCCCCAATTGACAATTTCACAATTATTATATGTATCTTTGAGCAAAAGATGCCCTGTGGGGATACCAATATTCGAGACCAAAAAATGTTCAATCTTTTTTCCTCACATGATAACAGTGGACAATTTAAAGTATCGGCCAATATGTTGTCATGTCTCCTTTCAAAAACAAAAATATTTGACAAATTGTAGAACAAACAATGGGTGTTAAATGAGAAGTAGAAGACAACCTGTACATCTTGCAATACTAACATATCGGTGAATATGGACGCCATGAATGGTTATAAATGGATCTGAAGAATTCATGTTCAGATCTTTAGCAGTGGGAAGCCTTATAAGACATATAGATATTTTCCTGCCATGCTGTCCTATCATTGGGCCCTAAAGAAAAATGGCAGAATAAATCTGAACGTAATTAGAGCAGATAGTTATTTTGTCCCGAACAGAAGTGAATCAATAACAAATTAGAGCTACATTTTCAGAGAATATTTGCACAATTAAAACCAGAGCTTAGTGAGGTAGCCGGTTACATCTCTTGAGCCTACCATAGGTGAAAAACCAAAGAGAGATACTTCTATACTTTTCTCAACAGTGATATGTACAAATTTTAAAGCATGATGAATGTCGATAGATATTACTTACCTCTTCATGTGCTTTGAGATTAATATTACTTTTATTAGATAGGAAAGCATTGAAACAATCATCAAAACAAAATTGTGGGAATTATCAAATAAACTGTGCATAATCATTTAGGAGAAAAACTGAATCAACACAATAAAATTGAATGTAGGAAAATATTAACACCTCAATTGGGAGGACCGGAGGTGAAAACAAACCAGACCTGATTCACTGTTGCAAGTAAGCATGAATGGTCAACATGAACCGCCGATAAACATCGAAGAATGGTGGGCGATTCATGAGATGAAAATATTTCAAAAGCATGATCTAGAGCGGCAATTGCAGGCCGCATTAAACAAAGTATAAGAAACTGGAGATAATAGTAATGATGTCTTGAAAAATTAATTATCTGGAATGCTCATGGGGGCAAACATAAAAATAGTGGTTAGGCTGTAAAGTTTTTATTAAAGAAATGCAAACGGGGTTTGCGTCGCCAAAGAGCTCTCTCTGCGATGGCCAGGTAGATGCCAAATACAATACATGGAACAACGTCCCTGCAGGTGCCAACAAACTTTTATAACTTCCCAAGATAGCAAAAAAGGTCCAACAGTAAATATCTAGCTAAAATTATATTGATAGATGTAATCATGTAAGATACCTATCAAAATCCAGCATAAAAAATGCAATTCACTAAGCAAATCTGAAGGCTTCCATCATTGGTGAATTTGCAACAATGCGTTGTGCCAGATATGAAGCAGGAGCCTCAATTTACACATTCAACTACAGCTGTAGAGACGAGAGAATTTTCCAGCAGGAATGCATTTTGACGCGACATCTCTAACTCGATCTTTGGAGGTTTGACCGACGGAAGCAACTGGCGCCGGAATCGGCCGGCTCCCTCACGGAATCCCTGCGTCGAATCGGCCGGCGCAAGGTGTGCCGACGTCAGCCGTCGGCGTCCCAATCCACCGCGCCGTATCTCACCAAGGATGCGGGGATGGAGACCACCGGGGAATGAAGGACCTCATGATGCGCGCGGTCGATTAAAGGCATGCCCGACTCCTCGAGTAACTGCGGCGGTTTCCGGGAGGCGCGCTAAGTGGAGGAGGTGAACAGTGGCATCGGTTTCCGGGAGGCGCGCCACGCGGATGAGGCGACGGCGGTTTACGGGAGGGCAGAGCGCGCTGCGCCGTGAGGATGTCGAGTGGAAGGGGATTTGGTTTCCCGGAGGCGCGCTAAGTGGAGGAGGCGAACAGCGACGGCGGTTTCCGGGAGGCGAAACGTGGAGGCAGCGACGGCGGTTTACTATGGGGCGGAGCACGCTGCGAGCCTGCGCCGTGAGAACGGGGAGGGGAAGGGTTCAATGATGTGCATGATCCGGATGATTTTGGCCTTAGGATCTTCAATGAATAAGAGAAGAAGGCTTGAGGAGAGATCCAGGTCATTCATTTGTATGAAGTTGGATTACTTTGGTACACAAATCTGGGTGGACTTAGATTAGGCATGACTGTGGGGTGGTTGAGGGGGGTGGATTTAGTAAAGAAAATTTTGATGTATTATAGAGGGGTAGAGATATTTGCTGTGCTTGCTTGCATGTTGCCATCTACTTAGAGATAAATCTAGAAATTTGCTAAATAGTACTAGAGTGTTTTTTATGAGTACTTAATTTTTTATCTATTGAATGTTGCTTTGTGATCTACGTTGTGTTTTATGATTTTTGACTTTGTGGTTTTTCTCTGGGTGAATAATGTGATAAGAGAGTATCAATTTGTTTAGTGTTGTCTGGAGCCACAACATAAATAAACAAGAAGGATTTTATATAGTTTTTGTTGTGTTTCTTATAATTTATTTTGTTTCTCTTTTCTACAAACTATCACATCATTTTTTACATCATTTGATTTGTGTACATCCAGTATATAACTAATAACTAATGAGCAAACTAGTGGAAGGAGATGGACATACGTCTAATATCTAAATAATTAAGTACTCTTTGACAAAATAGTACTCAAATGAGATAAGAGTTAGTACTCAATGAGATGGGATAAGACAAAGTAATTTCATTCATTGGATGTAGATATAAGGATCAAAATTTGAGTACTATTTAATAATAAAGCACTCAATTACTTTCTAGACATCACCATAAATATATCCATTGTGATCGTTTAGAACACTGTGGTGTGTTAGCTAGAGGTGATGAGATGATGTACACGTACAATTAACATATGTTGTAACTACTATTGGGTCATTATAAGCCTGATCTGGCACAGTGCATATGCCAACATTTTCGTTTCTTCCATAATTAATGTAATCTCCTGATTCGTACAAGTGCAAAAGACTTGCACCTGTAGAAGTGCCGTTGTAAAACAGCAGATTGGTGTGCCACTACAAAGTACGAACCATGCAATTTGTTTGTGCCGTGACCATTCGCAAGTGGCTTATGTTTATACCACTGAAATTATTTGTGCTGCAACACGCAATAGCTGAATAGCGTACCTATAAGTACTAAACGGAACTATATATATTGTACGATACGTCTTTGTGCTGGTTAAAATTGCGACACGTCACGCTAATCTTTTCAAGTTAGTTTATCGTTCTTACTCTCATAATATGTTCCTACAAAAAAAAATCGGTTATGTTCGGGAACATGGGATGCATGGGATTTACTCACGTGCAAGAAAATATGTAGACGAAGGACCGGTTCTTGGATCAAGTGCGCAACCTGAAAGTACCGATCGTTGGCAGAGGCTGGGCCGTTCACCATTGATCAAGTTGGCAAGAAGTAGCATGTCCTGTAATCCACCGGTGATAGATAGACGCAACACCCGCCCTTCTTTTTAGTTTGTAGCTTATAGTAGAGACGACCCTATAATGATTTATGAGTATTCAGTTGAATAACCAAGATTTTTGGCAAAAAAATCCATTATACACAAGATATAATATATATGTATACTAGTAGTTAGGTCAAATTCGTCCTATTCATACTCAGTTAGCTCAAATTGACACCGGATCCTTTTAGCTCATTTTCCACCTCTCATGATCCCATCGACACTAGCCGAGGCCCACTGTCGTGTCTCCGTGTGCCGTGACATCGTGTGAGTTGTGAGACCGTGTCTCACAAAGTTTCTCCTCTCTTTGTATGGCGCCTAACCGTCTCTCCATCTCTCAGCAAACGGCCAGCGCTTGGCAGTAGTGGGTGCCCCTGGTTCTGGTCTTCTGGAGGCTGCATAGGAGCGTTGGAGCGGCCACCGGCGGGCGCTGTTGAACTGCGGGCCTACAGCACTGGGGCAGATTCGTCCTCTCCGACCTGGCAACCCCCATGCTCTAGAATCTAGATGCGTAGATAGTACATCTGCTCTACTTGTGTGCCTCTAGGGTTTGTAGTTTTGTGCTTCCGAACTAGGTAGATGATGGATCTGTGGATAACTAGATGGATGTGGTGGATTTGGCATATGTTTCTTCTTTGTCTCAGTATCTTGTTTAGATGTGGTGGATTACTAGATTTAGCTTAGTTATCTTTAAATTAGTGCTTATACTTTATGAATTGAAATCCATATTGTCCACATCTTTAAGTTGGAGTAGCCTATATCTATATGCCAAGTATTTCTAAGATGTGAGCAATGAGCTTCATGTCATGCCTTAATCTGAGCACTTTGCTGTGAATATGTGAAATAAGGTCTTTAGCAGCAGGCGAATTATTACTTATGAATTAAAATCCATATTCTCCACCTCTTACATGTGATTTTGTAAACAAATGCCAAGTATTTCACAGGTGTGAACAAATAATTTCAAGTCGACTTTCACTATCTTGAATGTGAATAGTGAACGCAGATAGTTTCAGAAAGGACAATGTGAGCTATGTGGAATTGTATATTAGTGGAACTAGTTGTAATCTTTCAATCATGAAGGATATATGACAACATGCAAATCTATGGCTTGTATCTACACAGTAAGGCTGGGATTTAGAAAACCACTTGAGAACATCAAGCACTTAGCCTCCTAGAAATTTTGCTAGTAAATAACACATGACAATACTATTATTTTCCCTTCTTCTTAGACCATCATTGTTGCTATTCAGTTCTAATAGAGAGAAGAAATACTAGTTTTTTTCTTCTAGGGAATTGTAGCCTTGACTGTCTACCACAGTTTCATCATACATGATTGAATGCCTTTTATTACTTTTCATTTGAGAGGCAACACATTTTTTGATACTTTTCTGGAAAACATATATTATAAGAACATTGTACAAGTTTGTAGGGATTTCTTGAAGAAAATGTGTAATAGATAATCTTGCAGATTTGCTGACTCTGATTCGCATACTAAGGTCTGTATGTGTAATTTTTTTGTCATGGATTTTTTTAGTTTACAAGCTACTAACTAGCAAGTTTTTTCCCTTCACCTTTTTTGTTAGGTGATAAATGACAATGTTGAAATTTGCCATGATTTTAAACGAGGAGAATGCAATCGATTTCTGTCACTTTTACCATCCATCTACAAGCTCAAGTTCTGTTAGATAAAGTAAAGTAAATTAAAGTGAAGTAAAGTAAAGTTACATGTCTTTCTCCCATCAGAGTTAGTCTAATGTGACCTTTGCTAATATGATCTTTGATATATGTTTGATATTGTAGATTTGTGAGTTTTAAAAAATGAAGCAGTCTTCAAATTTGAAATCTTTATAGGAGAGAGCTAGATGGGAAATTTCGAATACCCATCTTGAAATTCATAGGTCTACCACTGGCTTAAGCTTCTTCTAAATAAACAAGCGAGACGACTTCACCGTCATCTTTTCAAAGTGGCTTATCAGGATAGACTTTTTAAAACAGCTTATCAGAACAATCTTTTCAAAATAGCTTATTGGTATTCTGTTCGTTCGCACAATGCTTGCACTAGGGTCAAAAGTTATCTGGCACATCCAAAAAGACCCACCTAACGCATCTAACACCCCCTTGATCGGACCAACCGTCGGATCAGGTTTGCTGCAAGTGCAGTTTCTCCTCCATAAGAGATAAATCGTGCGCATGAAAACTTCATGGTAAAACTGAACGAGCACTACTATAGAGAATATCATACTGAATGCCTCATCATATATGGTTCTACAGATCTGTCAGTGTTAAGCTACATCTGTCTCACATGGTTTTACTAACATGACCGTTTATATTGCAACCGATGATAAGAACTGTCTGTGATGACCTATTTATTACATACGGTTTCTTAAACAAACCGATTGCGATACATCACGAACCGTTAGTAATAAAAACTATCTATGATGTATGGACTATCACATACATTTTGTAACATAAAACCGTTTGTGATACGTTATACCATCACAGATGGTTTTTTGTATTAGCTGTCTGTTATATATTTTGTATCATAGATAGTTATTTTTAAAAACAGTCTATGTTATCCTTATCACAGATGGTTATTTTTGAAAACTGTCTGTGACACTTAGGGTGAATACCTAACTCACTACTCCCGCACACAACCACATCTTCTTTGTTCTCTTGAATTCATCTCCCTCTCCCGACACCATCAGTCGACGTCGCTGCAACATGTGTCAGCCACCGCTACTAACCCCGCCCAAGGTAATGCATCTCCTCTCCCCCCTTGTCTTGTCTGTTTGGTGGCCTAATTTGCTGATTGGTACAATCGCCGTCGTCCATGCGTGAGTGTTTAAGGGAATTTGGGTTTGAGAGTCTGGGATTGGAGAGGGATGGGGCGCATACTCCGATCTTGTTATCTCCTTTTCTTGGTAATCACGGCATCGTATGGATCCGGTGGGACGGATGTAGTGGTGGCTTGGGACGCATGGCAGCTAATGGATCCAGTCGATGGTAGGAGTGGCCGGTGGGATGGATGATGCTGTGATGTGGTGTGAAATTGCATAAAGTACATATGTTTGTAGTGTTGTTAAATTGCTTTTATCGGTGAGATCTTAGAATTTTTTGTTCTTATGTGGGTCTAGCCAGTATGTGCAAATTGCACTTATATTTCAACTAATACTTATGTGTTTAGGGTTTGTCCAATGGGCTGAATGACTTAGTGGATTAGGTCTGATACGTTGTCAGATACTTGTGTTAACTTGCTCAGATTGAACTGTGAAGATGGTAATTTACGAATTTATTAGGGGGCATGACTGAATCAGCTTTGTCTCTATAGGTTAGTGATTTAGGTGGCATGCTTGACTTGACTTTGTCCCTATAGTTCAATGTTTAGGAGACATGGTTGATCTCAGCTTGTTCCCATAGTCCGTAGGATTTTGTTATCTTTGTTTCCATTGTTTATTGAAAAACAGAAGCCATCATTTCATAAAGTACATTGAAAACAGAGACAATTTTCATTTAAAAATGTTGCATACTATTTCAATTAAATTTGGATATTTTCCTTCACATGTAGAGTATCTTCTAGTTAGTACATTAGTAAAAGATAAGTACTGAAATGCATTTGAATGCCTCAGAAAATGCTAGCCATGCCCTCTGAAAATGAGCAAGCAGAATACAAGAGGAATGATACTCAAATATGTCATAGTGACTTTAACATAGTACATCTTGCGCCTCATAATTTAAATGAGCTGGAGACAAAGTCAGATCCCATATCACACTTGATAACTAAACCTATATCAGTCAGAGCAGTAATTATTTTTAAACACTCTTCTAGTGAGATCTTGTACCAATAATATATACCAAGATGAGAAAAAGAGGACCAATTGTCCATAAATTCTTCTGAAAAGTAGTCAAACTGCTCATATTAGTATTTCTCAATGACTAAAATAGAAATATTAAAGCACTATACACTTGGACTTCAAAGGCCATGGAGTAAATCACACACTCCAGTGTGTCAGATTCTATTAAGTAGGTCACGGCTGATGTCTCTTTCTCCTCATTATTGGAAGATTTTATAGCAATAATATATGCCAATATGAGAAAAAGAGAACCAATTGTCCAAAGATTCTTCTAGAAAGTAGTCGAACTGCTTATGTTGGTATTTCTCAACAACTGCAAGAGAAATATTAAAGCATTGTACACTCGAACTTAAAAGGGCATGAAGTAAATCACAATCACACCCTACAGTATGTCAAGTTCTATGAAGTGGGTCATGGCTGCTGTCTCTTCCTTGTCATCATGCTGCTGATGAGTAGGAAGAGACAACAACCATGACCTATTTCATAGAACCGGACACACTGGAGTGTGTGAATTGTGCTTCAATAGTCCTCTTGTAGTTGTTGAGAAATACAGCATGAGCAGCCTAACTACTTTTCAGAAGAGTTTGTGGATAGTTAGTTCTTTTCCCCATCTTAGCATATTTATTGCTATAAGATCTCATTAGAAGGGTGTTTTAAAACAACTACTAGTCCGACTGACATAGTTTTAGCTGTCAAGTGGGAATGGGACCTAACTTTATTTCTAGCTCATTTAAATTATGAGGTGTGTAAGACTATGTTAGTGTTACCATTAAATATGTGAGCATCATCCATTTCAATCAAGAACAACGGGATTGCGTACTTACAATGACAAGGAGTGCATACTTGTACCCTATAATCAGGGGTAAGTGCTTCACTCATTATTATACTTATTGGTTTGTACTTCATATGCAACACGAACTTAGTTTTGAGGACTATGGTGGCATACATGTGTAGGTGGCACTAGATTTTAATTATTATTGTATCAAAGTGGAATAAGATAATACACCTTGATTTACTAATCAAGAGCAAGTACGACTTCACATTTCTACAACAATTAATCAACAAGTAAACTCATTTCATCTATAAATAACTCTATGTGTACCTTTCATTTGCAATGGCTAAAGCTAACTTTTTCGAATTATATAGGTCGTTCGCCACATGCATTGTCAAAAGAGGGAGACAAGTGGAAGAGAACACCACACTGCAGCATGTGACGTAATTTTCGGTACCCAGTACATAATAATCAATCTGCTTATCTGCATATTGTTTTATGTTATCTACATATATATGTGTGTATATGTGTTATATATCTATAATCAATATATAAATTTATTTATCTGTGATATATATATATATATATATATATATATATATATATATATATATATATATATATAAATAAATTTATATATTGATTATAGATATATAACACACACACACACACACACACACACACACACACACACACATATATATATATATATATATATATATATATATATATATATATATATATATATATATATATATATATATATATATATATATATATATATATATATATATATATATATATATATATATATATATATATATATATATGTGTGTGTGTGTGTGTGTGTGTGTATTTAAATTTATTTATCTATGATATATATGTGTATATGTGATATATTTATGTATTTACGTGTTTGCTTTTATATGTTATCTACATATTGTTTTCAGATGATATGGCTAGTATTTTTTGAGGCTAGCCGAAAAATAGTAAAATTTTTATATATAGTGAATTATCACAGACGATTTTGTGGTATAAACCGTCTGTGAACGTTTACTATCACCAACCGTCTGTGATATATAGCCCGACACAGATGGTTTCATGATCGAAGTCGTCTGTGATAGTTGGTCGTCATGCATGGTTCTTTATATGAACTGTATGTGATTTTACTTATCATAGACAGCTCACAAATCATATGTGATAATCACATGTTTTCATAGACGTAATAAATTAGATGGATTAAAAATCGTCTGTGATGATAGTTTGGAACTATCTATAATAAAAACTCTGTATAGTAGTGAAGCTAACCAGTAAAAAGGGCGGGAGAACAGCAAGGTACGAGGTTGTACACATGGGGTGTCTCACCAGCAACTGGCAATAGTGGCGATCGTGGCTGGCTCGCAGCAGCAGATGGAGCACGCTCCCGGAGAAATGCTCGCGCGCCGTACTGGTGCTCCACTGTAGCGCGGTCGTCGGCACACGGTTACCAGGCACGTGCGATATTATCTGTCCCGGGCTTTCCCTCCTGGAACAGCACCAGTCTTCCATCCGAGAACGCCAACAAAAGCTGCATCTGATCGCAATTATTAGCGTCCTGTGGTTCGTCTTGTCAAAGCGCGGGAACGGATGGGTGGGTGGACGACGCAAGAATAGCCGAAGCGAACGCGGGACGGGCCGTCGGCCGCGGCCACGAACCGGTCTCGATCCAATCGGCGGCCCATGTTTCGCGGGTTGCGGTCCATCAAGTCATCAACCACGACAACGGGTGGCTGCGCCGCGCCGGGACGAGGTTTTCCCGGCCGAATTGGCCCGGCACGCGCGCGTCTGGATCCGTGAGCCTGGCATGCCAGAAAGTTGCGCAACGGATCGGGCATGGTTGGGCCGGTCCAGAAGCCGGCTAACTTTCCGGATGGTTGGGCCAGGCCAGAAATCTACTAACTATTTAGCTAGCGGACTTCTGGCCTGGCCGAATGTTCCAAAGTTCCTCCATCAAACTGTAACAGCCGAGGTGTTCTTTCTGCGTTTTCTCAAAAAAAAAAAGGTGTTCTTTCTGCGTGGTGATTTTTCTTGTGCGTGTGCACAGTTGTAACGAATGTGCTGCGATCCCAGTTCAAATCGCTGCAGTGTAAATGTTGCATGTTCTACTTCGAGTTACGGAGTTACTACCATTCGCTTGCATTGCACGAAAGGCCGTAGGGAGATTGAACATTAGCTATTAGTCCCAGATTTTTTATTTTAGAGTTCTTTTTAAAAGCAAGATTTCAAGTGCTTATCGAACAGCTGAATGCAAGCAAGAGATCTTGTAAAGAATAATAAATAAATGGTATTGTTCAAAACACATTTCTCCCTTATATAGGCAAAAGGGAGAAGCAGTACACAGCAATCGATCACTAGTACCAAGCTAAACAAAGGAACGAACAAACACAACACTGCAGCAATCCAAATGACAGGATTCCCATCTCTCAAGCTAAGCCCCCAGGATCCGCACCGCCTCAGTGGGCGAGGAATGCGAGGAGCGAGACCACGGCAGCCACGGCCCACGCCCCCGGCGCGACGGTGCCCGCCGCGCTGGTCATCGTCGGAGCCGGAGCTGGGGCGAGGCTGCCCAGGACGACGTCCTCCTCCCGCACCACCCTCACGGCCGCCGCCGCCGCGACGAGCGCGACGAGCACCGCGGCGAGGAGAGCAACAGCCTTGGTCGACGCGGCCATGGTCAGTGGTTGGGTCGCAGAGAAGAGAAGCTGGCGAGCAAGAAACCGAAGATACGGAGCAAACCTTGTCGCTGCCTTCTCAAACCCTGCGATCGGAGCGTGTGAGAGAGATGGACGGTGTGTGGCGGAATGGGAGGCGCAGCGGGGGATCTTTATAGGGGAGATGAGAGGAAATAAATGTAGCCGTTGGGCCGTGTCGCCGGGCAGGGAGACCTTCGAAAACGGCTGGCCGGGAGGTGGGGGGCCAGCGGGGACGGGTGGTCTCGCGGCGTCGTTGAGTGGAGTAGCCGTTAAAAGTTAAAGGTGGGGGCAGCGCAGGCAGGTGGTCAGGCCAGGTCTCGGGAGCTAGCCGTTGAGCTGGAACCGTCATGCGTGCCGGCGGACGGAATCCAAACAGACTAGCAAAGGGCTAGGTAGCTGGCCGGTCGGCCGGCACAGTCGCCGCACAGCAGAGGTGATGTGAGGCGTGGTGGTTGTTAGATAGAGTTGACATTCATGTAATCTCATCATATGTACGGTATAGGATATGGTGGCTATGGCCATGTTTGGATCAATTTCAGATTCTTAAAAACCAGCTATTACTTCTAGTTTTTAAAAACTGGTTTCTAAGCAAAAACTGATGGGGTGTTTGGATCATCTAGTTTTTAAAAGCTGGTTTCATTTATGATTGGTGCTAATAGACTATTATACCCTTACATTTATTGCTCTTGAACAGCACATTAAACAGCCATGCGTGTGGTCTTTAATGAGGGTAAATAAGTATTTGTGCAAAAAAACTGGCAAAAGCTGGGTATCAATAGCTTCTTGGTTTTTAAGAATCTGGGTATGTAGATTTTAAAAACTGCCACAAAAACTGGTCTGTTTGGATCCCACCCAGTTTCCAAAAGCCAGATTCTTAAAATCTGGATGGATCCAAACAGGCCCTATATTTGGTAATTGTTGTATATGTGTATGGTAGGTTAGATCTATTGTTGTAACATCTTAATCTAGCCATCTAAAACCTGTACCGTGCACACCTTGTAATCTCCATGCGAGGGGATTTTCCTTGCCTATATAACATGCAACCGCCATCCAGGAGAAGGTCACGGTGTTTCTACCAAATCCAATTGCGCCTCTGACCTTTTTCATGGTATCAGAGCCTTAGAAACATCCTAGTTCTAATCTACAATGGCCGGATCTTCTTCCTCCACCTCCACCGTGAATCTCCTCTTCGGTATCTCCATCTCGGAGAAATTGTCGAAGAACAACCATGGCATGTGGAAGGCACAAATCCTTACCGCCGTCAGAGGTGCGTGCCTAATGGATCATCTAACCGGTGCTACAGCAGCCCCTGATGCTGAGATAGATGGCAAGGTTGCTGACAAGAATGTCAAAATTCCCAACCTAGCGTACGAGGAGTGGTACACCACGAATCAGCAAGTCCTGTCTTCTCCCAAGTTCCTGCGAAGGAGACTACAACAGTTGCATGGAGTGTGATCGAGTCCATGTTCTCGTCGCAAACCCGTGCTTGCGCCCGTGAATACGCGGCTCGCCCTACAGCCCAAAAAGGGAACCAATCTGTTGCAGAGTATGTTGGCAAGATGAGGGCTCTCGGCGATGAGATGGCCGCTATCGGGAGACCCTTTGATGATGAGTAACTCGTTAAGTATATACTCACGGGTCTTAATTATGATTATCATTCTGTTGTGACTTTTCTACTTGCAGAAACAGAACCTGTCTCCGTGAATGAAGTGTATTCCCACCTGCTTGCATTTGAGACGCGCATGCAGTTGATCGGCAGTGGAAACTCCTCCGGGTTTTCAGCTAATTTGGCCAACCGGGGAGGACGCGGCAGTGCTGGCGGTCGTGGGCGTGGCGTAGGACACGGTCGCAGCGCTAGTCGTGGACGCGGTTCAGGTCTCGACAACTTCAACAATCCGCGTCAAAGAGGAAACAACAGCGGGTGCGGCAACTTTAACGCCAACACCAACCACAACAATAACACCAGCACACATACAAGACCAGTTTGTCAGGTGTGCTACAAAATTGGGCACACTGCTGATCAATGCTGGCATAGGCATGATGAAAATTATGTGGCAAATGAAAAAAAAACATGCAGGCTGCGATGAACTCCTACAGTGTGGACACAAATTGGTACATCGACACTGGTGCTACTGACCACATTACTGGAGAGTTAGAAAAGCTATCAGTTTGTGACAAGTACAATGGCACAGATCAGATCCACACCGCAAGTGGTGCAGGTATGAATATTAGTCATATTGGCCAGTCTATTGTTCATACCCCTAGTCGTAATCTCAATCTCAATAATGTTTTACATGCTCCAAAGGCTAAAAAGAACTTGGTTTCTGTTCATCACCTTGCATCTGATAATAATGTTCTTTTTAGAATTTCACCCTGATTTCTTTTTCATTAAGGATTGGGACACGAGGAGCACTTTGTTTAGAGGTACATGTCACAAGGGACTGTACCCTCTACTCCATGCGTCACCCACAAAACAAGCCTTTGGAGTTGTCAAACCAACTTTTGAGAGGTGGCATAGTCGCCTTGGTCATCCAGTTGTGCCTATCATATAAAGAGTCATTAGGGATTTTAATCTTCCATGTTTAGATGAGTCCAATAAAAATTCAATTTGTGATGCTTGCCAGCAAGCAAAGAGTCATCAGTTGTCATATCCCAAATCCACCAGTTTATCCAGTCATCCTTTACAGCTTGTTTTCTCTAATGTTTGGGGCCCAGTACCTTATTCTGTTGGGAGATACAAATATTATGTTAGTTTTATTGATGATTTCAGCAAATTCACCTGGATATATCTCCTAAAATTTAAGTCTGAAGTTTTTCAAAAGTTCCATGAGTTTCAAAATCTTGTTGAACAACTCTTTGATCGGAAAATTGTTGCTATGCAGACGGATTGGGGAGGTGAATGTGAGAAGCTCCACTCCTTCTTTAGCAAAATTGGCATATCACATCTTGTTTCTTGTCCTCACGCTCATCAACAAAATAGGGCGGCTGAGCGTAAACATAGACACATCATTGAAGTAGGCCTATCTTTGTTGGCGCATGCACATATGCCCCTTAAATTTTGGGATGAAGCTTTTCTTGCAGCTACCTTTCTGATCAATCGTACCCCTAGCAAAGTAATCAATTACTCAACACCCTTAGAATGTTTGTTCCATACAAAACCTGACTATTTCATCCTTGAGAGTGTTTGGGTGCGCATGTTGGCCTAATCTTCGTCCTTTCAATAATCGCAAGCTTCAATTTCGTTCTATGGAGTGTGTATTTCTTGGGTATAGTAACTTGCATAAAGGCTTCAATGCCTTGATGTAGCCACTGGCCGCATTTACATCTCTAGGGATGTTGTTTTTTATGAGAATGTTTTTCCCTTCTCAAAATTGCATGCAAATGCAGGTGCTCTTCTTCGTTCTAAAATTCTGCTCCTTCCTCCAACTTGCTTAATCCATGGATAGGGGATGAATTTTTAGCTGGTCTATGCCTAATATTTATATTACTGACAATTTGGATGATGAAGAAAATTTGCAGGTGCAAAACAGTTCAAAAGATTGCGTCGCCACTGGCATACCGGCGGACGACACGCGGCAGGAACACCCCAACCTTGCACGCAGCACACTGAACCAATCCACTTCGGCCCAATCAGATGAGGGCACGCGACAGGCAGGGCATGCGTTCCCGCTTGTTTTTGAGATGAGGCCGCCATCGACGTGTGGGGGCTGGAGGCTCCTAATCGCCACCTGCCACGCGGCGATCGCTGAACGGTGCGACATCGACAACGGTCCCTGTAGTTGACGCCGAAATGATCGGGGATCCGCTACGATCGGGTGCTGCAGTCGATCCGCCTGGATCTTCTGTGGTTGAGGCCGCGGTTGAAGCTCTTGTGGTCGTTCCTGCTGCAGCACCTCCACCTATTTCAACTCGACCTCGGACACGTCTTCAAGATAGTATTCGTAAACCTAAGGTATATACTGATGGCATAGTCAGATACGAATATTTTACTTCATCTGGAGAACCACAAAATGTTAATGAAGCTATTGGAGATGTTAATTGGAAAAATGTTATGGATTTAGAATATGATGCTTTGATGAAGAATAAAACTTGGCACCTAGTTCCACTTCAAAAAGGGAGAAATATTATAGACTGTAAATGGGTTTACAAGATTAAGCGTAAGGCGGATGGGAGTCTAGACAGGTATAAAGCTCGTCTAGTTGCAAAAGGGTTTAAACAAAAATATGGGATAGACTATGAAGATACTTTCAGTCCAGTTGTTAAAGCAGCCACTATCAGGATTGTTTTATCTATTGCTATCTCTAAAGGTTGGTGCTTAAGGCAACTATATGTTCATAATGATTTTCTTCATGGTGTTCTAGAAGAAGAGGTGTATATGAGGCAGCCACCAGGGTATGAGGATAAGACTATGCCTAATTATGTTTGCAAACTAGACAAGGCTCTTTATGGATTAAAACAAGCACCACGTGCCTGGTATGCACGGCTGAGTGCTAAGTTGTGTGATCTTCGTTTTAAATCCTCAAAGGCAGATACCTCATTGTTCTTTTTCAATAAGAGTGGTGTAACGGTTTTTGTGCTTGTCTATGTTGATGATATAATAGTTGCAAGTTTAACTCAAGAAGCTACAATAGAATTATTGCGGAGTTTGAAACAAGATTTTGCCTTGAAAGATTTGGGAGAGCTGCATTATTTTTCTGGGGATAGAAGTGAACAAGGTACGAGATGGAATTATTTTAACTCAAGATAAATATGCTTCAGATTTGTTGAAAAGAGTTGAGATGTCTGATTGCATGCCTGTTAGTACTCCACTGTTGACTAGTGAGAAGTTTTCAGCAATTGAAGATGAACCCTTGGGTGCTAATGACGCCACTCAATACAGAAGTATTGTAGGTGCCCTTCAGTATTTAACTCTCACTAGGCCAGACATTGTTTTTCCTGTTAATAAGGTGTGTCAGTTTCTTCATGCTCCTACTGTCTCACACTGGGCGACTGTAAAAAGGATCTTGAGGTATTTAAAACAGTCTACAAAAGTTGGACTAAAGATAAGTAAGTCTAAATCCTTACTTGTTAGTGCCTTTTCAGATGTAGATTGGGCAGGCTCCTTAGATGATAGAAGATCTACTGGAGGCTTTGCTATTTTCCTTGGATCAAATTTAATTTCATGGAGTGCACATAAGCAAGCAACTGTCTTAAGATCTAGTACAAAAGTAGAGTACAAAGCAATTGCTAATGCAACGGCAGAAGTGATGTGGATTCAATTTCTACTTCAAGAGATTGATATATAATGTCCCCCCACAGCTAAGTTATTATGGTGTGATAATCTTGAAGCCAAGTATCTTTCAGCCAATCCAGTTTTTCATGCTCGCACAAAATATATAGGAGTTGATTATCATTTCGTCAGAGAACGAGTATCCAGGAAATTATTGGAAATTGATTTTGTTTTTTCTGGAGATCAAGTTGCAGATGAGTTTACAAAACCGTTGACGATAAGACAGCTAGAAAATTTTAAACACAATCTTAACCTTGCTCGGTTATGATTGAGGGGGGTTGTTAGATAGAGTTGACATTCATGTAATCTCATCATGTGCACTGTATAGGATATGGTGGCTATATTTGGTAATTGTTGTACATGTGTATGGTAGGTTAGATTCTACTGTTGTAACATCCTAATCTAGCCATCTAAAATCTGTACCGTGTACACCTTGTAATCTCCATGTGAGGGGATTTTCCTTGCCTGTGTAACATGCAACCGCCGGCCAAGAGAAGGTCACGGTGTTTCCACCAAATCCAATTGCGTCTCTGACCTTTTTCAGTGGTGAGCTGGGCTGGGGGGCATCATGAGGAGGCATGTGGCTGCGCTCGAGTGTGTTCCACTCCATTATTCGAAAGGGTTTGGTTTGATTTTTCATGCGTGTCCCCTGCTGCGCTGCTCTACACGGGCGTAGCAGTGTTTGACAAGCAAAATGGCCAAACGGTTATAACGCCGCTCCTCGCGACGCAGGCGTTTCACAAGAAACAAAGTCATTTTCATTCTCTACATGAACTGAGAAGAAAAAAAATATCGCGTTCTAAACGGAGGTTAGCACGCTGGTTTCCCATGCTTGATTTTATCTTCTATGGGAGTAAATTCGTTTTTGCATCCAAGTGGTGCCCTCGTATCGTTTTTGCCATCGGCTATCTCACTCAACAGAGTCACAGGTGGGGTTTGGGCCTCCATGTCAGTGCGATACTCGATGGGAAAAAAATGAAATTCAGTCTAGCAATGGTAGCAAAAACAAGTTTTCCCGACGTTCAGCTTTGCGTAGGAACAGTGGAGCACCCACTTTTTTAAGAGCGGAAAGAGCACCCTGCATTTTAGGGGTGAAATCTGGATGGATAGTTCCCGCCTAATCCAGTGCCGGAGCCAGATTGGTTGGGATTAAATTTGGGATGCTATTTTAGACCCTATTTGGCACGGCTCCACTTCACAAGTGGAGCTGTTTTTTTGGCTTCAGCTCCACAAACAGCTCCACCGGTGGAGCTGGAGCTGTTTTGGTAGACTGTTTGGCAAAACAGCTCCACCTACTTTATCATGCATGGTTGAGAGATGTCAATTGTCCAATATACCCCTGTCTATTTGGCTTGTAGTAACATCAAGAGCTGTATGTTTCTACATGATTTTTCATCCGAGTAAATTTGAATTCAAAAAAAATTAAAATTTAAAATAACACAAAGTATTAGCAACCAATATTTAATGGCGGCGGCGCTCCCTTCACAGTTGAAGATGAGAAGACCGAACAGAGGAACGGGAACGGGAGAATAGAAGAGCCGGTGGCAGATTGCGTAAATTCACGAAAGTACAAGGGCAGTGGCATGCGGGCCTACGGATGGAGCCGGGTGGAGCTACTTTTTTCAGCTCCATCTCGTACATATCTTTTGTCTCAGCATGTTTTAAGGGACTCCTTGGGTGGAGCTATTTTGTTTTACCCCGTTTGGCACAAAACGGCTCCAAACAGCTTCAGAAGCTGGTGGTGGAGCTGTGCCAAACGGGGCCTTACTATCCGGTTGGATCTTGAGCCGAATCTGGAGTGACTGCTATCCACCGGGTCTGAATTTTCCCCGTGTTAAGCCAGATAATTTTCCATATCGTAGGAAAAATAAGAAGAATTCTAGAAAAGGTTTTTGGGCTTTCAAAAATAGCAAAAGACACTAAAGTATTCAAGAAGGTCTTTTAGAATATTAGAACCCAACTAAAACATTTTTATACTTTGAAAATGTTTTATTAATTCTGTAAGAATGCTTTTAGTCTCTAGGAAAATAAGAAAAAGCTTTTATCACTTAAGGAAATATTAGGAAATGACTCAAAAATTCAATTATGGTTAAAATAATTGTTTTAAGCTGGAATTTAAAAATTGAGGTTGTTACACCTTATGCTGTAGCGTACTATGCAATTATGTCGATGTGGTGGTGTGTACATGCGACACTTATATATGTACTCGTGATAAAAAGTTGGAGCTATGGTGGTATGGTTCAACGTATATTCCTTCTTGTGTATGCACGACTATATACTATCCGGCTATTTTATCTATCCGATCCGAATCCGTCACTTATCCCCCATGCACATATCCCGAATACTTCAGATTCATATTCAATTTGCTCGTATCTGAGGAAAATATGGGTTAGGATATAGGATAAACAATGTACACCCCGGGGTAGACCTAGTAAAGGCCCAGTGGGGGCATGGGCCACACAATTTTTTGCCCATTCCTATATCAGTTAAAATTTCATCATTTGTGTCCTACTAGCCCAACAAAATTGCTCTTTTGGGCCTAGAATTACTTAAAAAAAAGCAAAAATTCAAGCCCAAATCATTTATGCCCATACTTAATTTTCATCCTGGGTCCACCTTTGTATACGCTCGCATCCGACCCGGTTTCACCTCTACTGCACTTATATAAGTGGGCTTGGAAAAGAAAAATGGGGGAAAAAAAGCAGGTCTCCGTGGGCCCACATAGACCCAGCGGGATGTTAAGAATTATGTGCAAAGTGGGGACTGCGCGTAACCAGAGTGGCCCAAAATCTCTACTGGTTATCAAAGAGAACATTAAGATCTATGCCGAAAAGGCCCAACCGCCCATATTAGAGCAAATGAGTATCTTTTTGCCCTGCTTAGAGCATCTCCAGCAGGAGCCCTCAAATCAAGGTCCCTATTTTTGATTTGAGGGCTCTCCTAACATTTGAGAGCTTGATTTTTTTGCATCTACTCCAGCAGCAACTCTCAAATCAGGGCCCTCAAATTCATCCTAATAGACACTGCCATGTGGGACCCATTCATCATCCTAAACCAAAATTTGAGAGCTGAGAACAAAAACACAGATCCAGCAGGGCCCCTACTCAGGCCCTCAAAAGTAGGGGCCTCCTCCAGGGTCCCCAGGAATGAGGGCTTGATGGGTGAATTTGAGGGCCTCCTACTTTTGAGGGCCTGAGTAGGGACCCTGTTGGACCTGTGTTTTTGTTCTCAGCCCTTAAATTTTGGTTTAGGGGCTTGTTTGAGGGCCCTGCTAGAGTTGCTCTTAGGATCTACTAGTTGAGGAAGCGCGGCGTCACACCACGTTAGCTACCATGTGGATGGAAATAAAAGAGCCGATAATTTATAGTTTTTTTGGAAAAATCAAGGGCCTAGAAATATTTTTGTGAAAATCAAAGGGTTTTTTGGAAAAAATCAAGGACCCACATGTAATAATGGGAAAATTGTGGGGCTTTATCCTGTAAATGGAGGGTCTCTTTGAAAAATCAAGGACTCATACACAATTTCGGAAAGTTATTAGGCTTTCCGCGAAAATGCTGACGTGGTGGATCTTTTTGCAAAATTTAAAGACCTGTACGTGATTTCCCAAAATAGAGGATTTTTTTGCAAAGGAGATGACGTGAAGTGCCCCTGGGGAGTGAATCCTCTAGGGTGTAATATACGAACTTACGAAGTATACCGAAGGAGCCAACCGGCTGCATAAAGAACTAGGCACAGTGACCTCAGTCAATAGTATTATTCCAAAAGAGACCAAACGAATCCTCAGGCCGTCCATATTGATTTCTAAAGCCAATATAGATACCCTAGTTTCTATAAGTCGCCTTTATCGGTAGCTATTTTGTGCTTTCATATATTGTAACGTATTTTATGTTTTATTATATTACAATTCCGTAAGTTGTATGACAGTCTGAATGTTGTAGTGATTTTTATTGCACCATTTTTCTTACATAATATACTACTATTCATCAGTCACTATATTTATCAGCTACCAATAAAAACCAATATAAACAAACCCTCTTTCATGCTTTCAGCCCTTCTTACCCAGATCCGCTGCTGTGGCTAGGCAAACCGCACCGTGCTACACCCATCAAATGTATTAATACACTCGACAGGACCATTAGATTCCTTCCGTGCATACCGTAGAAATTGATTATTCCCACACGTACATTTGTTTCGTTTAGACTGCACTGGGAACTGGGAAGCTAGATGTTTACTTGCTGAAGGTTGCTTCTAACTATTTCACCACCTCTGTATTCTGTTGGATAATGTCCATCAGCTTGGACCTACTGATCCTTGGAATCTTAGATAGTTTGGTCATCCGGAAAGTGAAGGGCTGTGGCTTGTTGCACAGTACTCCAGTCTTAGTTCTCAGCTGCTTTTCCATAAGCCTAACATGGCAGCAAGTACTTGAGGAGTCATTTTTTCACTGCATTTCGGAACTTGATTTGAAGAACCCAATAGCACTCCCCAAATGTACCCTCATCACGCTTAAACTTGCATTTCTGACTCCGTGACCGTGTCAGAGTCATTTTTTCAGTGCCTTTCGGAACTTGATTTGAAGAACAATGCACATATGCCCTGTGGCACTCAAATTTTCCCCTCCAAATGTATCCCCACTTAAATTTGCATTTCTGGCTTCCTGATGACCATGTCAGTAGCGGTAGATGATATATGTCACCTGTCACGCTACCCCACTACGGCACATTGGTCCAGCGTGGTATGCGACAAGCGAGCATGGCAAGCGGTGGGCCCAACTGACCTGTCGCACTTCCCGACCGTTGCAGAACTTGCCGCGGTGCCCAGGCGCGGCTGCGCAATAGGTTTACTGCCCCAGTTTTTACATATTGCGCAAAGTTTGGTTAGATGCATATGATTTTCTCGCTATTCCTCTAGTATAAATGGCAATATACACGAACCATGGATCCGGACTACAAGTACCACACAAATACGTCTTTTGAAAAGAATAATACTTGGCAGATAAAAATCAAGTCAGACATGTGGGCATACGTTCTACTTCTCCCTACAGGCTCTCCTATGCTCTTTCAAGGCAGTCTTTGCGTATCTTTCTCATATGCTCTATGTATTCTTTCTTTTTCCTCTTTCTCTTCATGCTCGTGCTCCTTCCACCTAGCAACAGCCATAGGCACATATGTGATAAGGTCCATATTCTGGAAAGAGGTAGAATAAAAATCTCAATAGAAGATCACATACGGCCATGCCATGGTGTACTCGCAGACATAGCCATTCTGGTTTCCTACACTGACAAGTCCATACTTAGCATGTACACTGCAGCAGCAATGTATGATTTCTGGTAGATAGTCATCATTCCTCGTCGGTGTAACATGGCCCTCACGGTTGTGCGGTTCGGAAGGGCCATCCATTGGTCCATTTTCTTTCTCTTTCTCGCTGCCGGCTAAGGGAGGTTTCCAATGGGTGAACACTTCAAGCGCAATTGATTAGTTTAACATGTATTTCTGTCTAATAAATGCCTCATAATTCTTGTCCGGGTGGTCAATCCATTGAAAGAAGTAGCAACGCTCCTTCGGCTGTGACACACAGATATAGTTAGCAATGCTTGAAATGCATGACCAATGTGAAATATGGACAGACATGACTCACGCGGTAATCCCCGCAAGTGTAGAAATCTCGGGCGGTAGTACTACAATATGTGGATTACTTGATCCATGCTGGCTTACCGTAGTCGCATTGTGGGCATGGAAATTCCAGTGGTATAGGAGCATCCTTGCAAGAATTGTTTGGGAAGCTTGTTGCCCTCTCGGCAACCCATTTTCTCTTTTGTAGCATCTTTGCATAGCTGGATACACTACTACAAAAAGGGTTATACTAGACGTATTATCATAGATGGTTCTAAGGAACTGTCAGTGTTGTAATTATCATAGATGATTTTATAAACATGACTATCTATGTTACTAGTGATGGCTAGAACCGTCTGTGATACATAATTATCACAGACAGTTCTCGGTAAGAATCGTCTACGACAATCATAGACAGTTCGGATTACAAATTGTATGTGATATCTTCTGTTATCACATACGGTTATAAATCCGAACCATTTGTGATAATTTCATACATCACAAATGGTTTTTACTCCGAATCGTTTGTGATAATTTCAGATAACACAGACGGTTATTATTAAGAACCGTCTGTGATAATTGTATCACAAATGGTTATTAACAAGAACCGTCTATGGTATATTTCCCACCTTACAATCCCCTAAAATTTCATAATCTTCTGCCCACTTCTTCTCGAGATGAATGCAAGTTCATGTAGGATTCCATTCTGAGACACCTTTAATAAAACGGGCATAACTTTTTGCATACGGTGTCTGTTTTTGGCATTCTTATACTCATTAGAAAGCTAATGATGAGCTCGATCCAAAAAATGACCTGCTTATGCCAGTTGCCCTCTAAGAGCTCTAAAATTAGCCATCTTTAGCCCTAAATTTGTGTTGCAAGTTATTAGTTTCTGTTTTTGCCAAAATTTTTGATCTTCTCTTCGGAATTTGGGGTTCGCCTCAACTATAAAGTTGTAGATCTCGTCGAAACCTTTTCAAACTAGCCATTTACATTGCACCAGCATATACATATATTGCCTTTGATAATTATGTATCATAGACTCTTTCGCCATTATACTGGATGATGCCTCGTCACTGGTGACACCACTTTCGAAGAACGCGACATGATCTTGAGCACGAATCAAGAAATTGGGCTACTTTGAAGCGGCTCTTGAACCGAGGGAATGGAAGAAAAACTGTGTTGTTTTTTCTTTTTTTTTCTTGGACTTGTCTTGCTGACTTGGATCTGCTCTTTGTTGCCCGTCTTTGACTTTCTTGACGGACCGAGCGCCGTGCGCCGGGAGCGCCGCGTGAGATGAGCGCGAAACGGAATCGCCGAGATGAATTTTTTTTCAGCGATTCGGTTCTCGTCTAGGCTCTGATACCACGTGTTAAAACTTTAATCCAGCAAAAAACGCATACATCGCAAATAAACTGAGAGAACACCGAAGAATTTCTCTATTCTCTTATTTGCTCCCATTTTTCCTTTTTTTTTCCTCTTACTTACAAAATTGGCTATAAAGCTTCTCAATATATAGGCTAATAATCTCCTACTAGTATATGTATTCGGACTTTAAGTTGGACATAACTTTAATTTGAGTTACACATGAAGACGAACTCTACTACGTTTTAAACTCTAAGTTAAAACTATTTCTAACAAGATCAATGAGCACCGCTACGGGCATGAACAATTTTCATTTAGTACCGATTTACGAAACTTCTCCAAACAGTCACCGGCCGGTGCGGCCAATTTTGTTTACCGATTTACGAAACTTTTGCAGACAAACACTGGCAGGAGGGCCTCGCCGACCGATTGCAGTTCGGCTAGGCCCGTTTGCCGGCGACGGCCGGTAATAATTAACTAGGATTAACCGCAACACCAGGCCTTGCAACATGCATGTGGATGTTGCGCCGGATGATCTGATCCCGTAGTGGTTAGGAAGAACAGGTGTAACCGTCTGGCGTAGGATCCACCGAATCAATGGCGGATAAGGACTTCCCTAGCAAACTCCCTTCCAGTGGTTAGTGGCAACACCAGCGTATCTCCACTCCCAACTCCACTCGCCTTCTGGCCGGTCCTAGGTCGGTGGTGGCCATCTCTTTGCTTGTAACAACGCATGTGATGGCCGGGACATTGATTTGCAGGTGTTGCGATGCCGATCGAGATGACGACACCGTGCTTGGCCTCTCACACGCAATCACGCTTCCAGACCAATGGAGATCCTGAGATAACTCACGGTGGATTCCTCATTAGTCATTCCTGGATGCCTGTTGGCGCGGCACCAACGTTCCTTGGCGAATCCATCCGTGTGATCGACCACGACTCATAATCTTAGTTCTTTTCAGCTTATTGCTTATGATTTCTTTTAAATAAATAAATAAATGATACGGCTTCTTCGTTGTCATTTTAAAACGATTTATCATAACAGTTTTTTCTAAATGAATTATTAGCTTATTGGTATATATATATATATATATATATATATATATATATATATATATATATATATATATATATATATATATATATATAAAAATTTGTAAAAAAAAAGAACGTCTGCGCCACACGGACGGGAAGCCTCCCCGCGTGCATTGTATGGCCTGCGCGCGGACGCAAGGTAAGCAAGCGAAACGCCCATGTGGCCAGGCCCAAAAACTTTGAATGGGTTGTGTTTGTTTTTGGTCTGGGAGCTCCGCGGGGCCATTGCATTTGCTGCGCGCTTAGTGGACCGGCCATGTACAGGCTGACCGCATGCATGACGAGGCGGACGCCGACGGAAGGTCCTGTCCTCCGGACGCGCAGGTCCTGACGCCTGGACTTCTAGGCTCCACCGCCCCTGCGCCCCAGTCCCCATCCATTATTCCATTGATCTATTGCAAATTAGAGTCTGCCCGCTGGCCGCCGTCTTGAATCTTCCCGGCGCGGCAGCAAACGCAATTGGCCGACCGCCGAGTACGCGACGTCGAGGATCCATCCAGGCTGTTCGGTTGCTGCCTGCTGCGCATGCACGATTAACATGCATAGCCCGACTGCCTGAGCGGCTGAGCCACCGCGGTGAGATTCAATCTCTGCTTTTTTTCTCTTCATCTTTCTATAGAAAAATCATGTCTATTTTCATGGCTAACATCATCGAGTCATCCCTAATGCAGCGAGATCGGGGATTTGCTCAACATCAGAGACGATCAAGATTGGCCAATAATTTAGTACATATCATGTGAGTGTTTGTGTAATCACATATGAGGATTGAGGATTCAATCCGTGCACTTGCAATTTGTTTAATTGTTTGGCATTGTGTTTTTTAATAATTGTGTAGTTATGAAGAGAAGTGGAGACTACATCGCTTTTTCAGAAGCATGCAACAAAGAAGGTGGCGGCGGCTGCTGCAAATCCTTCACCTGATCCGGTTGAAACTATGGTGGAAGAGCAGCCTCAGGAGAGAGTAATTGAAGAAATTGTGAATCCTATGCCACCGCCACCGCCGCCGTCTTCTCTGCCACCGGTTTATGACATAAATCGCCTTCCACACGATCCAGGTGAAAGGCAGCCCATTCAAAGTTATCCTATTAATGATCAAGATGCAATTCGAAGAGCATATATTATTAAAGGTCCATGCCGACCTTATGCACATGATTTTCCAAAAAGAAAGATTGCAGATAGAGATTGTCAATTCAATTATGTATGGATGTACAATCATGATTGGATTGAATATAGTATCAAGAAGGATTCTGTGTTTTGCTTTATATGCTACTTGTTCAAGAAGGGTACTGGGTCAGATACATTTACTGTTGATGGCTGGAGAAATTGGAACATAGGAGAGAAAGCACTTCTCAAACATCTGAGTTCTAAGGCACATAGTGCAGCTCAAGAGAGATACATTGGCTTTAAGAATCCCAAGGTAGCAATTGATTATAACATTGAGAAGTGGACTGATGAGGATCTTCGTCTTTACTGAAAAAGGTTGACTTATTCACTTAGGTGTATTAAGTTTCTTTTGCATCAAGGATTGGCATTTCGTGGACATGGCGAAGGCAAAGAATCTAGCAACAGAGGGAACTTCATCGAACTTTTGAAGTTTCTTGCAGGAAATAGTGAACAAGTGAACAAGTATGTTTTGGACAATGCTCCAGGTAATTGTACCTTAACTAGCCCAGATATACAAAAGCAAATTATTCACTGTTGTGCCATGGAAACTAGAAAGAAAATAATTGAAGAACTTGGTGATGAGCCCTATGCAATTTTAGCTGATGAGTCTAGTGATATATCACATAAAGAACAACTAGCTCTTTGCTTGCGCTATGCTGATAAATCGGGAAGGCCATGTGAGCATTTTATTGGAGTTGTTCATGTAGATGATACTACCTCTTTATCACTTAAGGGTGCAATTGAAGCTTTACTTGTTAGTCATGGCTTGACTATGACTCAAATTCGTGGTCAAGGATATGATGGGGCTAGCAACATGAAAGGGGATATTAACGGGCTGAAAACATTGATAATGCAAGAATCACCTTCTGCTTATTATATACATTGTTTTGCACATCAACTTCAACTAATTCTTGTTACTGTTGCCAAAGGCAATACTGATTGTAAGGGTTTTTGATCAAGTATCCCTCTTGTTGAATATCGTTGGAGTTTCTTGTAAGCGTCATGGCATGCTTCGAAATGCTAGGCTTGAGAATATCAAGAAAGCACTTGATTGTGGTGAAATTGAATCTGGAAGTGGATTAAATCAAGAGATGGGATTGCCTAAACCTAGTGAGACTCGATGGGGCTCTCATTACAAAACTGTATGCAACATCATCACTATGTATCAAGCAATCCACGATGTACTCATCGATCTTGGTGATGATAATTCACATAAGGATGATTAGACCAAAATACATTTTGTGCTTGGAGCATTTGAGACCTTTGAGTTTGTTTTCTTTGCATACTTAATGTATGTTATTCTTGGATGCACAAACGAGTTATCCGAGTGTTTGCAAAGAAGGGAGCAAGATATTCTTAATGCAATCTCACTTGTTAATGTGGCAAAAAATAGAATGCAACAATTGAGGTCTGATGGTTGGGATCAATTTCTTGAGAGGGTCACTTCATTTTGTGATAAACATGGTGTTAAGTTCCTGCTATGAATGGTGATTATGTGCCTTATGGAAAATCAGCAAGGTATGCTCGTGCCCGAAAGCAAACAAATGATAACCACTTTAGAAGAGAAGTATATCTTGGTGTCATTGATCAAATTAGTCAAGAACTTGATAATCGGTTTGACGAGATTAATATGGAGCTGCTCTCTTGTATGTCAGCCTTCAATCCTTCCAACGCATTTGCTTCTTGTGATGCACAGAAGCTACGCAGACTGGCCGAGTTCTACCCAAAGGAGTTCTCGAATAATTATTTGCTAAAACTTGAATTGCAACTTGATAATTATATCGATGACATGAGACAAAATGATAGCTTCAAAGGTCTAGACAATATTATTGATCTCTCAGTTAAGCTTGTTGAAACACTGAGGCATAAAGTGTATGATATGGTTTACTTGCTTCTCAAATTGGTATTGCTTCTACCGGTGGCAACAACAAGTGTTGAAAGGGTATTTTCTGCAATGGTTTTAGTGAAAACAAAGTTAAGAAATAAGATGGGTGATAGTCTTTTGGATGATTGTCTAGTCACTTTCATTGAGCGGGATATTTTCTTTGAAGTGGATGAAGATGATATAATCGAGACATTCATATCCCTTAGAAAGCGTCGGCTAAAAAAGTCAGATAAGTAGTATTGTAAGTCTCTTACTCTCTTTTATGCTTATATTTTGAACTATCAGTATGGCATTTGAACTATTCATATTGTAATTTGTGGATGTTTTCAACTTAATCTTCAAATTTAAGACTTATCGTGTTATTTAATGCATATATGCCGAATTACGTTGCAAATTTTACAACTGTTACCGAATTGCATAATGGTTTTACCGAATTGTATATGAAAATTTTTGGACGGCATACCCTTAGGTAAAATCCTGGATCTGTCACTGGGTATTTGATTCGTTCGCATAAGTATTCACACGACCACCAAATATACACGGTACATGGCACCATAGGGAATAAATTTCACAGGACCCAGGTCCTTTCTGCATCGGCAAGACCTCATCTCTCAATAGCTCATGTGGTAGTTTCACAATCTTAAAGCAACCCCTCAGTCCTAGTCCAGCAGCCAGTGGACCTAGCCGTATTATCTTGACGAGTAGTTTATTCTCCAGCGGCAAAGTAGTACCAGCAAGACAAGGGCTCAGTCTGAAGAACTTGTGATTTATGATTTTAACTAAAATTATACTATAGTAACTATTAATTTTTTTGAATTATTTAATTAAAATATTTAAAAATCGTTATATCGTCACGGACAATATTGTTGGATTAATTGGGCTTGGTCCATTTAATTTAGCAATTAATCAAATGAAATTCCTAGGCCCACATGGAAAAACTGTTTAGTCCCATATGGAGAGTTGAATGGGAGTTACACCACTTTAAAAGGTGGAACGTGGTAACCCCCTTGTGAAATTGGAGAGAGCCATTACACGCGCGCGCGCGCGCTCGCTCGCCTCGCCACGCCACGCCGAGCCGAGCCGAGCCGAGCCGAGCCCATGCCGTCCGTGTGCGCGCGTGTGCGTGTGCGTGTGCGCGCAGCGCGTGTCGGAGTGCGGCGCGTTTTCTTTATCTATTCGAAAACGAAATGCACCGATGGTGGCGAGAACGGTGAGGATTATGGCTGCGATTACTTTGAGTAATGGTTGTCGTTTCTAGTGACTAATGGCTGCGATTACAGTCTCTTCATTTTTTGTTGTTATTAAAGAGGGCTCTCCTCTCCATAAAAGAGGGGATACGAAAAGAAAAGAAAACTCTCTCGGGTTGTTGCGCTCTCGCAATCTCGGTCCGAACCTTGCGCGCACAAGTTTCAAGCGAGTAGGCCTCCGAACTTCATCCGCTTGTGTACCGCACGGGTAGGCGGCGATCAAGTTTTTGGGGAGCGCATCGGCGCGACTACTCAATCTGCGACGTCTACTTCCTGGTGGTGAACCGTTCGCGGGACTGCACTGCGAACATCTTCCTGCATCAAGCTTCGTCCTGCATCACGCCTTGATCGACTACATCGAATAGGCCATCATGTCGACTGATGGTAACGGCGCCTCCGGTGTCTCCGATCGCCCCGCCGAGGTATAAATCTAAAACTTTTACGTGTATTTGTTTCTGTGCGCTATGAATATGTTAATAGATGTTTCTATTAGCTTGTTCGTTAGCGAATACGAATACATCGTTGATAGATCACTCATGCATGTTTATGTCATGTTTTATATGCTGAATTTCTGGATTAAAATATGCCGAAAATTGACGAGATTTCCAACAATCCAAAAACTTGATAGGTCTTTTTCGGTAGTTGGCTTTGCAGCGTCGCTTAAGCCGCACCCTCCGTTTGATGGTTCAAATTTTAAGAGATGGCGTGCACGCGCAATCCTGTGGTTTACTGCCATGGAATGTTTTCATGTTGCACAAGGAAAGCCCGCTGAGCCTCTGTCTGATGAGGATGAACGCAAGTTCAATGTAGCGGATAACTTTTTTCGAGGTGCACTTGTCAACATACTGGCGGATAACATTGTAGATGTGTACATGCATTTGCTTACGGGCAAAGATATGTTGAATGCACTTGAGGCCAAGTTTGGAGTTTCCGATCTTTGGCGGTGGTGTATGTCATGGAGCGTTCTATGACTACAAGATGGTCGATGACCGTTCGTAGTAGAGCAAGCTCATGAGATTCGGCGCCGCAAAGGAGCTTGAGAACAATAAGTGCGAGTTCTGGACAAGTTTGTGGTCGACGGTATTATCGCCAAGTTACCACCCTCTTGGTCGGATTTTGCTACTTCTCTAAAGCACAAGAGGCGGGAGTTCAGATATCGATCTCATTGGCACTCTTGGTGTTGAAGAGAAGGCGAGGGCAAAAGATACTCGTGGCAAGAAAATTGCTACTGAGGGAGGTTCTAGCGCCAATTTGGTGCAGAAGAAGAATCCTCAGGCTTTCCACAACAAGAAGAAAAATAAGCCTTTTGTCAAGCCCAAAGCTACTACTGAGTTTAAGAAGAAAGGCAAAGGAAAGGGCGGCTGCTTTGTGTGCGGTGATTACGCCATTGGGCTAAGGATTGTCCAGATCGCAAGGATAAGCGTAAGAAGTCCGCCAACATGGTTATTAGTGACGCTGGAGGAACATCGGCACAGTAATTATTTACCTACGCTTCTTTCTGCTTTGTCAATCACCGAGTGGTGGGTTGACACGGTGCTAATATTCATGTTTGTACCGATATTTCCTTGTTTTCATCTTATCGCCTGGTCGAGGTTGCTCCTTGTTGATGGGGAGCGGATCGCATGCAGTTGTTTATGGTGTTGGTACGGTCGATCCAAGTTTACTTGGAAAGACCGTGCGGTTGAAGAACGTGCAGCATGTCCTCCATAAAGAAGAATCTCGTTAGCGGATCTCTACTATGTAGAGATGGTTTTAGGCTTGCTTTTGAGTCCAATAAATGTGTCGTGTCTAAGTATGGAACATTTGTTGGTAAAGGCTATGAGAGCGGAGGTTTGTTCCGTTTTTCTTTGATGGATTCTGTAATAAAATTGTGAACCATGTGTGTAACGATGATGATGAATCTAATATTTGGCATTCACGACTTTGTCATGTTAATTTTGGGTGTATGACGCGCTTAGCTAATATGAGTTTAATTCCGAAATTCACTTTAGTCAAAGGTTCTAAGTGCCATGCGTGTGTTCAATCGAAACAACCTCGCAAGCCTCACAAGGCAGCAAAAGAGGCGAGGAATTTGGCACCGTTAGAACTCATTCATTCTGATTTATGCGAAATGAATGGCGTGTTGACTAAAGGTTGAAAGAAATATTTCATGACGCTTATAGACGATTGAACTAGATTTTGCTACGTGTACTTATTAAAAACAAAAGATGAAGCGTTGGATTACTTTAAGATCTATAAAGCTGAGGTAGAAAACCAACTTGAGAGGAAAATCAAGCGGGTAAGGTCTGATCGTGGGGGAGAGTATTTTTCAAATGAGTTTACTTTATTCTGCGAGGAACATGGAATTATTCATGAGAGGACGCCTCCCTATTCTCCCGAATCAAACGGGGTTGCCGAAAGAAAGAATCGCACTCTAACTGATTTGGTTAACGTCATGTTAGACACTGCCGGACTTTCTAAGGAATGGTGGGGTGAGGCTATATTGACCGCGTGTCATGTCCTGAATAGAGTTCCTACAAAGAATAAAGAAGTAACACCATTCGAGGAATGGGAAAAGAAGAAGTTGACTCTCTTATACTTGCGCTTTGGGGATGTTTGGCCAAAGTTAACGTGCAATTGTCAAGAAGCGCAAACTTGGACCAAAAACCGTAGATTGTGTATTTCTTGGTTATGCTATGCACAAAGATGGGTTATAGGTTCTTAATTATAAAAACTGAGTACGACATGCGTGTTGGTACAATCATAGAGTCCAGAGACGCTACATTTTTTAGAATGAATTTCCTATGAAATGTGATGTACCTAGCTCATCTAGTCAAGAACCTATAATTTCCTTGATTCTTTTGTGCCGATAGAACATGTTGAGCAAACGCCTATGGAAAATCCTGAGGAGGATAACAATGAAGTTACTCGAAAGAGTAAGAGACAGAGGATTGCAAAATCGTTTGGTGATGATTTCATTGTATACCTCGTGGATAACACTCCTAGAACCATTGAAGAGGCATATTCTTCTCCGACACGACTATTGGAAGGAAGCAAGACGGAGTGAGATGGATTCTATTATGTCTAATGGAACTTGGGAGGTCGTTGACCGTCCTTATGGGTGTAAACTCAGTAGGATGTAAATGGGTTTTCAAGAAAAGCTTAGGCCTGATGGTACAATTGAAAAGTACAAGGCAAGGCTTGTGGCCAAGGGTTATACCGAAAGAAGACGAGGACTTCTTTGATACTTATTCACCTGTTGCCCGATTGACCACAATTCGAGTTCTACTTGCCCTGGCTGCCTCTCATGGTCTGCTCGTTCATCAAATGGACGTTAAGACAGCTTTCCTAAATGGAGAGTTGGAGGAGGAGATTTATATGGATCAGCCAGACGGGTTTGAGGTAGAAGGTCAAGAAGGAAAGGTGTGCAAGTTGTTGAAGTCTTTGTATGGCCAAAAGCAAACACCTAAGCAATGGCATGAGAAGTTCGACAGAACTTTGACATCTGCTGGCTTTGTTGTGAATGAAGCCGACAGATGTGTGTACTATTGCTATGGTGGGGGAGAAGGAGTGATCTTGTGCTTGTATGTTGATGACATACTGATTTTTGGGACCAACCTCAATGTGATTGAGGAGGTCAAGGACTTTCTGTCCAAGAATTTTGAGATGAAAGATTTGGGAGTGGTGATGTGATTCTTAACATTAAGCTCACCGAGAGAAGGTGATGGTGGGGTTACACTGTGCAATCCCACTATGTGGAGAAGGTCTTGAGTCGCTTTGGTTATAGTGATCGCAAGCTGCTCCTACTCCCTATGATCCTAGTGTGTTATTGAGGAAAAACCAAGAATAACAAGGGATCAATTGAGATACTCCTGCATCATTGGCTCATTGATGTATTTAGCTAGTGCTACGAGGCCCGACATCTCGCTTCTTGTGAGCAAGCTAAGCGGTTTGTTTCAAATCCGGAGATGATCATTGGCGTGCTCTTGAGAGAGTAATGCACTATCTAAAGGCAACCGTGAGCTATGGAATTCACTATCTTGGGTACCCAAAAGTACCGGAGGGCTACTGATGATTCAAACCGGATCTCGATGTCGATGAGATAAAAGCCACGAGTGGATATGTGTTCACACTTGGAGGTGGTGCTGTTTCCTGGAAGTCTTGCAAGCAGACCATCTTAACGAGGTCAACAATGGAAGCAGAACTCACAGCATTAGATACCGCTACTGTTGAGGCTGAGTGGCTTCGTGAACTCCTTATGGATTTACCGGTGGTTGAAAAACCGATACTGGCTATCCTAATGAACTGTGATAATCAGACTGTAATTATCAAGGTGAACAGTTCTAAGGACAATATGAAGTCATCTAGGCATGTTAAGAGGCGGTTGAAGTCTGTCAGAAAGCTGAAAAACTCCGGAGTGGTAGCGCTGGACTATGTCCAGACAGCTAATAATCTGGCCGACCAATTTACAAAGGGTTTATCACGTAATGTGATAGATAGTGCATCGAGTGAGATGGGCCTGAGACCCACATGAGTCATACCACAGTGGTAACTTGTTCTACGTGATCGGAGATCCCGTGAAGTAGGATGGTGAAACAAGTCGTTGGTTGATCGGGAGGAGAGACCTTTACAGGCTCATTTCTTCAATGATGCGCTTCTCTCCTATTCTCGTATGGCAGTTGGTTTTTACCTTAATGTGATCCGAATGGCTTATTTAGAGCAGAGATGTCGGCCTACAGACATCTTAGAAGGAACACACCTATATGAGTTCGATCTTGGTCACGCCTATGAGATTTGGGTGATCTCTAGATACTCATGAATAGGCATGGAGTATGACTTATACGCTCCAACCGAGGGGATGCTTTAGGCAGCCTAGTACTAGTAGAGGAATTGGGTAAAACTTATTCGCACAAAACTGTCAATTCAAGGCATAGTCCATTGTTCAGTTGTGGATGAGTGTAACTCCTTTCCTAGATGGATGTTCAACTTAACAGTCTCCATCGAAATACTGGTATATCAAACAATAGCAGAACTGAGAGTATTTCTCGTGTGCCTTGAAATTTGGTGGGGATTGTTGGATTAATTGGGCTTGGTCCATTTAATTTAGTAATTAATCAAATGAAATTCCTAGGCCCACATGGAAAAAGTGTTTAGTCCCATATGGAGAGTTGAATGGGAGTTACACCACTTTAAAAGGTGGAACATGGTAACCCCCTTGTGAAATTGGAGAGAGCCATTACACGCGCGCGCTCTGCTGCTTCGCCACGCCACGCCACGAGTCGTGCGTGCCGTGCCGCGTCGCGCGCGTGTGCGTGTGCGTGCGCGCGCGCGCAGCGTGTCGGGTGCGCGCGCGCGTTTTCTTTATCTATTCAAAACGAAATGCACCGATGGTCGCGATAACGGTGAGGATTATGGCTGCATTACTTTCGAGTAATGGTTGCCGTTTCTAGTGACTAATGGCTGCAGCTACGGTCTCTTCATTTTTTGTGTTACTAAAGAGGCTCTCCTCTCCATAAAAGAGGGATACGATCTCGGGTTGTTGCTCTCGCAATCTCCGGTCCGTAACCTTGCGCGCAAGTTTCGGCGAGTAGGCCTCCGAACCGTCCGCTTGTGTACCGCACGTAGGCGCGATCAAGTTTTGGGGCGCGACGGCGCGACTACTCAATCTGCGACGTCTACTTCGGTGGTGAACCGTTCGCGGGATCGCATCGCGAACATCTTCTGCATCAAGCTTCGCCTGCATCACGCCTTGATCGACTACATCGAATAGGCCATCATGTCGATCGATGGTAACGGCGCCTCCGGTGTCTCCGACCGCCCCGTCCGAGGGTATAAATCTAAAACTTTTCTGGTGTATTTGTTTCTGTGCGCTATGAATATGTTAATAGATGTTTCTGTTAGCTTGTTCGTTAGCGAATACGAATACATTGTTGATAGATCACTCATGCATGTTTATGTCATGTTTTATATGCTGAATTTCTGGATTAAAATATGCCGAAAATTGACTAGATTTCTAAGAAATACGAAAAAATAAGAGAAAAAAGAAAAGCCAAAAAAGTTAAAATAAGCTAAAGTTAAAAACTGACACATTTCAAGTAGCTTCTGATTTAAATAAACTAAAAGACAAAAAAAAGAAAATAAACCCGCTTAGAGCGGAGCATAAGAGCATGCATGTTTCTCGGCACCTTCGCCACAACTAATTGTTCTTTGAAGGAGCTCAAATTGGGAAGTACATGAACAAAACACTCTACAGCAATCGCAATTGCATTGCCGACCACCGCGCGGTGGAAGAGAACTCAGGTTCCAATTTTGAGAAGAATAACGATGCTGTCATGTTTGACAACGATGAATCTAAACAAATTGCTTGTCTCATGGAAGTTGTGTTGGAGGAGACATGAGAGGAGGCGACTTGTGAGGTTCACGGCATTGAATGTATCTGGGCCATTGCTTTGCTATCTACTTTATACAGATGGCTGCAAGTTCTAATGATGATTGCTCTCTTGTATCTCGACTAGCAAGTATATCAGTTCTGTAAAGTTTGTTGTGCAGAGGTTTCTAGTGACGACCGACAAGCAACGCTAGATAACTTGTGGTGAGTGGTGACACTACCAATGTCAAATGGTAGTGCGCAATTTGTTCTGGTTAACGTTTATGACGTTGATGCCATGTAGATCTATTCAAGTATGATGACTAGCTAGTACACCTGTGACAAACTGACTGCAGAAACACAAAAATTCCTGGGAAGAAAAATGCAAAAAAAACGTCCATAATGATATGTAGTAAATTTGGTTGGTCGCTACAAATTTTTAGACTACAAAATTGGAACTAGCTCTCTTCGTTGTAAAACTCTGGCTCTGTGCTTGTGTGTCATGCCTGGTTGCGTTTTATCAAGCCATTCGACACGTAAATAACATTCAGACAAGAAGCCAAAGAAAAGCATATTAACTCCTGAAATTTCTAATATATTGAAGAGATGAACTTTGAGCAACAATTCTGACATCCCAAATTACAAGCTCTTGGCACACTAACCACGCAATCCCATAATGGCATGTTACTCTCTGAATCACAGAAGTAACAAAAACAACCATACATATATTCTGGTAGCTTTAGCCTAAGCTCACATTGCTAAACCTCATAGAAACTTCAAGCTTACTACCAAAACTAGTGGCCTCCTCATAGTTACAGAAGAGGTTATATATATCCTTAAACCACACCCACTAAGAAATTCAGAACAGCACCAGGCCAAAGATACTGACAACGCAAAGAAGCATCCTAATACTCGCCTTCAACCCAACAGCCCCATTCAAGCCCCAGACGCGCACATCATCGATCACCGGCCCGCAGAGTGAGCTGTGGTCGTCACTTCTCGTGTTGTAGTACACGCTGTAGAACGCCACACGTGTGCGCTCAGCACGTGCTGTGAACGTCACGTTCGCAACCTGGCTCGTGGAATTGCCCATGGGCGAGTAGTGGAAGTTTTGCGCTTGGTCACCTGCAAATGCCATGATGGCCATCGGTGGCTGACATGAGTCCCCTGCTGACCCCAGGGTGAATGTCAGGCTGTACGCTTTCTGAGGAGTTGTCTCAACCATCTGTGAGATGATGCCCTCCTTGCCTGAGAGAAGCTCAATGGCGCGCTTTCCCTGGGGAACAGTGTATTGGTCAGAGTCGACATAGCGGACAGCGCGGTTCGACTCAATCATCCAGCCAGGCAAGGCAGATGTCTGCTCGTCAAGGTTGGTTGGGAGCAGCACTCCGAAGCTGGTGTTTGCAAACATCCACGGGCCCTCCTCAAAATCTCCATTGATCACCACATTATCTGTTGAAAACAAGGCAATACCAAATATATACTTGAGAAATGAGCTAGAGCATCTCTAACCCTTTAAGACTTACTGAAATGCTAATTCTAGAAAGACATACTAAAATGATATACGCATTATACCAAAAATATGGACATCACAGACTGAAATTTCAGTGTCGTACCAAGTAATAACTACTAATAAGTCTACAAATATTCTTGCAAAGAAAAAATCTAGAGATAGGCAGTGCAATCTTATACCCTTGGGTTTGTCTGGAGTGAAGAGCTTCTTGATGGCAACGTTGTCAAGGATAGGCCCACAAGTTGGATCATCCTCCATGCCAGGGTTCCTGAATTGAATGTTTGCCTGCTCGTCCGTTGCTTGAAAAGCCAATGCATATGCATCCCAGCCTTCTATGTTGTACAATGTCTGCAAGTCCACCGTCTGCGACGCACCACCGAGCACGGACACATTCAGAGACTCCAGCTGCGCACATGTCCGGGCAGCACTGAATGTGATAGCATACTCTGAGCCTTTCCCGACCTGCACCACCTGCCCGATACCTGCATCATTCCCTAGCCGTATAGCATGATCCCCTGCCATGAAACCCAAATGTTTAAACAAAACCACATGCCAAATCAATTAGGGTGCAACTTGATTATTCAGAGAGAAAAGCTCTGTAGGATACCCTGCGGAACAATAAGGATCATGCCACCCTGGTGCTGGCCTGCTGAAATGAGCTCAACTGTGCCGTTTATCGTCCAACCTGGGATCGACGACGCACCCTCAGCAACAGAAGCAGACTTGACAAAGCCACCAGTTGGTGCTGTCTCAAAATCACCATTGCTGAGCAGGCCTGTTGTACAAAAAGATCACTTGCTCATCTAAGTGCCAATGTCAATTCAATACCAGATCTCACTTCAAATGTAATGCTGCTGCAACTCAAGACAGCAAATATATTGGCTTAAAAACTCTGCTTAATAAATAATCAATGTGACATGTGTAAGTGATATACATCTACTGCTTTGCAATCGAACCACCATACTAGTGGGGGTGATAAAAAAATATATCTATCATAAGTTGTGTAGCTTTTGCATTTTGTAGTATAGGATGGACCATAATAAATTTGATCCCCTGTTTAGTCTAGTACACTATGTGCTGGACTCTCTATGATATAGATACTGAAAGAATGTACACCTCCACCTCCAGACAAGTGCAAGACAGTGAGGAAGCCCAATCCACATCATATCTAGGGCGTTTTTACTTGGACCCTTCCTAGCATATACGCATATACGTGTAACAAGGTGCAATGAACAATCACAGTAGAGTTTGACAAGGTTCATTTCCAAACTTGATTTAATCCTCCACCTTAACAACAAAGGATGAAAAAGATACAATTATACCCGCGAGGTGGGGGGCATCAGCTAAAAACCTAGCCCGCAGACCACAATAGCATCTTTTTTTAAGCCAGTATTTAACAGTGCTAAACCACTAAACAGTACTAGACCACTAGTAGGAAAGAAACATGTCTTTAAGTTTTTCTTTTGTACATCCAATGCAGTTCATTGGGGCACTACTACTAGGCCACTTAATTATGCTTCATTGCTCTCACAAACACAGCCATGTGACTACGCACAACATCCTATGTGGTGAAAGTGAAACATCCACCAACCCATCACACCATCTACTACCATGGAGCCCCATGAAAAGGTCCAAAGCAAAACACCAGGACCCGTGGCGTAAATTTAGGGAGGTGAAGGTACGGAAAAAAAAAGATAGGCATGAATGGACGGTCCTCACTCCTCACGGCCATCCTTTAAATAAGCCATTTGACCCTTACAAGACGATTCATTGAACACTTTGCAGGACAATGGTATCTGCTGTGCTGTTCCGTCTGGATCCGAGTTTACTAAGTACTACGCGTGATTTCCTTTTGACTTGTCGTGACTTCGTCCTTGCAATAAGCTCATAACTCACAAAATCTTCAAACAAGGTAGGGAAGCGTTTCAGTTATAAGATCATGGTTTTTTCCCAAGGCCAAAGTCTGCAAAATTTCTGAATCTTGCAAGTGATTTTAGCAGTGTTTTGCACCCCAACAAGATAACAAGATAGGACAGCTCACTTGGGGGTTACTAGTCATTTTCAAACACAAAAATGATACATCATAGTATCTCATGTTATAGCCCCATGTTTCTTCAGAAAGGTACAGGCAGAGACACACTAAACTAAACAGCAGGAGAACACCAAGGAAGCAGGATGTGTATCAAGCAATGTTGCAAACTTGTGTCCAATTAAGCGTGTGCCTTAAGAAGCGACTAGACTAGACATAAGCTATATCACAAGAACAAGCTCATGTGGTAGTATAACAACAGGGGAAGGAAAGTTTTGGCACAAGACAGGGACAGGTCAGTTTTTGGTTGTTGAGAGGTGATACAGAAGTAACAGAAGGACATGGCGAAATCTTTACAGCTAAGCGTTTCACGTTTCTCTGAAGGATTTGTATGTGCATGCACACTGTATGTGAAGCTATCTTGTTGATCCTGATCTTTACTTTGCAGCATTGGAGTATACTGAACTATGCTCTAAAAAGGAGAAACGGCTTCACTTTACTTTGTGCATATCCATCCACTCCTTCCTCACGAGTGCAAACATCTATTTGATTCCGGATGCGCAAAGTTATCTTATAGCCCTACATCACTTTAAATACTATACTATTTTTCAATGCCCTCCTTGAAATTTCCCCATTGCTATCACATATTTTCTCTATTGGTGAGATCTGATGTCGAAACAGAGGAAAAACACCTAAGTTCAACCAAACATTGCACAAAGATGCACAAGATTACCTCAAATCACAGGTCGCAGACAACAAGACATGCAGTAAGAGCCACACTAATGATCAAGAAAGGGCAAGAACAGAAAGGGGTGAAAGATACAGCAGCATACCATCCTCCACTGCAGCGGCCGAGGCCAGATGGGAGGGCGCTAGCAGAAGCAGGACCAGGCACAGCCCCAGAAATGCGAGCCTGCAGCAGCAGGAGCAGCTCCTCACCAAATCTTGCCCCATCTTCTCCTAGTCCCCTCAAACTCCCAGCTTCCTCCCCTCTCTGGTTCTTCGCCCTCCTCCCTCTCCCTCCTCCCTCCTCTCTCTCTCTGAAGAACAGTCGGGAGTATGGGAGGTGCGAGTGAGGTGAGTGGGGAGAGGTAGGAGGCAAGAGGCCACTGTACTGGGTGGTGCAGCCGAGTGAGTCCTCAGTCCTCACTGCTGGGTTGGAAGCAACTCTGCCTCTGCTCACCCACGCCCTGCTTTTTATGGGACTTTGCCTGATGGCGATTCCCTTTTCTTTGGCACTTTGCTGGGCACCCCATTATTCTATATATTCCTAGGCCTGGGGATCCGAAGGGAACAGTGACCACTGGGTAAGAATTGTGGCGATGGTCAATGTGCGGATTCTTTTGCACGGGCGGAACTAAAGCAGCGGACCTGGTGTCATACCAGGTCTAAAAAAATTTTAGCAGTAATCTAGACTTTTAGTTTATATGTGAATTTTTAGTCCAAACTCAATACACCTGGTTTTTTTCTTTGAAGCTTAACGAAAAAAGCACTAACAATCCAAATTGAAAAGCCCCAAAAATTTCAAACAAAAAAATTTCCTTAATTTTTGCTGCATTTTTGAGTGATTTTTGAAAACTTTCCTTTTGGGAAAGTTTTCCCGCCGCTTTCCTTTTCGGCCCGGCGCCTCTCTCTGTTGGCGCCTTCTCCTTTTCCGCCTCCTCTTCTCCCCGCGCCTCCGCTCTTCTCTCGCGTTAGCGCCCGATCCCGCCTTCCCGCGCCTGCGTTTCGCTCCTCGCCTGGCGCCGGCTCTTTTCGCCTTCGCACGCGCGCGCTGCTGGCGTTGCGCAGCGCGCGCTGCGCCGCCTCGCGCGCGCTTTTCTCGCGACGGCGCCGCCTCGATCCCTTTCGCGCCGCGCTGTCCGACCGCCACGGCCCAAACCTGGCGCCTCCGCGCCACGCGTCGCCCGCGTCCGCCACGGGCGCCTGCCGGCCCGGCTTCCTCCTCTCGCGCGCGCGCCCGCCCATGCCGCGACTCACTCGCCTGCGGCCGCCCGCCGCCATTACTCCTGTGCAGAGCGGCGTCACCTCGGCCACCGCTCCATCCGCGGAGAGACGACCGACCTGCCTCGTTGACCGGAGCCCGCCGGTGGCTTCTCCTCCACGCCCGCTCCTCCGCTCGGTATAAAATTCCTCCGGCTCTCGCTCATCCTTGCTTCCCGAGTGCTCCCACCACCCTCAACCTCCTCCCAGCACTCCAGAGCACCTCCCAGAGCGCCCGATTGAAGCCCCGTCGCCCGTAGCTCCGCCATTGCCGTCTTGTGAGCCGGCGGCACCCCGGAGCCATTCTTCCGTTTCTCTCCTCATTCTTCAATTGCATTCGTCCGAGCATCCTCGGTGCGCTGATCATCTTGGCGCTCCTTTTGGCGGTGATCGCCGAGGAGTCCCAAAGACTCTCTCCGCGGCCGCATCACCTCTCCGTGGCCAAGACGCCCGGCTCCCACCACGCCGCCACCGCCAACGTGAGTCTCTGGACCCCTCCCGTGTAACCGCAGCCTGCTCGAGCTCCCTTGCCGCTGATGACCTCCCCACCTCCGAGCGCCCAAATCTTCCCTTCGCCCCCGCCTCTCCGTTGTTCCCTCGCCTCCAAGGCCCTAAATGGACTCCCGAACCAAGCTCTAGCCGGTGGAGCCTCACCGCCATCGGGGCCTTCGCCGTCGCCGAGCACCGCAGCCCACCATCCTCGTTTATTGTCACCCGCTCGGTGGAGGTAGACGACGACCGACGTGGCCTCGCCTCCACCGCCCGATCCCACCGCTGCCGTCTAACCTCGCCGCCAGATCAAGCCATCCTCCGCCGTCCGATCCTCATAAACACCGCCATCCACCTTCGTTGGATCTCCCACCGCATCGCTTTGCCGTCTCATCTCGGCGCGCGCGCCGATCATTGCCATCTCGCTGGACCGTCGATCGCCGCCGCTCCCTCGCCATCCGCTCCGTCCGCCGCGCCACGCGCCGCCCATCCGGACCACGCGGACGCTGCTGCCGGCATGGGCCGCCTCGCCCGATCCTCCTCGCGCGTGGGCCACGCTGGCCTTCGGCCGCGCGGGCCATCTTCCCGGCCGGGCCGCACTGTAGCCGTGGGTCGGCCTTTACTGTTCACCGAATTTTCAGAGGATTTATCAATTTCTAAAATTCCAGAAAATCCAAATAAATCCTAGAAAATCACAGAAAATCCCAAAAATTCCCAAATTTCACCACCTTGCTCCAAATAATATTCCAGACCCATTGGTGACCTCCATTTCCACAGATCCATCCCAAATAAATTCCAAAAAAATTCTATTTGAAGGATTTATGCATTTTACTCCTTTTTAAATAGTTTATTTTCCCTCGCTTGATTAGTCTCAAGCTGGATTTAATTTGTTTTATTTGTTTGCGCTAGTGTCGGAGTCTCCGGAAGTTCAGTTGCAGCCCTAGGAGCCAGGAGGTTCTTCGTTCGAGCTAGCGGAAATCATTCGGATTGACTAAGTCCCAAATCCTTTGATCATATTGCAACCCATGATGTTTATTTATGTTAATATGCTATTTGCATTATGCTATTTGCGAAATGTTAGTTTGAAATAAAATAAAATGTTTAGAATGACTTGTTGCGTAGTTAATCCTACCACCGTTAAATGCCCTGTTAAATTTGTTGCCATGCCTTTGTAACCCTAGAAATGATTATCTGTTAATCTAGATAAATTGTAGGGTATTATTATCATGCAAAGTCTTACACTAATAAGGTTGTGGCTGCGGGCCAATAGAATTTGCAAACCCGACTCTAGGGTAGGGTGGTATGGGACACCGTGCCCTAAAGCGGAGAGTGCTTGCGCACAAGGTAGGGTAAGGGGGTTGTGGTGCGCCATGAGACGGTTTGCCCATCTCTTACCCTAGGATTGGAGTAGGGTAAGTGGGGTTGTGGTGCGCCGCAAGACGGTTTTCGCCCACCGCTTACCCTAGGTTGGGTCGCGGGCCTGGTGAGGTTGCGGACCATGTGAAAATATAAGGATTGAAACCCTTATGCTGAGCAAATGTCATAGAACCCGCTCAAACCACAGGAGTTGACTTGTCAACACTTGTCTAGTAGCTGCTCAACTCGATTGAAACTCTACAGGTGTGGCGGTGGAGGAGGTTTAGCAGTGAGGTTAGGCAAGCCGTGATTGGGTGCCTAACAACGGTAGAGTTCACTCGAAGCGGCACCATTTTCTCGTGTGTGTGTGTGTGCGCGAGCTGCACTGAGTGAATTCTACCGGTAGAGCCTATATAAAAGAGCCGAGCGTTGAAACGACTGGCTTTCTTAACTCTTTAGCGGAGTTAAGGGATCGTGTGGGTAAAGCCGAGCAAACTCGCAGAGTCAAACAAATGGTATTCGAATACGCCGTGCTCCGGCTATTGGAGCCGTGTCACTTGGGTGATTCCAGAGACAAAGCTTAAGTAGTTTTGTAAATGTTTAACTTGATTAGGTTGGTCGATGAACTCTTGTTGAAAACCCCGAGATCTTGAGGAGTAGTTTTGGGTCCTTTTATAAAATGATTGCAAATAAAATTGCATCCATTCGAATTAATAAACCAAGTATACTCCTTCCTTTGATGTTCCGTGCATTTAATAAGTTAGGGTCCTTTGGGACTTGCTGAGCCGTTGATTGGCTCACGGCTTGCTTAATCTAATCTTTAGAGGATCAAGACGAAGGTGGAAGTCTCCCGTCGAGGAGGTCCCGAGGATCTCTTCTTCGACGAGGATCCTTGGCTCTAGGTCTTCGCCGCACTCGCGGATTCTCGAAGTCTTTTGTAATGTAAATATATACTTGGGCTTGCACGCCACAAAGCCCGGATGTTAATCCTTATGTCAAATATATGCTGGACTTTTGTTGTAAGCATGCAATGGTATACTCTTGCGCGCATTCCATAATCGTTCATGCGTGAATAGTTACGGTGTCAGTGTCCGTCACACGCCCGAAACGGGCGTTACGAATTAGCAAAGATCCATAAGGAGTCTTCGCTTCTCTCAACCATAAGAAACTACAGCAAACCTAGCTAGCCTAAGAGAGAGGACTGCAACAGTCCACGACGTCCATTTGATTGATCCCGAAGCATGTCACCTTGCAGCAGCCATCGATATATGCTCGTCTCGTATGGTCGATCAGGAGATGTACCACGTCCGTCACACAGCTGCACCCAGCTAGGCAGCGATCAGTGGTTGGAGAACAAGAGAAATCGACACACCGATCGAACTCAGCTGCCGTCTCGCCAAGGCGTCGCCTAGTCCCTATTACTTCACGCCCTCACCAGTCAAAGGAAGTTTAGTTCCACCCGATTAGTATGTACTCTGCTGTAAATTTCTCTTAATTCTTTCAATTTGATTTCAGAGTGGAGGCTAAATTTGTGAGTTAAAATTTCAATGTGATGATTGTTGATTATTTTTTGTCGAATTGTAAAGCTAAGACTTAAGGTTTTAATTTTGATTTTTGGAATACTGTTCTACCTCATTGTAAATTGAAGGTAAAATTGTAGTATTTGACCATAATGTTAAGTAAGTAAACCACTGGACGATTATATTGTTATTAAACTGTTGAACATATAAATATCTAATTGGTTTTTTAATTAATTGATGATGATTTTATGAATAATATACTTATTTGCTATATGAAGAAACAATAACTGACGAAAATTACCAATTATGTTGTGGTTTCATCGCTTTATAAACTTAAAAGAACATAAATACTAAAAAGTATTATATTAACTTACATTTGATCGTTCTACTATTTTTATTTGAAAACTTTAAGTAATTTTATTTTCTTTTAACATGTCATTGAGGTCAGATGATATATTTTACCAATATGGACCAACTTTTGTCTGTGATTTCACCATCGGTTCCTTCAGTTTTGCAACTAACTAATATTATTAACAGGCTTCTTCAAGTTGATAAATATTTTGATCACTACTTCTTTATCATCAGACACTGTCACTGTCATCGGTTATGTTAAAGTATTGATGCTAAAAAATTCCAGATATATTACTATTAAGCATAATATTGCTTAAAAATTATATATGTTATTATATGTATAGGGAAGTGGTGAACCCTGATCATTTTCATTCTGGTTCTGCCCCTGTTCTTTTGGGTTGTGGCTTATGGTTTAAATTTTTGAATTCTAACTATTTGCGGGACAGTACGTAGAGAAAAATAGCCGTATATGATTTTGATTAGTATAGCTGAACTTTTTATACTTTTTACTATAAACTTTTTATGAACTTGTCTTAAAAATATATTATTTAAAAATTAGTTTCTGTACCTTAAATTATAAATAATAAATCACAAGCGCAAAATAACTCAGCCAGTACTTCACTCCAGAGGCCACCTGCCTTTTGCTTTTTTGCAGCGTTTTGATACCACTTTGTCGAGCACAAGAAAGAGTAGTGCCAGTACTAGTCTAAACTTGCCTTTTGCTTTTTTGCAGCGTTTTGGTACCACTTTGTCGAGCACAAGAAAGAGCAGTACTAGTCTACCAGTAAAACTAGTCACTAGTCTAGTCACTAGTCAGTAGGGAGTGATCTGCTCCATCTTCATGGTTATACGAGTCAAGGTGAGGTGAGGTCCTGCTCGGGTAATTGTTGCCACTTGCCTACCAGTCCATCACAAGAGGATGGAGTTTTATGAACACAAAATTTTATAAGTCTAATCTGCTGCATCAGTGAATGTACGGTCATACAGTGTTTATTGGTTATAAGGCATGAACGAAAGCTATAAACTCCAACATGGTTGTTCTCAGTGAAGTCGAAAAAATAGGTTCAGAGTTCTCACTCTCACTCTTTTTTTATTTGTTGTAAGATCGAATATCGCAATTAGAGATGAACCAGAAAAACATTCTAAATAATAGATTATACCTACTTGAAACCAAAACCTAAATCAGAAAAAACATAAACAATAGGTTATATCTGCTGAAACCGAAAAAGCAAACCATAAACAAAATATAACAAAAACGAAACCAAAAACTTCTCGCCATCCTGATTGCAATGGGGCAAGAGGTCTAACTGTAACAGGCGGTCTGATCGCTATGGAGTTGGCGGTCTGACCTCCCGATACTATTCGCCACCTGAAAACTTAAAATTGACGTGAACAAAAATCGATCTAATTTCTACAAATCAACTCCAAATGATCTCAAATTTGGCACCCGTGATGCTAAGGATATCCATAATCTATTGCAACAAGAAATTGCAAAAATCATCAACTAGATAAGGAGAAATTCAGATCGCAACACGAGATAATAAAAAACTAGGTCAAACCCGGAAATTGCAATAGCTTTCAAACGACTTGGAGAATTTTAACGAAACATTGCAGATCTGTTCCTAGGCCTATTTGCAAACTATTCCTCAAAAAGAATCGAGTCAAAATCGTATGGATCACGAAAACAATCGATTCCACAAAACGAAGTAGCAAACTAAGAATAGATGCAAGATTCCTCTATACATTGAATCAAAAGTTGATTTGCATTGCTAGATGATGATGTTCTGTGGCTACAAAAGTGCCCTCACGATATCCCTCAAACCCTAGCATAAAAATTTCCAAAGTTTTCTCCAAAAAGCCACACCATAACACCTAACCTCTTCCTGCTTTTATATGCTAAAGCTCCAAAGCGTGTTTTCATCAACCCGGACACAAAATTCTATCCGATTTCAAAAGTCAAAGGATCTGAAACCCTTTCAAACACGGATTTTTAAAATCTCTAAACCTTCCAGTTATTGACACCTTCCATAACTCATTTCAACTCATCATGTATCGAAGCCTTCAGGACCGCACCTCCCGTAGTTATCCACGCATCATTCACCTTTGATATCCACGTGCTCTAACGTGAGCCCGACCACCTTGTGATATCCGTGACCGCCTGAACCTCGGATTTCCCCATCCTAATCCTGGTCCTCCTCATCGACCATGATCGTCTCCACGCCCAACCTGTATATGCAATCACCGAAGAATATTTTCCTGGCACAAGTTCTCTCCAACTTGACTAATATTAGTCCACACACGCATAACATGCCCTTGTCCATCCATAAATATGAACCAAATCATCCATAACCTCAATTCCTATGATTTTCAAAAATCAACCCGAGACCAATCTGAAAAACTGGTCTAACCGCCAAGTATAGCACGGTCAGACTGTTGGCCCAACACGAGTACTCGAAAGTTACAAGAATTGTAGCACTCGAAGCCAACAATAACCGAGTATCGACCATTTATTGTAGTTCCGACCATCGACCAGTCACTTGTAGCTCTGACCATGTACTGTAGTTATGACTACCGACCAAGTACCGTAATTACAATCGCTGGCCAAGTACTATAGCCACGACCATCGACTGTGCATCGAGCCACGACCACCCGATCAAGCATCAGAGCCACGACTACCGATCGTGCATCAGAGCCACAACTACCCACTGTGTTGTGACACCCTGGCCCATGTGTGTGTGCACATAAATTTCTGGGTTAGTCCCAACTTGCTAGCTTACCTTGAGAAGCACTTATATATAAGCCTAGGAGTTTCAATAGTAGCACCCCGGTTAACCATTTTGCGCGAAGCGAGGACGAAAGTGCAACCGGGTTGCTACGTGTGCGTGGCCTATCCAGAATGTGGTTAGGTCTGAGCCGGTTCGGACCCTAGGGCGTTACAAATGGTATCAGAGCCGACTCTCGCGGTTACATGGGCGCGTGCGGGTCAGGGGTGCGGGCATATGGCGCATGGCGCGTGTGGGCCCGGAGTGGACACACGGCATGGCATATATACTGGCACTGAACGCACGGACATGTGCCAAGAGGGGAGATGCTTATCATTTGCCCCGGTGTGAGTATGTTGGTCCGACGAGGACGTCGGGTCCTTTGAGGGGGGGTGTATGTGACACCCCGGCCCATGTGTGTGTGCACATGAATTTCTGGGTTAGTCCCACCTTACTAGCTTACCTTGAGAAGCACTTACATATAAGCCTAGGAGTTTCAATGGTAGCACCTCCGGTTAACTGTTTTGCACGAAGCGAGGACGAAAGTGCAAACGGGTTGCTACGTGTGCGTGGCCTATCCAGAATGTGGTTAGGTCTAAGCCGGTTTGGACCCTAGGGCGTTACACAGAAACTGTAGCCATGACCACCGACCAGATACTGTAGCTACAACTACCGATTAGATACTATAGCTACAACTACCGATCAGGTACTATAGGTACAACCACCAACTACGGACCAGATACGGTAGTTAAGCATACCCACCAAGTATTGTAGCTCCTTTCATCCCGGGCAAATCCTACCACTACTGACTACTGATCAAGGTTGACATCTGCCGGTCAGACCGCCCGAGACAAGGCGTTCAGACCACTTACCCTGAATATTTCAGCAAATCCAATTTTACAATAATGTATCGTCCAAAACTTTCATAACTGTAAATTGCAATACAATCTAAATATCAATTATTCATCATCACTATATTCACGACTTATTCACATAGTCTAACATCTGTATAGACATCATTTTTTTCAGTACATGATTGTGGAGCACAGCGAACAAAATGAAATTGGGCGACAAATCAATGAGACTGCATATTATGTATATGCTTTCGCTTTAGGTAGGTGGTGGTTGCAGACAAAACGGCTCAAAACCATCAACATCTCCAAAAGCGAGACATGTTTTGAGTAAACCAGCAAGCATACCGGCGATTCGGCCTTCTATGATCTGTAGTATGTTATCCATCAATCAATATGCTGGCCACTTCTGAACACTAGTTGCAGTTCTTAATCGAGCACAAGAAAGTACTAGTATTAGTATTGAATCTTTGATGACAGATCACTGACGGGCCTGGCCTTAATGAATCTTCAGACAAGTTAAATTAGGAGTCATCTCCTCTTTCTGGGAACTCGGGGACGCACCACGGTAGCCAAGCAGCGTTCGCTTTTGGCTCACGCACACGATGACACAGTGCTAAGTGACAACTGAAGTTCAGACATCGAAGATGAGACGGGGGTGGAGCTGCACGCCTGCACGCCGACACATTTTCTTGGCTTTCACATGGTGAAACTTATTAGTAGCACCTCGCAGTTCGCATAGAGATAGCGTCATCGATTCACTGGTGTGAATTGAATCGTGACTGTTTTTCTCTGACCATTTTGTTTCTACCAAAGCCATGAAAGCACATTTAGCAGTATTCACTCGTAAGTCAGCCATGCATGAATGCGCATTGCAGTATTCACCCGCAAGTCAGATTCGTGCAATTAAGTCGTTTTACTATGGTTTTGTGTATTCGTTCATAATAGTGGACCTACCAATACATACCGTGCAGCATTCAGGGCTTCAGGCTCAGATTTCAGAATCTTAGGACATGCGGTAGCAGATTCTACTCACATGCGTACTACTACCAGCACAAAACTACTGTAACCGATACTCATCACCCGTTAAACCAAAGGCATTGACGACAAGGGAAAACAGATGGCAAAATTTCTTATTCTTCCTACTGGCGCCTAGTGAATAGTGGCGTGCGTGGACAAAGTAGGCTAGGGAATTGGCAGGGTCAAGGAACAAGGGGTCCATCCATACCATCCAAGGCAGGATCACATGATCTGGAATACGAAAACACAAATCCATGCATCGTCATCCGATTCTCATATCAGGTACGTACGCTCGAGTTGGCAACAGTACTGCTGCGATAAAAGATCGACGGCTGGTTGGGCGAGATCTTTTATTCCGCGGAGGACAGGCAGGGACATTACCAGCTTCACCTTTTGATGGCAACCGAGATTTCGGTGCTGGTTTCCCTCTCCATTGATTCTCTGCCCTGATCTGGTCGAGGTTGGTGGTGCCTGTAGCCCCCCAATTGCACGCACACAATTGCCTGCACTGCAGCCATTGCATTCATCTCTAGCAAGCAAGAGTCTTTCTTATCTGCCTTTTCAGTGATCACATTATTCACCAGCTGACTATCTTTGTTCACTTTCTGGGTTGTTCTGATAGAGAAGACAGGAACTTCTCTAGTTTTCCCGACACAAAGGTTTCTTCAGTTGCAAGACTTCACTAGCACCTCTTTTGGCTGTTGAGACTCGTCATTTGCTACGGGAAAAAGGTAAATTGTACGACAGAACAGTTACCATGGCGATTTACACGGGTAAATCGATAATTTGGCATGATTGAAGACATAACCATGTGTGCGTTGGGCAGCTATACAGTGTCGCACTGTCGATTGGTGGTCGCCGATGTCAAAACTGCCATGAAAAGGAGCAAAAAGTAGGCAAAGATGATTGCCATTTGGCGGTGGTCGCGGCCAAATAATTGCTCACGTCTTTCGGCCGGCCGGCAAGCTAGGGACGGAAGGGCGCAGACGTGCTAGGGCAGTAATAATAAATAACCTTCCGTGCATACGCTATTAGAGCCGGGTCCATGGGCCATGGCTATTGTACTGCTTCCTTCAACCCAGCGTGTAGTCGTGTACTTTGTGCATTCTTCTCGGTGATAATCCTCTCCGGTGCACAGTCATCGCGTCGGTTTCACCTCGGCTATCTTCCCGTGCATCTCCTCGGTGATGGGATGACAGCGCCGTTAGTTCGAAATGAGTTGCTAGAGGCATGAGCGTACTAGTTGCTTGTTGAAACCTCCAGTTTCCAAAAGTTTATTTGTGGCTTTGTTTGATATAGCAACTCGTTTACTCAAATCTCACCGATATTACCACGTAAGTGTAATGCATTATCATCTTAAAAGATACTCATTTACTCAAATCTGACCACAAGGGACATGGAAAATTGGAAATTGATATGGCCGGAAATACTTGGGTTGGATGGGCTGGCTGGCTGCGCTCGTTCATGATAGAACAAAAAACAAGGGAATTTTTGAACCAGTCCACGCAAATTCACATCATCAGGCCCGGCCCGAACTGTTCTCACTTCAGCTCTCGATCCGAAATAGCTATCCTACTCGTGCGCGTCGCGGTGCACACTCGTGCCTCCAAGAGATATGCCCTAGACTCCTAGTGCTGGCCAAATGGGCCGGCTCAGCTTAGGCACGGCACAGCTGACACCATGGCGTGGACACGACACAACCTGTTTAACCTATTTAGACACGATTAACAGTTGATTTTTTGAATTTTTTTAGTTGTTGGGAAGCTCACAAATTCCAAAATAATTCAATATATTTATCTCCTTTTATGGTATAGAATTATTTTCTAAAATTTTTATTTGTATTTTTGAATTATATATATTTATTTGTATTCCTTTTTAAATTTTCAAGCCAAGATAGGCTAAACTGTCTATCCTAGCCTATCGGGCTAACTTGGGCACAAATTAGCCTGTGATCTCCCTATGCCATGTCTAGGTCCAAGGCTCGACTCGTGCGATGGCATGATATGACCCATTTAGTTAGCTGGCCCAAACAGATCGTACCTAAATAGGATGTGCTCTTGCCGAGCCAGCCCGTTTGGCCTGGTTGATTATGCCCCACTCCTTTTTTCTTTCCCATGACGCGTGGGGGCCATGACCTAGACTTCTTTGCTCCTTTTCTCTTCCCCTCACTCACATGTCTTTGGAAAAAAATTCTCTGGGAGAGGGCCCTAAGCCTCACTGTTGAAGGCCCTCTCTTAAATTATGCCACGTGTGCAACACTAGTCGTAAGGCAACTTTGGTTGTTCTTCCCCCTTCTCTTCCCACCATTAGATGCCTAGGCAGCGTAGAGCTCCGCAATGCGGGAGACGTGGGCAACGAGGAGGCTGTATCAGGAGTAGATGGGGGTGGGCTAGATGGGGAGAGGATCATGATGGGGATGAGGTGGGGCGAGGAGGATGTGAATGCGCGCTACCACCCGGCGGCGGCGGCCACCGGCAATGCGAAGATGGCCATGGCAACAATGGGCCCGACGGTTGTGCACGGGTCCGTCGTGCTGAAGCCAGAACCTGTGCCAGTGTAGTTATTGGGTGGGCTCACCGTTGCCCCCTCCCCTCCCTGCCGCGGAATCGCTACCGGCACACGAAGGTGGAGGGCCGTGGGTGGTGCATCTGAATGGTCACGCTGTGCGCCACAAGGGTCGCCCAGCTCACACACGACCTAGGCACAAGTACGTAGGTGAGACCATCTGCTGGCTACCGCAGCAGTCAGAGCCGACTATCATCACCGCCACGAGCATGGGTACCGTGCCTACAATCGCCATCATCGTCGACGATGTGTTCCACATCCCCACCGAGTCACCCTCAGCTACTGGGGCCGACGACGAGGAGCAGGCCCCCAAGCGGCATTGCAAGCTCCAGCTGACGCGCATGGAGGCCAGCACGACACCACTCGCCACGGCATCTCTGGCGGCCTACTACCTCATCTCATTGATCCCTTCCTGCAAGGCAACGATGATGGCACGATTTTCAATGTCATGTGGCTTCGCCCCATTCTCGGCCGCCACGATGCCCATAGGAGGTGCCATCCCTATATAGTTGTTATGTACTAGATCCCTTTGCCTTATGATACCAGATCAAACTTAAGACGAGAAACGTGTCATTCTATGATAGCTTGCTCGCTCATATTCTTTTGCATGTTTCATAGTAAATCTGAAAGTTATCTTTATAACCACCCAGTCATAGAGTAGTATTTGGTAACCGCTAAGTAAACTATTACATATGTAGAAAATAATGATGATATCAAGTCTAAGGATCCTACATACACTATATATGAGATCAACTGATGACACTTAAGAATATAACAATTTCCACAGTGCCTCATGGTGGGTCAATACAATATCATGTTTTCTAACATATGCCCACATTATTAATTTGATATCCTATACCCATGATCCATAAAATATGATCATCAATCAATACATGTATTGATTTGTAAATTATAATTGTCCCATGTAATGATATAAGATTAGGGATGATTTAGAATAACATCAAAACATGAATAAAGAGTTCCACGAACAAGTCACATACTTGTTGATTAATACAAAAGAATTTATTCAATGGACAAAATAATGTATTACTCAAAAGATCATAAATATAGAAGTGATACAATCATCTCCATGATTGTGTCTACAGCACATCACTAACAACCACTCCCACCCGGTGATGGTTCTGAACCCCCCCCCCCAAGTAGTCTTTTAATCGCAATTTTGGAAGTCCCAATTTGATTTTTTTATTTTCGGTTGAAAGTTATTGGGAGTTGAAAGGTTCAATTTTGTTCGGTTGGAAGTGTTTTTTTGGAATTCGGTTGAAAGCTAATTAGCATTTTCAAAAAGTTTAAACCCCAGTGAAAAGTCCAAAGTTGGATTTGAAAGTTCAAAATTGAAAATAAAAGTTCGAAGTTGAAACTGAAAGTTTAAAATTGAAAGTGAAACTTGAAAGTTTTCTTCCCTGCCCTCCCGACCGGCGTGCTTCTGAACGGGCTGCAACGCGCGCGTGGATTAGCAGCGCCGCTCTTGATCCTAGTTGTGCCTAAGGCTAGTCTCAGTGGAGGTTTCATATCCCAGTTTCCAACACACCCATATTTTGGAAACAGTGCAGAAGAGTTTCATCCCCATGAAACTCTCTCTACTCCTATGAAACTTTTATCATCTCTCTTCATCAATACAGTGCCATGTCAACGTATTTAATGCCCATAAAACCCCACTGAAACTGGCCTAAGAGCAAGTCCAATAATACAGCCAAGTGTTTGGCTATAAGTCAAATTATAAGAGCCAAATTATATAATGATTTGTCTACAAAAAGTTTTTTATTATTATGTGGTACTATGTCTGACATTCTCTTTTCTATTCCTCCTCACATACATTTATTATCTAGACCCACCACTGCATAGGCTCTCGTGCCCAGCTTGTTGCTTGCATGAGAGCCAAGCTCTCATCTCTCCTCCATATCAGCAAAAATGTTGACTAACTTGGTTATAAGACCATTATTGTACTTGCTCTAAGAAAAACTACCGCTTGATCATACGAGTGCTTTGACGTTTTCAAGACATGCAGGAATTAAAGATTGGTTCTGTGTACCACCGTGGCAGTTTTGTCGTCGACATTTGTGCGTCCCATCCACCCACCGTTACCCCGATGGACACGGTGTGGTCGATGCCGTTATGCTAGTAGAGGTCGATGTAGGCATGTATGTAGCCCATGCCGAGCCGGCGTAGGCTGGCCTCGCATGCACTACGCGCGCCCGTAGTCGGCAGCCGGCAACGACGCATATTAGCAGCCGCGCGCCAAACTTGGTCATCCATGAGCCTCAACTCCCAACGAATCACTTTTGGCGAACAGCTCCATAACATTTGACGCTTACATCATACAATGGGTCGAGTGAGAAGCTGTAAATCCGCCACAACAATACCTTCCTGATTTTAAGATTATCAAAGTTTGGGTGACACAGTGTGGTTTGCGGAAAACTGGTCAAATCAACCACACATGGCCCCTATTGGATTTCTCCCTGCTCGTAAAAATACTTTGAAGAATTCTTAACTTGACATATTTGCCACATGACTCAAAATATTTAAAACGCATGGTAATTGCACATGCTACATCAAGCCTAACAAAACCAAATTAAACTACAACCCTTACCATGCCTATTGAAATGCTCTCTATTTCACCTACATCTCCTACAACACAACTGTAAATGTTTAATAAAATTTTAAAATACAATATACAAGCAACTTAAATCCAGAATCCCTAACTCATGCGAATCTAAACCTAACCAAGATAAAGTCTCGGACTAGTCAATCTATAAATAGAGCTAACCTACCATTTCTACACTACAACACAAAAAGACTAGATTATAATTCTACCACTAAAACATAGGGATCTACAACTACCAACTCTAATTCTACCACTAATCTTTGTTTATTTTTGTTAATCTAGCATGTTTTCATCAACATGACCAAGAGTTTACACGAGCAATGAAAACTAACTGCAAAAGAAGTGAGTACGCGGATGAAGATGGGCAGAGTCTTCTCCTCCCCTCTCCTCTGCTTTCCTCTCCTCTCCTTGCTTCTCCTTTCCTCTCCTCCCCTTTCTCCTCTTTTCTCTTGTCCTTCCTCTCCTCCCCTTGTTCTCCTTTTCTCCAATTAAAATGAGATTTTAGCCAAATTTAGGCCCTTATATCAACCCTTAGTCATGCAACCACCACACGACTAGTGTGTGTGACCTCAATCGTGTCTCGGTGACACAATTGATGGTACCAGTCACACATTGAAAGCGCGACGTGGCACAAAACCATCCTTTCGTTGCGTGACTGGCTGCTAGTTGACCTAACTCACACCGTGGGACATTGATTAAGCCACGTATCAATAGACGTCGCTCAATTGCTCTTCCATACCGCAACTTGAACGGCCATATCATCTAGTCGTTGGATCGCTGTGCAAATGGGCCTAATCGTGTGGTGGTCCAGCGATTATGGGTTATTTGTGTAAAAAAAAAGAAAAATGGTTTATTTGTGTAAAATGAATAAAAAATGACTTATTTTTAAAAAAATAGAACTAAGAGAGACAAAGATTAGAGTTGATTGCTTTGCTTTGAGATTCGTCCCATGACGTTCCTCAATCCTAAGGGTGTGTTTGGTTCCAGGGACAATAGGGGATGGGACGGGGCGATCCCAGATTTGGACCTGTTTGGATTGGAGTCGCAGGACAGAGTCCATCCCTTTGGGAATATCCCAGAATATTCCCTAAATTGAGGATGCCCCATTAGGCTGGGCATTCGGTTACCCGATTTTTCTGGTCGGGTAGTTCGTAATTCAAATTCGGGTAATGAAAATCGCTGCCGATATTAGCCCCAAAAACACTACCCGCACTTTGGTGCCGATAATTCGGGTTCGGTTGAGTATACGATATACCCGATTACAAAAATCAAGAACCGCATAGAATTTCAGCAGCAATTTCGGTTGGTTCGGGTAATTCGTGCACGGTAATAAAGTGATAAGTTCAAGTGTATTTCGGTAGTTCGCAATTCGTAGTTCGTTATCGGGGATATTACCCGAACTACCCAAACTAATTTCGTAATCAAAATCGCTATCCGAATTTGGGATCGGGTACCTCGGTTCGGTATTTCGGTTCGGTCCGTAATTGGCACGGGTAATGCAGTAGCGGATATTTTGCCCACCCCTAGCCCCCATCCCTCAAAAATGAGGGGATGGGCTTGTCCCTCTTCCTCGCTACCTGCCTCCAATAGTGTGTTTGGTTCCAGGGACAATAGGGGATGGGGACGGTTCCATCCTTAAAAACAGGGATAGATTCATTCCATACTTACCTGACTCCAAACCAAACACAAGCCTCAAACGCTGGGGTAGGACTGTAGGAGGCCCTGTACCATGGAATTTTTTTCCTCACAGTCCACTACCAAACAACCCGTCTTGATATGGAAATGAATCATATATGGATATATTTTTTGAGTTTATGATTTATAGCTTTTAACTATGATTTATTAGTATAATAAATAGTAATTACCAAGAGATTTCAAAAGACAAAAGCATGGTATATATCTATATCCATGGGAATATGCTAAACATCATGCCGATGAAATGAATCGAGAGGCGATGAACAACGTAACGAGGCTTTCAGCCTGCTACAAGCGAACGCAAGTTCGGCCCAGTATTGCGTGGGCCATTTCACTCGCCCAGAGCTCCCTATCCCAATGGGTATATAGGCCGACTCGCCACCCAAACCAACCTCGACCCTGCGCGCACCCCGCAGCCGCCAACGACCACGAGCGGCGGCGACCGGGCGGCGGGCGACTAGGCTCCACTGATCCCCTCCGATATGGACGGCCAAGCTCCACCCCAAGGCGCCGTCGCGCCTGAGGCACCTACGGTCCCCGACGAGCGGCCACCGCCGCTGCCGCTTGGGGGCGGAGGATGCCCCACTCGTCGCCCCCGACACCGTCGCGCCTGAGGCACTTAAGGTCTCCGACGAGCCGCCGCCGCTTCTTGGTGGCGGAGGATTCCCCCCTCGTCGTTCCCGACACCAGCGCGTCTGAGGCACTTACGGTCTCCGACCAGCCGCTCCTCTTTGGGGCGTCCTCCTCGTCCCCGGCGACGCCGCCTCATTGGAGTCTTCCCAGGTTGGCGCCGGTGGTGTCGTGCTGACCGACGAGCTCCGCAATCAGATCGTCAAGCAGGTACACCGGTGGCCGGTCCTTTCCTCTCTAACTGTGACTTCTCTTGCGCATTTTTTGTCTGTTGCTGCGGCCGTCTGGTTCCTGATGCTTGTTTCGCGTGAGAATGCTGACTTGTGTGCTCTCTTTAGCTAGCACGTTCAGATAGAGACGCAGGCGTTATGGTTCACGTCCACAAGAACCTTCTCACCGTGCATTCGTGCAAGCACAAAGGATATTTTGAACGATGTGCTTACTCAAAAGTGAAACGTTCCAACTTTGCGGGTGGAGTACTACTTCAGCGATGAGAATCTTCCTACGGACGAGTTCTTGTTGAAATTTGTGAAGAAGAACAAGGAGGGCTTTGGTAAGTAGTGTGCTCTTGCTTTAGAACATACATGTAGCGAAAACACTGCGAATTGTGATGCTAGCAAGTTGAGATCTTCTGGTTGACTAGTTGCGTAAGGTGTCTTATGAGACATAAAAACTGCTTCTTATGTGTGCCATTTATTCTAACGTCACTATTATTTTGTCACCAAGATTTTTGGACTTAGGGTATTAAAACAGATTTTTCTATGTGCATAAATTGCATCCTGGAACGCTAGAACTTCATGTTTTCAATTTGAAGGCCTTTTTAATATCTATTTTCTTGGAACCTTCTTATATCTCCTATCCTTCATGCGAGCATGTTGCAGCTCTGTTACCTCAGATTTATCTGCATTTAAACACTGGTTTTTTTGCCCTAGCTATCTTACATGTAGTGGAATGGAGGAGAAAATGATGAAATGTGACAGGTACTTATGACGAGGCATTTACATGGGTACTCCTGGTGCAGCTTTCTTTTAGTTGTGCCGAGAAGCCTGTTTAGGCCTCTGTGAATACTAAATATACCGATGTCTGATTCACTCCATTCTATTAAGAAAAGTATGAATCAGGGGGAGTTTCTCATTAAGCAATTACAGGGCTTTGCTATTTATTTCTAGCATTTTAAGACTTTTGTATATGCATTGTGTTGTCATTCCCTTTTCACGGTTTCTGTAGCCAATTTGATTGTCTTGCTTTTAGTTTGATTGTGGGATCATGAAGATAAATAAATCTGATCCCGCAATTGACAGATGTTGCCTGGTCTTCTGCCATGGTAGCTGTGTTAAGTTGATATCACTGGGAAATGATATGTTCGTTACTCATCTGAGTTGTCCCTTACCCCTCCGTACAACTGAACGTTGACTACCTTTGTAAATGGGTGGCATTTGTGTGCCATTGCACAGAGGAATGCTTTATTTGGGTAGGCTGGTGGCATGTGTGTGCCATCGCACATAGGAATGGATATTGTGTTTTCAAGATGTAGCTCCATAATGACAATAAGATGGATTGGTTTTCATTACTAATCACAGTAAGATGGATTGGTTTTTTTTGTTTCGATTGCCTTTTTCCCAGTGTTTTTTTTGGAGGAGGTGGGGTATCAAATTTCACACAAGGCAAGATGGATTGAACAAGAAAGAAACTTTTACAAATTTAAAGTGGAAAATATTAAATTCAAGGTTAATATTGAAAGTGAGGCATAACTTATGCATGATCTTCTCATGATGAGGACAACCGGATAGTCCCTTTTATACGAAATAGGAGCATATATATATGTGCTCTTTTGTCACTGAACAGAATGACACAGATATTGCACTTGTTTGGCAAGACAGGGAGCGTCCCTTTTGTCTTTCGAACATGCTATATGTATGATATTCGCTGGAATTTTATATGCACACACTATACTACATGACACTTATTAAGTAGCCTAAATGACAATCCATTTGACACCCATTTTGATGTAGACGATGTTTCTATTCAGGTTATAACTTTTGATGATCTTCTATTCTACCTTTACGGTTTTCTATTCTTCTGTATTTCTGCACAATCACTGTAACTATATATATATATATATATATATATATATATATATATATATATATATATATATATATATATATATATATATATATATATATATATATATATATATATATATATATATATATATATATATATATCATTCTACTTCTTCGGTGTTATTACTCCTATACCGTATTTCAGTGCAACAAAGGTTATTTATGTATAATATATGTGTATATAAGGCCATCTATGTGGCATGTATACTTTTTTAAGGTAGTATGTACAGTGTTTTGAACATACTCTTTTTTATGTATGAATATAAATGTATTAGTAAAATATGACTAAAACTATGTACTCCCAATTTTTTTCATGTAGTTGACATTAGAGTAACTTAGAATTAGTACATGATTATATCTAAGGTGATAAAGGAGTATGTTAAGTTCGTTTAGGTGGTATATCATAGGTGAGAGTAACTACACTTGGGAGTAGGGTGTATTTTTCATATATATGTGTGCGTGCGCACCGTTAGAATTTGGCAGCTGCTTTCGCCTCGTCGTCTTCTCGTCATGGCCATGCCCAATGAATGTGCGGCAGTGGCGAGCTGTGCGGGGAGATGAGATGGGCATGAGGTGCAAGTGGCACCCCTTTTGGATGCAGGGATTCTCTTCCGTCGTAAACCCACCACTATTTGCTACGCGTATTTGAAGCATAAACAACAGAGTGTCTGAGTAAATTAAGTGTTGTTTATTACTTTTTATTTTATTCTAGATTGCATGTATATGCATCAGGTTTTTTCACTGAATATTTTATGTAATACATAATAGAAATGTAAACTGGTCTCTTCTAATGATGTGTTATGTTATAGATTCCTATTGGGGCAAACACTATACTTGAAGATCCAAACTGGCCCAGTTTGCAGGAGGTGGCTTGGTAGATGCAGGGCGTGGTAGTGGCAACGCTTGATGATCTACAGGGCAGGTATGCATTGCAGTTTGGCAAGGAAGGCATTGCCAGACGGAAGGAGTAATATTTAGTTAGTATTCCGATTGTAATTCCAGGTCTAGAGTTGGAGTCGGTCCCGGATTAGATTGATTATCATCCAGCTATTTATAGTAGTATGAGTTAGAATAGGAGTCGGGTTGAATCAGAATAGGAGTTGGGCTTGTAACAGCCCCTATATAAGGCTGCTATTGATTTGGCAAACACAAGCAATAAAGAATTACCTTAAGCTTTGGTCGTCATAGAGCCTTGCGTCCTGGCCGGTGGAAATCCCGGACAGCGACACGAGGGCGAGCTCACGCCTCCTCGCTATCTTCTTCGTTCGCACACCAGCTCACGAAACCAACTCCTTCCGCCATTGTCCATCCACTGAAAACCTCCACAGAAGCCCACACACAACAATTTAGTATCAGAGCCTTCTCCCACCACTCTTGCAATGGAAGAGCCCAAGACAATAGAAGACTTACACAAGATGTTGGCGACCATGATGTCCACGCGGACAGCCATGATGAAGGACATCAACAAAGTTAAGATGAAGCAAAGCTAGCAGCAGGAAGAGCTCTCTCGGCAGCAAAGTAACTAGGGGATCAACATCTTAGACTCCAGTGGCAGAGTATTCTCATCAGAGGGATCCCGAAGCAAGGGAGACATGAGGGTGGAAGGAAGGAATATACTTCCACGATACCACAAACTCAATTTTCCAAGCTATGTTGGGGAGGAAGATCCGCTGCCCTAGCTAAATAGATGTGAGCAGTTCTTCAGGGGACAACGCACGTTAGAGGAAGAAAAGGTGTGGTTGGCAGCGTACCATTTGACGGTTGTTGCGCAACAATGGTATTATCAGCTCGAACGAGACGACGACGTACTGTCATGGCCTCTTTTTGTGGATTTCCTCAATATGCGCTTCATATCTCCAATGAGAAGTAACCCCTTGGGAGAATTGGCTCAGCTACAGCGCACGGAATAGGTTGAGGAGTATCAACAACGGTTCTTGCACTCTTGTGTCGTGTAGAACCGCTGTCCCAACTGTAGCAAGTCCAGTTGTTCACGGCGGGTCTCATGAAGCCACTACAGACGGATGTTGAATTGCAAAACCCCAGCAACTTACAGATGACAATGAGTTTGGCTAAGGCTTATGAGTAGAGACTTGTGGGGGAGCATACGGAAGGGAAGACGTCTAGACCTGTATCTTCGGCACGGGTTATAGTTTCTTCAATACCATACCCGAGACCCCACCCCACCCCCACAGGTCGCTGCATCAGCTGCATCATCGGCAACTCCCCCATTGCCCGTAGCTCTGCCTCAAACACGCTGGAAAAGGCTCTCTGCATCCGAGATTGCTGAGTGCCGCGCCAAAGGTCTGTGCTTTAATTGTCCTGAGAAGTTTGGGCCAGGGCACAAGTGTGCTATGAAAGGGATCTATATGCAGGAACTGGAAGAGCTTGAAGGACTGGATGAAGCACCAGCTGTGGAGATCTCGTTGCATGCTCTTACAGGGATCTGCGCCAGCCAAACAATGCAACTATGTGTGCAGATCGCTGGTGAGTCTTTAAGGGCACTGGTGGACACAGGTTCTATGCATACCTTCATTGCTGACCAGGCGGCACGACGGCTGGGATTGAATTGCTCCCCTAGGCCTGGCATGACAGTAGCGGTTGCTAACGGGGATCGCGTCCCTTGCACAGGCCTATGCACTCAGGTTCCATTGCACATTGATAGGGAAGCATTTTTAGTGGACTGCTTTGCCATTTCGTTAGGGGGATTTGATGTGGTTCTCGGCGTTCACTGGCTTCACACATTGGGACCAATCATTTGGGATTTTGAGAGTTTGACAATGTCATTTTGGCATATGGATCACCAAGTTTCTTGGCATGGCATGGGCACTTAGCACGCGAAGATGAAGGCATTCAGCTTGAATGGGCAGGAACTCATGATTTCCTTGATGCAAGAGTTCGAGTCCCTTTTTGAGCCACCGAAAGGGCTACCACTGGTTCGTCGGCATAATCACCGCATCCATCTGGTGCCGTGGGCAACAGCAGTGGCAGTACGACCTTATCGCTACCCACAGCTCCTCAAAGACGAGATCGAACGGCAGTGTGCAGAAATGCTTGCTCAAGGCATTATTCGGGATAGTACGTCCGCTTTCTCCTCGCCAGTATTATTGGTCAAGAAACATGATGATACGTGGAGGTTTTGTGTTGACTACTGCGCCTTGAATGCCCAAACGGTAAAGGACAAATTTCCTATTCCAGTGGTGGATGAATTACTTGACGAACTCAAGGGGGCTTGCTTCTTCACCAAATTGGATTTGCGCAGTGGTTATCATTAGGTGCAGATGCACCCCGACGACATTGAGAAGACGATGTTCCGTACCCACCATGGACACTTTGAATTCTTGGTCATGTCCTTTGCACTTACTAATGCACCGGCGACGTTTCAAGCACTCATGAATGAGGTACTTAAACCGTTCCTCTGGCGGTTTGTGTTGGTTTTCTGTGATGACATCTTAATCTACAGCTCGTCATGGTTGGAGCATCTGCAACATGTACGGGCGGTTTTCCAAGCATTACAAGCCAACTAATTGGTTCTTAAGCGTTCGAAGTGTTTCTTTGGAGAATCATCTGTGGCTTATCTAGGGCATGTGATCTCGGCTCAAGGGGTGGCAATGGATCTGACCAAGGTGGCAGCCGTACTTGAGTGGCCGCAGCCAACTACTGTGCGAGGCCTACGGGGCTTCCTTGGGCTGACAGGGTATTATGGGAAGTTTATTTGTGATTATGGGACAATGGCCGCTTCTCTTACTAAATTATTGCAAGAGGCTTTTGTTTGGTTTGAAGATGCCAAGCATGCTTTTCAGTCTCAAACAAATCCTGATGTTGGCTCCGGTCTTACAGTTGCCTGGTTTCTCCAAAAAATTTGTGGTGGATTGTGACACGTTCGGTTCGGGATTCGGCGCTGTGTTGCATCAAAGGGAACGGCCGGTGGCTTTCTTTAGCCAGCCCGTAGCTCCTCAACATGCCAAATTAACGGCATATGAGCGGGAGCTCATTGGATTAGTGAAGGCAGTTCGGCATTGGCGACCGTATTTATGGGGATGGGATTTCTTGATTTGAACGGATCACTATAGCCTCAACTTTCTTCTGGATCAACGCCTTTCCACCATTCCACAGAACCATTGGGTGAGTAAGTTATTTGGCTATGATTTTGCTGTGGAGTATCGGCCAAGCAGGCAACATTGAGTTGCGGATGCTCTATCCCGGTGTGAGGAGGGTGTTGCCGTGTGGGCTATGTCAAGCCCACAGTTTGAGTGGTTTGAACAACTCCGGGGTGAACTGTGAACAACAGAGGAGGTGGTGGCTTTAATGGTGAGAATTTTAGATGGCCAGGAGGGCTCCCATTGGAAGATAGTAGAATATTTGGTCTTATACAAGAACAAAGTTTTTCTGCCAGCCGGTTCCACCCTCTTGTTCCATATCGTCGCAGCATTACATGGTGCTGGTCATGAAGGAGTGCAGAAGAGGTTGCATTGAGTGCGGGCTCATGTTTATGCAGCTGGGTTGCCACAGTTTGCTCAGCACTTTGTGCAAGGATGTGAGGTATGTCAGCGCAATAAAACCGAACATCATTTCGTGGGCCTACTTCAATCGTTGGAAGTACCTAGTAGCATATGGATTGATATCTCTATGGACTCTGTGGAAGGGCTGCCTAAGGTGCATGGCAAATCTGTGATTTTGACAGTTATGGATTTTTCTCTAAGTATGCCCATTTTATTGCGCTATCACATCCTTATACGGCAGGGTCAGTAGCGCATGCATTCTTTGCTGACATTGTTCGCCTTCATGGGATACCTTCTTCAATTGTTAGTGACCGTGATTCAATCTTCACTTATAATTTTTGGCGGGGGTTATTTCGGTCGGAGTCCAATTGCATTTGAGTTCTGCTTTCCATCAGCAATCTAATAGTCAATCTAAAGTAGTTAATCGCATTATCGTCATGTACCTTCGGTGCTTGTGTGGTGACTGCCCAAAGCAGTGAGTGCAGTGGCTTCCTTAGGCAGAGTATTGTTATAACTCTTCATATCAAACGGTTCTCCATACGACACCGTTCCGCATTGTTTATGGTCGGGATCCACCTCCATTGTTGCAATATGAACCAGGCACTACTCGCATGGCGGTTGTCGAACATCAGATGTTGGACCGTGATGAGTTTTTGAAGGAGATTTATGAGAGGTTACTTCAAGCTCAGTCCGTTATGAAAAACCGATATGATGCGCGCCATCGCGCTGTTGAGTTTGAGGTGGGTCAGTGGGTATGGCTCAGATTGCACTATGCTTCATCTATTACCAACCGCGTTGTAGCTAAATTGTCGCCTAAGTATTATGGACCCTTCGAGATCACACATCGCATGGGATCTATGGCATATTGCTTGGAGCTACTACCATGTGCTAAAATACATGACACCTTTCATGTCGGATTACTTAAGCCTTTTTATGGTGAGCCGCCGACTGAGATTCCATCATTACCAGACCTACTTCATGGTCAAGTCATTCGTAGACCGGTAGTGGTGGAACGAGCTCGTTTGTTTCGTGATCAGTGGGAGGTCTTGATTCAGTGGAAGGATTGTTCTCCTTCGGAAGCTTCTTGGATTGCTCTTCGGGATTTTCAAGATAGTTATCCAGATTTCTAGCTTGAGGACAAGCTGTTTCAGCAGACTTGGGGCGGGGATGTTATAGATTCCTATTGGGGCAAACACTATACTCGAAGATCCAAAGTGGCCCAGGCTGCAGGAGGTGGCTTGGCAGATGCAGGGCATGGCAGCAGCAACGTTTGATGATCTACAGGGCCGGTATGCATTGCAGTTTGGCAAGGAAGGCACTGCCAGGCGGAAGTAGTAGTATTGAGTTAGTATTCCAATTGTAATTCCAGGTCTAGAGTTGGAGTCGGTCCCGGATTAGATTGATTATCATCCGGCTATCTATAGTAGTATGAGTCAGGATAGGAGTCGGGTTTGTAACAGCCACTATATAAGGCTGCTATTGATTTGGCAAACACAAGCAATAAAGAATTACCTTAAGCTTTGGTCGTCACAGAGCCTTGTGTCCTGGCCGGTGTAAATCTCAGACAGCGACACGAGGGCGAGCTCGTGCCTCCTCGCTATCTTCTTCGTTCGCACACCAGCTCCTTTTGCCATTGTCTATCCACCGAAAACCTCCACAGAAGCCGACACACAACAGTTATCTTTGACAATAGTTCCACTTATTGTATCATTTAGAAGAATGAAGAAACTTGTTCAGGACCTCTCTATAATTGAAGCTGCACTTAGGACATCATCAAAGCTGGTAATATTTTGCCCTTTCAGTAACTGTCCTGGCGCTTCAGAATTCCTACCGATGGAAATATCTGATTGCTACTTGGTGCTATGAATATTTACGCTATAATTGTTGCCTTATCTTTTAGGTTGTGAGTTCAGTGGGAAAGTATCAGGAGGTTACATCCCTTGCCACACAATGAATCGAAAGATGTGAAGGTGAATTGCTGATTCTTTCCTTAATATTTATACCTAATTTATCTATGTTTTAACTTCAACCTGTTTGCAGAAAAGGACTGTTGTGGTGGAAAATCTACCTTCAGATTTCTCGATGGAGAGTATACAAGAGACATTTGAAACTGTTGGCAAGTATGCTATTGGACGTGTAGTGGTCTTTGCTTGTATTGCACTTAGTAACTGATGTTATAACGTTCTGAAAGCACTTAGTAACTGATGCTATATTATTCTGAAATTGTACTTTTATCTTTTTTATATACCAGAATTATAAACATAACCATTCATGATCCACATTCAGTGGGAGTATCTGCAACTTCTAAGAAGCCTGACTTCATGTAAGTAGTAAAGTATGCTCTCAACATCATTTAGTGACTTCATTATTTAAGATCTTACAGATGTTCTAATATATAACCCTTGATACATAGCTCTTGATCATGGTATTTCTATTGACCTGTCTTTACCAATTACCCCACTTTTGCAACCAGTCATTCAATGGAAAATATATTTAATAACATTAGTCATCTCTAGATGTCGAAAAATATTTCTTTCTGCTGTGGGATCAAGTTGGTTATATCCTTTTCACTCAACATTCAAGTAGATAATGGATCAGGGTTGCGCAGGTGCATGCCCTTGTTGAGTATGAAGCAGTGGAGGCATTTGAGAAGGCTGTGAGTTATTCATCTGATATTTAATGACCCATTTGATCCTCAGCATGAGTTATATGCCTAGAAGGCTTACCTTTTGTGTGTGTGTGTGTGTGTGTGTGTGTGTGGTTTGATCATATTAGGTTACCACTTTAAATGATGAGAGGAACTGGAGAACTGGGATGAAAGTGGCTAAACAAAGTGTAATGGGATCAGGAAACATAACCAGTCTTCAAAAGAAAACCAGGGAACAGTTTCCAAAAAGAACAACCAGGACCAGACTTTAAAAGAAGAGCAGCGGACAATGTCAGAAAAGAACGGCAGCATTCAGGAGAGGGTGCTTTGGATAAGGAGAATGTGAACTCTAATGTTAACCATGAGGTCTGAATTATCGCATACACCTATTCAATTCATTTGTTCAATTGTCTGGTTGAAAATCATTGAGGTTTCGTTTTCCTGTATGCTTGTGCATACCTTTTATTTGTGCACTTCCTTACTGATAGTTTGAGCCTTTGTTCTTGAACTGTAAATATGCTGCAAACGAAAAGTTCAGATGTATTTTCTAGTTAGAATTATACTTGTGGGGGAGGTTATGATTATCGGCATCAAGAATGTTGACATCATTATCATAGCCTGTTGTCCATATCTATAGGAAGTGCGCCAACACCAAAAGACAAATGATAAAGGAGGGCGAAAAGGTCGATACCGATGCCAAGTAAAAGGTCAGATTCAGCAAAATACAAGAGGAGAAGGTATTCTTTTTACTTAAATTTGTGGATCTGATTATTTTTTTTGTACTTCTCTAGTGATAGAACAACGACGGTTAGTTGTGTGCATTGAATGAAGTGTATTCTCAGATAAGACTCCATTTGCACACACAACTGAGCTTATTGCCAGATTCATGCATGGAGAAGGCTAGATGGTCAACATGTTACTCTGCTTTTTTCTGAAAAAAGGGGAAACTGGAATGATCTTTGTTATCTTTGTCTATTGCTCTGTGATACACATTTACCTAGTTCATGTGATCTCCTTATCTATTTCCCCAGCTAGGTCTGCTTTCATCTTGAGGATTAACTCGGGAATTCTCCATAGGCTTATAAATTTCTGCTACACTTTGTACATAAAACTAGATTTTTTCCCTGCATGGTTATCCTTTGCACGAAGCCGAAGAACACCATCCTGATTATCCTTCCATATACCATTGATATCAAAACAAACATGCAAAAGGCAACAAGATAACTGTTTGTAGTTTTCCTGATTTGTACTCGTTCTCAGATATCAAACATTTGATACTCTATTTCCTCGTGTATATGTTATGTAACTCTTCGCTACAGGATGTGTACACTTCTAATATTTTTTGTATTTTATATCAGGCCACGGTTCATTCCCTACTATTTCTGGTATTGATTCTGTAAACAAGCCTATTCCTGGACTGAGAATGCCAGATGGGACAAGGGGCTTTACAATGGGGCGTGGTAGATCGATTCCACTTCAGAAGCCCGAGAAGATTGAAGAATAGAAGTATAGAACTTTGTATAGCCTGGTAAAAATCTTACTGTGCATGAAAACATAGTGTTGCTGTTATGCTGTAACCTGTTTTTTTGCATGTTACAACTTAAGCACAGGCGGGACATGTATACAGAAAAGCCCTCTTTTTTGTGTAGCATCTTTTCTGAATTCACTGGTGCTTCAGTTGGAGCTTTCATGCTTGGTGTTTTACCACCATTAATTTGTGACACTTATGTCTGATGTTTGCCAAAGCTTTGCCTGGCACTTGTGAAACGCTGCTACCATTTCATGGATTTTTTTACAAATAATCTTTTTTTATTCGAAATAACAGAAATATATCCGCTCCCATATTTTTTTACAAAAATAGGCTCCGGTTGCTTAACCGTCAGGCACTGGAGCTTATCGTCTAATGGCTAAGCAACATGCAAGCAATCCACTGGTCGTTGGGTGAATTATTGTAGTTACCCAACGGTTGGGCGATTGTAATTGCTGTTGCCCAACGGTCAATCTTTGGACGACTGGAAGTGGAGATAAAAGGAGGACGTAGCCGAGCGGCCGAGGCCACTCGATCGTGCCGCCAACAGTACCACAAAACAGAAGAGAGGGAGAAAAGGAGATGGCGAGAGAGGAGAGGAAAGAAAAGAGGTTGTATTCACAGTCCTCGAAACCCATATTTGGCTACCGCAAATGAATCGATTTTGAGATCCACCCAGAGGACCAGTGGGCCCTCGGCTTCAAGGAGTAGAATGTCACAAGGTCCTCTGAGATCCAGGAGGAGGAGCGTCGCAAGGATGAGCAAACTCTGCGTATACAACGCGAGATAAAATCTCATCGCAAGGCGTGCATGCGTAGGGAGCGGGAGTCTCGCGAGAGAGCACGAGAAAAAGAGGGAAATGACGACTAAGGTAAAAGAGGTCGCCGAGGAGTTCAACGCCGAGCTCGCAAGGAAAGGAAAATAACCCTGGTCCACACAGTAGGTCGTCCGAGCAGTTTGGTTCGTTAGTCGCACATGATTTTATATGTTATGCATGTAATCAAAACGTACGCGACAGATTACCCCCAATTGTATTATGAAGTCTATTTAAATTCAGATAAGCTTATTTTTCTGTTCGCATTCGATTATTTCCATAGCAAGTCATCCAACAATATTAACATACCAGTTTTCCTCCGTGTACGAATTCCCAGTAACATCACAATATCACTTACCATCATACTTACCGATCGTTCTAAGTTCAACCGTTCTTAAAAAAAATTTACGCTCCAATAACATACAACGATCATAAACTTTTATTACAAATCTAACAAATTATCTTCTAGTTATAATCTACAAAATTCATAAAATCTACAAAATTCACGAAACGGAGTAGAATCTTGTTTGCAGTCACTCTAAGGCTGGGCGACTCTAGATCTTTGTCGCCTAGTGCTTGGCGATCGAACTCGTCATGTAACTTACAGAGACAATTTTGTTATCGCGTTTCTGTTGGGCGATAGGCTCCAGTCGACCTACGATTAAGTGACTGGAACCTATTTCTGTAAAAAATGTGGGCGCAAGTATGTTTCTGTTATTTCAAATAAAAAAATAGTTTCTTTGTAAAAACATTCCCACATCATGAATTATGATACGTGTTGTTCCAGTTTTTGGCTCGGAAATTAAGATGCGAGATAAAATGTCTGTTAGGCACTTTTTATGTCGTCCTGATGAAAGATGAATGCTGGATGGAGTATTAAGGCAGGAAATAAATGCTTGAAAGGACGGCTAAATTATTTAACAAAAGACTGAATCATGTTTTTTGAACAAAAGACTAGTGGAGGCTTATTTGAAGTGAAGAATATCTGGCTGCCGTTGGATTTTCTGAAGAGATTTCATCAGTGCTGTACTGAAAAACTGATTATCCATATGCGGAGTAGGAAAGCATACAATGAGGAAACGACTGAGAGGGGCTTTGAGCTCCTGTGCCTGGTGCTGTATTGTGCTGCTGATTGGATGACGGCTGCACGAACAATTATCAATGGAGGTCAGAAACACTTTCTGCAGGCTGGACCTGCACTGCTACTTGCGGAAGGGCCTACCACGTTGGGAGCCTGCTCTGCTGCCCATCGCTGGCTGCTTGCTACCACAATGCTCTTGCGCGTTGTGTCGGTATCGTGGTAGTCCTCTAAAGTCAGGAGCCAGCAGTCATACACTCATACTTTGGCCTATGTTGCACTTGCCTTTGTTTTTATTTTTACCATTTTGCGAGGGCCATGCTATATACATCGAAGATTGATCTGCTGCTGAACGAGATGGAAACCAATTTGATCACAGCTGCTGCGTTTACGTCATATTTCTCTATCCTCTTGTTTGCGTAAATCTTCCTCTCAAACCCATGGAGTTGTATTGTTCTAGGGAGGTCAGTTCGTTACTGTCATGGAGTTCCACAGAAATCAGCCGCAATGGCATGCACGCCCAAAGTGGTAACAAGTTACTGCGATCTGTCAAGGACTTAATACGATGTTGGATCTCGGTCGAGCACATTCCGGGATGGGAAAAGGCCACCAGTAAAATGATTGACCGTTGTGGTGGCACCCACCATGCAACCCTCTCGACCATGTTGTGCGCCGTGGCAGGCAGGAGCACTCGATGCAGGCACGCAGGCAGGACCAGGAATTTGCTGCGACCAATAACTTTTCGCTACAGCTCATGGATTTTAATTGAAAATAAGTAGTAGTGATTAAAAGAAGTGTTTTTTAGAAGAAGAGGATAAGTAATGAGAAAAGTGCAGGAGAGATACGCGTGAGATAGGATCGAAAAGAGTGTGGTGTATGATATGCTCGTAACCTCATGTCTTATTACTGGAGCGAGATGAAAGCAAAAAACCGTTTCAGAAAGCTACATGTTCATTTTCACTTCTGGCTTGTCTAGAAACAGAAGCTAACGTCCATAAACGCAGCTGTGTAGCCATACGCCCCAATTACACCGACCATCTGAGGCAACGCAGGTATGGTCAGAGAAAACCAAGCCGGTTTTCGGTCGCGGCCGAAAGAACTAGCCTAGCCCATGGTTTGCTACAACTTCTCTGTGGAAAAAGTGACCAAAACTAGCCAAATCCTATGGATGTGCCAACTGTTGGCCATGAAGCGAAACGGGGCACGACCGCCCAACGTTTTCGGCTAGGCTCGTCTGTGAATTGTGAACAAGAACCCAACGTGCTGGTGGAGAGCGAAGGCTGATGAGTGAAGAGCTTGCCCAGGACGACAAAGGCTAGTAGGCTACACCACCCCATCAAGGCCCAAGCAAACAACGTGCTTCACCGCTAAATTTTAACGAAGAAAGTTTCTTTTCGGGTGACACCACCCTATGTGCCTAACTCATCAGATCTAGGGTGTTTTTTTCCTTACTCTCGCGAATAGTTTTTGGTTTTAACGTAAATGTTTGTACGAACGGATTAAATATCGATAAATTAATAAATCCGTCCTGATAAATTCCTTTAAAATAACGGTGAAGAAACCGTATGGCTTATTATTTTAGGTTACAATCGGACGAGGATGTGTAGCTGTATAGTAACGTTCGCCGGTAGGACCATGGTCCAAGACAACACAAGATCTCCTAGCCTCCTATAAAAATGTACAATCTACAGTCTATAGTGCTGGACCGCAAAGTGACCAGGTTTTCATGTGCAATCGTTACTCCTTACGCCAGTCTTTTATTGCTCTACTGGGAAGTTTACGTTTGACTGCTGATGTTAGCCGTAGTACACCAGTATCCTAGCTTGGACCCTCACTATGCCCAGATCTACCATGGTGTGGTCGCTGCTGGGTTCAGCAACCCAGCGCATAGGTTGTTTTTTTTTACCATTCCTGCCTATTGCTTTACCTCCAGGCGCACACTACATCAAAATCAAGTAGCGCGACCGTGCAATGGATATGGACTGAATTTTCTCTCGACGTCCCGGACGGCTGAACCTCACTAACAACCCATTAATGGTGAACAGGACAGTAGGCACGTAGTGCCCCCTGTCTGTACTGGAAACAGAGTCTATTCTTTTTAGTTTCCAAAAACTGTTTTTTTGTTTTTTTTTCAGTAACTAGATTTTAAATAAAGTGTTTTTAGATAGAATCTACTAGTTAATTATAGTATATACTATACTGATTTTATTTATATCGGTAAAAACTGCACATGAATTTCTGTTACTTTGTAATCTCTCGTACGAACAGTCTAAAATTACAAGCTACAACTAAAAATTATAAATTTTAACCAAAAAGAACAGACCCACAGAACAGCTTAGTCAATGCAGAAACTGTCACAATCTCACAGACCATAACGGTGAAACCCGTTTCTAGTTTGACGCCAGTTACAGACACACGCTTCTTCTTCTCCTTCTTCGTGAAAAACAGAAACATTGTTTTGGACGTCTTTTTCTCCGCCCAATAATACGCAGGAGAACCATGCAGTTTTGCATTGAGGAGAATTCAAAAAACAAAACAAAGGTGTGTGGGGTGCCACCCCTTTGCACATCTTCTCAGCAAATTCTACCAATTTTCTGTCTGTGTGCTCCTGGATCCATCCGACACCTTGTACTGTCATGTTTTGGTATCCATAAGAAACTCTCTCTTGGATCTGTTCCCCAAACTTAATTAATTGTCGTATGCTGTAGAGTGGTCCAACCCTCTATAATTAGATCTTACAACTATCTCAATATGTAATAGACTCAATAGCGTAGAGAAATGTATAAATATACTCTCAACTTTTGTAATTATCAAGAGGTCAAATCAGAATTTTCTATTCTATCCCATTCATTTATATAAACTCACAAGAGGGTATGAGAAAGAGAGATCCCCTCATTTATACTCATTAGCTCCCTCTAACTAGTCCCCTTCTATATTGTTTAGTCAGTAGTCACAACAGTTAGCGCTGTTCGTGGAGAACGCACAAGAAGCTGCACAACAGAAGATGCTAGAAAGCAATGACAACCAAACAAAAGAGAAGTACGGCAGCAGCGATCGTCGAGTCCAGCACGCGGCGGCCGATGGTACGCCATGTCAACGATCATGACGCCCACGTTGGTACGACCAACAACCATGATACCCGCGCTGGTACGACCATCGACACCAAAGAGTTGGCCTTCGAACAACATTGGCGAATGTCGAGCCTCTCTGGCGGGGATTCGGCACGAAGCATGCACTCCAAAGAATTCACCCCACCACCGGCTGCGTCAACACCCACAACCATGCTATGGTTGTGACTTTGGTGACATCTTTGACCGCGCCATGGTCAAGTCTTCACTGACAAACACGAGACTTGGAGTCGACAAAGTCAGCACCCGCCTCCGACTTCTCCACAAGACTTCGCACAGTCTCCGCTGAGCTCCGCGCGGATGTCGTCTCCTCGCGGAGACTTCACTCGGTCTTCGCGGGACTTCTCATGGTCTCCACTGAGCTCCACGCAGATGTCGTCTCCAACTACCTCATACTCATACACGCTTCGTCTGACCGCCACGTGGTCGAGATCGCATTCGACCATGTCGTGGTTGTGGACGCTTTGCCCGACCGCCTCACGGTCGAGACTTTGTCCAACCACCTCATGGTCGTAGACTCTTTGTCCGACCGCCTTGCAGTCATCGATGCGTCGTCTGACCGCCTTGCGGTCATAGACACCTCGTCCGACCGCCTTGCGGTTGAGAATTCGTCCGACTGCCTCATGGTTGAGACTTCATCTGACTTCCTCGGGGTCATACTTTTGTGAAAATTGCACTGTGGCCTCGTACCCCGGTGTACTTTGTGGAGTATAAAGCGTCGTGAATTTAGCCGTCTCGGGCAACTCTACGGAGTATAAAAAATCACACGGTGGCCTCGCGCCCTGGCGTACTCTGCAGAGTATAAAGCAACTGGAACTTTGCCATCCTGGGAAACTCTACGGAGTATAAAAAAATCGCATGGTAGCGTCGCACCTCGGCGTATTCTATGAAGTATAAAGCGCCAGGAATTTAGCTGTCCCGGGCAGCTGTACGGAGTATAAAAAAAATCACACGGTGGCCTCGTGCCCCAGCGTACTCTATAGAGTATAAAGCATCAAGAACTTAGCCATCCCGGGCAACTCAACAGAGTATAAAAAATCAAACGGTAGCCTCGCACCCCGGCATACTCTGCAGAGTATAAAATACTGGGAACTCAGCCACCCCAGGCAACTCTACAGAGTATAGATGTAGCACGGGATAGCTTGCGCAGCTGAGCGTGCATCACGTGCTTTGCCCATCCCACCAAGGAGTCCTTGCCATGGACCATAACCCCAATGAGTCACACATTTCACACGTCTCACCAAGGAGTTTGCCGTGCTACTTTGTCTGCCCGCCTTGTGGTCATGGGCACTTCGTTCGGTCGCCCCTGGTTGTAGACGCTTCGTCCGACCACCTTGTGGTCATAGATGTTTCGTCCGACCGCCTCGCGATAGACACCTACTCTGACCACCTCGTGGTCGTAGACGCTTAGTCCGTCTGCCTCGTGGTCGACACTTTGCTCGACCACCTCGTGGTTGTAGACTTTGTCGACGCCAAGTCCGAAGGTGGGGGACGGGCCATGCACGTCAACTTCATCTCGTCGCCGACTTCGTTGACCCTGAGTCCGATGTCTGGGGGATAGACCGCGTGCGTCAGAGATTCATCTCGCCGTCGACTTCGACGCCTCGTTGGCGTACGACTACCTTGTGGCCGTACACTCTGTCCGACCACCTCACGATCGTAGACTTCATCCGACCACGTCACTGTTGTAGGCCCTGTTCGACCACCTTGTGGTTGTAGACATAGTTGCCAGGACTTCATCCAACCACTCATGCTCGGAGATCTATCAACACTTCGTCCGACCGCTTCGGGGCCGTGACTTCGTCGATACCTACAACCAACACGTGGTCGCACCTTTAGCGGCCATGTCATGAGCGACATTGTCGTCTGGCCTTCTCCAACTGCGTCAGAGGCAACAACCTGACGGGGCACCCGGACTTTCAGCGTGGGATTTCGCCGCTCGCGTCTATGAGCCGCTTGAGGCTAGGGCCTGACCTACGCGTGCCGGCTCAACCCCTACCGGGAGATGCCACAACCACGGCAAGATTGGTCAAAACAATCCTTCTCTAAGAGGTTTACAGTGTTCACAACTCCGAGAATTGGGAGCTACCAGCTGCATCAGCTGGCCCATTGGCACCTGCATGCTTGTTACCAGGCGACGGGGGGCAGGGCTAGCCTAGACCAATTGTTCATGTTAGCTCGCCCATCGGGACCTCCACATTTGCTGTCGAGGGAGTACTGTTGTAGGGGTGGGCCAACCCCCGTGACTGGGTCTTGCAACTGGCCCAATATACAATAAGCCCAATAGTGTAGAGGAATTTACCGAAATTTGGACACTGTTGGACCCTAAAATACCCAAAATTCCGTTTTGGCCCCCTGTACAAAAAAATTCCACTTTTGGACCCCTTCTCACCGCGGAATCACCTCGAGCGCCCGTGGCCGATCGTGCGGTCGGGGACCGCACGACCGCCTGCGCCGCTCCCACCGCGCCATTCGCCTCCGACCGCGCGACCGCCGCCGCCGCGCGCGACGCGTCTGCTGACCGCGCGTTCGGTCTCCGACCGCGCGTTCGGATGCCGACCGCGTGACCCCGCCCGCGCGTGATGACGCTGCGACCGCGCGATTCCCGCTCCGTCAAATCCATGCGCCGAAAGATTCACGGGTGGCCTTTTTTCGCTTCTTTGCATGCAGCTCATACACGCGTCAGTAGTATATGATATGGCCCCCCAAATTTTGCTGAATGGGTGAACAGCGTTCGCAATAAAATGGCTTTGGAGCTCGCTTGGTGAGCAGATGCATGCGGTGAAGGATTACAGTTGCAGATGGAAGCAAAGACAGAGCGAGAGAGGGAGTGAAGGGAGGAAAAGAAAGAGTGGAAACTCAGATTTTTAAGTTGGTTTTGTTTGGAGTTAGCAGATTTTGCAAATACAAAAGTTGTAGATCGTCTTCTGAGCTTCAAGAAGAGGTAATTTTTGGCCCCGTGCAAGTATTTTCTGTGAATGTCATTAGACCGTAATTAGGCAAACCGTATGTCGTTAATGTTCTTATAAGCCAGTACGGTGTTTATGTTGTAGGTAAAAATGATGCATGATGTATTGTGGTGTAGAAAATGTCGTATTTATTTGTTGAAGTTACGTAGTGTAATGTAGTTATTTTTTGATGAACGCACAATTTTGGTGAAGAAAAGTGAGGAGCGAAAGCGGAAGAGTTGTGTTGTTTTCGTTTGGAATCGTGATTTGCAAGTACAAAAGTTGTAGATCGTCTCGTGAGCATCAACAAGAGGTAAGTTTTATGCCCGTGCAACTATAATTTTATGTATGTCATTAGGCTTTAATTAAGGAAACCATCTTGTGTTCTTGTTATTTTATGTCAATCTTTTGTACGCTATGTATGTATAGCAAATCTTGCATATGTTAGGCATGATGTATTGTAGTGTATATAGTGTATAATTAAGGAAAATATGAAGTTGTAGTGTGTCGACGTTGAGAAAATACATATTTATGTTAGAGCAATTGTAGGTTATAACAATAGTACTAGGATTAGAAGCATATGATTAGTACACTTAGGGAAGAACTACATACACACGGTAGGTGGTAAAAGTAAATTAGAAATAAATTTGGTAGATTACAATTAAAATATACTAGCATCATAGAAACTTATAGTGGAGGTGCGTAAAGACTATATTAAGTTAAAGTTAGAAAAGATTGTAGTTTAAATAATGTGTATGTGTTGAAAAAGTAAATATTTATGTTGGAGCATTTGTAGGTGGTAAATTTGTAGTAGTTAGATTAGAGACAATTTGTATAATTAGTATGCTTAGTGAATGACCGTAGTATGAAGGTCATTTGATGAAAAAATGATATGTATATTTAATTTGATGTATGGTACAATTAGAAAGTGAAATAGTTACAAATAAATCGTAGATTTAGAAATACAAAACATATACTAATCGAAGCTGTTAATTAGATGGTACGATTGTTACATGTCGTGTACTAAAATGGTTGATTATGCACTTATGTTAGGTACGCAATGGTGGCATTGAACAATTGATGGTGTTTTATGGGAGTGGTCTCGCATGCGTGATGGGCGTATGGGCGGACTGTCAAATGCGAGCGGACCGTGATCCGGGCACCCGATGCGAGCGCCATGAGCTTGTCCGAGCTACGGAGGTGTGTCCGTTCAGCGTTCGATCGGCGCACCGCAAGGAAGAAGTTCGGATCGAGCGATCTATGCCTCAATGGTGGATGACGGAAGGGGAGCATATGGCAACTTCGAAGGTGACCAATGGCGCCTCATGGGCGAACTACATGGAGGTCGTGCGCAACCACGATGTTGCGATATATGGGAGGCCAATGGTGTATGTCGAGTTCGTGGAGAGGCGAAATCATCGAGCATGGTTGGTTCGGATGCGTGGGTGGAGATGAAGTGGCGGCGGTCATGAAGACCCTTCTGCGGGAGAACATGTGGGCGAGAAGTGGGTGATGAAGGCGAGCGGGGCGTGCGCAGAATTTCCAGCCCAACGAAGGTGTGCACGACGGTGGTGGGCGCCCGTATTGACCGTCATGAGTATCTTGGGGACCGGGTGGAAGAAGAGGACAGCGAGGAGGATGAGGAGGTTGACACAGCAGCTCGGAGAGGACGAGGATGGCGAAGGTGCAACCGGAGGGTGGTAGGTCGTGTTGTGACCACGGGCGGTGCGTGCGTGTCGTCCGTGATCGGGCGACATCGCAGCGGTAGCCTAGTTACGCCACAGCGGAGGAGGGAGAATGGGGTTCAGCGAGGCGCACTCTTTCGGGCGGTGCTTCCGTAATAAGAGTCTGTCCAGCGAGCTATTGCTAGACATACCGTCAACATAAGCGGACGTGTCGGGTCCACAAGTCAAAGCCGGACACGTGCGTTGTGAAGTGTGTGGGCGGGTCATGTGGTGGCAAAGTCCGTGCACAACGGTACAAGGGCGTTGGCACGGAGTTCGGATAACGGTGCTGCAAGATCACGATTGCGAGCTTGCGGGGCGATACATAGACACCGCAACATGACATCACGTTATGTTGCGGAGGTGGTCACGCACCTCGTCCAGCGGATGTGTCAATTACCCGGTTCTGATGGCGCAGATGCGAGCGAGGCGGCTACGGTGAGCTACAAGAAGGTGTGGCGCGGCGAAAGGTGCTTTGCCGCGGTATGTATGGGGCGTGCGAGGAGGCGTACGACTGGTCCCAAGAATCTGGATCAAATTGCACAATCAAACCCGCACTTACATAAACAGCGGGAGAGGGTCCATCCTACGGAGGGCCCGAATCGTTTATTCTTGACAGAGTGTTCGGGCCTTCCATCGAGCGATACAAGGGTTCGGGTGGTGCCGTCGGTGCTAACAGTAGATGGGGCGTTCCTATCCGACAAGTACAAGGGCACTATCCTTACCACGATTGCGGCGATGCAAATGACCGATTACTCGATGGCATTTGCAATTGTGGAGAGCGAGAATACGAGATAGGCGGCTTTGGTTTCTTTGCAATTTGAAGAATGTCGTAGCGCAAGACGGGCCCGAAGTGTGCCTTATCTCCGACCGCAATGCAAAGCTTGATGTTCTGCGTTGCGAACGTTGCAGATGGGACGCAGCCCCCGTCCGTGGATCGATGTGAAGAACCGCCGGTGCATGAGGCATATTGCGTGAACTTCCACAAAGGTTCCGTAGCAAGGACCTCATGAAGATGTTCAAGAAGCTATGCATGCAGAACTGGTGGAAGTTCGGCGCCTTGCGGGGCAATCGTCGAGGCTACGAAGCATGTGCATGCGAAGCGGGCCGTGGAGGGCTCCACAAGAGTCGGGTATTCTCACAATGGGTTCACCCAATGCACGACTTGGAAATGTGGTCTTTGTTGCACGACACGGTGGGGCGGTATGGGATCATGACAACCAACATGTCCGAGGTTTACAATGGTGTATTGAAGGCGTCGATCCTGCCGATCACGGCAATTGTGGCGAGACACAGGCACCGCACTGTCGGGTACTTTGTGAATAGAGCCGAGGATGGCGCGAAGCATGTTGAGGAAAACAAGCAATACTCGAGGTCATGCAGGCCTTCATGGACGGGAAGATGGAGAAGGCTCGAACCCACATTGCTCGGCCCATTGATGGCTTAAGGAGGAAGTTTGAGGTCCGCCTAAGGCGAAGTATGTCATGGGTCACATTAGAGGGGCGCAAGCGGTATGCACGATTGGTGATGAAGCATCTTGCACTGCAACAAGCCCGGCTTCTGCACAAGCCATGCTCCCATGTGTACGCGGCTGCTGTTGTATGGAACCAGCGTTGACATAGTACATCTCCAAGTACTACGACATGCGAGCACTTATATGCAACCTGGAGTGCAGAGTTCCATTCCTACGGGTAGACATGCACTACATGAGGAATTATGGCGGGAGATAAAGTGGGTGCCCAACGATGCAATCAAGCATGTCGGGCGTGGAAGACGACAAAGCCGTCGCATCCGCAACGACATGGATGAGAGCCGCCGAGGATCGTGTTCGGCGCGAAGTGTAGGCTATGCAAGACCTTTGGCCACTCCTCGATCGGTGCCCAAAGCCGTAGGCATCAAGCAACGCTCCGTAGTACCAACCACAATCCATATGTAATGTATTATTCGGAGGTGTACGCTAATTGTTGGCTCGATGGTGTAGCTATGTATTGCACATTACCATGTTATGTATATTTTCGCACATTCCATATGTTTCCTTGTCGTGTGGGTCATATTGGTGTGCACATTTTACGTATGTTTTGTACATTCCGTGACGTTTCCTGTCATAACATTTGTTGTGAGTTATGTTGTTATTTGTTGCACATTTTGTTGTAATGTACACTAACTTGTTATCCTTCTTTGGCGAGACATGGCGTTAGTCGCTAGAGCCCGTTGGGACGAGCACCACCGATGCCATGTGTGGTTGTCGGCACCGCACGAGGGCCTCCTTGCTTCGCCCTTAGGGGCCCCGAGAGAACGGCGTCTCGACCCTCGGTACATCCCACTATCGGGACACCGGTCTGCGCCCATTGCCCGCATGTTGGATCTACCGCATGGGTTCCAATACGATGCGCCACTGTTGTCAGCTCTCGTTGATCGATGGAGGCGGAGACTCACATCTTCCACTTCCGGTGGGAGATGACGGTTACGCTGCAGGGCGTCCACGATGATTACAGGTCTACCCCTCCGTGGTGCTTTGCTTTGGTGCCACCCCGGCGCGCAGATTGGAAGGTCCGTCAGGTCACCGGTTCGGTCATGCGATCCGAGACAACGCAGCTGGGTGCCACATGGATGGCTTCGCCGCTTCATGACACGCCCCGCGACGCAGATGAGGTCGCGGTGCGGGCGCGCCGTTGCATACCGCTATATCTGTTCGGAGTGCGTCTTGTTCCCTAGCACGACCGAGACTCCGTGCGCACCTAGCTACATACCGCTAGCGAGTCCTTGGCGGATGGTCGGCCCGGTCGCCGACCACGATAGCCGGGATCGGCAGTCCTTAGCTCCACATACCGAGGCTTGTGTGACGCCTCGCGTCGTCACGCGCCAACGAGCCGATCCTAGCCGCTGCTACCTTCTCCTTGATTGTGGTCATGGGAACACTTCCGTTGGCGAGCGACTTTGGTCGTCGTGTGCACCCTTATGACCTCATCCGCGCTTGTATGGTGGTGACGACCCCATAGATGCGCCCACGATGGGTACACGTTGGGCGCATGGTCGATTGAGGTGGGCGAGGAGAGACCGAGGCGTGCGTGCTCGGATTTCCACCGAGGTTCGAGCTTCGGCGTTTGGCGACGTGGGCGGTGGCCATGGTCTCCACGCAATTGCGAACACGGCCCCACGGGTTGTCATACCAAAGGCGGCGAGATCGAGGTACTGGATGACGACACGCCACTTGGTGTTCGCGCCTCGCGTCGAGCCGTCATGACCCACACCGAGTCATGAGACGATTCGGGCTGTACCAAAGATGTCCCTCCCATGGCGGGGCGCCCTCTTGCGGAGGAGTTCCACCGGTATGTCAAGACACCCCAAATTTAATTACTGCATTAGTGTCAATGTCGATGCATCGATTGTGTAATGTCTCAATGGACTTGCGAGCAATCGAGGAGAGGCGGCGGCAAGATCGGAGAGCCACACAATGGACGTGGGCGGACATGTGGTCCGACCATGCGCATACGATGGTTGTGGATGAGACACGGCCGTACGACCCTAACGACCCCGCGCCATACAGGGCATACCTTGACTGGTACGCTCCACGCACCCGCTGTAGGCTTACTACAGGGGAGCCCCCACAGCCTCCACCTCATGCTGTTCACGGGGCGGCTATACAGAAGGTCCGCACCGTCATCTAGCGGCACGGGTCGACGAGGCGGTACGAGAGTACTGTGTCATTACGCAATGCAGGATTACATTTGAACTGACTGTTTGTTTCACTGCAGGTAATAAAATTGTACGCAGCATGTTATGAAGTTTATTTCTATTCACATAAGGTTATTATCTCGTGTGTTCGCATTCAATGATTCAGATAGCAAGTCATTTAACAATATTAACATACTCTTGGTACACTAATTCTTAGTAACATAAAAATATCACTTACCAATGTATATATCAAATAAAAAGGGATTATCCGTACAAAAATTCCATAAAAATTACCAACATATACGAGGAGAAGGCATCAGCAAAGACAACACGAACAACTCATACATTTCACGTACATGACATGTAGCAAGTAGTACAACCACCAACACACCAACGAACACAAGAACTAAAATACAACACAACCGTACATAAAACATTACCAAAAGAGCTTGACGACAAGATAGCATAAAACATTGCGAACATACACGAGGATAACCTCCAAGACTACAACTTGAGGATAACAATAAACACAAGAAACAAAATAGCACACAACATTAAATTTATCTTCCACTCTAGTGCTGTCGAAACGATGTCGCATCCGGCGACGGTCGCAACCCCCACGACAACTCTCTCACGGCGAACACCGTCATTCCTATTTCCCATTTCATCCTCCCACACCCGAATCGGCAACCACCATGAGCTTCCTGCGATTCCATGACAAGAAGATTTTTAAACATACCACCACGATTTGAATGAACCCAAACAATATGACTCACCGAGTGATTGGGGCACTTGTAGTAGTGTCGCCGGATTCTTGGCCATCTGTGATGTCCTACGCCTAACCACCAAGTTGCAATTTGGGCACATCACCGTGGTGCCCATGAAGACGTGCTGAGCTGACTCATTGCCTAGTCTTGGAGAGTGAGCACAAAATAAAACTACACAAATTGTGAACAACTTACTCGGAGGTGACTGATAACATGGCCGGGAGTATGTGAGGATGGCTCCGTTTTATAGGTCAGTGTGGGGGTAGCCTCACGCACAAAGACCACAGACAACACAAATCTTGACCCCACACTATGCTCGGTGAGGAGACAAAACATGCCGACTTTTGAGGTGACCTCACAAAAGGGCCACTTTGCTCGGTGACATGACAAAAGAGGTCGACTTTTGCTCGGTGACTAGACAAAGCAGTCGACTTTGCTCGGTGACTAGACAAAACGGGCTCTTTGTTGAGCTACCGCCTCTACCGAGTCGCTTGATGACTCGGCTAGGCCATTACGACATATACATATTAGGCTAATACTTTAACTTGGCGAATGACGTGTGGTACAATTTTCTACGTACACGTAAGAGAGTGAATGCACAAATTCTGCGCAGTCTTCAGGGACGAGCCTATCTCATCAATTATCCATTTTCAGTCCACGAGCTAGTGTCAAAGTCAATAAGTCATTCCACTGAAGTCCCAAGTGCAATGATACACATCACATTCAAAAGACATTACATAAGAAAGCATAAAATGCATACCGACAGATGTACATAATATTGACAATGAAATAAATTTTAATATTGGATCAAATAACACCTCTTACCGAATGAGGCCATCATCTTGGTTCCGTGGCTTGAATAAGGAGGACATCATTTCTAGCTTGGGTGACCGAGTGTGCACCGATGCTCAGATTTAGAGATAAGAGGCCATTGGCGAGAGCTAAACACCTAAACAATGCCAAAAGGCATGAGTATAGCCAATTCGTGATTACTAAAGAGAGCGATTGTCCTCGGTGGGATGCCAAAAGATGCGGCTTTGGTCAAGACATTACTAAAGAGAGCGATTGTCCTCGGTCAAATGACAAAAGAGGCCGCTTTGCTCGGTGAGATGACAAAACATGGCACTGTGCTCGAGAGACATGACAAAACGGCAGCTTTGCTCGGTGAGATGACAACACATGCCGGCTTTGCGCGATGACATGATAAAACGGGCAGCTTTCCTCGAGAGACATGACAAAACGAGGCGGCTTTGCTCGGTGAGATGACAACGGATGCCACTTTGCGCAGATGACATGATAAAGCGGCAGCTTTGCTCGGTGATATGACAAAAGAGGTCACTTTGCTCGGTGGGATGACAAAAGATGCCACTTTGGGCGGGATAGTACTAAAGAGGGCAGTGTGCTCGGTGATATGACAACAAGAGGTCGGCTTTGCTCGGTGGGATGACAAAAGATGCGGCTTTGGGCGGTGACATGACAAAGCGGGGCCTTTTTTCAGTGATATCGCAGCACTCCCATCTTTACTCATCACTCGACCACGCGGACCATCTTTACACGCACGAGTAGAGACAAAATGGCCCCTATAAATTGGTATGCATTCCATTTCCCAATAACATTGCACATCCAAACCCCATACTCCATCGCGCTTCCTCACCCAACCGGGATGGACAAAGGCAAGAAGAAGCAATGGGACAAGATGGTGAAGGATTGGGAGAGACCGTGACATAGCACGGTCACCGCAGCCGCGATGCCGCCGCGATGAGAAAATAAGGGCGTCTGAGCCCGGGTAGAACAAGCCCATCGTGCTACGATGAAAGGTCCCCAGGCGCCGCGTAGCAACAACCCCATCCGGACGTCCCCACCGAGCGTTCGCCACAACTACCACGAGGGGAGACACCTCCCTTTGTTGGTGCGGGGACATGTGCAAATTCTTCAAGTCTAAGCACCGCATCGGTCTAGGTATGCGATGCGGGGTTGCGCAAACTACTCCGATGACTACCCCAACCGCTGCTTTGACACCGCAACCTATCGGCAAATGCAGTGCGACCACATGCACCATTTTCCCCTACCTTTTCTCCTTCACAACACGCACTAACAATATCTCTCTTTATTTATAGTCTCCGAGCCCCTATGTGCCTACCGCAAATGGATCGATCTTGAGATCCACCACGAGGACCAATGGACCCTCGACTTGAGGAGTGGAATGTCACAAAGGAGAAGGAGTTCTTTGGAGGAGGAGCGCCGCAAGCACGAGCACACCTGCGTATCAGCGTGAGACGCAAGCTCATCTTGAAGCGTGCACGCGTAGGGATCGGGAGGCTCGCGAGATGGGCGCGAGAGAGAGAGAAATTGCGGCTAAGGCAAAAGAGGCGCGGAGGAGTTGAACGCCGAGCGGGCAAGGAAGGAAAGTGGCCCCGGTCCACACGAGAGGTCGTCTGGCGAGTTGGGTGGGTTAGTCGCATATCATGCTATATGTTATGCATGTAATAAAAATCTACGCGACATGTTACTCCCAATCAGTATTATGAAATTTAATATCTAGTATTTCCGCATTCCATGATTCACGTAGCACCTCATTTAACAATATTAAATGTACCAAAATTTATGTATCGCATTCCATGTTACTCACCTTCACAATATCACTTACCACTTTATGTATCGACCGCTCTACGGTCAATCTTTCCTACAAAAAATTTACCAAAATTTTTATGCATCTACAACTTACAATGAACATAATCTTTTATTACAACTTTATCTGATTTTTATCCAGTTTATAACTACAAAATTGCCAAACTGAAAACAATCACGGAGATTGCAAACCCTAAAAACACAAAGAAACCTTAAAAGTCACTTACCACTATTTGTATCGATCATTCTACGGTCAATTGTTCCTAAAAAAATTTACCAAAATTTTATTGGCATCTACAAGTTATAATGAATATAAACTTTTATTACTACTTGGTCAGATTCTTTCCGAGTTTACATTTACAAAATTGACAAAACATACAAATAACATGGTGATTGCAAACCTAAAAACCATACGAAACCCTAAATATCACTTACCACTTTACTAAACGATCGTTCTATGATTAATCGTTTTTAAAAATATTTATCCAAATTTTTTTACATCTGCAACTAACAATGAACATAAATTATTATTGCAATTTTATCTATTTTTTCTCAATTTATAACTACAAAATTGCGAAACCATACAAATATTCACGAGTATTGCGATGGGGACATGCGGTCGGGAGCAAGCAGCGCTCGTGCGGCATCGCGGGATCGGGGCGCGCTCGGCGGGCGGGGCGCTCGGGCGAGGGACGCGCTCGGGCGAGGGGACACGCGGTCACGCGAGCGGCCGCTGGCTGGCGGGAGTCGCGCTCTCAGCGCCGCGCCGAAGCGGTCGTCACGGTCCCCGACCGCACGACCGGGCGACGTGGCGGCAGCGGAGAGACGCGCGGTGAGGAGGGGTATAGATTTGGAATTTATTTCAGAAGGGGGCCAAAAATGGAAATTGAATTGTTTAGGGGTCCAACAGTGTCTCACCTTTTATAATTATCAAAGGGTAGAATGAGAATTTTCTATCATATCCTATTCATGTATATAAACCCCAGGAGGGATATAAAAAAGAGAGATCCCCTCGTTCATACTAATTAGCTTTTTAATCTAGTTTTCTCATATACTGTTTAGTCCGTACCCATAACATCATACCTCTTCTTGCCCCATTACACTTTCTAGACGCTTTTGTATGCCAAGCTGGAGCAGTAGTTCGAACCACTACGTGCAATAGTGCGAAGCCGCGCGCATGAGTGAAATAATTAGGTGTTCCTCCCACTAAAAGCAATCTTTGATCGGACCAAGCGGCACTGGCCATCAATGCTCGCCAGCGCCGGCCGCCCCGGTCCACGTGCCGCTTAGGTGCGAGACCGGCCGGTCACTTAACCTTCATGGCCGATTGGGCGCCCGTAGCTGGCACGTCTCACCTCGCGCTATAAAACGCTTCACACGTCCCCATTGGCAATCCTGCCACGATCAAAGCGCAACACTTGAACATATACTCCACATGGATGGCATGGAGCAGCAGCACGAGCAAGAAGACGTCATGGAGGTGCCGGAGATGGACGGCGAGCTGCTCGTCGAGCTCCTGGACGCCTCGCTCGGAGCCGAGGAGGAGGCAGAGCACAACAAGGATCATCAGCTCAGCTTCGCGGCCGACGTCGTCGGCGACGGCTGGGACAGCCAGGAGCTGAACTCGATCCACCCGCACCAGGAGGGCTGCGAGGACTGCGGGCTCGACGACTTCCTCTCCGACTTCGAGGGGTGCGTGTGCTCACCGGCGCCATACGCCGTGAACCCCGTCGAGTACTGGACGGGGGAGATGGAGGCCGCCGCCGTGGGCCCCTTCACCGGCGAGTGCATGGGGGAGTGGTACATGGACGGCATGCTCATGGAGTGGGACGACGGGAGAAGCTACTACTCGTTTTACCCTGCCTCCTATGGTGGTGAGGCCTGCACGGAGCAATTGTACGGCAGCCCACTGTGGGAGTGAACTCGTAGCGTGCGTGAAGCATTAGTATTTAGCAGATGCTCGTCGCCTAGCCTATAACTAACTACTACTACTACTACTACTACTACTACTACTACTACTACTACTGATTGGACTAATTTGCTAGCTCGCTTTGCATCTATATCCCCTTTTGCAAATTTAGCACAATCTGAAATTGCTGAAGAGAGAATTAGTTATGTGAGTCTTTTATGCTTTTGTTCAAGAAGTCAGAGGATTTTTTAAGGACGAGTGCTTCACTAATTTCAGTTGTGTGCAAATCGTCCCGGAGTTGTGTTTAGATGGTTTATGTTTCAAAGAACTATGTCACTGTTGTTTGGTTGTAGTTAAACCCAAGTTCTGTTCTTGTTTCTTGAGAATGAAATTGACATAGAGCAGAAAAGAAAATCAATATAAAAGTACTAGATTCAGCTATAGATATAAGTTCTTTGGCTATAGATACCAATGATTTAAATCCTGTTAAGGGTCTGATCTTCAGCTACCCAATGCTCAACTATACTAACAGCACTATTCGAAGATTTGTGCAGTTTAGTTTAGGAGCATTGAAGCAGTACCAAGAAAGGAGGGCTCTTGCAGCGTACTAATCAGTGAGAGCACACTTAATGAATATTTGAATCTGTGCGTCAAATCACCAAGTGGAAAATGTGAAGACTGGAGAGCGAATTAGGATAGTTTTTGTTGGAACTAATCTTCTTGTGTTATTATTTGTGTAGTTGTGTCGAGTGATCGGTGTGTTCAAGTACTCGGTGGTCGTGTGCCGAGTGCAAGTCGAAGATCTGGAGTCGGAGAGCAGTCGGAGACTTCGGAGTCGGAGACCGGTCATAGCACTGGTCGTAGTCATAAGTCGAACTACGCAATGGTTGTAGTCGTGAGTCGATGCAGTCGGTACTCAGAGAACTGTAGCAGTAGTCGTAGGTCGACAGTGGTCATAGCACAGTAGTCGTACTACAGTGGTCGTAGCTACAATGTTGTCGTAAAAGTCGTAGTCGTGAGTCGAGCTGCATTGTGGTCGATGGTCGGTACTCGTAAACTACAGTAACTCGGTTGTGCTCGAAGACCGATAGTACTGTCTATATGAGTGGTACTACCAGAGATGCTAGTTGACAAGCCGTGGTCAGTGAAGCGGTCGAAGGCACCGTGGTCATGAGGTATGGTTGAGGCACCATAGTCGACAAGGTGTGGTCGAAGGACTCGAATATGATCAAGTCTGTGTGCATTCGTAGATCTGGTTAGGTAGCAGTATGTATGACGTACCAGGCGTATCCACTAACTGTTAGTTGGTTAGAGGACTGAGTCGTTCGGGTATTGCGCAGATTGCGGAGTCATCAAAGATCTCGGGCATTCTATTAATGCGGAATTAGTGGGATCGCGGCCGGAAGTTTCAGGCAGTTTGTTTGCCTTTGTAAATTGTAATCTGAGTCTATAAAAGAAGAGAAAACAAAAAAGCTAAAGCGAATTGGCACAATGCAAACTCTTGTGTGTCTTGTAGATTCAATGTGTTCGTGTGGGTTTCGACCGTCGTGTGTGTGTGTGGTGTTCCGTCCCTGAGCCAACAATTGGTATCAAAACCTTGGTGTTCTTCGTGCGTCGGAGAAGAAGCCGAGGAAAGACTCCTGTGCATCGGAGAAGAGCCCTGGATATTCTCGTGTGTCATAGAAGACTTGGTGATTCCCGTGAGTCGAGAAGATGCTGAGAGAAGGAAAGAGTATGTCTCCTTCAATCCGTGGCCTGCTTCAAGGTGATTCGTCCGCTTCCAGTTCGCAGGTGGCTGTGAAGACGGAGAGTGCGATGACATCGTACCCGCAACTCACCCGCACGAACTATACAGTCTAGGCGATGAAGATGCAGATGGCACTTCAGGCGCAAAGCGTGTGGGAAGCAATCGAACTTGGGGATACCGAGTACCAGAAGGATCAGATGGCATTGTACTCCATCTATCAGTACGTGCCAGAAGAGACCATGTCTTCCCTCGCCGGGAGGGATATAACCAAGTCAGCATGGGAGGCGATCACGATGGTGCACATGGGACACGAGTGCTTGCGCGAAGCCAAACTTCAGACTCTCAAGAGAGACTTCGAGGGCCTGAAGATGGAGGAAAAGGAGTCCGTCGAAGACTTCACCATTGGGTGACGTTGGTTGTCTCCGGCATCCGAGCATTGGGCGACACCACGGTGGATGAGATTGCCATTATTCGTAGATTTCTTTGGGCAACCCTGGTGCGCTACATGCAGCTTGTGACCTCCATCGAGCAGTGCATAGACTTAAAGACCCTCACCATCGAAGATCTCATCAGGCAATATAAGGCCTACGATAAGCGCGTTATAGTCAATCTCGACGACACGAAGTAGAGTAAGCATCTGTTGCTCACGCGTACGCAGTGGGAGACCATCAATAAGAAAAAGAATGAAGGGTCAGGTAGTGGCATGAGGAAGAATCATGATCATGATGGTGGCCACGTCAAAGAAGGTGGTGGTCGTAGACACGACCATGTCGACGACAACGAGGATGACAATGGCTCATAGACTAGTGAGCGAAGATCCAACAAGAAGAAGATGAAGTGCTACAATTATGGCATGCGCGGACACTTTTCTAGTGAGTGCCACAAGACGAAGAAGGAAGAGGCGCATCTCGTTATGGCTGATGCCGATGACCATTCGGTGCTGCTCTAAAGATCGGCGAAGAGGTATTCAAGAATAATGACAACAAGATTAGGGGGTGAATGTTGGCACTAATCTTGTATTGTTTGCATAGTCGTGTCGAGTGCTCGGTGTGTTCGAGTACTCCGTAGTCCTGTGCTGAGTGCAAGTCGAAGATCTGGAGTTGGAGAGCAGTTAGAGACCGGTCGTAGCGCTAGTCGTAGTCATAAGTCGAACTGCGCAATGGTCGTAGTTGTGAGTCGATACAGTTGCTACTCAGAGGAGTACTGTAGTAGTAGTCATAGATTGATAGTGGTCGTAGCATAGTAGTCATGCTACAGTAGTCGTAGCTACAGTGTTGTCATAGAAGTCGCAGTCGTGAGTCGAGCTGTATTGTGGTTGATGGTCGGTACTCATAAGCTACAATATCCCGATCATGCTCGAAGATCAGTAGTACCGTCTGTATGAGCAGTATTACTGGATATGCTGGTCGACAAGCCGTGGTCGGTAAAGCGGTTGAAGGCACCATGGCCGAAGGCATTGTGGTCGACAAGCCATGGTCGTGAAGCATGGTCGAGGCACCGTGGTCAAAGAAGGACTCGAAGATGGTCAGGTCTGTGTGCGGTTGTAGATCTGGTCAGGTAGCAGTATGTCTGATGTACCAGGCGTATCCACTAACTGTTAGTTGGTTAAAGGACTGAGTCGTTCAGGTATTGCGCAGATTGCGGAGTCATCAAGGATCTTAGGTATTATGTTAGTGCGGAATCAGTGGGATTGTGGCCGGAAGTTTCGGGCAGTTTGTTTGCCTGTGTAAACTGTAATATGAGTCTATAAATAGAAGAGAAAATAGAAAAGCTGAAGCGGATTGGCATAGCACAAACTCTTGTGTGTCTTGAGTAGATTCAAGGTGTTTGTATGAGTTTCGACCACCGTGTGCGTGTGGTGTTTCATCCCTGGGCCAACAGTTCTCTGGGAGAAAGTAGTGATTCACAATAATGAGTTTTCTGAGCAGAGCTATGAACTACACTCCATCCACAAGAAAGATGAATCATGAAGAAGAGGAAGCCCTTTTTGATCAGAAGGAACAAGCATACGCACCCAAAACGGAACATTGACCGTGATGTACACTTACAGTCGAAGTATTCTGAATCTTTGCAAAAAACAAAAAAAAACAAAAACAAAGAGTAAGCCATTTGCCTGCCAGCGTGAAACGAGTAAGATTTACACGGCACTAAGTGAAGGATCCTACTATGAGAAGTACAAGGTAGGTGCAATTTCTTGGAACAAAAAGAAGTATAAGCACTCTTGACCCAGATACATATACTACGAAAGAAGGATTCAGAAGAATGCAGACACCAAATCTGCTAAATCAGCTTGAGGAGACAGTAGTGAGCACGCTCCTCCGATGATGCAGTATTTTATAGCCCTTGGTGCGGCCTTGTGCTACACAGTTCTGCCATTTGCAGACTGCAGTGCGTTACAAGTTTGACGCCGCCGGCCGGCAAGTTTATGCACCGGGAAGCAGCAAGTGGTTACAGTTATGCACGGGTGTCATTAGCCTGTGACCCGCCTGAAGCCAAGTTTGAGAACCTCTATTCTCTAGTGTTCCAAGTATTGGACAAATCAAGTTCAGTTCATGATTTTGCCTTCTGAATAAGAAAGAGAGGTGCCTCTGTGATCTCCCAAAAACTAAATTGAAAACAATCTACATTAGAGGCAATCAATGCTACAACACAATTTACAACCGACACTTAGTTTTTCTTTACGACTTCTCCACAATTCCCACAGTAAAACCAAAACTCAAAACTTTTTTTGTTAGCAACGAAAACTCAAACTGACATACAAAGAGTAATAATACACAAGTCAATGAAAAAAAGAAAAAGTAGAAGAAAGCGTCCACAACTTCATGATCCAATGTTCCATTGTTCCCTCCAAGTTAATGATAAGGCGGGCTGCACAACGAACAGGCACTGGTCGATCAGCTAGCTCAGCTCATGAGCTCTTTCTCTGCGCGCACAGGAGGCGGCCCATGGGCGTGGTCGGAGGTGGGAGCAGAAGACATCCTGAGGTTTTGCTGCTGGTACACCTGCCGCAGCCTCTCGATCTCCTTCCTCAACGCCTCTTGATGAGCTGCAAAAAGATATTAAATTCCTCACGATTGATGTTTCTCCAAGCATGCATGATGGGATGAATCCCTCGTGCATATGGGCCCAAATGTGCATTAATTACGTTGATAAAAATTCTCCTCTTTTAACTCTATAACGTAGCATGGCACACAGCCAACAGGATGGGGGCTTGGGAAAGAAAGGCAGCCGAGGTTATTCTGATGAACTGCTTACCATCCTTGAAAATCTTGTCCTGCGCTAGAGCTGCGATCCGCTGCTTGAGGTGGCTGTTGCCGACGGTCAGGATCGTCCGCTGCCGATCCAGAAATGCCACCCGAGGAGACAGCACGGACACCTCGTTCTGCAAAACCATAGCAGCAACATCACGTAAGAAATACGATACCAGTAGCAAGCGACTCCCAGAAAAAATAATCAGAAAAGCTTCTGCTGAGACAAATGGAAGGTCTTCTTTCTGTTTTCACAGCCATTTCGGAGTTTAGGGAAGTTGTTCTGAATTTTTCCTTGCTTCTCCGGATTGAGCATGTAATGTAGCTTGAAGGGCGTTTGGCTTTGAAATAATAGTGGCTGAAAGTAGAAGTGGTAGAAAATAATAGGTTTTTATTCAGTTGAAACTTTTGGTTTTTGACTGTGCTGATTTGGTAGAGCCAATTCAAACGGGGGCATAGTCCAGTCAACCAACGACGCCGCTGCCGCCCCATCCCTTCTCCATCATTGGCGGAAGTAGCAGTAGCACCGTAGCAAAACTCTCCAATCACCTTGCCCTAGCACGCATCGCCGTCTTAACCCCGTCGTCATCCTAAAAGCTAGTGAGTGCTGCACCTATTTCTCGAACCGTTGTTCCCATCCGCCGCAATTCGCCGTCTACTTTGCCTCCGTTAGAAATAATCCCGCCAAATCCGTTTCAGAGTCTGTATCAAGTTGAGTCTGAGTCAATTTAGAATTAGAAATTTATGTTTCAAAGTCGGTTTGTGTATCCGAGTCTAATTTGTAAAGCTGTGTATAAATGGTGGAGAAAACCAAGGAAAAGACGCGGTGATTGGATCACCACCAAAAAGATTGTTTTATTCTATCACTCAATTATTTTCATGTTGTCACCGTGCACTCAAAAAACAGAGTACCAGAGGAGACGTTTGGACCAGTCTGATCGGAAGAAGAGGAAACATTTGGACTAGTCCGATCGGTGTCAAAGATTACGAGTACTGTTCACGAGTATTGTTGCACTCGTGGTTACTCTTCGGACTATGCACGAAGGAGTGGATCGAGTAAAGAAGGCTCGGCTACAAACACTTTGAGGAGAATATGAAGCGTTGCATATGGGTGAAACTCAGTCAATAGATGAGTTTGTAGGAAAATTAACTGCTATGGTTAATGAGATTCGATCTCTTGGAGGTACTTTGGAGGAAATTGCGGTGGTCGAGAAGTACTTGCGTATCCTACCCAAGAGGTTCGTACCGGTAGTCACAACTCTTTGATATTCAAGTGATCTCCAAAATATGAAAATAGAAGATGTAACAGGATCTCTCAAAGCTCTTGAGGGATTGCTCAAAGGGTGTAAGGCTAGGACTGATCAAGCATTGCTAGTGAAAGGTGAAACGAAGGTTGAAAGTAAAACTTGGCGGGAATCAAATCCAAGCCAAGGAGGAGGCTGGGGATCTGGCAATTGGCGTGGTCGTGGTTGTGGTGCAGGTGGCCACGATTTTGGTTGAGGAGGCCCGTGATTTTACTGCTGGTCGTGGAGAGAAGCAATGCAAGGTTAGTTCTCTTACAACTGAGACAAGCCAAAAGTCAAATACTTTACCTATGGCAAAGAAGGCCCTTATCCTACAGTCTGCAAAAGTCATATTAAGTGATTTGAGTGCCAAAAGTTTGGACACTATTCTGCTGATTGCCGATACAAAAAGGAGGAGGCAAATCTGACTCAAGCCAAACAGAGCAGGAGCCAACACTTCTGTTGTCCATCTGTGAAGAAAAGAGCACACAACTTATGATGCTAACTGAAGAACATGTTCATGCAACTGCTGAAAGTTGGAGAAGAGATGGTGGAGTCAAATCTTTGGTACCTCGACAATGGTGCTTCTAATCAGATGATTGGACAAAGAGGAAAATTCAGTGAATTGAATGAAGGCTTAAGAGGCAAGGTGAAATTTAGAGATGGGTCAATTGTTCATATAGAAGGAAAGGGCACTATTTTGTTGCAAAGCAAGAATAGAGAGCAAAGAGCATTGACTGATGTCTATTATATATCACGATTGTGCAATAATATCATAAGTCTAGGTTAGCTAACTGAAGAAGGCTGTGATGTGTCTCTAAGTGGACCATACCTATTACTGCATGACCGCGAGGGACAACTGCTGATGATAGTAATGTGAACACCAAATCGACTGTATAAGATTGAACTCAAGTTAGCCAAACCAGCTTGTTTTAGTGCCAGAGTGGACAATACGATGTGGTTGTGGCATGATCGACTTGGTCATGTGAATTTTCGCTCTTTGAAGTTGATGACAAAGAAAATGATGGTTCATGATTTGCCACCCATCAATCATCCATCTCAAGTATGTAAAGTCTGCATTATTGCCAAACAAATAAGACTATCGTTCCGTCCACAAGCACAATATAGAACTTCACAGCTTCTGGAATTGCTTCACATTGATCTCTGTGGTCCTATTACCCCTAAGTCAAATGGAGGTAATAAATACTTTCTACTTCTTGTTGATGATTGTTCTAGAGTTATGTGGGTATACATGCTCAAAAGGAAATCAGAAGCCAAAGACATGTTTTAAAAGTTTGTGACACTGGTTGAAAAGGAGACTGATCACAAACTCAAGGCGGTGAGATCAGATTGTGGGGGTGAATTCTTGGCACATGAATTCGGATCAATATGTGAGATGAAAGAAATTAGAAGGTATTTCACAGCTCCTTTCAGTCCGTAGCAGAACAGAGCAATTGAGCAAAAAAACCTGAACGATAATGAATATGGCAAGAAGTCTACTCAAAAGCAGAATGTTACTAGGAAGATTTTGGGCTGAGGCTGTAAGATATGCTATATATATATTCTCAATCGAGTACCCACAAAAGCTCTGGAAGGCAAGACTCCGTATGAAGCATTAAGCGGAAGAAAACCAAGTTTAGAACACTTGAGGGTGTTTGGTTTCTTGGCATCTGCAAAGGTGCTCACTCATCTGAAAAATTAGATGACATATCAAAGGAGGTGATCTATTTAGGAGTTGAGCCAGGAACCAAAGCTGGTCGGTTGTACAGTCCTCATGAAGATAAAATTGTTGTGAGTTGAGACATGATCTTTTGTAAAGATAAAGCATGGGAGTGGGAGGCGAAGCCAACAGAAGAAAACAATATGCAGAAGTGAATTTCCTTCTCAATTGAAAGAGAGAGCAATGGTGAAACAGATCGATTTCACCTTCAAGAACCGGCTACACCCATGTCAAGTACATCCACCAGTCAACAGGTGGCTGTAGAGAATGTTCCAGCATCTCCTCAAAGTGATCAAGAAGAGGAAGATACCCCACTAAGCAAAACATCTGTATATCGAAGCCTAGCTGAGATTTATGTGCAGACCGAGCCAATAGAGATGAAAGAAGAATTTTAGCTGACAATAGCAGATGAACATGTAAGTTTGCAACAAGCACTTACTAAATATCATTGGAAGATTGATATGCAAACCGAATTGGATTCAATAGAAGAGAATAAAACATGGCTATTGACTGATCTGCCTCATAATCATAAAGCTATAGGGCTAAAGTGTATTTTCAAGGTAAAAAGAGATGGAGAAGGGAACTTTGTTCGTCAAAAGGCAAGACTGGTAACAAAATGCTTTGTTCAGAAAAAGGGCATAGACTATGAAAAGGTATTTGCACTAGTTACAAGGTTAGAAATAGTTAGATTGATATTTGCTCTTATAGCTCAATTTGGATGGGAAATACGTCACATGGATGTCAAATCTATATATTTAAATAGAGATCTTACCGAAGAGGTATATGTATCACAACCGGAGGGTTTTCAAGTGAACGGACAAGAAGGCAAGGTATATCGACTCTTAAAGGCCTTGTATGGTTTGAAACAGGTGCCTAGGCCTAGAACAAGAAACTGGATAGTTCACTAATTAATCTTGATTTTGAAACATGCAAGCAAGATCTAGCCTTATATATAAGAAAAATAGAAGAAGACATGCTGATACTCGCATATATGTTGATGATCTTATTATCACAGGTACGTGTGATCGAAAGATTGAAGAGTTTAAGGATATGATGAAGCAGTTTGAGATGAGCGATCTCGGACTTTTGATTTACTACCTCGGTTTAGAGGTGAAACAAAGTAAGCATAATATTTCAATAAAGCAGTCAACTTATGCAAAGAAAATCTTTGAGAAGGTAGGCATGACGGGTTGCAATCCTTGTTAGTATCCTATAGAGTCAAAATTGAAACTCGACAAAGATGAGACGAGAGCCGGTCGATGCGACTGAATTTTGAAGTACAATTGGTTGCCTAATATATTTGATACATACTCGACCAGATTTTACATACTCAGTTGGAGTACTTAGCATATTTATAGAAAGACCAACAATACAATACAAGCAAGCATTAAAACATGTGTTGAGGTATCTAGCAGGAACTGTGGATTATGGACTAGTATATGTCAGGCATGACAACACACTAATGCTTGAAGGATTTTGTGACAGTAATTTGGTTGAAGATCCAGTTGATCATAGAAGCATGACTGGTATGGTGTTCTACTTTCATGGAAACATGATTTCATGGTGCTCTCAAAAGCAAAGGAGTGTAGCCTTGTCATCATGCGAAAAGAGTTCATGTCAACAAATTTAGTCGCATGTTAAAGTATTTGGTTGATGAGATTGCTTCATGAATCGACTAAATAGACCATCAAGCCTTTCACATTATTTGTGGATAATAATTCAGCAATAGCGCTTATGAAAAATCTAGCGTTTCATGGAAGAAGCAAACACGTTGATACTCGGGATCAGTTTATCCAAGAATGTGTTGAAGAAGGACTAGTGGCTGTTTTGCATATTACAACAGAAGAACAGAGAGCTGATGCGCTCACAAAGGCATTGGGTCGAGTCAATTTTGGTCGTATAATTAATATACTTAGTGTCAAGGAGGTTGGTTAAGTCGGCAAGGATTAGTGGGGGTGTTTGTTGGAAATAATCCTACTGAATCCATTTTAGAGTCTGTATCAAGTTGAGTCCGAGTTAGTTTAGAATTAGAAATTTATGTTTCAGAGTCAGTTTATGTATCTGAGTCTAATTTGTAATGCTGTGTACAAATAGTGGAGAAAACCAAGGAAAAGGCGCGGCAATTGGAGCACCACCAAAAAGACTGTGTTTATTCTATCACTCAATTGTTTTTATGTTGTCGCCACCGTAATTGAAAAATAGAGTATCAGAGGAGATGTTCGGACTAGTCCGATCGGAAGAAGAGAAAATGTTCGGACCAGTTCGCTTGGTGTCGAAGATTATGAGTACTGTTCATGAGACCGTAGCACTCGTGGTCACTATTCATGAGTACTACAGCACTTGTGAATATTGTAGTACTCAAAGTTATTGTAGCACTCATGGCTACCGTAGCAGACGAAGGTTACGACTGCTACTCGTGGTCGTATGCAGAAGCGATCAAAGTCAATCAAAGTCATCCATGAGCAAGTGGTCGAAGTCAACATTAGCATAGGAGGTGTGGTTGTAAGGAAGGCGTGGTCGAAGTCAAAATCAACATCAATGTGGTTGTAAACAACTACGGCTCGTGAGAGCGGTCGTATCCAATAGCCTCTCCCCAAAAATTGGGTTTCCTCTCATCCTTCCCACTCTCCTGCGATCTCGTTGGGCCACTCATTCGTCAACATTGTCGTCGGAGCCTTGCCGACAACTAGTCGTGCCATCCGCCTCGCCGCCATGCATGTCAACATGCCGCTCCCTGTTCCCATAAGCCTCCCTGTCCGTGTCGCCTCGACCGCCTCATCTTTATGAATCCCTTTGAGCCCACTCCTAAGCCTCCCCTTCGTCCTAGACTCTCGCGACAAACACCTCTACTCCGTTGTGGGCGTCACTACCACCGGCCCTCCTCGTAGCGTTCTAGATCAATCTGTCACCACCGGAAGCTTACTCACGCCGTGCTCATGTGCCTTCCATCCAGGGCGGAGGACCTGCCGGAGTCCCCGCCAACTAACTTCTCTCTTCTGCATCCATTGCCCCTAACCATTCCAGTCGAAGCCCTCTTTCCCCTCACCCCAAAACATAAAAAAATAGGTTTTCAGAGAACAGGAACATGTTGTGCTTGTTGTCGGCCCACAGCTATAGTTGCCCCTGTTTTTCCCGCACCACGAGCCGAGGAGATGAAGCACAATGTGCCCTCGGGCTCGCTGGGCTCACTCTTGTGTGCATATGCACGCATTCCCGGGGGGGCAACCATATGCTCGGATAGGGAATAGGCATGTGAGAGAAGAAGCTGAACGTGGGGTCGAAACTGCTTTAAGAAGCAGCCTCCAAAAATCAGTTGTTTGATTCAGCTTTTAGCTCTTGGAAGCCAAAATCGAAGCCGTTTTCAAACAGCCCCCAGTCTCATGGTGGTAACTAAGTAACATTTGTAGCCATCTACATCTCCATGTGCAGACATTAACAAAATGCTCCGTAGTCACTGCTAGTATTCAACTACTCAAGTCTCAAGTGTATATATACACCCTTGACAAGACACCACAGTTGTTAAATGCTACTAAGTACTAATTAATACATTGCTTAATTAAGAATTTAAGACACTAACCAGATGTCGCGCTAGGAGTAGCTAGGAACTTGCATGTGTTTTCCACGCAATCGATCGAGCAGGCCTCCGGGGGGACCGCTCCATGCACGCAGAACCATGTGCGTTTGGATCGATCAAGGGCTCGTACCGTACGGGGGAAAACTTGAAAAGGCATCGCTGTGCATGGCCGAGACGAGGGGAGCCTACTGCTTCGATCCCATCTCATCTCAGCCTCCTCACTGGCGAACGATTGAAAGGCCAGCCGCCACATGGGCTCATTATCTCTTGTACGCTGCTCTCCTTTCTTTTTTACTTCCGTTTTTCATTTTCTATGCTTCTTGAGATATAATTTTGATCATTATTTTTATAACTTTATATTAAGATATAATAATAAAATCGTAAAATTATTTTTAACGACAAATATAATAATGTATTTTTATATAGCCAATCTAAATAGTTTAAAATTTATTAATAATCAAATTTTAGAAAATGTGATCGTACAAATTCTAAAAAGTTAAATAAAAAACAACGGAGGGAGTATATTGCTATTGCTAACCAGCCTGTGCCGATCGGTCTCCAGTGCTGTGATACGGTGATACATGCATTATGCATATGTGTGTGTGCGCGCGCAAGGAAAAATGAACGGGTTGCCTTGCCTTACGAGTTACATTCTGTAATAGTACCATCGATCCGATCTGACAATTGTGTTTTGTACATGTAACTTTGCGTGTCAACTTTTTTTTTTCAAATGTCTCATTCCTAGAATTGAGCTCCAGTTTCGTTTTGTTTACGCTGAAGGCTGAAGCTAGCTAGAACGGAAGGGCATGCAGCATGGCAGGAGGATATATGTGTGCACCTGCAGGGTGGTGACGCTGCGCTCGAGCTCGGAGATGTACTGCAGCTTCCTCACCCGCGACCTCTGAGCCGACTGCCGATTAGCCAGTATCCTAAACACATTTCCAGAAGGAAAACGGCAAGGCAAATACTAGCTAATTCAGTTCGCAAGTCAAGATAGCTAGGCTAATTATATCGCAATTAACACTATACTGAAGGAGCAGCTGCATGCATGCATTGCGCACAAGATGAGAGCGCTCACCTCTTGACCCTCTTGGGGTCTTGGATCAGCTCCGTCGAGGCCATGGAGGCTTGCCCCGGCGCCGGCTGATCCTGCGGCGCAGCCTCGTTCTGCTCATCGTCGTACCGACCCTTGCAACCGGTGGCGCCGTGCTTGTCGCTGTCGCTGCTGCCGTTCTCGGACCCCGGGGCCGAGCCCCCCTCGTCGGGAAACATGGACATGAGCTGGTCGTCGTCGAGCCTGTCGAACTCGCCGCCGCCGCCACCGCCGCAGTCCACCGGCGCCACCTCAACGAAGGCCACGGAGTCGCTCAGCGACCGGCGGTGCGCGCCCCGGCGCGACGCCGCGAACTCGGCGAACTCCTCCGCCCAGGCCGCCGCGCCCCCATGGTGGTGCCCCCCGTGATCGGCGAGGCCGCCGCCCACGGGCCAGTGGTGCCCCCCGGTCGCCATCGGGATCTTGGCGGCAGCTGCGCCATGCGAGAACACGGCAATGTACGTGCACTGCAGCTAGCTAGCTAGCCGCTACTTGCGTTGGCCGGCGCGTGTACACTAGTGCTTAGCTAGCTAGCTCCATTGTTGGCTCGTGTGGAGGTAGTCGGGATGGAGATGGATGGGAACTGGAGGGTCACATGGGACGAGACTTTTGGAACATGACAGCCTGAGCCAGCTAGCTTAAGCACCTACGGGAGCTAGTGGAGTTCGCGCGCGCGCCAAGGGAGGGATGGAAGCTGGTATGGTGCGCGGGGGCCAGCGGTTTCGAGGGAGAAAAGGGGGGCGCCGAGGCAGTTAAGTAGGCGGGCAGGAATCCCCGTCCACGTGCCGCTGTCGATCCATCCGCCCGTTCACGGATCTCTCCATCGTTAGCACCTACTCGCAGTTCGTGTGTCGCGAGAACTGGAATTTGCCGTCGTTGTCACCCCAAAATGGGCGTTTTGGTCACCAAATGCAAGCAGCTAGTCGGTTTGTGGGCATGCTTTGTATGGGTGTGCAGGTGACTGTGATGCCAGTCCTTGACATCAAGCAATTAAGGAAGCTGATTACATGTCATGCATGATGCCTCATTTCATCCATGACTCGTTTGAGTGAGGGTTTATTTTTTAGCTACAGTTTATAGTGTTTAATTATGGTTTATTAGTTTAATAAATAGTATTAAAAGAAATTAAAAGCTAAAAACTACTGAAAAAAAACATGATCTTGATCTTCTCTGTTTGGTGTGCATTCGGAATCATAGTCACCTTTCAGTTCTTCGTTCTTCACATAGAGCTATCTGCTTAATTTTACCTACAGCCTCTTGAGATAAACAAGAAATTGCCTCAGATGATTGCCATGCTTGGGAGCGCGTGGCTCGATTAGTTGCCTTGCATCTTATTTTGTGCTGCGGAACAGAATCGTGTCAGAGATCGATGGAAAGGAACAAACAAGGAATCCAATCAGGATTGCGTCGCACCGGAAAAACTAGTACGCGCGTGTCGTTTCGTGAGAACAGGAGCATGTTCGCAAATCATCGGGATCAGAGATCTCACCGCGTCTAATTCCACGTTACGCGGGAATCTTCTGTCCTCTTCATTATATCACTCTTTGCCACTCTTTAAATTATACAAATCACTTAAAAAAACATAGAAGCATCTTCCTTTTTAATAGTGCTTTTATGCTTTCCACTCTAATAAAAATGACACTAATCTCAAAGCACACGAAGAAATAAGTAATCACTATCTACCATTCAGTTCTGCTTTAAAAATTATACAAATCCAGTGACTATATCAAAGAGATCAAGTGACTTCTTTTACATAAGCGTGTGCTTCTCAGAAGGTCTCTGTGTACGGATGCTGCGTTGGATCTCTCGGATTTACTCAAAAAGTAAGGCCAATTCCTATAAACTTTCTGTGTTTTAAACTATAGGACCAGTATGACAGCAGAGAGGAGTGAATGATGCCTTTAAATTTTCTCTCAAGTATTTATTTAATCTTCACTCCAATAGTAATGAGAAGCAATGAAGATCAAGAAACCAAAAATCTAAAAAATTCTCGGTCCAATAGTGATATCAGCCCGTGAATAGTAAAAACAACACTATTTCAAATAAAAAGCCATAAAATTTTTGAGCCGTCAATCCAAAATACTTCAAATTTGAATCAAAACTAGTTCATAACCTTACAAACCTAGCTATTCCAACAAAAAACTGAAAGAACATGAGAGAATTGAGATATTTTGATTCGTGAAACTCTGTTCATCAAAGTCAGACCAAAACCTAAAAATGAGTTACATTTCAAACCAAAGCTCAAAATCAGTTAAAATTTGGTATGAACATTCTCTAGAATGTCAGAAACATATTCCAATCAACGATCAAGAAAATCATTGCGAAAGTTCTAACATTTTTTCATTTAAAAGCAGATTGAACCAAAAAGGGGTAAAAAAAACTACAAGCGGTGAATATGACTTGCTCGAAGGTGAATGATAACCAAGATGATTCTAGATGTGTTCCCACATATCCCAGCAATTAAGAACACCGAACAAATCGACGTAGAAACAGCTAGATAAAGAAATCACTTGGAGAGGTGAAAAAGAGCAAAAACTGGGTTTCTTTATGAACTTGCCAACTAAGTGCCTAGATATGTGAAGATTTGATTTCTAGTTATTATCTCCATCTCTTGCACATCCTTATCACAACAAGATTAAGAAAGGAAGAGGGAAGACGAAAAACCAACAAAATCAAGAGCATATCAATCAACACAAAAGAGATTCATGAGATGAACAAAGATCGATGTATTGCTACTTGAAGATGAAGATTTTATAGCCACTTCACTTAGAGGACAAGATAGCACACCACAGTACTGAACATTTTGTCTCAAAAGAGGATAGTTGGATGGTTAACCACAAGTCTCCATCACAATCCCTTAAATAGATGGGCTAGCCAGCCACATCTAACCCTTAGTGAATACTATCCACTTAGCACAATGGAGAAACCCAATAACCCTCACACGGGTTTTAACTTACACACTACACTTATGTGCGTTTTTCAAAACGCATAAACCCAAATCTACTAAGTTTTTAGACTTGATCCAACTTGATCTGTCAGGTTCTTCTTGACTCAAACCACTCTCTTAAGTGCCACGGTTTTGCTTCAAGGTAGTTTTTAGTATTATGGTCAAACTACCAAAATACCATTTCTTGACCTAGTCATCTCCTTTCATTGCAAGTAATCACCATACTTAACATGTTTAGGTGCACCACTGGTTTGTCACGCGTCGGCAAGTTTCTCCCGTTCTGGTGGACCACGCCTCACTTCGACTGACCAAACTATATGGTGTAAGCTCGCCATTCGAACTTCTGTTTATTATTTTCCTGCCTTTCTCGTACCATGCTTAAGCCCACCATCTCACCCCGGCATCCTTGATCGTTCTGGGTCTCGGGTCGTTCATGAGTGTACGTCTGATCCTCGTCGTTAATCATGGTTGACTCCAAGTGGTCTTGCACATCTAAAGATAAAATAATATTTTCGGGTATAAGTTCTTCACAACTTAACCCACATTAGTAATAACATATCTTATGCAATCTATAACTAATGACCTAAGTCACTAAATCATCCCATGACTCAAATTTCCTAAAAGCATCTGTTTCTGCAATCTGTCCAGAAAAATCTGCAAATTCTAAATTTGCACTCCTCCAAAATGACAATAATTCATCATAATAAAACTATGGATTTCTTACATAGACCTTCACAAGCAGACCTAATCTTGCAAATGAAAGGCAAGACCTTTCTGGTGATGAAATGTTTAGAGCAACAACAAGTAGACACTACAGCAAATATTTGATACCTGGCAAGTGATCTTCACTGAGCTCTCTATCATTTGCTTGCAAGTACCAACCATTGGGGTATGCAGTGTGCTGCTCTGCATTAACACATTCCCTAATATTCGGGATCACGAAAGCCCAGCACAACACCAAAAGAAAATGCAATTTTCGTATGGCCCAAACACTTTTTAATAACTTCGATATCCCGGCCTGATCTGTCAGCTGGGCCGAGCTTAACACTAGCCCAAGGCCCATCTCGTACGGCTTTCTGTTCAAAATATTCGTACCGATACCGATGGCGCGTAAGGTATCTCTAATAGCCATCTCAGCTGTTTCTAAAAGATATTATATAGTATTTTTTTTATGACATAAGAGAGAGAGGTAGCTATCGTCCGTTCGCGAAGCGACCGGCGCATCATGCGGAACAAGAGAAATTCTGTACGAATATTCAATTTTTATTCGAAATTACAGAAATATACCTACGACAATATTTTTTACACAAATAGATTCTAGTCGCCCAACAGAGAGTGACACGTAGGCTATATAGTAACCGTTGGGCGAATAATTGCTATCACGCAACGGACAGGCGACTAGAACTTCAATCGCTGAACGGTTGGGCGACTGGAACTCTAGTCGCCCAACAGACGGGCGACAGGGGGGGTTAAAAGATCCGCGCGCTCGGCAGCCGCCGCCCCCACCGCATACTGTTTTCATTTGCATTGCCTCGGCCGAGATAAGAAGAAAAGAGAAGAGACGAGGAGAGGAAGGAGGGGAGAAAAGGAGAAGAGAGGGAGAAGAGGAGAGGAAGAACCAGATTCAGGTATTTGTTTATTTGTAATGTTATATTTGTAGTATATTTTTTATGTAATATTAGTGTTAGTAAAAATTGTAGATGTAGATATAAGCAGTTCAATTTTTAGTATAGAAAATTTAGATAACGTAGTTATCGGAAATTAACCGCTGTAGAAACAAAGAGGAGAGGAAGATGTAACAGTAGGTGTAGATGTAGATAGAAATATTGTATATGATTGTTATTGTTAGTAGAAAATTGTAGACATAGGTAGAAATAGTTAAATATTTGATATACAAAATTTAGTTAAAATGTAGTTTTAGAAAATTAGTAGCCGGAAAAGTGTGTAGTTATGTATAATTTAGGGAATATAGTTTTAGAAAATTAGCATCATTACAAATTTTACAAGCGTACGAAATTGTAGTTATAGAAAATTCAATCACCGTCACGTACAATTTAATCGTCCAGTAAATTTGTACGTATTAAAAAATTTAGTAAATAGTTTTGTTAGAATTTAATTAATTCGTATGTAGAAATGTTGAAAAATATTGAAAAAACCGATAGGAAGTTCATAGTACGCGTTTATTGTAGTGGGTTATGACATGCGAATAATCAGCGAAATGTGAATTGCAGTACGTCGGTACTTTGGTATTGTGCGATGCGATTTGACATGTTGCAAAACTAAAACATATATGCAGACCAACATCAGCAATACCAATAGCCACTATTACGGTGCTAGAACTGTTCGTGAAGGTTCGAATGGTGTGGATTTGAGCAGGTTTTCGCAAGCCACTCTAGTACATCCGAATGGCGAGAATGCTTAAATCTCAGATGTGATGCTTTGGCTGACTCGGAGTTTTTTGTTGGACCCCGAGGTGTGCAGTGTCGTCGTGCAAGGGCTTTGGAGCCGGTCTCCCACGGACATCAGATGGGAGTTGAGGACATTGATGCGCACTGCTATGTGGAAGGGGTTTGTGTAAGGGTGCTAGCGCCGTGGATACGAGTGTGTGCTATTTGTACAACCATGCTCATTAGAAGCTTTGCAAGGTCGTGCATACGGCCTTGCTCCGAGAGGTGCTAGCAGCTCGGGCGGGCCGCATGTTGGCAAAGAGGATCAAGTTGCTCGTGATGAAGTCGATGCGGTACATGGGGAAGAAGTACAAAGGTCAAGCCATAGAGAGGGAACAGGACAAGCTGATGAAGGGGAGCATATTGAGTACATCGTGCAGCAGATGGACTGTGATGACTAGACGGCATGGCTGAAGAGGAAACTGCACAGGACGACAACGACGACAGTTCGGATGAGGATGAAGTTCCCGTCCCGCAGGAATGGAATCGGTTTAATGCTGAGGGTATTTTCACACATGATGAGCATGAACCAACATGGGAGTATCATGAGACAGAAGTTCGATTGCATTCTATGTTTACTGACAAGGCAGCGCTGCAGGATGCCATCAAGCTGTGGGCCCTTTCAATGCAGTGGACTTTTCAGGTCGTGAAATCTAGCCGGGAGCAGTACACCGTGAAGTGCGAGCATGCCGATTTTCTTGGAGGGTGCATGCATGTAGACCCAAGTATGGGACTCACTGGATTGTATGGAAGGTGGAGCCGCACTCTTGCATTCTCAGCAATGTTTTGGCGAGGCATCGTAACATAACATCCGCCTTTATAGCCAATTTGATGTATGGAGAGATAGTAGAAAAGAAAGACATGGAGGCCATGCATATCGTGGTAGTTATCGAGAAGAAATTCAAGTACAAGATTAGCTACACGAAGGCATGGTGTGCCAAGCAGAAGGCGTTGGAAAAATGTTTTGGGTCTTTTGAGGCGACATACGACAATCTTCCTCGTATGCTTAAGGTGTTGTTGGATAGGAACTCAGGCACGTATATCGCTATGCAGGACAAGCTGTCCACAAGTCCACCAGGATATGCAGTGTTGTAGAGAGTCTTGTTAACATTTGGTGCTTGCATCAAGGCATTTAGGAATATGCTGCCGGTGATCTCAGTTGACGGGACCTTTTTGATAGGCAAATACAAAAGGCAGATCCTAACGGCCATAGGCGTTAACGGTAATAACCAAATATTGTCGCTGGCCATCGCATCATGGAAAGTGAGAATTATAAAAGCTGGTTGTGGTTTCTCAGACATAGAAGGTTAGAGTTGTCGGCGCTTGTCCTTGTGTGTGCGTAATCCATGATCACCACGCCGAGATTGTAAAGGCTATAAGAAAATTTTAGGAAGACCCCAAGGAGCCATTTTCTTGGCCGAACATGAGGAACAGGTGGTGCATTCGTCACTTAGGGGTGAACTTTTTTAAGCAGTTCCCCAAATAACCATTGATGAAGCTATTCAAGAGGCTGACTATGCAAAATCAGTGGAGAAAATTTGATGCTTTGTGGGCGTTGTTAGATGAGCACAGCAGGAAGCACATCGACGAGAGGAGTAAGGGGCCGGTCATGCCTGGGGTGGCACAATTGGAATGCTTGCCAGCACTCGATGAGCCTAACCCAGCTGGTCCAAGAAGGAGGAGCTCATGAAACATCAAGTGCTTCTCGCAGTGGATCGAGGGAGAACCATTGGAGAAGTGGTCGCTATTGCACAACACAGAGGTACGGCCCGAGGCGCACACATTCCATCTCCCATTCGGGGAGATGATGCATACCCTGCAGGATGTGTCCCTGCTGCTTGGCCTTCCGATCACGGGAGCCGCTGCCTTCCTACCGGAGGCCCCGGCCGAGTGGTGCGCTGACTTGCTACGGGAGATTCGAGGGGGTCCTTTTGCCGGGTGCCGCGGATGACTACTACATCTTCCTGGCGAGTCAAACACATGGGCCGTCGTTGAGGTGGCTCACACAGTTCCGGGTACATGCTCTTTATAATCGATCGTGTCGTGGAAGCTCTTATTTGCGCTATTACGTACTAATAACTTCTTGTTTGCATTAAGGTGGAGCGAATGGATCTAGAGGTGGATGATTACCAGGTCTCGTGCCACTTGGAGGCGTACTTGCTGTGGCTGTTTGGTTGGATGCTCTTCACCACCAGCCACGGCAACACCGTCGGCGCGCGCCTCATCACTCATGCTAGGGCGATCGCGACGGCGAGGCCCCTCAGATCAGCTGGAGATCGGCCACACTTGTCGTGACCTACCGTGGCCTGTGTGACGCATGTTCGAGGACCAAGGCGAACTCGGTCCTCGCGGGTTGTCCGCTGCTACTACAGTTGTGGTCGTTCGAGCGTTTCAGCCTCGAATGACCTTTGCTAGAGGACATGAGTCCGTACAGGACAGAGATGTACCCCGGGGAGATTTCGATCGGTCGACGATGGGTTCTATCTGGTGTCATCGACGGGTAAGTATTATGACAATCAGCTATTCACTTCATATTAGCGATGGTCATACATAACAACTGCTCTTCCTTGCAGGTACAATTCGTGCACGTCCAGGTCACACGGGCGTATCTGCCCTTTGTGGAGCAGTTCGACCGGCTTACAGCCGATGACGTGCTCTGGGAGCCGTACTCACCTACGGCACTGCAGGACTGTGCTCCTAACGGGCTGTCCACACTCTGCTGGCATGACTGGGCTTTCTGACTAACGCGCCGAAAACTCATGTACGACATCTTCATAGAGGACTACACGCCGCAACGAGTGATGCGGCAGTTTGGTCTATGTCAAGCGCTTCTGGTACCAGTCGGACCAGCGCTGTTGCAGAGCGTGGACGCGTGAGTAACCGCATCTTATAAATCTCTACGTACTTACTACTCTATTTGCAAGTACTAACAAAATGGTCCTATAAGCATGGACTCTAGAATGGGAGTGAAACGCGGCACGGACTAGACGACGAAGATGCAGGGGTGGACTGCGTAGTGGGAGGGTGTGCTCGACGATCGCGTGGAAGAGGCGGTACGACAGCAGGGACTACGCGAAGTACCTACACTGGTACCAGTCGCGGACACGTTGGGACACCTCGTGCGCCCTGCACGCACATGTCCACCCGAGTTGTCGTTCTGTGCGTGCGTGTGGTAGTCGATGCCTCGAACACCCCGGTTGACATGTCCTCATCGACCTCGACATACCGCCACCTGGCGAGCGTGAGGGCTTCCTTTCCTGGAGATGCACACCTCGTGCTGCGTGGGACCCGCTGGCTCCTGGTTTTGACATGACCCGCCTGACTTGATGGAATGCCTCACCTGCTCCCGTGGTATGGCACCGGTCTCGTGCTCTGTGCGCAAATTTGCATGCCTGCCTTGACCTGTGATCATGATGCCCCTATTTCTTTCAGCTCCAACTATTTGCACTACATACGTGCCTTTTGCTGCTTCATGGTTGAGACCTTCCGAGTGTGTGCGCATTGCCTGTGCGTTCGAGCTGCTCTGGATGTGCACCCCATGTGTGTGGAATCCACGGCTTTGACCCAAGCCGCTGCGGACTGACGTCTGTGTGTGGGGGCTGCCACCGTGTGCAGCAAGCACATCCTCGCTGCTCCCAGCTGCATGCATGCCTACATGCGTGTCGCCTTGTGCGCCAGTTGCTTGCACGCCTTGTGGACCTCTTGAGTCGCTACCACTTACATCTTCCACGCCAGCTACATGTCGTCCATGGGATCTGCCCTCGTGCAGCTTGCCGCCTGGCTCCTTCAAGCTACTCTTTAGACAAACCAATTTATAAGTTTTCAAAGATATTTTATACATCCGGTTTAGGGATCTTTTCACCATCATCAATAGTTCTTTGTTCTTGTTATAGACATGCAAGAACTCATTGTACAGCACCACTCTGCACCCTCTTTCCATCATCTACCCGAGACTAAGTATGTTGTTGTATAGACTTGGTATATAGTAAATTTCAGACAACAACTTTTGATCGTCGTTCTTGCATTATAGCAACATTGTTCCTTTGCCTCTTATCTCCACCGTGGAGCTATCGCCAAATTTTACTTTGCCTAAAATCTTTTCATCAAGCTCATGAAACATAAAGCGATCTCCCATCATATGATTACATGCTCCATTGTCCAAGTTCCACAAATCAGTGTGATCATGGCTGCCTTCCTCCGTGTGTAGTTCGGGAACTACATTCTTCTCATTCAAGATTACCAGGCTTGGTGCCTCTTTGACATATAAAGAAAGTAGTGCCAGCTCTGTTTGATCATCGTCCTCTTCGGCTCTAGTGAGGTTTACCTCCTCGTCCTTCTTCTCGCTTCGGTAATCTGAGGCGTAGTGCCCGTACTTGTCATAATTAAAACACTTTATGTGGCTGCGACACTTCGACACGTAATGATCGAATTTGTCACATTTAAAACACTTGATATGCAACTTGTCATGGGATTTGTCACTGCCACCTTGTCCGCATCCGTCTAGACCACGATAATTGCCAGATCCCCGGCTACCTCCTTGACTTGAATTTGACTTCCGCCAAGATTTAGTTTCAACCTTTGCTTCACTTTTCATTAGCAATGCTTTATCAGTCCTGGCCTTACACCCTTTAAGCAATCCCTCATGAGTTTTGAGAGATCCCGTTACCTCTTCTATTTTCATATTCTCAAGATCACTTGAATATAGAAGAGTTGTGATCACGGTACCAACCTCTTGGGTAGAACATGCAAATATTTCTCGACAATTGTAGTTTCCTCCAGAGTACCTCTAAGAGATCGAATCTCATTAACCACAACAATTAACTTTCCTGAAAACTCATCTACTAACTGAGTTTCACCCATATGCAGCGCCTCATATTCTCCCCGAAGAGTTTGTAGCCGAACCTTCTTTACTCGATCCACTCCTTCGTGCATTGTCCGAAAGGCAATCCAAGCTTCTTGTGTTGTATTTTTTCCGACAAGTTGACTAAGCATTGAGTCGGGTATGGCAGTGTAGATGAGCGCTAAAGCAATTTGATTAGTCTTCATGTTGACTTCCTTCGCCTTTCCTTTTGGATCGATCTTTCCACTATCGTCGACCGGATCAACCACCGTATCGCAAACCCCTTAGGCATGCATATTCACCCGCATTTTCATAAACCATGCCAGATAGTTCTCTAAATTGAGAACTAGACACGGAAGGGAATTTGGCCCCCTCATTCATTGTCGACGAAGATCCGCTCCTTGCAATGTGCTGCTCCTTCTATAAGTCGATTGGCACTTGCTCTGATACCAGATGTTAGTTACGACCACGTTCACCACTCGTATGTAGTTATGAACATGTTGATGTTGATTTCGACTACGACCACGTTTTCCTCTATATATGTTAACTTTGACCACTTGCTCATAGACAACTTCAACCGCTTCCGTGTACGACCACAATAGTAGTCATAACCTTCGTCTGCTACAGTAGCCACGAGTGCTACAGTACCACGAGCGCTATAGTACTTGTGAATAGTACCATGAGTGCTACAATACTCGTAGTTTTTGACACTGATCGGACTGGTCCGCACGTTTTTTACGCTGATCGAACGGCCCGAATGAATGTCTCCTCTTCACCTGATCGGAGTGGTCCGAACATCTCCTGTTCTTGAGACGGTGATTTTGATAGCTGCGAACAGAGACAATACAATAACCTTCACTCAGACACTTTGACTTCAAGCTCGACACTTCCGTGCTCCTCTGCTCCTCGAGCATGATAGCGACAACATGAAAACAAGCCAAAAACACAAGTCGATATTCCGGAGCACAAAATCACTCCGCTTTCTATATTTTTTCTTTCCCCTCTGTTTTTTCTTTTTTTACTTGTTACAATACTCTGCTACACCTTATAAAGGCTATTTACAGGACTACTAAACGGACTCAACACCTAACTCGGTTTCCTACTCACACTTATACTAGGACACTGATTTGTATACTTGTCGTATACGTACATAAACACGTACATGAACATGGACTTGTAAATTTGTAAAAAAGATTAGTTCCAACAGTGGGAATGCCAACTATCGGAGTTCTACCGATGATTCATCTTTCCTTAGCCTCCACCGGACAATGGATGAACAAGATGGCTCCTCAAGCCTTCGGAAGGTGATCTTTCGGACCAAGTCCCAACCTGGATCGAATCAGCAACATATGATTGAAATTGAAGGCGAAGAAGCTGATGACAATGGCAATGTCGGTGTTGGTCCTAGCCCTCCTGTCATCGGAAATGGCCCTTTCAATTTCATAGCCTACCAATCTCCTCCGCACTTCCATGCCTGAGTACAACATATTCTACCTTCTGTCCCTAACATGAAGGATGCGGTCTTGGATAAGGAAAAAACTTTCATGAACACTCAAGTTGCAGTACTGCGCATGAGGGAGATGCTGATGGAAAAGGACTATATAATCGCATCTACCAAGAAGGATATACTGGAGGAGCTTCAAGTAAGGCATGCTACAATTTGTCTACTCGAGCAGGATATGAAGGTGATGCTCTGCACTTTTCAACAATATGAAAAGTTGTTTCAGAAGTCTTCTGCTGCATTTCTGGAGTAGAGGAGCAGGATGTTGTGTGGGGAAGGTGGTGAGTCATCTTCAGAGGTTCTTGGTATGGCTGATGGGAAGAATCACATTTGTTCGATGCAGCAACTGCATATTCATCAGATCATTAATGGGATTCAAAAACACTGGCTTGCGAAGTATAAAGAATATATTGAGCAGATTACAGGGCTGGCAACAAGGATGACAGACAAGAACAATAAAGTGAATAGACTGAAGGTTCCATATCTCAACAATGATAATCCTCAACTATGAATGCTACATTTCAGGTAATGGCTAACTTCCTCAAATCAACTCGTGCTTATTCTGTCCATAGGTTGGATGACTTGTCTAGTAGTGAAATAGTTTATGTGCAAAAGGACACCAGACGGTGTTTGTACTGAAGCTACCAAATAGCTGTTATCGTTTGTTTCGTGATTTTAAAAATATGCAACTTAGTATTATCTTGACTTAAGCGTTCAATGTTATGTGATGAAAAAGGCTGTGTTTTGTGTGAATCTGTTCTGCATAGGTCATAGGAGGCAGTTGCCTATGAGGTTGTCTTCTTACCTTCTAGCGAGCTTGTACTGATTATCAGTTAGCGCCAAACTACTAAACCGTCCCAGCCCTCCTTATTGTAAATTCAATAGCCGGTGTTTCTTGGTGTAACACTTTCCAGTCAATCGCCATGTCGTTTAGGTGTCACTTCTGTTGATTACTTGATCATAAATATACTTTTTGCACCTTAGAAATCTCTTTGAAACATTATGTTTTGCACTGTTTTGTGCAATCACAGATCGAGTCCTCTTTTAATGATCAGTTCAGGGGCTGGGATGCTCATTTTTCTTGACTATTCAGTTCAGAGGCAGCCACTGCTAATGCTGATGGATTAGCTAAAAGTGTATTTCTGCAACTATGCCATCCCTACGTACCTTACTATGTCTGCCATCGCAGTGCTTCACTTAGCACCATTCTGTGTCAGAGTTTCTGTACTTTGGCATAGCTTAGCTATATACATTTTAACATGTCTCTGGCTTCATTCTGGCAAATAGTTAAATACTTGGAATAGTTGTCTGTTGGTACTATGGGTATTTTTGATCCTCTAATCCTTATATGACTATGCACGCCTCAACAAGAGTCAAGAGGTGTAGTCAGCAACTCAGCATCACTTCTGTCTTTTTCCTTAAAAAAATGAAAACTACTAGCGCACCATAGTAGTAGACTAGTAGTATTATCAGACAGTAACCACTACTAACTTTGCTACAATGAACTTGATGCTGTTGTTCAGTAGTGGGGTTTTGGAGATCAGACTCGAGGGCTTAATCACTTAAATCTCTTTTATTGATTCTGTGCTGCATCGCGTCATTTTGCAAAAGGAATTCTATTTTTCCAAGTAACCTGCTCAATTGCGTGGCCTATTCCAAAAATGCAATTGTTAGTAGTTTCCAATCCACAACAAATGCTCATGTGCTGATGCTCCCATCCGTGAGTATTTCAGTGTCAGCAAGAAGCCATCATCGTTCCGTCAGTTTCTGGTCTAGCTACTCTTTGGCACCGGTCGGTCAATCTCGTATTCTCTTTTGTTAGCAGAGCTAGATCATTCAACATGTTAGCGCTTCAGACACCTTCAGGTAATATACAACAGCGCATTGAGTAGTTAATTATCTCGTCCTACGAATCAACAACTGCATATCAGAAAACACCTACTCCAGCTGCTAAACCTGCATTTTTGTTAAACGATACCTCAAAAAGCGGAACTTCACCCAGTTAGCCTCTTCTGATGTCTACCGAGCTACAGCTCTACCTCCACGATTGTATTCCAATACGTAAGTTCCCTTGACTCCTCGGGGTCAGATAGCCTGAAATGCAAGCACACGCTATTTAGCTTTGTGTTTTTCATAAATAGCAGTATTGCACGCTTTTTATACACAAGTACTAGCTAGTAGCACCTTGAAACCCCTTCTCATTGCACCCAGCATGCAGCTCCCGTTGCTTCGATACGGTATGTGCAAAGGAGTTAGTTGGCCCAGATAATGAACAATGGAAGACTGAACTTTTGCAGCAAGTGTTCTCTGAAACTGATCCGAGAATAGTATATTGAGTATTTAACCGTTCCCTCAACTTATAACTTGCTGCTAATTCGCTTGACCATTTGCTGTGGAATTTTCACACTGTAGTTCGTCGTTCCGTCCCCACCATCTGAATCCTGCTTTCATGTACATTGAGATACAAAAATCCGTTGAGTGTATGGTTGATGCGGTGTAGGAACTTATGTGAGGATTTCCCGGTCAGACTTGGTGACCGGTGTGCTATATATGTTCGAGTAGAGTTCTTGTTTCAGATTTGGGTAAGTACCGGAATTCACGAAACAAGCAATTCCGCTTGAAATGCCCAAAATTGGCCGGAATGACTGGTATTGCCTGGTACTGAGGTCGGTACGGGGTTGAGGTTTCTGTGTGCCGCTTTAGGTGCCGATACGGCACATTCCAGCCATTCTGGCCAGTACCAGAATGTAATTTATAACTTTGGCATATTGGGCTAAAGAATTTTCTGAACAGCAGCAAATGATGGATGACCCAGCCGAGCATGCCAATCCTTAAAAGAAAGTTTCTCAGTAGTGTAGGCTTGAGTGTTGAGATTTCTAATGTTGGTCGGCAGGGAGTAGAGGCGACCTCTGCAACTTCCGCTAAGAAGAGTTTGCTTCGCGGTAGGGTCCTTAGCAAGGAGAAAACCATGATGAAACTCAAGGTACACATTATTGTCAAAGGTTAATTTTTGAACAGAGACCAAATTTCTATTAGCCTCTGAAACGTGAACTATACCTTGCAAATGAAGTGAACGATTATGATTAGGAAGAAGAGAATGACCAACATGAGCAATTGTCATACCTGACCAATTAGCTATGTGGACTTGATCATGGCCATGATATTTCTCCTTCACGGTTAGCTTGTCAAGATCAGCAATGATGTGGTTCGTAGCCCCTAATTCGGCATACCAACTCAGGTCCACATTGTAGCTAGTCACGACTACTGCTACCACTCGCCCTCCGTTCTCTTGGTACGAGTGATCAAACCAATGGTAGCATCGGAGAGCATTGTGACCTCGCTTGCCATAGACTTGACACGTTGGATGTGTGCCATTGTTGCTACCACGTCCTTGGTTGCCACTGAATTTACCACCTCCGAATTGGCCACCTCTCTGCTGATTTCCACGGCCGCATCCCTGGCCGTAGTTCCTATCGCCTCTATTACGCGATGCTAGATTGCTTGACGGCTCATGGATTTGATAACTGCCATCTTGATCTTGAGAAGCTAGACACAACTCGTAACTTACTAGATGATCATAGAGATCATTAAACGAGATGAGCTCAAGTCTTGTGCTAACCAAAATGACCAACGGAGTGTAATCCAAGTCAAGGCCGGCTAGGATATAGATCACAAGCTCTTCTTGCTAAGTGGTTTTCCAATTGCTGCAAGTGTGTCAGCAAGATTCTTGACTTTGTTGACTTAGGTCGTCATAGAGTCCTCCTTCTTCTTGATGTTCGCCAGTTGTAGCCGAATTGGCATGATCCTTGCTTGTGACCACTAAGAGAACATGCATCCTAGTGCTTCCCACACATCATGTGAAGTGGGCAAGAACAACACCTGTGCAATCACTTCCTCGGAAAGAGAGGAGAGAAGAGAGCTAAGCACATATTGATCTTGCTGCACCCAAACATAATAATTCAGCTTTGCCTCCTGAACTTCTCCCCTGTCGGTTGTTTTCACCACCGTCATGGATGGCTGCTCAATGGAGCTATCAACATAGCTGAGAAGATGTTGTCCTCGTAGATACGGCAGCATCTGGCCTTTCCAGAGGAGATAGTTGTCTCTTGACTGTCTCTTGACAACTTGACGTTGATCAAATTGTTGGAGGGAGTCGACAGGAGACCTGCACTAGTATATGACACGCCGGCAGCTGCATTGCTCAGAATCATGGACGAAGTTGTGCCAGATATCTCGTTGGAGATTAGAAAGGCCTGTATATATATATATATATATATATATATATATATATATATATATATATATATATATATATATATATATATATATATATATATGTGTGTGTGTGTGTGTGTGTGTGTGTGTGTGTGTGTGTGTGTGTGTGTGTGTGTGTATGTATATCTGTGTATACAGATTGTAATCTAATCTGTGATTGCCTGAATACATAGATTAGAAAACAGATATATATGTATGTATGTATGTATGTATATGTGTGTATATATATGTATATGTATATGTACGTATGTATGTACGTACGTATACACACACATATGTATGTATGTGTGTATATATATGTGTGCACGTGCGTGCGACTTATAAGGAAACAGAATCAGATATTACGAGAGGAAGGATTGCAATCACAGATTAGATTACAATCTGTATTCAGTTTAGAATATATGCAGTAAACCGAATATACAGATATATCTGTAAGCAAACAGATATTTCAACAGACTCGTGTGCTTCTTTGGGAATTTCTAGTATGCATGCGTGATTGTGCACTACTGTTTTCCATTGATCAAAAGCACTGCGTACTGATACAATGATACCATGCGGAGATGATGAAAGAAGTGTTAATGAAATTGCACGTTGATCAGCTTGCATATGCATCAGTACTGCTTCCATTCTAGTGGTAGTGTACTTATCAGGTACCACCCTCGTTCTCTGTTTTCATCTGCATGAATGAGCACCGGAATGCTAAGTGTTAGTAAGGGCCATTTTCGTGGTGTCCTCGGATCTACATATCAATGAGAGGGCGGCATGTCCTGAAATTCAACTTAGGGAGTGGCATTTCCTGAATGATCATGCAATCTATATATTTACAAAAAAATAATTGCACCTCATGCAGTTTATAGTTACAAAAAAATTGCAAAGGCGTCGACCTCCACTTCACAAAACAAGCTACGGATTCAATGAATCCTAGTTGAATCCTCTGTAAACCCATGCGTGATCCTCATGCAAACAAGCACCCGAATAGGAAAAGTACTTTGCCTGAGAATTCGAACAGAGCTTTTATCCACTTTCCCTTCTGTGCACAAATACAAGAGACAAAGGGGTAAGCTGCATCCACAGACCACAGCTACAAGCACACTAATACCTAATTAATTAGTGTTCCATTTCCCAGTCTTCCATTTCCACGGCGTGGTCGCCCTGCGGCCTCCGCGCCGACGGCCTCTCCCTGCTCAGTATCTTCCTCAGCGACGCGCTGAGACCTCGCGCTGGTGCTGATGTGCCCGCCTCCTCCACGTCCTGCTTCTCCTGCGCCCACCGTGCCGCGGTTGGCGGCGGCGGCGGCGGCTCCACCCTGGCGCGACAGACCGGGCACGACGAGCTGGATGCGAGCCACGTGTCGACGCAGGCGACGTGGAACACGTGGCCGCAGGCGGGCAGCACGCGCACTGCGTCCCCCTCCTGCATGGCGGCGCCGAGGCAGATGGTGCACTCGCTGCAGCCCGCCTCGTCCACCTTCCCGTACGCCGCGGTCGGCAGTGCCGCGATGGCCGACGGCTCGAGCCCGCCCTTCGGTGCCGCGGCCGCCGAGTCGGCCGCTGTGGTCGGCAACGCGGCCGCGCTCGCCGCGCGCCGGCGGTTCCGGTGGCGGACGTGGCATATGCAGCGGTGCAGGAAGAGGGCGAGGCCTAGCACGGACACAGACGCGGCGACGGCGGTGGCGATGAGCAGCACGTTGCGGCTCAGCCCGGTCGCCGGGCTCCTCTCTCCCCCGCCGAACCACGCGGACCCCGGGTCGTTCACGTTCCTCGACATGGCTGGCTCGGCACGGCTCGGTCGATACACACGCGCTCGCTCCTCTCCTCGGCGCGCCGGTTGGTGAGATGGCGCGGCTTGGGCGTGCTTCGCTAGCGTTTGGCCTTAATAGGTTTCAGACGTGGGCGACTAGGCGTGGCGCGTCGAGTGGCCAGCGGAGGGTGCCCGATTCGGATGTCTGTCGTGCCGATGTGACGCGAATCGCGGCCAAACACGTCGATCTGGTGCGGTTTCTTTCGAGTTTCCTTAGCCTCCGAGGCAAGAGGGGCAGCCAGGTGTTCGCGTGGCCTCGCCCTGGGACTATGTACGTCCATGGAGGCAGACGGGGCAATTAACCGCGTGACACGGTAGCATGGAACCATGGATCAACTCTGGCCGCAGAAGTACGGACTTGGCCGTCCAGCCGCGTCATGGACAGAGACGAGGAGGAGGATTTCTGCAAATTCTTGGTTGTTTCATGATGAGTTGTGACACTCGGCAACTGTTCGGTCGGTTCAGGAATAGGGCCCGCGGCAGGGGAGATCATTGTCGACAGGGGTGGATCCATACCGGAAGGGTAGGATTCAGTCTAGAGTATGAAAAATATCTAATATATAGCTCGGGTAAATTTAGTTTAGTCTGGGTAATATTTTCATGGTCCAACTCAGATAGTCTAAATCATTCTATCATTGAGCCCCGAGCGTAATCAAATCCTAACTCCGCCACTGATTGTCGACAATACCGACGGGAGTAATTGCAGTTAAAATCGAGTTTCTAAGAGCTGACTAGCACCTCCCCTGGTTCAGCTCTCTTTGTATGCACACTTGGTCGACAAGGAGAGAACCCCTCCTTGTTTGTCATGTCGGCTAGCAAACTACTGAACTAGTAGTGGCTACTGTACTTGGTTAGCTCTATTGGAATAGTTAGGTTTGTTTGCTTCGTTACGTCTTCTCCAGGCGAGTCAAGTCGTTCCTCTCGTGGCCTTACAAATCGGATGATCTCAAATATGAGTTGCTAAATTTTTTTTATAAATCGGATGATCTTAAACACGAATTAGTACATGTTTTTAAAAGAGCTACTCTTCACTCCGGATGATTTCTCGAGTCACACTCTGCTTTTGCCTTCGCTCGGAGAAGCATATCTCTGCCATTGGCGATTCTCAGACATTGGATTCCAGTTTCCAGATGAACAATGTAGGCCCTGTTTGAATCAGTTTCAGATTTTTAAAAACCAGCTATTACTTTTAGTTTTTAAAAACTGGTTTCTAAGTAAAAACTAATAGGGTGTTCGGATCCCCTAGTTTTTAAAAGCTGATTTCATTTATGATTGGTGCTAATAGACTATTATACCCTTACATTTATTGCTCTTGAACAGCATATTAAACAGCTATGCGTGGTCTTTAATGAGGGTAAATGGGTATTTGTGCCAAAAAAAACTGGCAAAAGCTGGGTATCAACAGCTTCTTGGTTTTTAAGAATATGGGTAGGTAGATTTTAAAAACTGTCCCAAAAACTGGTCTGTTTGGATCCCATCCAGTTTCCAAAAGTCAGATTCTTAAAATCTGAGTGAATCCAAACAGGCCCGTAGATGACTAGGAATTTTCTGTGTCCATCAGCTAAATTGCACTTTTGCCACGTGTCTTAGCAAATGGCATTCTGGTGTAGTGTTCTGTACTTCCATAGCCGATTTTGCCTTTCAATTATCCAGCTGGCGAAGTGGCCCATGTCTAACCTGAAAATAATCACGCCTAGATTCGGCCCATACCTAAAATTGTCTGCCCAAGGCAACTAGAATGCGTGGTCAGATTGGCTTATCTAAACTTTGTCGGGCCGAACCGGCCTTGTTGGCCCGGACATGATACGTAAGCTATCCAGCATAGAATTTTTTTTGTACGGATAATCCATTTTTTATTTGAAATTACATAAATATACCTGCGAGAAAATTTTTTACAAAAATAGACTCTAGTCGCCTAATGGTTGGGCGACTGGAGACTTTCGCCCAACCAGACCGCGACACAATATATCTCGCTGCACGGTAGAGCGACTACATTAAGTCGCTCTTCCGTTCGGCGACTTAACGGTAGTCGCTGTCCTGTTAAGCGACTAGCATGCAGTCGCCATCCCGTTAGGCGACTGCATGTAACCCCCGTGATTGTTTTAAATTTTGTGAATTTTGTAACGTTGAACTGGTAAAAAATACGGTGAAGTTGTAATAAAAGTTTATGTTCATTGTATATTGTAGGTATGTAAAAAGTTTTAAATTTTTTTATGAAAGATTGAGTAAAAGCGATCGATACATACAGTGTTAAGTGAGATAGTTTATGTGGGAGAGAGATGATAGACTATGTAAATTTAAATAAACTTCATAATATATAATCGAGAGTAACATGCCGCATGTTTTTCATTACATGCATAACATATATAGCATCTGCGACACGCCTCATGGTCACCTGGTGTGCCCGTCACCGCGCCGCGTCCTCCCATACGGCCTCGCTTGGCCCTCCTCCTGCAACGGTTAGGACGATCCAAAAAGTAAAACGAGCGGAGGGTGTCTATCCCGCCCTGTGGCTGGTGGAGTCAGTGCACCTCTGGTCAGGTGCCCCTCGGTGCACCGGGAGGGCATCGCTAGAGAGAACCTCCGTCTGCGTCGGAGAACTGCCGGACCACTCCGCAAAAAGCGGTCCACATCGTCGGGCACGGGAGACGCCGTCTTCTTGTAAGTACCGCAATATTAATATCGTTAGTTCGTTGCATGTCGTCTTCGGATAAACACGATATAAGACCCTCTGCGTACCGTGGCGGCGCCATCGAGTGGGAAAGACAGGTGTGCGTAGGAGGCGTGAAGTGAACCGGTGTAGGAGGCCCCGCCAGTGCTGAACCCCGGCTGCTCCGGGTGAGGCGGTGGAGGGCGTGTCCATGTCGGTGCACGAGTAGTGCCACGCTGGTCGGGTGGCATCGTGGGCGAGCGAGGCGGAGCGGTGGGCGTGGAGACCGCCGTAGCCTCGTGCGGGACGATGGGCTAACAATACGTCTACACCCATCGTGCATCCGACGCGCAAAGCTGACGCCCTCGTCATGGGTCAGCTGCCCACCACTGGTGAGCCTCTCAAGTACTGTGCCGAGTCGGCACATAGGACAGAACCGACGTCAGCCTGAACACAAAGACATGAAATGAAATGGTCGATTATCGAAACGACATTACCATTCGGGAATCTTTGAAATGACATTTAACGTACCGCGAGGTGAGCGTCGCGCGCGGAGTGCGCGGGGTACGTGTCCGTCGGAGCGGCGACGTGTGTGGCAGACGGGTCTACCACATATACGAGCACGCACGGGTGCGTGGTGGTACCGGCGAAGGTACTCGCGTATTCCGTCGCCGTGCGGGCGGTCCTCCTCCACGCGGTCGTCGGCGCACCCTCCCACCGCTCGACCGGGATGCATCTTCAACGACCGATCCGTCCCTCTTTTCACTCCTTCGCGCCGTACTGCGTATAGAACCATTACGTAATGTGAGATACTTGCGACGCAGTAAGTATGTACATATTTACGCAAACGATCACTCACCCGTGCACGTGCCGCGAAGCGATGGTCCGACCGATACGAGAACCGGCCGCCGTGAGTTCGAATCGCCGCATCACCGTGGGGTGCGTAGTCCTCCACGTAGATGAGGTACACGAGCCCGGCGGTGAGCGTAAAGCTCATCACGCCCGACAAAGTGAGGACAGGACCGGCGAGCACGGGCTGCACCGCCGTATCGTCGTCGGCTCCAGCGCACGTCGTCGGATGTGATGCGGTCGAGCTGCTCCGAAAGACCGATGCGCCGCGTGACTCGCGTCGCCGAATCGTACTGCAAGAAAGACAAGTTGTTTAGATTGACGATCGTCAGTCGAAAGAAATAGTAGACTGTGATAACACTTACTCGACGACGGCACCAGATAGAACCCATCGTCGGCCGGTCGACGTCTCCCCCTCCCCCTGGATACATCTCGGGCCCGTACGGACCCATGTCGTCCAGCACAGGTCGTCCGATGCTTAAGCGCTCGAACGACCACAACTGCAGTAGAAGGGGACAGCCCGTGAGGATCGAGTTTGCCTTGACCCTCGTGCACGCATCGCACAGCGTGCGGTACGTCCCGGCAAGTACGGCCGATCCCCAGCTGACCTGGTGGGGCTCGCCGTCAGCGATCGCCCTCGCATAAGCGATGAGGCGCGCATCCACCGAGTTGCCGTGGCTGGTGGTGAAAAGCACCCAACCAAACAACCACAGCCGCGTCGCCTCCAGTGTGCGCGAGACCTGCGATCGTGCTCGTCTGCGGAACCATGCGCTCCACCTGAATGCAAAAAAGTTGTTATTAGTACGTAATACCACAAATAAGAGCTTCGAAGACACGATCGATTTTATATACCAGGTACCCGGTGCCGTCTCGCTCGAGCCACCTCAGTGTCGGCCCATGGGTCTGGTCCTCTCCGAACACGTGGTGGTCATCGGCCGGTGGAACGACACCACGGAATCGGCGGCGGTCGGCGCGCCGATGGGCGGGGCCTCCAGTGGAAAGCGGCGTCTCCGCGATCGGAAGCCCAAGGAGCGGGACACATCCGCAGGTCGGCGTCATCTCCCGAATGGGAGGTGGAAAGTGTCGTGTCGTGTCGCCAACGGTCCACCAAAGCCGTCGGCGAGGAACGGTCGAGCGAAAGCGTCGTGATCGCTCCCGCCCGCCTCGTCCCGCCTCGTCCCGCCGGTGGCGCCGGCGCCTCCATCCTCGTCCGTGGCCTGCACCATCCGGGCAGAGGAGTAGCCCGGCATCCGCGCACTGCAAACAAAGTGAAGGTCAGCGCGAACGAACTTACGGTCGCACTAAGCGCCGGAGTAGTGCAAACTGGCGGTCCAACGAGGGTCGAGTCCCCAGGCCACGCGAGGTGTGCGTGTCCGGACCACTCCCAGCTGAGGCGGGTCGTCCGTGCTCCCCGGTGGCGGGACTAGACGGGAAGCGCGATGAGAGCGGTCCACGTGCTCGTCCAACAGCGCGAACCGCCACTCCGAGTCACGTCCAGCACGAGCCATACCTTGAAAATGTGTACAATAATTTCAACATTCAATGTTCTACATCTAAATTTCAACACTACATTTTCTATATCTAAATTTGTACAATAATTTCAACATTACATTTTCTACATGTAAATTTCAACACTAAATTTTCTACATCTAAATTTGTACAATAATTGCAAAATTAAATTCTGTACATGTACATTTAAATACTATTTTTTGTACAATAATGAATTATAAACGGTATACAAAATTTAGTTTATACATTTTGTAAACTAAATTTCTAAACTATATTTACTAAACAAAATTTGAAAATTAAATTTGTAAACTAAATTTCTAAACTACATTTTCTAAACTATATTTCTAAACTAATTTTCTAGACTACATTTTCTAAACCAATTTTCTAAACTATATTTCTAAACTAATTTTCTATACTACATTTTGTAAACTAATTTTCTAAACTATATTTCTAAACTAATTTTCTATACTACATTTTGTAAACTAATTTTCTAGACTATATTTTCTAAACTAATTTTCTAGACTATATTTTCCAAACTATTTTTTCTACACTAACAAAAAATATAACACAAAAACTTACCTGAAAAACGCGCACTCCTTCTCCTCCCCCTTCTCTTCTTCCCCTTCTCTTCTCCTCTCCCTCTCCCTCTTTCCCCTCTCTTCTCTGCGCTGGCCGAATGGAAGAACAGTCCGGCGCTGCGTCGTCGCCTTATATCCACCTTCAGTCGCCCAACCGTTGGGCGACTGAATCACAGTCGCCGAACTGTTCGGCGACTACATTGAAGGCGCCCAACGGTTGGGCGATTGCAATTAATCGCCCAACCGTTCGTAGACTCTCCAGCTGTCGCGGTCTGGTTGGGCGAAAGTCTCCAGTCGCCCAACCATTAGGCGGCTGGAGCCTATTTTTGCAAAAAAAATTTCCCGCGGGTATATTTATGTAATTTCGAATAAAAAATGGATTATCCGTACAAAAAATTCATCCAGCATATATCCATGATTCCATGCTGCTCTGATCTACTCTAACAAATAATCAACCCCTACCCGTGTTGAAGGCCAAATAGATCCTATGTTTTTTTTCTTTTCCGTGAGGATCATATATCCTCTAGTTAGCTTACACACGATCTTGTAGATCATTAGGATCTTGAGATAAACAAAAAAAACAAATTTCTCCTAGTATTTATTTTCTACAAGTTTCAGAGAGTCCTTGTATCTCATATGTAGATTACACTCGTGTGCTGATGTGCATGGGTATCCTGAATTCATAACAGGTAACCGGCCTGTCTAATGGCGGATGCAGGATATTGATCTTATGAGGTCTAACTAAATACTACGCCTTTATCACTAAACCTGAGCAGGTCTCGTATTTGCAGGTGCACTCACCTCAATTTCACCGAATTTATCGTCACAAAAATCAAGCAACATCATTCATGTTTTGAGAGACGATCTGTCACAGGCAGCTAGCATGATCGCAGACAAGCCATCTTTTGGCGCCTTTGGCACGACCACGAGCGCTCACCATCGTGGATGTAGCGACGCCGGCTCGTGTAGGAGGTTTTGCAAGTAGAATACTGTTGGCCCAGAGACGAAACAATACACACATATTTAGTGGTTGAAAAACACACACGAACATCTTGCTCAACTCAAGACACATAAGAGCTTTTACGTTGCATCAATCTGCTACAGCTTTTCTATTTTCTCTTCTATTTATATACTTAGATTACAAGTTTTTCTATTTTCTCTTCTATTTATATACTCAGATTACAAGCTTTTCTATTTTCTCTTCTATTTATATACTCAGATTACAAGTATACGGGCTAACAAAACCACTTGACTTTTCCGGCCACGATCCCCATGACCCATACTACCCGAACGACTCGTTGTACCAACCAATTCACTCAGTTTAGTGGACACGACCAATTATGTGCAGACTAACTGCTACCTGACCCGGTCTACAACTGCACACAATCATTTGAGTCCTTCTTCAACCATGTCGACCACGGTGTCTCGATCATGCCTCACGACCACGACTACTTCGACCACAGTGCCTTCGACCGCTTCACCGACTATGACTTATCGACCACATCTTTGACCACGGCTTCATTAACCGCTTTACCGACCACGGCTTGTCGATCGGCATCTCTAGTAGTACCGCTCACATAGACGGTACTACTGGTCTTCGAGCACAACTAGGATACTGTAGTTTACAAGTACCGACCATCGACCATTATGCAGTTACGACCACTGTAGCTACGACCATTGCTACAGTACTCCTTCGAGTACCGATTGCTACGGTACTCCACGAGTACCGACTGCAGCTACGACTTATGACTGTGACCGGTCTCCGACTCCAGGTCTTCGACTTATATTCGACATACGACTGTAGAGTACTCAAATACACTGAGCACTCGACACGACTATTCAGTACTCGAATATATCGAGTACTTGACATTGACTATACTAACAATAATATAACAAAATTAGTTCCAACAACTACGCCCCCTCGCCCTGATAAGTAGCCTGTCGAATCTCCAAAAGCGACGCGACGCAATCTGGTTGCTGCCCGTTACTTGATGTGATGCCGACACGTCGACGGATCGATCGAATAGGATGCAGATTCCTTGGAGCTAAGCCGAAACTTGAGCGAGGTTCATCGTCTGATCGATCGATTGGCCATCGAAAGCAGGCGCCACCGTATCTTGTGACAAGCGAGGCGTCAACGTCGGTCGTTGGGCATGGGCGCGCAGCGGCGGTGGCGCCTGCACGCGTGGTGTGCTACGCGGACGGGCAAAGCGACTGGATGCGCCATTGCCATCGAAGCTAGAGAGCGAAGCAAGCCCTTTTCCGCGAGATGCCGTTGCGTGCTGGGCGCAGCTTTCTCTCGCGAGTGCATCTCTCGTTTTTGTTTATCAGTGCAGGAAAGCAAAGAGCAAAGGAGACCGGGCAAGAAAGATTGCTTTTGAGTCAGCGCAATCTGCGGAGCAAACCGGGAAGATCGAGAAAATTCTTCTTTGGAAAAGCCACTCCAGCTTCGGTGATCGAATAATAATAGAGGGAGATCGATCGATGCATGGATGGCTGCATGGATGTTGTTAGCTGTGCTCATAACAAGATACTATGCATGCAGGCTTTAGCTAGCTAGTACTATACTCCATATGCTAAGACTGGCTGACAAAAAAAACTGCTAGCAAAAACATCTTGAGCGCAACCAACAAGCAAAAGGATCACAAATCAATAAAGCCAACGAACACAACCAGCGTGCATTCTTGGAGTAATTTTTATCTGAATTTTATTACAGTCTTACAGAAGCGTGACTTCCGAGGAAAGAAAAAGGGTGTTGGGCTTTTTTATCGGCTACAAGCTAGAACTAGAAAGTCACCGGTCTGCGAGCACTATATGCAAAAGAGCGTGGCCATAGCTGGCAACTGGGGATCTGCTCCTATGGCAGTAGAAAGTGACCTATCCTCAGCACCTGCAAATGGGAAAGAGAGCCTGCAATCATTGTGTGCCATGCTTTATCTATCATGTTCGGTGTCTAAGCAAGCTGGTGAGCGTTGGAAAATAGCTCTTCCAAGTGCACGTTCTTACGGTAGACTGACACACACAAACTCCATAGAATACTTGCCAAAGATGAAAACGAGAAGATAGAGATAATAACAGAACTGAACACAAAATAAATTGAGGCACGATATTATGGTGCTAACTGCTCGCACCTTTTCAGCGTTTTCTCTGTTTTTGTCTGGCTCAAAAACTGCTCAGCAGGTTACATACTATATATAGACAATCGAGACTCAAAGCAGACCATTCACCCAATCCACGCACACGACTCTGACTGACACCAACTACTTGCCCACACCGAGCAGTTTGCCAATTGATTGAAGGCTTACGTCATTCCACAACCACTCACGCTGACGACTGCTACAGTAGATGGCTACACACAACTGCTTCACAGACCGGCCATACTTGACTGCCACAATGATCAATAATTGCTACAGTACCAACGACTGTCACAGTGCTGACAACTGCTATAGTGGTTGCTACCGGGTATGACGTCTACAGTACTCCTCCAAGTATGATGTATATGGTACTCGATGTAGCTACGACCGATTTGCTACAACTACGACCATGGTAGCTACGACTGCGACCATGGTTGCTACGACTTCGCACACGCCGCCACGACCATACACACAGACGCCTCAACAATGGCGCTACGACTACACATAGGCGCCACGATCATGGTGCTACGACCACACACAGGCGCCACGACTACGGTGCTATGCTACGACCATGCCCACAGGCGCCACGACCACACACACAGGCTATGAGTCCTCCAAGCGTGGTACTTCGATCACGTAGGTCGTCCGAGCACCAACCGCGGCACTTCGACCACGTAGGTCATCCGAGCACCAACCGCGGCACTTCGACCACACACTGGTCTTCCGAGCACCGACCGCGACACTTGGACCACAAGATCTTCTAACCACCAACCGCTTCAGTAGTCCTCCGATTGTAGCTCCAACCATAGCTTCAACCACTATAGCTACGACCATTGTAACTACGACCACTATGACTTTAACTCGGTCGTTACGACTATGACCACATAGTACTTGGAGCTATAGAATTTGGTGTAGCTATAGTACACAGAGCTATAGTACTTGGTGTAGCTTTTGTACTCGGAGCTACAGTATTATGTGTAGCTTTAGTACCAGTCATAACGACATCACATAGGCTGGTCGTATCGACCACATAGACTGGTCGTAATGACCACACACAGACTGATCATATAGACTATACAAATTGGTTGTAACGGGTACTCGAACATACTCGAGCAAAACACACATGCAACAAGATTCACCCAACAATCACCCCTTAATCTTGTTGCATCTTCTTCACATCAGTCGCTGGTTTGTCGTCAGCATCCGCCACGACAAGATGCGCCTCCACTGCCTCCTTCTTGTTAGGCTTACGATATTCTAAAGCAAAGTGTCCGTAATTATTACAATTAAAACACCTTACTTTTGCCTTGTCCCTTCTTCGGTATCGACGGCCACTGCCACCACTAGAACCACCTGAGGAGCCTTTACCTTCATTCTTCAATGATCAAGCCTCCCACTCTGCGCGCATTAGGAGCAAGCGCTCCTCGTCTCCATCGTCATTGTCGTAGTGATGCTCTCCCTCCTCCTGCGTCTTTAAGCGACCGATTAGCTCTTCGACCAACATGTTTTTTATTTCGCTGAATTGCTCAATTGTGGTGATGATGGGAGAGAATTTCTTGGGAACGGCACGAAGAAACTTCCGCACAATGTAGGCCTCTTCTATCTTTTTGCCTAGACCTCGTATCTTGCTGATGATTGTTGTCAAGCTCATTGCAAAGTCATCGATCTGTTCGGTGTCCCTCATCCGTAAGTTTTCAAAATCGCTTTTGAGGTTTTAAACACGTGCCTCCTTGACACAATTAGCACCGAGATGCATTGTCTTCAGGGTGTTCTAGGCCTCCTTTGCAGTCTCCTTCTCCGCTAAGAGCAGCAACATGTCTTCTGGCACCGCGAGGAAGATTGCCATGAGCACCATTTGATCTTGCCTCTCATTCACCACCTCATCCACGATTGCGTTCCACACCCCGAGCGCGTATGAACATCTTCATCTTCACAGCCCAAAGTCGTGTAGTTGCTCCTCATGAGCATGGGGTACGGGAGGGAAATGATACCCTCGCGCGCTGACACCTTCGGCTCACTCCCATTGTCGATCTTCAGAATGCCCCCATTGCCGGTGGCATTTTTCAGCTAGCTCGGACGCGACATGGATGAAGGTGTATACGACCACAAGCTCTGATCCCCAAATGTAGGGATTAGCCCAGGAGAGAACTTGGGCTCTACTGCGGGCATGTTGGGACTGAAAGAATGGAGAGAGCCGAAGCCTTGCTTTTCTTCTCGATCTGCATCCGGATAGTCACCTAGGCTCTGATACCAGATGTTAGAAAATAGCTCTCCCAAGCGCATGCTTTCACGGTGGACTGACGCACATAAACTCGGTGGAATGCTTACCGAAAATGGGAACAAGAAGGTAGAGCTAATAATAGGACTGACACAAAATAAACTAAGGCACGAGATTGCAGTGCTAACTACTCGCACCTTTTCAACGTTTTCTCTGTTATTGTCTGGCTAAAAAACTGCTCAACAGGTTACATGCTATATATAGACAACCGAGCCTCAAAGCAGGCCATTTACCCACTCCATGCACACGACTCTGACTGACACCGACTACCTGCCCATACCGAGTAGTTCGCCAACTGAATGAAGGCTTACGTCATTCCACGACCACTCGCGCTGACGACTGCTGCAGTAACTAGCTGCACACGACTACTTCACAGACCGGCCATACCTGACTGCAACAACGACCAACAACTACCACAGTAACCAACGACTATCACAGTGCTGATGACTACTACAGTGGCTGCTACCGAGTATGACATCTACAGTACTCCTCCGAGTATGACGTCTATAGTACTCGATGCAGCTACGACCGGTTTACTACGACTACGACCATGGCAGCTACGACTACGACCATAGTTGCTACGACTTCGCACACAGGCACCACGACCATGGCGCTATGACCACACATACATGTGCCTCGACCACGGTGCTACAACCACACATAGGCGCCACGACCACGGCGCTACGACTATGCCCACATGCACCACAACCACACACACAGGCTACGAGCCCTTCAAGCATGGCACTTCGATCATGTAGGTCCTCCGAGCACCGACCACGGCACTTTGACCACACAGGTCGTCTGGGCACCGACCGTAGCACTTCGACCACATACTAGTCTTCCAAGCATTGACCGTGGCACTTCGACTACACAGGTCTTCCAAGCACCGACCGCTTCAGTAGTCCTTTAACTGTAGCTCCGATCACAACTTTGATCGTTGTAGCTATGACCACTACGACTTTGACTACGACTGCTACGACTACAACCACGCAGTACTCGGAACTACAGAACTCGGTGTAGTTATAGTACTTAGAGCTACAACACTTAGTGTAGCTTTAGTACCCAGAGCTACAGTATTCTATATAGTTTTAGTACCGGTCGTAACAACATCACACAGGCTGGTCGTATCGACCACATAGACTGGTCATAACGACCACACACAGACTAAGGCACTCAAACACACTTGAACAAAACACATATAACAAGATTACCCAATAGTGAGGCCGAGTTGAGCTACGGAAGAAGGGGGGGGGGAGATATGTAGTAGTAAAAGACTTATATATAGCCTTCTTCCTTTTTCTCTAATGGCAGCTTTCCCGCTCCACTACGTAACAATAAAAGTTCTGTGAAAAAAATAAGGCTTTTGCTTATGTGTTTATGACATTTAACTGTTTTCTGACATGCGATGGTTAGGTCCAATTAACAATTTCATGATTTTTCAGAGCTTACAAGCCAATTAAAGTGGCTTTCTAAATTTGCCTCTTTTTTGTGGGGGTGATACCCTTCTCTGTGAGCTGAAAAATTGTGGCTTATGGCTAAACTTGCATTGTAACGGCTGAAATTTCACTGTAACTGAAGGTGGCTTATTTGGCGTAAGTAAATTTAAAAAAATTAAAAATAGAAAAAAAATATGCTAGCTCATCACGAACAATGCAAACGAATATGGAAAAAAGAAAAGGAAAAACTCAAAAAAGCTAAAAGTTCAGAAAAAGATGAAATTTATGAATAGTGAAAAATAAGTCATAGCCAAAAGCTGTAGCCGAAACAAGCGGGGCTGCGCATTGTGTGATAAAACAACTGCATGCATGATCATTACAATTTTCAAGAAAAAAAGCTGCATGATCATTGCATGCAGAATTTGATTTGAAACGTTAGCGACGCATACCCCGCACATATAATTTACTATATCCGATAGATTGCCTGTGCTAGTTGATACTACTTGACAGTGACCAATTTGGCCTGATTTTCAAAATTAATAGATGGATTAAGCTTTAGAATTGTAATGTGAAGAGTACTTCTCTGCATGCCTATAATTGACTCCAGTTTTACTAGGATATGGATTATTGTGTGTCAATGACAGATTATGCGAACATGCAGTATATCCATGAACTTGCAAACAAATTATGAAGGATATGGAGGCTGACATGCAAACAAGGAAGTCCCTGGCCTAGAAACAAGCAGAAACAAACACCGACGAGCTACTGCGCCAGCCATTGCCAAGTTAGTAGGATGTTGATATGCTATTGTCTCAGCCTCTTTCATGCAATTGTCAGAAGTACGGTATGACATACATGCAATTTCAGAAGATTCACAGTCTGGTGAGCAAAAAGATACCCCAAACAGTGAAAGGAAAGGAAAGAGGAAGGGGAAGAGGTAAGGATGCCACTCCCTTCCAATAATAGAGGCATAGAGAGCAGATCCCCCTTGTTCCAATGTTCCTGGCTGCTCCCTACCATTATCAGCATGGAGACAGCAGAAGCAAACAGCATAACACTTGCCCTCATAACTGCTACAGTGGACTCAGTTCTTTCTTAATTCAGACACCATTTTTTTAATTTAACCCCCCCTTTGCTGCTTTCTTCCTGCCACTGCATTGCCTATATATAATTGGAGGCTGCAAAAATTTGTGTGCCTTTACCGAATCAGGATCTAGGGACAACCTTCAAATTGGCTAAAGGTTGGAATCTTCCTTAGAATAATCAAATTAATAAGAAACATTAAAAGATCCCAAGGGGGAAACCTTCAAGATCATGTCATCTCATCATCACCACATCTTGTCCATGCCGAGAACAAAGGGGAAAATAGCAGTAGCAACTAATGCAACAGTAACAGCTGTCTAGTTCCAAGGGAACGCACTCTTAATTAAGTCTTAGATATACATGCATGAATATAACAGCTAATGAGACATCTGATCACCCAAATTCCTACATGCAATGACATACGACTGATCACCTGATTAATGAAGTGTGTTAAATAGAAAGCTCACACCTCATGCGCAAAATGCATCAATTCTTCAATCTCTTCTCATAACTTTGCTTCCTTGCTCCTCCTCGCCCTGGAGCCGCTGCCCTGCCGGCGTGAGGAACCCCATAAACCCGCCGCCGCCGCCCAGATGGCCGAATCCGACCTGCCCCGCCATCGGTGATGGCTGGTGGATTGCGGCGAGGGGGTCTAGCCAAGCGCGAGCCGACGCCCAGCCGCCACTGGACTGAAGGGGTTCCCCATGGGAGAAGAGCTGGCTCTGGTCTAGCCCTTGCCGCGGCAGCATGCTGAACATGTAGCTTTCGCCATTGCCGCTGCCGCGGCCCTCTCCCGCGCTGTTCTCCGAGGCAAGCCATGACGGCATTCTCTGGCTGTGGTCTGGCCAACCTGGAACGCCTGCACTAGAGATCATACCGTGATGGTTCGAAGATACATGGCTAAAGATCTGGTGCTGATTGGATTGGAGGGTGAGGCATAGCTCCTGCGGTTGGCTGCTGGTTGTGCGCGACAGGAGGTCCGGCGGGGATCCCCGGTACTCGTCGTGGGCGCCGGTGGCGCCGCTGGCCGTGGACGAGGAGGGAAACAAGGTCTTGACATTGTCGGAGATTCGGTCCGTGCCGAGAGAATGTGGAAGGAAGGAGCCGGCCACGCCGGTGTTGCCGAACCCGTAGGACGTCGAGGTCACCTGCTCGGCTGGCTCGGCAGAGGGCGGCACCTCGGGCCGGTCGGGGAGCTCGTCGATGGCGGCCTTGGCGTTGCGGATGAGCCAGTCGACGGCCTTGCTGGGGCGGTCGTAGCCGAGGCGGTCCTGCACGTCGTAGAACCGGATGGCGGTGTGCGCGGCAAGGCGGACGCGGCGGTCGCGCAGCCCGCGCGCCGTGCACACCTTGCTGTGCCGGTCCTTGCGCCCGGCAGCCGACCGCACGATGCGCCCGCTCCCGAATGCCGTGGCCAGGGCGTCCACGGGCGTCGACTCGCCGCTGCCGCCGCCATCGGCGCCGGCCCCTCCCCTCGCCTGCTGCCTCCGGTGGTGGTGGTGGAGGTGGCTGAACCCTTGCTGGTGGTAGATCTGGAGCTGCTCCTGCGCCTGCGCCCTCTCCTTCTCCTGGAGCAGGTAGTGCAGCGTGCTCATCGTGGCAGTAGGGTTGCTCCAAGGGTCTAAGCCCTTGGACAACTGGTTCTTGTCCTCCTCCAGCTTGAGCTACCTCACTTGCACCCCACAATAACCGGAAAGGAAGAGGAGGAAGCTAGGAATCGCAGTAAAGAAGAAAAAAGAAACCAGGACATAAACATTTATTCTGCATGCGATTGCCATATCTTGTGCTGCGTCTAGCTCAGCTCACTCAGCTCTCCATCTTCAGGAAAAAGATTTAATGGCCATGGGAACCCCACAACTCCATCGGCAGAACCACACCAGCTTAATAGCTATATAGCAGGCGCTGCGCTGGTGTAGCTAGCAGGCCGGCCTCTCTTTTGTGAAAGTGACAAGCAAAAGAAGGCAGTGAGTGCAGTGCAGATCTTATCTTGGCAATCTAGCTCTGTGTGCAGCTAGCTAGCGAAGCTTACACGGATATTGGGAGAGGGGAAAAGAAGATCTAGAAAAGAGAGAGAGAGAGAGAGAGAGAGAGAGAGAGAGAGAGAGAGAGAGAGAGATGACGACCTCTCCCAAAGGTGCGAGGATTATTACGTTACTAGTATTTCTTACCTACACCTTGAGAAGGACAAGTGGTGTATTTGAGCTTAGGAGAGCATATCTTCTCCATGTTCTCTCTCCTTTTTCGTTGGTAAATTGTGTGTGTGGGGAGAGCGGGGGAGGAGATAAAGGGTGGGGGGAGGCGCAGGCTGTAGATTGCTAGGATGATGCAGGGAAGTAGGGAAAGGGTGGCGCGGACAGGCTCAGAGCAGAAGTCAGTGTGTAGGACAAACTTCGGTGAGATCACGTCCCTCTCTCTGCTTCAATTTTCCTGATTTTAATTGCTTGCGAAAAGCCGCATTAAATTCTTCCTCTTCCTCTTACTCTTTCTCGAGAAGACTGTGCTACTCCAATAGGGCAGGCCCACGCATAATATCATCCGCTGATTGCGTACTATTCCGTTCTGTCTATTCTATTGCAAAGTTGTGCACAACTGTGATGGGATGGCGGATATTGGAGAGGGTGAATGGTTTTTTGTTTGTTTTTAATTTGAGTAAAATCAAGCCTATTTAGTTTCTTCACTTAATTAGCTATAAAAAACTAATAAATTCAGATGCACAGCAAAAACAAGTACAACATAGAACCCAACAAGTTAAGAGAACAAAATAAGCAACAAACATGTCAAAGCTTCAAGAGGCTGATCTGCCCGCAGGCATCACACCATTCAAACCGGGTCTGGACGGTCTGACCGCTCACCATCACAGAACAAAAAAACAGGTTACCGACAAGAGCTCAAAATGAACTAATTTCTAATCTACTCAACCAGATGACTTGAAATTTGAAATGTAGCTTCCTTAGTGTCTTATAAACCTATTCCATTAATGGATCAAAAAGCTACTCAATAAAGTTTTGACCTTTGCCCAAAACAAGACAAATCACATCAAAACAGGGCAAACCGAGGCAAACATCAAAAACTTGCTATAGTGCTGCCTAGATGGATAGGATCTAGTCTCTAGGAGATTCTTCCATCATTCACACATCCTTGGGAACCAGCAAGATTAAGAAGAGAGAAAATCTAAACAAGAAAACCAATCAAATCAAAAGCACAAGAAGAAATCTATGGCAAAACTCACTTGGATGAAATCTAGATCTTTATTTGGAGATGGATGTTTAAAATCACTCTACTCTTAGAGGACATAGCTCCCTACCCATGGAGTGCACACACTAATGAGAATTGGATAATAATTAAATAAAACTTAATATATAATTAAGGCTCTAAGCTATTGTGGTCATAGATCACCTGAAATAATACTACCCGAGTACCCCTGGTTGAAGGATTACTGCTTATTTACCTTATCAGCCACTACTTGAAGATCCTATAATCTGATGACTAGGCTTAAGTTCATGTAGCTTCTCGTGTGGCGAAATAGAGCACGTACGCTTCTATCCCCAATAACTGCATGATGATTCAATCATGTGCCTCTAATGACAATTGTCTTGTGGTTATCTCTACAGTTCCCTCCCAATGACAATAACTAATTGATGGTTGTTGTTAGGTTTCTCTCTTTGACAGCAACCGATTACTTGACCAGACATAAGGAATCGGCAAGACATCTGCTCACATGGACAACCGACAACCCTTCGGTGTTATTTAAACTTGACGGGCGAATGCAAAAGCGAGATCGCTCGATCAAGCAATAGACAACAGAGACAAGGATTAACAAAGTTAGGGCTAGTAGCTAGCATCCCTTTTGTAGGCTGTAATCCCAAGATAGCAATAAAGATAGTCCCCTTCTCTCTTTCTTAATCCTTCTGTGAGGCTCAGTTTTCCCTATGTTTCATAGGATCAATGATTAGATCATTGACAACTGGCGCCATCCATGGGGAAGTGCTGAGTCCCTCAAGGTTCTTATCGACATTGTCATTCACCCCTGTATGTCAACATTACCTATGTGATCATGATAGGAACTTGGACGAGGAGAATTAGTTCAATTTGGTGGACTACACTGACCTCAACATGGATGTATGTATCTGTGCCATGGAACATGATGCCTCCTTGTCGTCATCTTCCATCCCAAGTTCACCAGTGCTTACGTCCAATGAGGTCGACTAAATGGAAGAAGACATGCCATCCCTATCATCACCACTTTTAGGGGTTTTAGGTGTCCCAACCATGTCGAAGTGCCCTGACACTACGACAAGTCCAATGAGCTCGATAAAAAAAACATGGCTCTAAGAGTGTGTTGCCGCGATCCGGGGGTTAGAGTACTCTTAATTTGATCATGAGTTATCGCTATTCGCCAACAGCTCCTACGTATTACAAGAGCCAACCGACACCTAGTCATGGTGTTGACGAAATTACCCTCAATGAAAAGCCAAGTGAAACCCATAGCACTCACCATCCAATCGGCAACTCATCGAATCAGGTTGAGTCCACCACACAGTCCCTCACAAACAATGGTCTTCGATCATTCTCTGTCATGGAAGCTCCTAGTCAAAATGATGGTCCAACATTTTGCACCTGATCGAAATGAGGCAATCCAGTCAGAGATCGACAAGTGTCTCAAGGCTAGGTTTGTTCATGAAATCGACAAGCCTCTCTGTTGGCCTTTTTCAACCTAGGACTTAGATATCTTGGGACCTTTCCCAAAAGCACCCAGGGTTTTGAATTCCTTTTTGTGATGATTGACATGTTCACAAAATGGATCGAAGCTGAACTGGTTGTCAAGACAACAACTGAGACAGCTAAGAAATTCATAACTAAAAATGTGGGTATGCGATTTGGGTACCTAGTTGTATAATCACGGATAATGGTACCCAATTCTTGAGTAAAGTTTTTTAGGAATTCTGCAAGGGTCAAGATATCAAAGTATGCTATGCCTAAGCAGCTCATCCATACATTAATGAGGTAGTAGAAAGAGCCAATGGATATTAATGCAAGGGATTAAAAAACAAGTTTTCGACCAGTTAGTAAAATGGTTAGGAGTTGGGCACAAGAACTTCCGTCTATGTTGTGGGCTATTCGGACCACGGCTAGTCATGCGACCAGAGAAACATCTTTCTTCCTAGTTTATGGAGCAGAAGCCATGCTTTCTCCTGAACTAAAAATTAGCTCTGCCTGTACAGATCGTTATGATTATAATGATCAAGGAGATCATCGGATCGATGACATAAACTTCCTTGAAGAGCAAAGAAATACATCTCTTATTTGTTCAACAGTTTACCAACAAGCTAGGTGAATGTACCATTTTCATAAAATACAACCTCGCAGCCTAGCAATAGGTGATTTGGCTCTCAGAAAATTTAGAGACAGGCAAATCGTAATAAGTTTTCGTCTAAATGGGAAGTTCCTTACACTATGGTTGAAGTCACCAGATTGTGCTCAGTATGACTAGCCATCCAGGATGGGTGTATTCTTTCAAATTCTTGGAACATCGATTAATTAAGTAAGTTCCATGTATAATCTTTCTTTATTTATACTAAATAAAGTACTTTTCAATTATGTCAATTTTTCTAATAAGTATTTCTATGGGTAATTTCTTGTCCCAATTCTAGTCTTACATTATCCACATTGTCCAAGTTCTTAGAGAATACCCTTGCTTCTCTCATAACCCCTTCTTAGGGATATTTTCATTTTATATTTGCTTTCACATTGTCATTAAATGCCATGTGGATTCTTATCGTGACCTTGATACCAATTGTTGGCAAAGGAAGATCAATCACGATCCTCACGCTCCCACGAACTCTCGCAACGAAGTTGAGGCAGAACAAACAGAAGACGCAATGTTGTTTTGCTGTGCTGCGCTGATTCAAAGCCGCACCATTGATCGCTTTATATACAGCAATACAAAGACCGAATTGGAAAGCAATACAGAGAAACAAATCTGGACTAAAATAGATTCCTAATCAAACTCCTAATCAAACTTTGAAACGGACTCCAAAAACAAACATGGACGGAAACAACAGCAGATTATCTAACAAAACTCCCCTAATTCTGCTGCTCACTAAGCCTCTCGGTCGTGTCCGCTTCTTGTCTTCATGATAATCTACATGTTTTCTTAGAATGAAACAAGTAAAAAAATAGACAATTGATATAAGTCATTTACAGCTCAGGGGCTAAAAGGATTTATTTCTTACTTCTTTATTCTGTTCTTCTCTTGTTTACTCTAGTTGAGACACGAAAATCTTGCTAGTTGAAATCTCTCCTCTTCGCATGTGGTCATGCCCACTGGAAGGAGTTTCCTAGCAATGACCTTTTTCCTACGATCTTTGCTACTAGCTAAAACCATGGGATAGAATATGTTTCGAGAAGTTTTATTCATGCCTTACATCCTTGGATATTCTACAACCAGGTTGGATAAGAATATGGATAGAAACACTTATTTTATTTTTACACATGTTGTGTAGTGCTTATTATAATTAAATGCAAAATCTTTTTTGGAAGCATTGTAGTCTGATCGATCCATGACTATGATATATCACAGTTATGGCTAGACATATATGACTAATCAGAACCTCTCACTCTGACTCTGCCCATCATGAGAATTTCCCAGTTCTACTTGATCCTTAGCAGCCTAATTACCAAATGTGTCTATTTATCTAAGCCTACTGGTCTAAAACAAACACAATATGTCTTCCTCTTCTACTACTTACTTAGTAAGTTTTTCTACTAAGAAAATAGTTGGGGCTAGGGGTGATAAGATCATCGTTCTTCTCAATGAAAGAAGAGTAATAAATAAAATACCCCTATTACAATCAAAGATAATTAAGTACATTAAAAAATTTACAATGATTTACATTAGTTAATCTCAGTTTGATTACTTGTTGGAACTCCCCAATTGGCCGTAATTGTATTCCTTAAGGGTCTTAGCCCTTCAAAGAACTTTGCTACCTCTTCTTTGGAACAATCATACTCTGCTTCGAGTGGAAGGAGGTCAAGATCGAAGGAGTCGATGCCTTCAGTTTCACCAAGGCAAAGCTAACTTCATTATATGCCATGCAAATAATGAAGGGTCTTACTCTAGTTATATACCCATTAATGAACTTGTTGGTATTACACTCATTTGGAACACTTGAATATCTGAGTTTTATCACCCTAACAAAATTATAATGGTAAAACTTTCGAAAATAAGTCTATGATTATATGCCATGCTTAGTATTGCTTAGATACTCAGGGCACCAAAATGCCCTAAGCATCGCTTTTAATCATGAAAAACTGATTGGGAAAGTCATGGTGGAAATGACTGGTATATTGTTGATATGGTTATTTTATGCTCTTAAAATCCCCAACTTGCTTAAATATCTAGGCGGATGGTTCGGGGGTGTGGTGCAGTAGTGCACGAGAGTGTGGATTGTGGTAGAACCGCCTAGATAACCCTAAGGACTGAATCTTGTCATGACCTCCTGTGTAATACAAGTATAACCACAAGTCTGTAAAGTATAACTTGGTTTAGTAGAATTACTGGACCCTGAAAGTCATCTTATCGGTGGAGGAGGTGAGGTAGTGTAAGTGGCTGTCTATGTGATGACTTGAATGGGACACTCGTTGAGAGTGAAGTTTATTGCGATGGCTAGTTAGTGTGGGTAGTCCAACTACTAGTCGCATAGGGGTAGAACATGCCGTACAACTTATGGGACCCGCCACAAGTGGGAGAAGCCCATTGGGTGAGATGATGGAAGGGGTGATGTATTTTAAAAAGTTATTGTGATGATCTACTCAACCGCATAACTAAGAAATTGTGTGGAGCAACGAGAGGATTGTCTCTTGTGGGTAGAGTGTACAAACTCTGCAGAGTGAAAAACTATTAGAATAGCCGTGCCACGATCAAGGGCGGTCAAGAGTAACATATTCTAAAAGCAATTGATGGTAAATAAAATAACCCGAGTCTTTTCTTGATAAGCCATGCATGTTATTTACTGCATCCTGTGTGTTGGCTCGCAGAGCACGGTGGATTTGTGCTCACCCTCATATTACCAAAATAAAAAATAGGGACCCAAGACCACTATGCCTATGAGGAAACCCTTGCCACGGATGGATGAACCAACGAAGAAAATTAGTACGGCTTCTTCGATTTCTGGTCCTAGACAAGTAGACTTAATGGATAATGTGTGCACATATATTACCTAAGTCTAGAGAATATATGTTGCACATATTTACCCCTCAGTTGCTTGCCTATGGATTATGGTATTATTGTTGCTTATACTTCCACTGTTGTCTTTTGTATGTAAATATTTGGCCTGATCGGCCCTTATGTAAACTTTCGCCCGACACGGTGTATTTTAAATTTTGATATGTAATATTGGTTTAGTATGTTTCATGAGATGTATGAGTTGATGCAGCAATGTACCTGTGAGTACTATCTATTGATCCAAGGAATAGTGCGGTGAATCGCAGGGGATTCTGGATTGAAAAATCTGGGTCTGACACAAAATCAACCCTTTTGTTTTCTTCACTCAATTAGCCATAAGAAGCTAATAAGTTCATGCACAGCGGAAACAAGCACCAAACAAAAACTAACAAGCCAAGGAAACAAAAGAAGCAACAAACAGGCCAAAGCATCAAGTGGTTGGTTTGACCATAGGCATCACATGGCTGATCAGGCTAGAGTAGTCTGATAGCTTGGGTCATGGTGATTTGACCGCTCGCCATTCCAGAACAGAAAAACAACTTGCCGCTAAGAGCTCAACATGGCCTAACTTCTAATCTACTCAATCAAATGACTTGAAACTTAAAAACTAGCTTCCTTAGGGTTCTATGAACCTATTCCATTAATAGATTGGTAAGGTACTTAACAAAGTTTTGACCTTTTCCTAAAACACAACAGATCACATCAAAATCGGGCAAACCGAGGCAAACACCAAGAACTTTCTATATGACTGTCTAGATGGATCATATCTAGCCTCTAAGAGGTTCTTTCATCATCCACACATTCTTTAAAACCAACAAGATCAAGAAGAAAGGAAATCTAACTAAGAAAACCATGCAAATCAAAAGCACAAGAGAGAAATCTATGGCAAAACTCACTTAGACGAAATTTGGATTTTTGTTTCACTTGGAGATGGATATTTAAAGCCACTGTACTCTTGAAGGATAGAGCTCCTTCTCCATGGAGCACACACACAAAGTTTCCCTCTTATAAACCTTAACCCTAACTCTCAAAGACTTAGCCCCTAATTAAGTCAACACTTCTTCCTCCTTACATATGGAGGCTCACAAGAAACTCTAAGCAACATCTCTAGTTAGGTTTCATCCACTTACATGAGCTAACCCATTAACCCAACACCATACTGGGTTTTACACACTTGCATGCTTTCCAAAGAGCTCATCCAAAGGGCTACGATAGCCCAAAATGCTAATCCAATTAATAAAATCATCTTCGCAATATATGCTTTGACATATAGCCCGCAGTGTCCAATGACTAGCTATTACATCTTCACGTATTTGGTCTTCCTCGAACCATCTTTACGTACATCGGCTTTGTTACTTGGTACACTACATACTCCAACTCGCCTCATCGTGATCCTCGTCTCTTTTGTGCTACTCGCTTGAGACACGTAGCCTCACTTGAATTTACCCAACCGCACTAACGTCAGCTGGCTGCCTGGTCTTGGTCCATTGTTGTTGACCGATACCGTTCTCCCTGTCACCTACATATCCAAAGATAAAGTAATCCGATTCTGAGCACAAGTTTCATGCACTTGCCTCACGTTATCCAAATCATGCATCATGCAATACAACACAACCAACAACTCTCATGTCGTGTGCACACTCATCCCAACTTAACTCAACTCAACTCACAACACACTCTGAACCTATAGGGCTAGTCTGACCACCAATCATAGGACGGTCAGACCACCCAACTCCACTCAAGCTTACATCGGTAACAGGGATCGATCTGACACTGGCCTAACACGGTTAGGCCGCCAATAAACGGTCGATTTGATCGCTAAAGAGCACTACAAAACACCGTCTCTGGAATTTTGGTTAATTTCTATTTAGTTTCAGCTTAGAACTCCAAATTGAGAGGCACATAATGCAAAGACATCCTCAAACATACCTACATAAGTATTTGGTGTCCATTTTCCAAAAGATCACATGGCTAGTCAGACCGCTCCATAGTCACTGGTTAAAACCTAATAGCAACTCTAAATTCTGAAATGCTTTAAAACCAAACTCAAACTTCAACAAAACTTGCACATCAAAGTCAAATACTTATTATACAAAATGGGTGATCTACATATGGTCTCACAGAATACTATAGTGTGATTGTCATGCATGCATCCAGTTTTTTTTTATCTTGGCGCAAGTTGGATTTCATCTTCGATAAGTACTTCATGTAATGTAGTCTGTACACATAGGATCGGATGCGCCATGTAATACGGTAGAACCACAAATCTTATGGTAAGGAAATGCTTCTCCTAAGCAACAGATGCGATATACACCACGCGGAAAATCTGAAAAGAGAGGAAAGAATTTTCCCAAACAAGTTCACCGTGCCACGCGAGGTAGCAGCCAAAGGAGGCCATTGAACAAAGGAGAAAGGCATTCCACGAGTAGTAATGTTCCCCCTTCGGTCATTTCTTATTGAGTCATAAAGGTCTTCTCATCTCAAAAACTAACTAATGAGATGAGAGACTACATCGCTTTTAATGTAGGTCTTTTACCCTTCCATAGCTAATATGGAACTATTTCAATAATCTCTCCTCATATATTGGTGCCCCTCAGCCATCATCGCTCCCTTCACCATACACTAGCTGTCCCTTAGGGTTACGGTCCATCAAACTATCATACACTAGTGTTCATTGGGTCAGAAATGTTATAAACAAGTTTTGATGCCACTTATTAGATCATAAGGACATTCTCATCCCCAAAAGTTAGCTTATGAGGTGAGAGACTCTCCTATTTTTTAGTTAGGTTTTTTGCCCTTTCATAGCTAATGTAGGGCTATTCCAACGCCTTTTTCTCTCGTGTAACTTAGCCCTGGGACTTTCCGCTGAGTCAACCTTGACCGTCTTGTAATAAACACTATTACAGAAAGGCTAATAGTAGACGCCAAATCACAGATGGTTTTGTGAAACCGTCTGTAATGTACACTATTACAGACGGTTTTAATTTGAAGGCCGTCTGTGGTATTTGTGGCGGGAAAAAGGAGTATCACAGACGGTTCTTACTGATGAACCGTCTGTGATACTGGAATATCACAGACGGTTTTTTATTAAAAACCGTCTGTGTTGTGTCGACTATCACAGCCGGTTGTTGTTAAGAACCGTGCAGGAATGTTCCTGACGGTTTTCACAAGAACCGTTGTGATGTCCCTTTGTCCTGTCATAATCTAGATCGAGGTTAATATATAAGTACACATTGCTTCTAATAACTTAACTACGGAACTCACGAGAGAAGAGGTCACAAATTTAAGGCAAATTTATTAATTTCAATTAGAGGCAAATTTATTACAAAAGTCGCATTGTAAAGAGTTTCCCAGTTGTATTCTTTTGGGCTTCGTAGCTTCTTCTTCAACTTGCGGACTTGGAGGATCAACCGCTAAATTCTCGAACGCCGTTAAGATTGCCCTTGTCCTCGCACTTCCTCGTGCGGCTGGGCAAATGATCGCGACATCCATAATGTTGTACAGGATAGCATGAAAAGATTCCTCGAAATCGCCGTTTACGCTTGATCGGCAAGGCTATCCATCGATCTCGCAATGCGTGTAGAGCTTCTTCCGCATTGCGCACATTGTGGAGAAGAACCGGGGTGAGGGTTGTTTCCCTTTCTTGAGCGGCGAGACGCCTCCGTCGGCGGCGGAGGATCGAGTCAAGCAGACGGATGCAAGAAAGTCGGGAAGGAGAGCGGTATGGGTGCGGAGAAGTCGCTCCAGATGCAAATTGCTGGCGCTGTGTAAGTTCGGCCGAACAATTCGTGATGAGCAGATGAGAGGAAGGAGATGATCACAAGAACGATAGTAGAAGCCATGTTGTATTGTATATTGTATTGTACGTGCGAGAAGAGACACGGATTAGGAGCGCATATTTAACCTTTAGCACAAATGGTTCGTATACCCAAACATTAATGATATAGACGCCGTATAATGATCGAGAGACGTTAATTAAGCGATCGAAACACGGCGTTCGGCATCGAACACGCAAAAGCGTTCGGTGAAAGCTTATCACGAGCGGTTTTATAAAAAAACCGTCAGGATAATTATTATCACGAGCGGTTTTTAGTTAAAACCATCGTGATAATGACTACGGCATTTATTGCGCCGCTCGAACGCATCGTCTTCATTTCGATCCAGATCTAGCCATCTGCTGCGCACTTTTTCACTCGGGAGGAAGCTAGAGCGATTTCGGGCGATTAATTTGGTGGGAAGAGGCAAAGATTGAGCTTTGAATTAAGATTCGACTTTCTGGTTCTTTGTAGATATGGTTAGTAATGAAATTTATTTATTTTTAATTGCATTACAATTTAGGTGTAAGTAATCCATGAGTGGTTATTGAAGATGGTTAATTAATTTGCAAAATTGTTGGTTATATAATAGCTATTGTGTTTGTAATATGAATTGAGCTAGAAATTAAGTCTCAATATAATAAATGTGGCAGTATATATGTAGTTATAATTAGTTATTCTAGATTTTAATACTAAGTTGTTATATATGTACGTAACGTAGGACCGAAGTTGGATGTATGCCATGAGCCGTGTGAGTGAAGAGTACATTAATGGTGTTTCGCTTTTATAAGAGCCGCGAGGAGGATATGTTGAATAAGGGGTGGAATATATGTCTGTCCATGCACCGATCGAGAATTTGAAGATGTTTAAGAACCGAGGGCAAATTGAAGCGCACTTGATTCGGAGGGTTTCAAAAGGATTATACGTGTTGGACCAGTCATGGCGAAGTGAATGATCATATGCCGCGGATGACATCGCCGGTGAAGTGAATGATATGCCCCGGATGACATCGCGGTGAAGTGAATGACATGCGCGGTGATGTCGATTGTGGCTCGATTCGGATAGGTTGCACGATGATAACTGGATCGGATGCTTGCGATGTAGAAGAGAACTATGATGAGAGAGAGTATGTTAAATTCCGGGGCTTGATGGAGGACTCGGAGAAACTTTTGTACACGGGCTGCAAATACACGAGGTTGTCGGCCGTGCTTGAACTGTTGAAATTGAAGGCAAGCAATGGTTGGTCCGACAAGAGTTTCACGGCACTGCTAGGTCTTTTAGCGGACATGCTTCCGGAGGGAAATGAGTTGCCTAAAACCACGTATAAAGCCAAGAAGGTTTTTTGTCCGTTGGGAATGGAAGTAGAAAGAATACATGCATGCCCGAACGATCGTATCCTCTACAGTAAAGAGTATGCAAACATGCATGTATGTCCGGTGTGCAACACATCCCGATACAAACGTAACAATCAATCGGATGATGGCGAGGCAGAGGCGAAGAAAGGACCTCTGCTAAGGTGGCATGGTATTTTCCTATAATTCCCGTTTGAAAAGGTTTTATGCAAATCCAAAGGAGGCAAAATCTGCTGCGTTGGCACTCGGAGGAGCGCAAGAAGGATGGAATGCTAAGACACCTTGCTGATTCCGCGCGTGGAGAAACATCGATAGGAGTTTTGCGAGTTCGGTGCAGAACCAAGGAATATAAGGTTTGGGTGAGTGCAGATGGAATGAATCCATTCAAGAGCATGAGCAAACACATAGCACATGGCCGTGACTCTGCATCTATAACCTTCCTCCTTGGTTGTGTATGAAGCGAAAGTACATTTCTTCACGATACTTATCCAAGGGCCAAAACAACACAGGAATGATATCGATGTGTTCCTAGCACCGTTGGTGGAAGATCTAAAAATCTTGTGGAACGAAGGGCAGTTATGGGATGCATACAAACGAGAGAACTTCACTCTGCGCTCCTTATTGTTCTGCACCATAAATGATTATCCGCGCCTTGGTAACCTATCGGGCCATAGTATAAAGGTGCCAAAGCTTGTACTCACTGTTTAGATGGTACCGAGAGTGTGTGGCTGAGACACTCACGCAAAAGCGTCTACATGCGTCACCGCGGTTCCTTCGGAGGGCTCACCCATACCGCAAGATGAAGAAACAATTTGACGGAGAGAAGGAAGACGGTTCAACTCCAAAGCATTTAAGGGGACGCGAGGTTTATGATATGGTTAAGGATTTAGATGTTGTCCTCGGAAGGGACGTAAATTGAGGCTCATGAGAAGAACACTGGAAGAAGAGATCAATATTTTGGGACTTACCTTATTGGGAGTACCTAGATGTGCGGCATCGCATCGGCGTCATGCACGTAGAAAAGAATGTGTGCGGCAACCTGATTGGTCTCTTACTGAACATCCGTGATAAAACAAAGGGCGGCGTCAACGCACGGCTTGACTTGGTGATATGCACATCGGGCTGAGTTAGCACCGACATGCACGATAATGCACGAACGTACCTTCCCCTGCGTGTTACACTCTGTCCAAGGCTGAAAACAGAATCGTGCGGTGCTTGCATGGTGTCAAAGTTCCGTCTCGTTACTCCGCAACGTGAAGAAACTTGTTTCGATGCAAGATTTGAAGTTAAATGGCATGAAGTCTCATGATTGTCATGTGCGATGACACGATGCTCCCTATTGCAATTAGAAATATTTTGCGATCAAAGTCCGAGAGACAATCATGAGGCTATGTTATTTCTTTAACACAATTGCTCGAAGGTCATCGATCCCGAAGGACTAGATGCTCTGCAGGGCGAGGTGGTGATGACTCTATGTCACCTTGAAATGTATTTTCCTCCTTCGTTTTTCGATATCATGGTCCATCTCATTGTTCACGTTGTGTGGGAGATAAAAATGTGCGGCCTGTATTCCTACGTAGCATGTACCCATTTGAGAGGTTCATGGGAATTCTCAATCCTACGTCTGGAATCGTTCTCGGCGGAGGCAGCATCGTCGAAGGTTATGCAAGCGAAGAGGTCATTGAGTTTTGTGTCGATTATATGGCTCGATTCAACCGATAGGTGTCCTCAATCTCGTCATGAGGGGAGGTGAAGGGTCTCGGAACTATCGGAAGGAAAGCATCACTCCGGATATGGACATGTATACTCAAGCCCATTTCACGGTGTTGCAACACATGACCAAGTGGCGCCTTATGTGGACCAAAGACAAGGGTGTGCTTCGCAACGAATCCGGAGCGGCCGGATGTTTGGATCATGAGGCAACACAACCGTCGGTTCAACCAATGGTTGAAGAAGCAAATCGCTAGGAGCTCGCCGAGTGAGACGCGACATGGTTGGCAAAAGGGCCGACATTTACAGTTGTGACATGGCAAGGATATGACATAAATGGGTACACATTCTATCTGCGATCTCGGGATGTCAAGAGCACTAACGAACAGCGGTGTCCGCATAGATGCATTCAGTACCGATGGGTCGAGAAACTCGTACTATGGCTTCATAGAAGAGATTTGGGAGCTCGACTATGTGGTTTTCAAGATCCCTTATTTCACTGCCGTTGGGTGCATCTCCCACAGTGAAGGTTGACAAGTGCGGTGTCACGACCGTGGACCTCCAACGTGTCGGGTACAAAGATGAACCATTCGTACTCGCCAATCAAGTTGTTCAAGTTTTCTATGTAACCGACCCAAATAAGAAACGCCATGTAGTTCTTCATGGAAAAGGAGAATTGTCGGAGTGGAGAATGTAGTGGACGAGGAGGAATACAATCAATTTGATGAGTTACCTCCTTTTGGAAATGGCATAAGGTCGACGATGAACAACGTGATTTAAACTAATTACGTCGCATTGATCATGATGAAGGGCTAATTTTAAAGGAAATAAGCAAGTACAATAAGAATGTATATGTGAAAATGTGTGACAATTTTGAGATGTATATGTGAAAATGTGTGATGTAGTCAATTTTGAGATGTATATGTGGAAATGTGTGATGTAGACAATTTTGAGATGTATATGTGAAAATGTGTGATGTAGTCAATTTTGAGATGTATATGTGAAAATGTGTGATGTAGTCAATTTTGAGATGTATATGTGAAAATGTGTGATGTAGTCAATTTTGAGATGTATATGTGGAAATGTGTGATGTAGTCAATTTTGAGATGTATATGTGGAAATGTGTGATGTAGTCAATTTTGAGATGTATATGTGAAAATGTGTGATGTAGTCAATTTTGAGATGTATATGTGAAAATGTGTGATGTAGTCAATTTTGAGATGTATATGTGAAAATGTGTGATGTATTTGAGAATGACAAAATGTATCAAGAAATACATTGTGTGAATGCAATGGTTGGTGTTGTATATGAATGCAATTGTTTGGTAGTTGATATGAATGCATTTGTGTAGTTATTGGTGGTCTTAATTGCAACAATGGCAAGGCTTATCACGAGCGGTTCTAAATTTAGAACCGTCGTGATAACATATCCTGACAGTTCTAAGTTTAGAACCGTGCGTGATAATAAACTATCGCGACGGTTTTTAACTCAAAACGTCGTGATATAAATATCCTGAGCGGTTCTAAGTTTAGAACCGTCTCGTGATAATCGTCCTACATATACCCTCTCGCTAGGGTTTTCCGTGTGCGCTGCGTTATTCGATTAATTCTAAATCCCGAGCCCGTCATCGCCGCCGCCTCCCGAGCCCTCGCCGCCTGCCGCCCTCAGCCGCCGCCTCCCGGACGAAGACGTCGCCAGCCTCCTCCTCCTCCGCGCCGCCTCCCGAGCCCGCCGCCTCCTCCTCGTCGCCGCCTCCCGAGCCGTCGCCTCCTCCCCTCCGTCGCCGCCGCCTCCTCCTGCGTCGCCGCCTCCTCCTCCTCGTCGCCTCCTCCCCTCCGTCGCCGCCTCCTCCTCCGTCGCCGCCTCCTCCTCCTCAATCGCCTCCCAGGGCCTGTCGCCTCCTCCTCCTCCGTCGTCGTCGCCGCCTCCTCCTCCTCCTCCTCCTCCGTCGCGCCGCCTCCTCCTCCAGCGTCCTAAGGTCACCAAAACCGTAAGGTCATCAAATCCTCCCGAGCTTCATGCTTATTGTTAGTGTTTAGGGTTGATGCTTGATGCTTCATCTTGTTATGGTTAGTTGCTTAGTACATATTTAGGTTGATTCTTCATGCTTCTTGTTAGTGTTTAGGGTTGATGCTTGATGCTTCATCTTGTTATGGTTAGTTGCTTAGTACATATTTAGGGTTGATGCTTCATGCTTCTTTGTTAGTGTTTAGGGTTGATGCTTGGTATATATTACATTGGTACATTGTTTCTGCAAAGAGCTTAATTAGTTTGCTATTTGGTACATACTACATTGGTACATTGTTTACTCATAGATTGCTTAGTTTACATTGGTACATATTGCTTGTTGTGTTAGTATATAGTATATAGTATATAGTACATAGTATATAGTTTGAAATCATTTGGGTCCCCTTCCTCTACTCCTCTCCTCCCTTCTCCCCTTCCCTCTACTCCTCTCCCGATCTCTTTCTAGTGTATCTGGATAAAGAAATCTTGCGATTATTGCAAAGATACATTGACCATTTGGGTGGAAAGAAATACATTGTGTCGTCAGGCTCATGATGCCAATTTCAAGCATAGCGTAGCATCAGAGGCACATCCAAGGCTGCAGGTGTGTCTTGAGAATCCCAAGAGTGGTCTTCAGATATGGCATTCCTCAAACTATAAATTATGAATCTTATTCTCATAACCCATCTGAATACCAGCTCTTGGCATTCCTCAAGACACACAGCGAGCCTCGGATGTGCCTCGGATGCTATGCTATGCTTCGAATTGGCAGTCATGCGCCTGACGAAACAGTTGATCTTTCCACCCAAATGCTCCATGTATCTAGACAAAAAACAGCAAATGAAGCAAGTGACATACTATAGTGTTCCCGTTCAATGAACCGGATACAGTTTGTGTCATTTGCTTCATAGACCTTTGTTTAGGGACTTTGCTATTTGGTTTATAGTTTTAGCAACTAAAGTAGGTGCTAGGATAGGCACTTTGTTTAGAGACCTTGTAGTAATAGTATTACAAAATTCAAGGAAATTTTAGTACGAAGTTCAAAAAAACAAATTCCCAGATTCTTGGTGAGCGGTACCGATATAGCCGACTTCTTCGGTGGCGACTATGCATCCGCTTCTTCCCACTCCTTCTCTTCATCTCTGGTCTCGGATCACGTCGCGATGCGATGATTTAGTTAGGCACATCACCCCCTCTCTATGTCCATATCACCCCTCCCTTCTCCCCTCCCCTCTACTCCTCTCTTGTCTTGCAATTCAATATGATTACTTTCTCATCTTATCTTAATAGACCCACAAAATGAGCAACATGTCACCGCGCATTCTTCAACATCATCGCGGGCGTCGCTCCAACATCAAGACGCCAAGGAAGAGGGCTATCAAAGAAGCTCGAGGGCGGCTGGATCATCACGGCGGTGAATGCATGCGGGTCCCTATCCTTCCTCAGCGATGGCGCATTCGAACCATGGTCGGAGTAGTTGCGAGAAACAATTGAGATCACATACAATTCGTGGAAGAACGCGTGCGACACTCGGAAACGTGAGTGTGGACGAAATTTTGGCATCGTTCGAGTTCCCGAAGAACACCTCGACGCCGTGCAACAACAAACCTACAAAGCGGCGTGCAAAGCATGGAAGAACTTCAAGAGCACGCTTGTCAAGAAATACGTGGAGATGGACGAAACGCTGTTCATACATACCCATTCCCGGAACCACAATGGGAAGAGTTCAAGGCGATGAAAACGACCAAGATTTCAAAAGTACAAGTGTGGCGCACAAGGCCCTCCGGCAAAAAATACACACCCTCACGGACTTGGCACGGTGGGTATGCGGGTAAAATCGCGCGATGGATGAAGGAGGATGAGTGGCGGTGCGAGGACATCGCCCGCCGTTTTCCAATATCCCGGACGGCCGCGCTCGAAATTGGATTAGAGCAAGGTCATCTACAACGACATCGGGAACATCACCTTTGAAACCCTTGGACCAGCAAGTGACCGAGCGCTGGTAAGATATCGATTGAACTACGTAGCTTGTAATTACTCCACAACCCATGCAATTGAAATGACATGTCGTGCTCTTGCGGAAGAGTGAGTTTTCAATCTACCACAGGATCATTCCAGGAACAAGGGAGAATGATATGCTCTCCATGGCCCGGGAAACAAGGAGCACCGGGCGTCACGAGAGGCCTTGGGCTTTACGTTCCTTGGAAACATGGTTTCCAAGATGACTCGACATGTATCGGCGCGGAAGAGAAACAAAGCCGGCGTGGCGCACGGCTACGAGAAGAGCTCAAGGCATCTCTTAAAGAGGAGATACTGGGTTCGATGGCTGATATAATCGAGATGAGGTGCGGAAGCAGACGAGAAAGTCGTGCCGCCACCGCCGCTCCCGTGCTAGCTAGCCCGCACAACCATCCGAGTAGTGCGCGTCCAATCCGACGCAAACCCACCCAAATTTCACTGTGGGCGACATCACGGTAATAATTATTACCTCTCGAATGCTTGCTCCATTGGTAGGCCTATTCGAGTAGCTAATTTTGTATCGTTATGTAGGAGCCTCGACATGCGTGCTCCAAGTGAGATATGGCTCCATTCCCTTGTACGTTGCTTAGGGCGAGCATATTAAATCTGTATCGGGGCCATGGTGCACGGTCAAGCTTTAGCGCCGAGCCGCAAAAGTTAATGTGGATGGTGTGTATGCCAATTTTGAGGTGGTCCCGCCACGAAGCCCCCAACGACGAGATCGTGAATCTAGGACAGGCCATTGGAACATTCATCCGGTGGCCCAAAACCGACATCTCCCTCGAGGCTTCTTCACCGGTGGCGGGACCGGAAGCAAGATGCGAACCACGGCAACTTGCACGGTGCCATCTCCACACGGCGGTCACGAACCACGGCTACTACCGCGGTGCTATCTCCACCGTGCTATCTCCACGGTGCTATTCTCGCGAGCAACTTGCACCGTCTATACCATTACTGATCGACTAGCATAAAGTCGACCCACAATCGAGCGATGGCGTGGCAAATCAAAGACGAAGGATGATGGCGAATTCCGTCCATGCCATTGGCCCGCAAATTCGTGCTAGCTCACCGATGGTAGTCCGAGAAGAGCTCCAAAAACTAGGACTTGGTTGCCAAGATTCCACCTTTGGTATATGGAAGTGTCCAATAAGCCGAGGCGAACAGCGCTCGGTATAGTGTCAAATTCAAGCCGAACATTTCTTGCACGGCTCGGGATGTGTCTTCACGGTGACCTTTGACGATATATTTCATCTTTTCACGCTCAACGCTCTCGACGCCTCACTCGTTCGATCTTTGACGCCGTAAGTCTGTACAATCAAAGTCTCTGTTCACGTAATACCGATATATGTCACAATTTGTTGCTTTCCTATGTTATATATAGATTCATGCTGATCTAAGCTAGATCATCGAAATCACAAATTGGTTTCCTAGACCCACGCTTGGTCGCCATTGATGCCATCATCGAGAATGCATCCTTCGTCGAGGACTATATTACAAAAGCACTATTGGCTCACCAAGATAAGGAATTTGTTCTTATGCCATACAATGAGAATTTTCATTGGATTTTAATTGTAATTATACCAAAATGGAACAAGGCTATATACCTTGATTCTCTAAGTAAGAACAAATTCAAGTACACAGACTATCGCCTTGAATACTCGATAGGTGCGTACATTGTACATTGTACTCTTTATTTCCTTCCGAATAACTAATCTAACTTTTGAATAACGAAGGTCGTTCGCCACATCGTTCAACAAACACGTGACTCGGCAGCGGGGCCAAGGCCTTGAAACATGATCGCAAGTTTGGGTATTCGCTAGCTACACATTAATTAATCATATACAACACATAGTAGTAATGCCACTTGATTTAACACATTATATTTTTGCGAGTGCCACTAGCAGAGCCGGCAACACATGTGGATACTACATGTGCCACCATATGAGACTACTCCTCGATTCCACCAAGATCACTAATTCTAAGGTTTGTCAATCTTCCCACATTTATTTCATACATGTCGGTTTTATATATGCGCGTTGATATTCCTATCGGCAGTGCGTCTATCTCTACATCTGCATTGACACACCGGATTTTGCAAAAATTCAAGGAGAGCTCATTTGGTTTTGTGGTCAAAAGTCGCATGCGATCGGATGGAGAGTTCCACGCCGAAATGATTTTTATTGTAATTCTAAGTGCAAATACGTGTAGATCTTTTACAATTGTGTATTTGTTAATGGATATTTTATTTCAACTCAATGAATTGATTTGCGAAATGGATGCTTTATGTTTGTGAAATGAAGTGCGTTGTCAATTGGATGTTTTATGTCTGTGAAATGAATTGAGATGTGAAATGTATACGAAATGAAATGAGATGTGTGAGTTGTATATGTTTATGTCTGTGATTATCGCTTGTTTGAGAGGTATGGCTAGCATTTCTGAGGCTAGCTATAAATGAAATAGATTCTGGCGGGGAGGAGTATCACGAGGCGGTTTTCATTAAAACCATCGTGATTATGCGATATCACGAGCGGTTTGTCATTAAAACCGTCGTGATTATCGATATCGCGAGCGGTTTTGTACTAAAACCGTCAGTGATTATCGATATCACGACGGTTTTTAAAACCGTCGTGATATCGGATAATCCTGACGGTTTTTAGTACAAAACCGTCTGTGATATCGGATAATCACGACGGTTGTTAATGACAAACCGCTCGTGATATCGCATAATCACGACGGTTCAAAACCGCTGTGATAACTTGGATTATCAGCGATCCATAATTTGAGCGGTTACTTCAAACCGCGTGATGACGCTTACGAACCGTTTGTAATGTGGATTTCTGTAGTAGTAAGCTCTTATTCTCTCCTTTAAATGTCAGAATCGGCAAAACTTCTGCCTTACGAAAAAAACGCCCTAACAGAAAAGGTGTGGGAGTTGTTCTACCCTTTTAAGAAAACACTTGTTTGCATGCAATCGAGCTTTATTTTTGAGCTGCACATTAATTAAGTACACTGAAACTGTATATTTCACCAAATATATGCATGGCTACAAAATATTCAGACAGGGATGCTGTTAATAATTAGCAGATAAACAAATGTAAATTTTCATTCAGTTTGCTTCGTGTAATTTTGTCATGCAGAAGATCTCAACTCACAATCAGAAAGCTGAGCAAAATGCATATATGTGTGGTTTCCTTGAATGTATGATTGCTTTAATCTAAATTATACCTAGATCAAAACTTCAAATATGCAAGGTTTAAATTGTACAGTCTAAATAATAAAACGTCGTGTGCTTTCCTAGATGTGCAAATAGTAGCCAGTTACACCAAAAGATTTATTTTAACACTCACTTAACATAAATTTTATTTAAACATTATTACACAGTAAAAATATGAATGCATACCGTCGCTTACATTTTTAATTGAAGCACTCAATTCGTTTGGTAAATAAGTTTCACGATGAACTGATGAGGTGCAGGTCTGGGCATCTCCAACCCATCGTACATGTCTCACGTTATATCTAAGAGTAGATAGTGTGTTCCACCTCATCTGACCTTATACATAACCTAAGGCAAAACCACTCCATTGCATTATCTCTTTAGTTGCCTCGTAAACATTTGATTTTTATTTTTTTGCATGGTGGAAAGTATGGATATTCATCTAATGTATGTCGGTCCTTGTCCTTGCCCCCGGCCAAAATCTAAAATGGCAAGGATTTATACATAGCTAAGGTATATAGCAGTGTGTCCTCAACTCCTCATGCATGCTAATTAATTTGAATCAAACTCTTGATCTAAGTACCTCTTTTGCACAACACTATAAATAGCACGAGAAAAAAATTCTACATATACAATTACATGTCCATACCAAATGACCAAATTTTATCCATCATTTTGTCCAGATATTTTATTTTTGGGTGACTCATGCACCCGGCTGAACGATACACCTAGCATCACAGCACATTTCGATTCAGATTAGCATTAAGTATTGGTAATTGTTTCCACATAGTTGACAAATGATTATTGAAGAATTGAGAAATGTTATGATTTTCAATGTTTGACTGGTCCAACTAACCAGCTTTTACCATGCATATACACTCCCACTATCTATGAAGCTCTCCGTAGTAGAAGAAACCCTCCTTGTCCACCGTTGCACCAACCAAGTGCAGTGGTACCCGGCCGCGCCATCACACAGGCACATTCGTTTTCTTCTTCCGTTAAGGTATATTCTAAAGTACTGCACGTTTTGGTTTTCAGAAATAATACTACAGCGGTTATTAGTTTTTCTAATGTATTTAATTAAAAAAAATAAAAAAACACTATTATACCTCTATAGATAATATAAAGAAAAACCGTATTAAGAATTAACATGTTTTAAATAACAAATCAGAAGCTATCACTGTTTAAAATAGGACCTAGCTACTGCAACAAATAGACTGCAACATGCAAGCTACTAGCTAGATCCATCAACTCTTACTTTTTTTAGAGGTACAAGGCAGACACACATAAAATATGCACACTCACACCATATGCACACACAAGCGTGTACGTCCCCTACACATACTAAGATATAATCGAAGACTTAACAGCCTCTAAAACACAAGCATGTGTTGTCTCATTAAACGCGAACATATGTATACCTCTTCTAGAAGATACTATTAAAATAAATAGTACCTTTGAGATAATGAGACATTCTAAGAGCAAGCTCAAATGGATGAGCTGCACACCTACAATCTCACCAACCGAGCAAAGCTCGGCTGTCATCAACTCTTGCTCGCATGCACTCGATGCATACGCACAAATTATTTGGACCAGACAATTGGTTTTTTTTGGGCCGTCCTCTCGTGTTGGGTCACCTGCTGGCTCATTGGTTTAGGTTCAGTGGCATGCATGATTGCTAAACTAGGTTAATCTCTTCTTACCTAAATAAAACTAGCAGCATAATCACAGCGTCATGCCGCGCTAGCTACTATGTGGACCAAAATAAAAGGGACGACAATTTGTGAAAAGTTTTTTTTAAAAAAAATCGAGGATATGTGCATAATTTTGGAAAAACCGAAGGCCTTTTTCGAAAAAACCGAGGACTGTATGTAACTAAATGAGGACCTGTACGTAATTTTAAAAAACCACAGGGTTCTATCCTGCAAAGGGTACACAATTTCGGTGAAGGAGGGTGGTTTTCGGAAAAAAACCTGACAGTGATCTTTTTGTGAGAACCAAAAATATTTACGTGATTTCAGAAAATAAAGGAGTCTTTTCACAAAAATACTGACGTGGTATAGATGGGAGGCCAGGAGCTCCCCCGCCTTTGTTTTAGCGATGATGATGTGTCCCATGAAATTTCTCGTAGGTTCCTTTCTCAATCATCGTCCGGACAAAGTCTTCTTGCTAGCTGGCTAGAACCCGGCCTTGCCCATCCGTCGCTGGACATCAATGCAAATAGCTAGGCTTGGGTCCACGGACCACGGCCAGTTCTTGCTTGCATGCATGTATGCTACAAAGTGATGATTCATCAAGTACGGTTTGATATATAATAGGTCATACTTTTAATTGCTTGGTTGAATGATTAATGTGAAACGATTATTAACATAATTGCACCATAGCTAGAGTCCTGATGTCCTTCTGCTTTAATAAGTGTGCATGCATCGTCCTAGCTTGCTTACAAATCAAATCATAAGTCCTTCGCGAAATCTTGTCGCCTCCATAGTGTGTCACGAAACAGAGACATTGGAGATTGCTGTTGAATTAACAATGGCCTCTATCGTCTCCGTGCATGCTATCAGCAAACATAAGATCAGACACAGTGCCCGCGCATGAGCATGTCGAAGCAGCGCCAAAGGAGAGTTGAATGCATGTAACTTAGAGTCTGTTTGGGAGAGCTTCACCACTGAAAATATGGATCTGGAACAGCAGCTTCACCATAGAGTGTTTGGCTTATACAGCAGCTCCAGATCCACGAAATTGAGGTTTTGGTGGGAATGACCACTTTTGGTGGGATGTGGTGTGTAACCAGTGGCATTGGTGGGTAATTACCACCCAACTCTACGGTGGAGCACCCCTTGAGGAGCTCTATGAAATCCATGGATCTGACCTCGGATCCGGGATTTGGGTGGATCAATTTCGTGAGTGGAGCGTTTGGCTAAAATTTCGTGGAGTGGAGCTGTTTTTCGTGGATCTGGAGCTGGTGGAGCTCTCTCAAACGGGGATTCAATTTTTTGCCACTCTTAAGATTGACCAATTCACTCTGTCACTTACATATGGGGTCACCTGAGTCACTGATAATAGGCCAGGGTGGCAAATCTGTTGCCACTGGACTCATAAAAATGACAAATGATTAAATTTTCCCTCTCAAACAGCCCCTTAAGAGAGATATGGGCCTTGTTACCCTTTCAGGGAGATGAACAGATTACACCTTTAATCTGTTTCTTCCCCGACCAACAATTACACCTGTCGATGGTCAATAGTAACCCTCACTTAGAGCAACTCCAGCAGGGCCCCTACTTGAGCCCTCAACCCTCATATTTGAGGGCTTGAGGTAAAAATGGAGGTCGGCGGGGCCCTACTAGAGCCCTCAAATTTGAGGAGCCCTCAAATCACCCTCCCACCTCATTCCTAGGGCTCCCTCCACCCCTCATTTTCTGTTTTTTCCCGCTCGTGAAACTTCCCCGCCTCCCAAATTTCCCGCCTGTCCGTTTCCCCGCCCGCCGCTCGACCCCGCCGATCCCCGCCCGCTCGCCCCGCTGCCGTCGCCTCCGCCGCCGCTCGCTGTCGCCTCCACTCTCCGCCGCCTCGCCGTCCCTCCCTCCCACCCCGCCGTCCCAGACTCCCGCCTCTCCTCCTGCTCCTTCCCGCGCCGCCTCCCTGCCGTCCACGAAGCCGCCGCCGCCGCGTGGAAGGAGCGGCCGCGCTGAGTGCCGGAGGTCGAGCCGGCGAGAGGCGATCGCCGCCGCCATCGCCCGAGTAGATCCGGCCGGATCGCCGCCGTCGCCGACGCCGAGCCGGATCCGACGAGGCCGCCGCCGCCATGAGGCGCCTCGGGCAGCACGCCTGAGCGCCGCCGCCTCCCTCGGCCCCTCGCTCGCCTCCACGTCGAGCCGCCCTCCGTCTTGTCTCGCTGAGGCGCCGACCGCCCTCGCCTCGCTCGCCTCCTCCTCGGCCTCGCTCCGCCTCTCCCTCGGCCCCGCCCCGCCCCTCGCGCGACGCGCCAAAATCCCTCGCCGGCGCGTGTCGCCGCCTCCTCGCCGATGCCTCGCGACGCCGTCCTTGCCGAATGGATTTGTCGAGTGGGTCCCATATGTCGATGTGTGTGGAATGGATTTGAGGGCTTAGATTTGAGGGTCTTTGTTGGAGTAAACAAAAAATTGGGCCCTCAAAGTAGGGAGCCCTCAAATAAAAAGTAGGGGCCCTGTTTTGAGTATTACTGCTGGAGTTGCTCTTAGCCCTTTGTCTGCATTTGTGTTCGTACAAGTAGTCGCCATAACTGTAAATGCTGATCACATGAATCCCGAGCACAAGCAGAAGCAGATGCCTCGCTTTCATCATTTCGACCTACATAATAAGCTGCACACCTACAGAAGGAGTGTGTGGAAATATGTCTGAGAAATTACGCCTTTGCTATTGCACAGTCGTCTAAAAATTTTTTTTACCTTCAGTCGATTCTGTTGGCCGTTGCATTTACGTTGAGATCGATCTTTATTATTTGGGCTGGCATTTGATCAAATGAAACGGACCCGTAGCCTTCATCAGATCCACCCGTTAATATTTTTAACCCGATATGAATTGTTTTTTGTATTCGCCGATCCGCGCGCTTCTTCTTTATCTCTTCGGTTCATTTGTGTTCTGGTGGAGTGTTCGAGAGACGAAAAAAATTTCATGTGCCTCCTCGTCTCCTCAGCGAATTGATTGGCGATTGATCGCTTCTTCGTCTTCGACTCACCGGCGCTTGGTCTGCTCAGCTATTCGTTTTGTGGGGATGGTTTGTTTGGAGGAGGAGAGCTTGTTTTGTTGGGTTTGCCTAAGAGGAGCTGGAGAAAGTAAAAGGGGAGAACGAGAGGCGGAGCTCCCTCAAATCAGTGGTTATCTCCGGCGAGCTCGTACTCCCTCCTCTCTCTGGTGTGAGGCGGGAGGCACGTGGGGCGAGAGACGAGCGCGGCGACCGGAGTTCTTCGAGGCTGCTTCTTCTTCGTCCGATCTGACGTTGGTCTTCTCTTTTTCTCCCTAGTGTTTTGGTTAATGATTGATGCACGCATGGTATTTTTGTTGTTCTGATGGCTATTGGTTGGCAGATCTGAATGTTTCATAGCATGACCTGATCTAATTTTGTGAGTGCTTTGTGTCATCCTGATCTGAAATTATGCTTGTTATGGCTGGTTAGATCGTTGTAGTACATTGCTTGGATGCATTTGCATCATCTCTGATGCAAATGTTGGGTGCTTTTTTTGAACCTCACTTCGTCCTAGAGCATGCAGTACTCACTTTCCCAGATATCATCATTACAACTGCAGGAGATGCAAACCTATGCAAAATTTTAGAGGTAATTTGAAGTTAGATAGTAATTTAGTGTCCAACTAATATCATCATAAGATAACAAAGGTGATGCAGATTCTGGAACCTCCTGTTATAAAACCGCAATACTTTCCTGGTGTAGCATCTATTGTATTCTCTTTAACTGACTTGCTGTTCTGATACTGATGTTGTTTATGTACATAATAAACTAGTGAAAAGTGTAGAACTCTTTACTTTCAGCAGCATTGTCAGATGGGGCAATCAATGACTCCTTGCCTGTTCTATTAGTTGTGCTTCTCTCTTTTGGCTATAATTAGAACTACTGTTTACTATTCATATTTGATTACCTATGGCCATTCTAAAATCTAAAAGGATAATTATTTTACCATTGCTACTGTGGTAGAACTAGAAGAACCTTTGACTGAATCATGCGACTTCTTTTCAGTTACTGCTATGTATGGGATGTTTTGTTCTGAACATGGCTGCTTAGATCGTTATAGTACATTGCTTGGATGCATTTGCATCATCTTTGATGCAAATGTTGGGTGCTTTTTCGAACCTCACTTCGTCCTAGAGCATGCAGTACGTTGGGTGCTTTTTTTGTCTGAAGGCACGGTGACAGAGAAACTCCTCTGCTCATAATAAGCACTCCCCGTTAGGGCTTATCAGGTTAATTGTAGGGTAGAACACCCGTGTCAGAAGTCTTTGTCTAGGAACTGATCATCTTGGTTGTAATTGCGATCTGATCTTGATCCTGAGCTTCAGACTCATGGTGCTAATGGAGCTACATAATTATCCTGTTGTATTGTCTGTCACTACTGAAGATCGATTGCCATGTAGCTACATGCCTGCAACAACACGTGCATTCAGTTCAGTACTGAACTACTGAAGTAACAACATGTGCATTCATGTAGCTCCATGATGATGATGCACTGTATCCTTCCATTTACTATGATATTTTGGTTGGACAAGTCGATTAGGAGATTTTTTTTGTTGCTTTGGGTGTGATACTGTCATATATGATTGCACTAATGGAATTAGTTGATACTGCATATTGAGATGCATAGGCTTCAAACAGTAGCTAGCAATTTGTGCCTAGTTGTGAGGGTTTGCAGCTTTGACAATGTTGATGAGCACGTTCGTTCAGTCTAGTTGAAACTCAGAATTTAGGAGTTTAACCTTATTTGTTAAAGTAACTTATTATGTCAACTCCATCATTAGATGGTAGTCTTTGTTCCTTTTGTTCCATTAAATCTTCCAAATTTCATCTTGCCGTACCATTATTTGGGACCAGCAGTACATTGGAGATTTAGATTGGTTGGCAAATGGGTGAAATAAGGGTAATTCTAGTTTATCTAGGGGACAACAATTTGGTTTGAGTTGGCTATAAGCTATTCTCACGCAGCAAGAAAATCATGAAAAAAATTTAGGAGAAGAGCAATTTTTGTCAATGTTGTTCTGGCAATCATGAAAAATTGTCGAGACCTGATCTATGCGTGTTTGCTTCTATTGATTTTTTTAGTTTTGTTTCTTCCTATCACCAAATTACAGTGAAGGGTGCAATTTTCCTGTGTGTTGCCTAATCTGCATTCTCTAATCTTGATGGGTATGTTGCTTAGGGTGCCTTTGGTTGAGCTTTTAGGAGCTGCTTTTGCTTCCAAAAAGCCAAAAGCCAATCAAAGGGTGGAAACCAGAAGCTGCTTTTGAAACGCTACTTTTAGGTAGTACTGATTTGAAAGCACTTTAGACTCTGCTTTTGGCTTTACGCTTTTGAAATGGTGAAAATAGAGAGCTGTTTCTGATTGTTTCAGGAAAATAGAGATAGGAGGTAAGTTTATACTTGTTTGAACCAAACACTTACAACTTTTCCACACCCACAACCTACAAAGACTTTTCCACACCTGACTCACAAAGAGCTTTTGAAGCCACGGCTCAACCAAACACACCCTTATTCATGTGTGCCTACTTCCTAGAGAATTGCAGACTTCACTAGGCCATGAATATGATCTCACACCAAAGAGAAGTGCTTATGCTTTCAGATGTTATGCGATATGTATGTAGGTTTTGTGTTGTCATCTGTATTGGAAAAACAAAAGGATATGGGAGCTAGGACGACTATGAACTTACAGAGTTACAGATACTCAATATACTGCAACTCCATGCACCAGAATACATGCAAAGTGCCAGAACTGATCCTAGTTCCGCTCTCCCTTTTCTTTAAAAAATGGAACCTTTAAAAATGCTTAACACTGTAATTACTTGGAAGTGATAACTCTAGTGAATGCACGACTTGTCTATATTGCTTCTTTGTGCTAATTTAATATACTTTTGCTACAACCTTAACGACTACGTCTAGGATCTTTACGACCATCACCTAGCCGCTACGACCACCTCCTGTTGCCGTACGACCACGTTGTAGTGGCTACGACCACCTCCTGTGTTGGTCCTCCGACCACACAGATAGTCGTAACGACCACACTGTGATCTCTCCGATCACACCTCACTGCTCCGATCACGTAGTCGTAAACTTCAGCAGAAATTACGACCACGTTCGCCGCTCCTCGCTGCACCTCCTTCGACCATGGCCGATCATCGTAGTTGTAACTTCTTATAACTACGCAGTGATTCTATCGACCATGCCGAAAGCTCTGTTACCGCTGTAGTCGTAACGCCTTACGACCACAGCTTCAGCTTCACGATTGTAGTCGTAACTCCTTACGACCACGTCTACTTGTGGATACCTCCACTCATCACCGTGGTTGTAACTCCTTACGACCACGTCTGCTGCTCCTGCGCACGCCACCGCTTGATCGCCGTGGTCGTAACTCCTTTACGACCACTAACTCCTTACGACCATGTCTGCTACTCCTGCACACGCCACCGCTCGATCGTCGTGGTCGTAACTCCTTTACGACCATGCCTGTGATTTCCTGTTTACTGTAGTCGTAACTCGATTACGACTACATCTACGATCACACAATGAACACAATAGATTTCCAGAGCCAAACCGCTCTTCTCTTCTTTATTTGTTTCTCTTAATCACACAGATCACTACGATCACCCTGATCGTCCTCTCTCTCTCTTACCTCTCGATCACACCGATCGCAATGGCTCTCCTTTCGCTCCGCCCTTTTTCACCTTACTCTCTCGGTTACATGGCTCTGCCTTATATACCCTACTCTATAACCCCGACTCGGTTACAACCATGACTACTACTCGAACTCGGCTACGATTATAAAGCAAACTCGAACTCCACTACGACACAGACTCGTGTACGATTATGACCATGACCTGGACTCGTATACGACCATGGCTGAACTCGTACATGACTCCGACCACTCATACACGACCAGGACTACGACCACGACGGGAAAAATAAGATTACAACTCTAACAACTTTAACTATATTATTTGGCATGTGCAATTATTTAGCCATAAGTCCAATTTAGAATTGAAAACAAAGGTGGTTACAGCAGCATCAAGCACTCTGCACTTTCCTGAGTGAAGTATTCTTGTATTTTGTCTTGGCAGATCTGTTTAGGTCATACAAGATAGTAGAACTTTATAGTGTGCTTATTTTTCTTTCAGAGTGGCTCATTAAATAAGTCTGGTCAACCATGCGGATTGTGGAGCGAGTTGCAACTGACTTGGCACCCTCTGTTTGAGTTTTGTTTTCCCACTTGCATCTGCATGCACCATTCTGGTTATTTATAGGGGTGTTTTGTGTATTAGTATCTGGTCAATTCTAGATATCAAATATCTTCAATTTCATCTGTCATTAGCAAGGTTCCAAATACCGGTAGTAACCGGCCGGTAACCGGTTTTACCGGTGCCGACCGAGAGAAAAAACCGCTAGTTTTTTATTTAATTCAAATTTAAACTTTTGAATGTAAAAATTAGTTTCTCTAATGATATTTACATTGTTTAATACTAATAGAATGTATTAGAAAGATGCATGCACTTCCTGTACTTGACTTCATACTTTTTGCCATGAATGTATTAGGACTTTTCAAATTTTGAATATAAAAGTTAGTTTCCCTAATGACATTTACTTTGTTTAACACTAATGGAATATATTAGGAAGATGCATGTACCTCCCGTGCTTGACTTCATACTTTTTGCCATAAATGTATTAGGAATTTCCAAATTTTGAATGTAAAAGTTAGTTTCCCTAATGATGTTTACATTGTTTAACACTAATAGAATGTATTAGGAAGATCTATGCATCTCCCGTACTTGATTTTATACTTTTTGCATTGAATGTGTTAGGAATTTCCAATTTCAAATTTGAAAAACTGGGTTTTAGCGGGTTTTTTTCCAGTTTTTTGAGTGGTTACCGGCCGGTTTTTCCGGTTACCGATTTCAAATTCAAATTTTGACGCATGAAATTTGACCGGTTTTTTCCCGTTACCGGCCGGTAACCAGTACTGCCCCCCCGGGCGGATTTACCCCAGTAGCGGGATTTGGAACCTTGGTCATTAGTGTTACCTAACTTCAGTGAAAGCAAATGAGATTGCGTGGAAAATGTAGATTGATTGATTGAGAGACCTGGGGTACAAAATATATAGGGGTGAGGAGATCTTGTGGTTTATAGAAACAGCACCAACCAGATCTCCTCATATCTCTCTAACCAAATATACACAGGGTCGGCCGGCGGTTAACACCTAGGCACTGGACCCATACACGCAAGCCATATATGGCTGTCTAACACGCCCGCATGATCGAACGTTGGTAGAGCGAGCGTTTAGATCGGACCAATCCGTGAAGACTGACGAAGGCAGCCCCTTGGTGAAGATGTCGGCGAACTGAGATGTCGTAGGGACATGGAGGACACGAACATCACCAAGTGCAACGCGCTCCCGAACGAAGTGTAGATCGATCTCCACATGTTTGGTGCGCTGGTGCTGAACGGGGTTCGAAGACATGTAGACTGTGCTGATATTGTCGCAATACACCAAGGTTGTCTTGCGCAAAGGAGTGTGCAGCTTAGACAAGAGTTGGCGTAACCAGGTGGCTTCTGCAACGGCGTTGGCAACAACTCGGTATTCAGCCTCGGCACTGGAACGAGAGACGGTGTTCTGACGCTTGGACGACCAAGAGACCAAGTTGTCACCAAGGAACACTGCATAGCCTGAGGTAGACTTGCGCGTATCAGGACAACCGGCCCAATCAGCATCAGAGTAGACCACCAGGTCGGACTGAGGGGAGGGGCGCAGGAACAGACCCATGTGCAGGGTGCCACGAATGTAGCGCAGAATGCGCTTCAGGGTGGCAAGGTGTGGTTCCCGTGGGTCATGCATGTGAAGACAGACTTGCTGAACCGCATAAGAGACATCTGGCCTGGTGAAAGTCAGATACTGAAGAGCGCTTGCAAGGCTGCGGAAATCCGTAGGATTAGAAACAGGATCACCATCTGCTGAGAGCTTCGGATTCACATCAATAGGCGTCGAGCATGGCTTGCAGTCAGCCATTCCAGCACGCTCAAGGATCTCAATCATATATTGCCGCTGAGAGAGGAAGAGACCCGAGCTCGTGTGCTGAACATGCATACCCAAGAAGTTATGAAGAACGCCGAGATCCTTCATAGGGAATTCCTGCTGAAGAGCGCCAATGGTACGTCGGAGTAAAATAGTAGAGGAGGCTGTTAGCACAATGTCATCAACTTAGAGAAGGAGGTAAACGGTGTCCGCTCCACGACGATAGACAAACAGAGATGTGTCCGATTTGGCCTCAACAAAACCGAGTTGCAGAAGGTGGGAAGCAATCCTGCTGTACCACGCGCGAGGTGCCTGCTTAAGTCCATAAAGAGAACGATTAAGCCGGCACACATAATCAGGATGAGCGGCATCTTCAAATCCGGATGGCTGAGCGCAGTAAACTGTCTCCGACAAAGTACCATGCCGGAAGGCATTGTTGACATCGAGCTGATGAATGGGCCAGGAGCGTGAGAGAGCCAAAGAGAGAACAGTCCGTACAGTAGCAGGCTTGACGACCGGACTGAATGTCTCAGCAAAATCAACACCCAACGCGCCTTATATCGCTCAAAGGACCCATCAGCTTTGAATTTATGTTTGAACACTCATTTGCCTGTCACCACATTGGACCGAGGTGGTCGAGGAAGAAGATCCCATGTGTGGTTGGATAGAAGAGCTGAGTATTCAGCTTCCATAGCGGCTCACCAATTCGGATCGGCGAGGGCAGCATGGTAAGTCCTGGGAACTGGAGACAGCGGCGCGGCCTGGAACAGGGCCGGCTGTCTGAAACCGTGCTTCCCGTGTGTGACCATGGCATGCTGATTTGCCACAGGAGGTACTGGTATAGCACCAGCAGGAAGAGGCGCAGTCGTCGGTGCGGGCGACGGGGCTGGAGGAGACGGCGCCAAACTGTCCAGGGGGCAGCGGGAAGGCCGGGGAGGCCGCCAGGACGCCGGGGCTGCGCGACGCAGCAGGCGGCGTGGTTGAAGGAGATCCAGAGCCGCGCGACCCGCGAGATGAGAGCAGCCCATCGACCGAGCGAGGCCCAGAAGGGAGCCGGGCCGCGGGAGCACGCGCGGCTGGAGCGGGCTCCATCCTGACCGGCAGGGGCGCCAGGGGCGGGACGTGGTTTGTGGCTGAGTCCGGGGCACCTGTGGCTGCACGTGGCTGTGCGGTTGAAGGTGTACCTGCAGGCAACAAACAAGGTGACGGTGCAAAGGGAATCGATACATGATTAGTAAAATCCTCCAGAAAATCAAAGGCCGCGCGAGTGGGAGGAGAAGAATCCTCGGAAAAGGGAAAAGAGGACTCGTCAAAAATGACATGGCGGGAGATGATGAGACGGTTTGTGTGACGATCAAGGCAAAGATAGCCCTTGTGGTGGAGGGAGTAGCCAAGAAATACACACAAGGTGGAACGAGGAGCAAGTTTGTGAGCGGCAGTGGCGGAAAGGTTGGGATAGCACTTGCAGCCAAAAACACGTAGGTGCTCATACGATGGCTGAGTCCCAAAAAGGGAAAGATGCGGCGTAGAGAAATTAAGTGTTTTGGTGGGAAGAATATTAAGAAGATAAGTTGCAGTGCTGAGAGTCGCAGCCCAAAACGTGGGGGGAATGCTAGCCTGGAACAGGAGGGAGCGAACGACATTGTTTGTGGTGCGGATGATGCGTTCAGCTTTACCGTTCTGAGGCGAGGTGTAGGGACAGGACATGCGCAGGTGGACGCCATGGGAGAGGAAGAACATGCGGGCGCTGGAATTATCGAATTCGCGGCCGTTGTCGCACTAGACTCCCTTTATGGTGACACCGAACTGGGTGCGAACATAAGCAAAGAAATTAGAAAGAGTGGAGAAAGTGTCAGACTTAAGTCGTAGCGGAAACGTCCAGAGATAATGCGAGCAGTCATCAAGAATAACCAAATAATACTTATGACCGGAGACACTAGTGATGGGTGAGGTCCAAAGATCACAATGTATTAACTGAAAATTATGAGTGGCACGTGATGACGACGCATGAAAGGGAAGACGTGTATGACGACCGAGCCGACACGCATGACAAAGGGTGTCACTAGCACTTTTATTACAAGGAAGACCAAAAGATTGTGCTAGCTTAGACAGGACTTCATGACCAGGATGTTCGAGACGCTGATGCCAAAGCGAAGAGGAGGTGGCGGCATGGAAGGCGGAGGCCGCAAGTTGCAATGGGTAGAGAGGACCGGAGTTGTTACACCTGGCGATCTCTCTCCGAGAGGGAAGATCCTTCACAGAACAGCCAAAAGGGTCAAACTCCACGGAACAGTTATTGTCAGAGGTGAACTGGCGTACGGAAATAAGGTTCTTAATAAGGTTCGGGGAAACAAGAACATTATTAAGATTTAGGTTATGAGGGAAATGAGCGACGCCAGTAGAGGTAACGGGAAGTAAATGCCCGTTGCCGACAATAATTTGACGTGGAAAGGAATGAGCAGGAGTGGGAGTAATTATACCGGCGTCAGGAGTCATATGATTTGTGGCGCCGGAGTCAAAGTACCACTCAGTTTGTTGCGGCTGTGGGAGGGACATCGTCTGGAAGTTGGCGGCGAGGGTCTGCTGGTCCCAACCGTGCGGCCCATAACCGCTGGGGGGAGGTACGCCCCACTGGCCGGCCCACTGCCCTTGAGGCCCGGCCAGGAAGGCGTGCGGCTGATAGGCCGGCCCAGCAGGACGGGAAGGAGCCGTGGGGGCCCGTGGTCTGAGCCACATCTGAATGGACCCGGACCAAGGGTTGTAGAAGTTGGGCCACGGAGTGCCTAAAGCCTGATTCGATCCAGCAGGGGAGGACGCGCCTGCGCCCCCGGAGTTGGAGTCGCCGCCGCCGTTGGAGCAGCTGGCGCCGCCGTTGTCGCCACGCTTGCCACCGCGCTTGCCGCGCTTAGGTGCACTGCCTCCAGATCCAGCAGCCGCCTGCTGCTGGGTTTTCTGGGGAGGCGGGGCAGCAGAGGCGGACGAGGCAGCGGAGGAGGTCGCAGGACCACCGTGGCCCGCGATGGCGGCGAGCGCCGCGGCGGGAGCCGTCTTCTCCATGGTCAGTTTCTCGAGGTGGAGGTCGTCCCGCACTTGGACGAAGGTGGGGAGGGGATTGCTGCGCCGGAGGTGACGGCCGAGGGCGGTGAAGCGCTCGTTGAGGCCGCGGATGATGTTGAGGACGAGCGTGTGGTCGGAGATGGGCTCGCCGAGGTCGCGGAGGTCCTCCGCCATGCGCTTGTAGCGCCGGCAATACTCGGAGACCGAGAGGTCGCCTTGGGTGAAGGAGCGGAAGGCCTGGTCGGCGAAGAGCACGCGCGTCACGCGATTCCCAAGGAATTGGGACTCGATGGCGAGCCAGGTGGCACGGGCGGTGGCGCCACGCTCGGAGACGGCGTCGGCGAGGTCGTCGGAGATGGTGCCGAGAAGCCATGTCCGCACGACGCAGTCCATACGCACCCAGCCTGGAGAGTGGGGCGCGGTGATGTCGGAGAGGACGTGCTGCTGCAAGGAGAACTTGCCGACGGTGAGGAGGAAGGAGTCGCGCCATCTCGCGTAGAAGGCGGAGTTCAGGTCAAGGAGGAGGGGCACGAGGGCGCGGATATTCTGCACGGCAACAGCCTGCGCGTGCAGATTGAGGAGTGCAGCAGCCTCGTGATGGAGAAGGGCCTCGAGAAGAGGGGGGTCGCCGGCGTGAGTGGCGGCGTCGGGGATGGCGTCATCACCGGCATCGTCGTCTTGGGGGGGCTCGGCCACCGCGCGCTCGCGAGCGGCGCGTTCGAGGGCAGCGCGGATGCGCTCGTCGGCCGCATCGCGCTCCTTCTGGGCGAGGGCAGCCTCGCGCTCGGCCTCTGTGCACGGCGAGCGCGCGCGGCGCGGCAAGGCAGGGGCGCGAGCGCGCTGGCCTCTTTGTCGGCGTGGGCATCCTCCGCGCGCATGAGGTCAGCAGCAGCGGCGGCGGCATTGGCGGCAGCGTCGCTGGCGACACGATCGTCGGGATCAACGATTGTGCCAGCGGGAGGAGCGCCGGGTGGAGTAGTCATGGAGCAGCAGCGCCAGGAAGGAGGCGCGCGCTAGGTGCGGAAGGTGAAACAGGTGATTAACTTAGTCTCGTGATACCATGAAAGCAAATGAGATTGCGTGGAAAATGTAGATTGATTGATTGAGAGACCTGGGGTACAAAATATATAGGGGTGAGGAGATCTTGTGGTTTATAGAAACAGCACCAACCAGATCTCCTCATATCTCTCTAACCAAATATACATAGGGTCGGCCGGCGGTTAACACCTAGGCGCTGGACCCATACACGCAAGCCATATATGGTTGTCTAACATTCAGGTTACCCCAACCTTGGTCATTAGTGTCACCTAACTTCAGGTTACCCCAACTACAGAGTCACATGTCTCATTGAAGATTTTTTTTTTGTCTTTGAAAATGTCAGGACAGGTGCAAGAACAGGATGAAAAAGTGTATGGCTACAAAAATGCTAAATATTTTTGTCAAGTGTTTCTTTTGATCCTGGAAAACTGCCATGTAACTAATAGCATCTTTTTTCTAAAAAATAATTGAAAAAAGAAACTAGTGTCTCCTTCCAGAAGGCAGAACAGAAATTTTCTTGGTCTATTTTTGAGATTTGGGAAAAGCTCACATTGTCTCACTGATCATAGAAGTCAATAATTTTTTTGTGATTGAGCAAACGAAAGTAAGATCTGCGGACTTTTAGCCCCATAGTCGTTTTGTCAAGGCTATCATATGTTATGAGGATATATTCCGCTATCGTGCTGCTAATTAGCATACTTGTATATCTAACTATGTTCTTTTAGTTTAGCATTTTAGGATCAGTCCGTAAGAGCATTATGTTATTTAGTTGGAGTAGAATAGTGGAATCCAAATTGAATATTAAGGTAGTGCCACAAATTGATGTTTGCTTACTTGCCCATGTTGGACAGCATTTGAATGTGCTTGCATTGAGTGCACCCCTATCAGATTATCTTGTTTAGGCTTGAAAGAGTTGATGTTGATTGGCTGGACAACCCTGTGGTTTCTGCTGTATTGACTAACTTTTTATCAATTTAATCATCAATATTATCTTTACTGGAGCCTCTTATGTGCTACTCCTACCACTAAAAATTGTCGCCATTAGTGGTTAGTAGTGGCATGTATTCCTAAAAAAGGCTCAAAAGTAGGCTATTTTTCCTTTTATACAGCACTTGCGTTGATTCAATGCTTTTGATTGTAGATCCAAAAGGATGCATAGCTTTTAATAAATTTTATGCGTGCACTACCTTGGGGAATTATATGTTTTTTACAGGCAGTTCTGTTCTGTAGGTAGTTCAAGTAAAGCATTTCCATGTTCTAGCAGTAATTTTCGTAACTGAACTTTTCCCCATTCTCATCTTTCATAGTTAGCTTCTAACAACCCAGTGCCTTTATGTTGTGGCAGCATTGATGCGGTACTACTGTGGAGAGAAGATGCTTCAGCCAGGAGGAACACGGGTAGTGTAAATGCGATGAAAGAACATAGGATCCAGGATACACGTAATCTTGAGGTGAACTTCAAACTCTACTCTGAATAGCAAACTTTGTTACTTGATTTTCTGCTGGGGAGGCATTTTGCGTACGTAGGATAGCAGTTGTGAAGTGTCCATACCTTCCTAATTTCCTATTCATCTGATGATTCTGGGGAGTATGATGGAATTAGTAGTTGGATTGATTCCACTAGGGCAAATACGCCTGAGGACTAAAATGAACACAATCCAAGAGTGCATATGTACAGAGTTTGGTTCAGCTGTTTTAAGTGTGGATATTGTTCCCGCACGCAGCTCATCTTAATTGGGTGGTGACTATGTGAGTTGGTCTAGGTTAAAATTATGATGAATCATTGCAATATTTGTGAAGTTGATAATTGGATATGCAAAGATTGCTCTCTGTCAGGTTTGGTTGGGCAAAAATTGAGGCTTTAGGATTTGAGTTATGGATTTCTGTAAGTTGATCTGAGTCATTGGGTTAAGGATGCATGATACATGTCTTAGCTAATATAGGTCAAGTTGTGGAGAACTTGTGCCTGAAAACGAATTCTTTATCTTTGAATGTGCAGTATCGCTTGGAGTTAGCTGTGGTCAATGGCAGTGATCGGGGCTAGACTCATGGAAGAGTTAAGGTCCAAAATGATCAAGAATGCCGGGTGAGACAGTGAGCTCAAGCATGACACGAGAAAGGCGGAAATGTTGAATGCGAGTTTGAACAGTGGGATGATGCCAGGTGGCTTGCACGGGCCAAGTGAGCCATGGTTCGGTGGAATCAGGATGGGAGAGACTTGACGGCACATGGCAAGCTAATGGTGTGCCTACACGTGGTAAGCATGACGATTGCTTTCAAAAGAAGGTGATGAACGAGTCAATAAAGGGCATTTTGGTAAATTGGCCAATACCGGGAAAAGTGGTAATGTGTGAAACCGCGGTGTTGACCTAATTGGTTTAGATCCTGTTTGTGCTAAAAATATGAAGTGGATCAAGTGTTGATTCACTAATGGTTAATGGTTGAAAACCGCTTTGAAAAGCATGCATAATTGAATTTGAGAGAGTAAAACATGTGTGTGTGCGGTTAAGGGTTAACCATCCCACCTCTCCTCTCTTGTGTGCTTTTTGATTAGGGTTAGGGTTTGAGAGTGGAGCACATGTGTGTTCTTGGTCCTTCAAGGTGGAGTGGTTGTAAACTTAATCTTTTCAAGTGAGCAATACACCAATCTTTGCTATCTCCATAGATCTTTTTTGATTTGGGTGTTTTGTTCTTGATGTGTTCTTGTTTTGGGCTCAAAGTTTGATTTTTTTGATCCAAGGGTTTTGAGTTAATTTCTTTGGTGTTTCTAACTTGCTGTGATATGTAGAAGTACTTCTAGATTCATCTTGGTTATCATCCACCCATGAACTAGTTTGATTCACCGATTTCGATTTGACTCAGTTTTGATGTGATCTTCTAACAAACTGAAAAAAGTCTCATCTTTGGCCATAATTTTAATAACCGTTTATTGAAATAAGTTCACAATACCCTAGAGAGGATCTCTGCAAAGTTTCATATCATTTGGATTTATAGATGAAAAGATGCTTCGGTTTTTCGATCCGAGTGCGAATCGATATAGTCAAGTGAGCGTTGTTCACTGTCTGGAACTCGATCGGTTTTATGATCACATTAGTTTCGACCATGGTCAAGTTCCAGACTGGAGCGCATTGCTATTGACCACGTTCAATCTTTCGATTGCTGCGCACCACATTGCTTTCAACCACGTTCAAATCTTTCGATTTCATTGCATTCTTCTATTGAATCTGAACTGAGCAGTTGGTAGTCGGTGCACTCTCTATCTGGAACATTGACTAGCTTTATGACCACATTGGTTTCGACCACGGTCAAGTTCCCAACAGCATCACATTAGTTTCGATTACGTTCACTCTTCCGACCGCTTCTATTGCTCCTACCGCATGGAATTTCCATCCGCTCACGAATCCTCGTTTTCTCTTTTGGTTTTTGAGCTGAATTGATCTCACTAGTCACAGATCATTCGTTGGCCTTCGACCTCGTTGGTTGTTTGATCACTTGTTAGCTTACGACCACGTTGGTTATGATCACATTGATCATTTTGATTGCAGTCTGGTTACGACCATGTTGGTTGTTCGACCACTCATTGGGTTACGATCATGTTGATTATGACCGCGTTGCCGACTGGTTCCAACCACGTTGTCAGCTTTCAACCACGTAGTCGAGTTTACGACCACGTTGTCAGCTCTCGACCACGTTTTTGAATTTACGACCACGTTGTCAGCTTTCAACCACGTAGTCAGTTTACGACTACGTTATCAGCTCTCGACCATGTTGTTGAATTTACGACCACGTTGTCGTATTTCGACCACGTTGCTGGCTTTCGACCACAGTATGTTTTACTGCTGTGTTCTCTCTGTTGCTCTAGTTTTCAAGTGTGTTGTCAATTCTAATCTTCATAACTTTGTAACTATCGGATAAAATGGTTAAATGGATATTTGGAGGGAATTTAAAAGCATCATTCACTCCCCCCTCCTTTGTTGCCTATCCGATCCTATATGTGGTTATGAGTTTGGCGACCTTTTGGAATCAACGACTAGACGCGCACTATGTTAACCCCTGGCACCATCTGTGGTTCATCCAATGTTAACTGCGACTGAAAACTACTGGCGCATTGGATAAATGCAAGAGGGTAAAGATTACAGGAATAATGAGCGTGCAACAATTATGGTGGGTGACTAGGCGTCCCATCCCACCGTAAGCCTTGATTTGTAGGGTTAAAAGCCGGTAAATTTCGGTGCTTCTACCTTTTTGTATGTTAGTGTGTTACAAGCTGGTAAATTTCGGCATTGTACCTTTCAGTGCGCTAGTGTTGTTGGTCATCTAGTTGCAGCACACTCGGCAGCACTGCCAGGCTTGGGTAACTACCGATGTAGAACGTATAGTGGGTCTGTGTCTGTCAGCAATACTAGGAGTTGAACTAGAGGGATCTAGCTAGGGGTGGAAAACGGTAACGAATAATTTATTTTATCCGATATTTATATCCGAGAAAACACGAATGTGGTAAGCAAAATCCGTATTCGAAAATATTCGTATTTGTATTCGAGAATATTCGTATCCATATTTGAGAGTATTCGTATTCGCATTCGTATTCAAGAATATCCGTATTTGAATTCGAGCCTATTCGATTCGTATTCGATCCGTTTCTAGAACCCATGAAAAATCCGTACAAATTTTGTGATTCAAAATTTGAATTTAGATGGTTTAAAACCGGTAACCGGTCAAAAACCGGTGAAAAATCGGCAAAATCGCTAGGAATCCGTTTTATTCGATATTCGTATCCGAGAAAATCCGTATTCGAGAATATTCGTATCCGTATTTGAGAATATTCGAATTTGTATTCGTATTTATTTTAAAAATATGGATTCGTATTCGTATTTGAGACTATTCGACCGTATCCGATCTGTTTTCACCCCTAGATCTAGCTATCGGGGATTCACCTCTACTATACGGCAATGAGTGAACTAGTGCACATTGTGCTTTAATTGTCCAAGGCTGAAAGCAATTGTGATGTTCTCTGCTTAAATGGGGTGATATAACGCAAAAGCGGTTGTGCTTTACATCCTTGTTGACGCAGTCACTCAGCAAATAATGTAGGGCCCGGAGTAGCAGACGAAGTTGGTATTTGCGGAGTAATAATCCATCAAGTGAAACACTGTTTCTGATTATGCAGAAATTAAAAGAAATTATCGCTACTTACGGCTGGACACCTGATGAAAGAACCTAAATCTAATACCCTAGCTAAGTAAGTATTTAGCGGGTAATTAAATTAATTACTGCATTTCATCAAACATTATTACAATTAATACTACAAACTGAATTACATGTGTAGCATTGCAGTTACAATGGCAAAATTACATTATTTTCATTACAAGCATATTTTACAAAATTAGAAATTAAAACTCCAGCGTCGAGGTCTTCGGCGTAGGGGCAAATGTGCATTTCTTCGTTCTTCGCCTGCAATTAGAATTTGCCGTTAGTATCAAACCAAACCTATTTTCTTATGTAATTAGGAAAATAAATTATTAACAATCCAAGGGAGAATAAAAAAATAAGTAAAGTTGCCGTCAGTGCCCCTGGGCTGCTAGGGCCAATTCGAGAACCTCTTAGAGACTCCCCAGACCGTCCCGGGCCGGTCGGCACCTCTCGTCTCGGTGGGCTTCATCATTCGGCAAAACCTTAAAAAACAAAAGCCCACAATCCTTACCTTAGCCCAAAGCCCTCATGCATTTTCAGCCCGATTATTTCAGCCCAACATATGAAATCTTAGCCACACAAGCCCACAAGTGAAATTCATTCATTTCAGCCTGACCAAAGATATAAGCATTCAGCCCACAAAAAGCCCACAAATGCAATCTTTGCATTTCCAGCCCATAAGCCCACATATATTTTTCAGCCCAGCCCATTGCAACAGCAACAGTGCACCAAACCCTCTTTGGACCGAAGGTCCTTCGGCACAGGAAGGCAAGACTCAGGAAGAGATAAGCACAAGGACAGCCAGCTGCAGCCAGCAAAAGCCAGCAATTGAGAGGGAGAGCCAAGAAATATCTACCCAGCACTCTCAAACCAGTCCCAATGATGAGGACATCACTTCTTCGGATACACACAACACTCCTCCACTTGACATTCAAGGACCAATCACTAGAGCTCGCGCCCGACAATTGAATTTACAAGTGAGCTCGTTCCTAAGTACTTCTTTTTGTTCACTTGAGAATCAACTGCTACCTAATGATTTAATTATGATTAGGAACCATGGAGAGGACCTAGAAGTACTTGGAGAAGGACTACGAGGCGCACAAGTCCAGCAAGGGCGGTCGAATCATGTTGGAGGCCCAACTCAAACCGACTTCGAATCCAATTTGGAGTCCAGGACCAGGTCGCACTAAAACGGACGCCCAGATCGCATCCGGACTCCGTTTTGGACGTTCTACATATGTATGGAAAGCTGAGAAGACTTCCTTTCCAATGGCTCTGATCCCATGTCAAAATTCCTTCTGAGTCAATGGGAATCGTCGAAACAAGTGGGCGTTCAGAATCTGTCAGGGTGTTGCGTCACCGTCTTTTGGGCCGATCGGCTTTGTATCGTGTTGGAGCCCATTAGGGGCGCGTCCAGGGGTTTTGCATGCCCCTCACTCCTTTATATCCAGCTGCCACCCCCACCATTAGGGTTTGGGTTTTGCTTAGATTAATTCTGTCTTTGAACAGTTTCGCCGTTCATCAGTTTGTGAGACCCCAACTTTTCGAGTGCTACATCAATACATCCGCAATTCAGTTGTGTTCTTCCTTGTTCTTGCTTGTGTTCTTCGATTCGCAGGCAAGGAATAGCCTTCTTGGCGAGGTCAACCGGGCCGCGCACGGTTGATAACCTGAGGAGACGTGGTGCTGCAATTGCGGGGTTCGGAACGTGTCGTTTGGAAGCCGGATCGATTTGTGTCGCGCCTCCACCAAATCGAACATATCCAGAACTTGTTGGAAGATCGGGACCTCGTCCCCATCAAGTGGTATGAGAGCTTCAGGTGTTCCTTTAGGTTCGTGTTACCCTCCTTTGTGGTTTTCGGTTTCATCCTAGAGTCCATGAAAAAGCCCTACAAAAAAAATTGTAGTCATAGGTTGTTTCCTGTCCTAGATCTCGTTTAGCCTTTGAACAATTTGATTCCAGAGTCCGTAGTGTTGAGTTCGTGTCCTTAGTCGAGTTGTGTTGCTGGTTTAGATTGTGTTTTATTTCGGGTTGTCTTGCTTCCGCTTCATCCCATACAAACCCTAGCCGTCATCCATCGCGTATTCAACCCTCTGTTTTTGTTTTTCCACCCATATCCCACCCTCTGTTTGAGTCATCCTTCGCGTCTCGTGATCACACAGCATCATCCCCCACCTTTCCCCAAGCTTCCGCCACCAATTTCCACCAATTCCCTCCACCCGATTTCGTTTTGGCCTGCACAGCAACCATAACTCGGAGGCCCATCTTCAAACGGCCATAACTTTCGCATACGGACTCGAAATCAGGCGATTTTTTTTGAAATTGGGTGAAATTAAATTTTACATCCGATACTCATTCGGCCTGGAAAGTGTAGTACTCGAGCTCCGAAATTGATTCACCTAATTTCCAGCACATTCATTATTTTCTGTAGGCCACACCTTACATCAGATTGGGTTGAAACTTTGTGTGGTTCCTATTTCTGTGCTCTGCTCTGTGAAAAAAATAAAATTAAAAAGACACAAAAAAGAAAAATTTTGGCTTAGTAGAGAAGAGAGAGAAAAGTGCTATCCGTGGCAAAAAAAAAAAAGGAAAAAAAAGAGAGATAAACCGGATGAGCACGCTTTTAGGTGACAGCTTCATTTGTTTTGTGCTTATGCTGAATTAAGTTTCTCATTCCCAGCCATCTTTGTTCTTTGTCTTCGCTACTTTAGCCGTGATTCCTTGTTCATCATATCCTAACACCGATATAGGACACATTTAGGCCAGCAACTAGGACCAGTGCTTTGAACATTTATTCAGCATTACTATCTGTTATTGATTTGTGTTCCATCGATATATTTGGCCTTCCAAGCTCCATATATCTACTGGATAGCATACGACTTTGACCCTTACAATTGTACCCACGCTCGACATGGTATCACGAACCATCCACCGGTTGTACCACTGCTTGCTTTGGTAAGAACACTTGTAAGAGCTTGGTAAGCCACTTCCTTTGTGAGTTCCCCGCCCTTCATTTGTAGTTGATAGGATAATCCTTTTGTTTTCCTGTGTTTCCACTAACCATGGCGGGAGACAAAGGAGGCGAGACATCGGTCGATTTCAACGAGTGTGTTAGTCGCGCCATCTACAAGCTGTGCTCGACAAACAAAATGCTTCAATCACGATCTCGGCGCGAGAATGGACACCATTGTCGCCGCCATTGCCAAGTTGAACACCACGGAAGGCATTGGCGGGTGGAGCGGCGGTTGGTGACCTCACCGGTCGGATGGACACATTGAGGCACGCCGCCACTGTCAATGATGGCCATCGTCGATGATGACACGATGTATGATGCGGATGGCAACATTGATCGGCGGCGACGCAAGATGCACGACTACGTCGGCGTCTTCAGCAAAACCGACGAGGTATGGGAGGTAATAACGAAACCGTCATGGTAACGACGACCCTTTTGCTAAAGTCAAGTTTACCATTCCATCTTTTGCTGGTCTTTATGATGCTGATATATATCTTGATTGGGAGATGACGGTAGAGCGAAATTTAATTCTCACTTGGTTCTGAACAACATAGAGTTAGACAAGCTACTAGTGAGTTTAAGGACTTTGCTATTATCCGGTGGAATGAACTAAGTAACATGCGCTTACAACTTTGATACATGGGAGCGGTTAAAACAAGATATGTAATGTCGTTTTGTTCCTCCCACATATAAACTTGATTTGAGAAAAAATTGCAGCGCTTAGAACAAGGTGATCGTTCTATTCAAGACTATTATCTGAGCTTGAGAAGGGTATGATGCGTTGTGGGGTTGTTGAGGACACGGAGGATAAGATTTGTCGTTTCTATGGGGTTCTGGCGTGAAATTCAGGACATTGTTGATTATAAAAATTTATCATCAAACCGATTGTTCCAGCTTGCTATGCTTGCAGAAAAGAATTGCGAGGGCGCAAGGAATCGCGAAGGCAAGCACCGGACGACCCTTCTACACGCGCGCACGACTACATCGACGGACTGCCCAAGTCTTCTTGAGTTTCGTTCTCCTCCACCACACGTGAACAAGATTGCAGCAGCGCCACCGGCCACCTTCCACGACACGCTGCGGATGCTACAAAATATTCTTTGCGAGTTCCAGCCAAGAGTTCTTCTTCCGTGGCTTCAACGGGCGCTCCTCCGACATTCGGTGCCACCGCTGCCATGGGCTTGGTCATGTGCGGAAGAATTGCCCTAGCCAGCGGGCATACATCGCCACAGAAGATGGAGGCTACATCAGCGCCGGATGTCGAGGAGGATGATGATGTTGCTTCTTTGCCTCGGACGACAATGGCGGTAGTGATGACGACTTGGTCCTTGATGCTGATTTTAAGGATGTGTTGTTGCATTGTAAAGAGGACAAGCATAGAATAAATTCGTGATCAATGATGGGTTTTGTTTAGAGCTAACCGTCTATGCATTCCGGTTGGTTCCGTTCGTCTTTTGTTGTTGCAGGAGGCGCATGGAGGAGGATTGATGGGACATTTTGGTGCCAAGAAGACGGAGGAGGTGCTGGCCACACATTTCTTTGGCCAAGGATGAGGCGAGATGTAGAGCGGTTCGTGGCTCGGTGCGCCACATGTCAAAAAACTAAGTCGCGGTTGAACCCACATGGTTTGTATATGCCTCTTCCCATTCCTTCTATTCCTTGGGCTGATATATCTATGGACTTTGTTTTGGGATTGCCAAGGACTAAGAGGGAGGGATAGTATTTTTGTGGTGGTTGATCGTTTTCTAAGATGACACATTTTATTCCTTGTCATAAAATCGACGATCTTTGTTCATATTGCTGACCTTTTCTTTCAAGAAATCGTTCGCTTGCATGGTATGCCTTCTACTATTGTTTGAGATCACGATGCAAAATTCTTGAGTCACTTTTGGCGCACTTTGTGGAATAAATTGGGGACAAAGCTTCATTTTCTACAACTTGTCATCCCCAAGCGATGGACAAACAGAGGTAGTGAATCGAACATTGTCCACCATGTTGAGAGCGATCTTGAAGCGCAATTTGAAGATGTGAGAAGAGTGTTTGCTGCATGTGGAGTTTGCATATAATAAGCGGTACACTCCACCACCAAGGTAAGTCCCTTCGGTAGTGTATGGATTTAACCCCGTGCTCCTATTGATCTTTTGCCTTTACCTACCACTGAGAGAACACATAATGATGCTAAAAGCGTGCTGAATTTATTCTCAAATTGCATGAAACCACTAAGGCAAATATTGAAAAGATGAATGAAAAGTATAGAATTCTTTGGTAGTGAAGGTAGAAGGGAAGTTAAACTTGTACCGGGTGATTTGGTTTGGTTGCACTTGAGAAAGGATAGATTTCCTGAGTTAAGAAAATCAAAATTGATGCCTAGAGCTGCTGGTCCTTTTAAGATAGTTGAGAAGATAAATGATAATGCATATAAACTTGAGTTGCCTAGAGCTGCTGGTCCTTTTAAGATAGTCCCACCTTTAACATTTCAGATTTGAAGCCATACTTGGGAGAAGAAGATGAGGCTGAGTTGAGGACAACTCCGCTTCAAGAGGGGGAGAATGATGAGGACATCACTTCTTCGGATACACACAACACTCCTCCACTTGACATTCAAGGACCAATCACTAGAGCTCGCGCCCGACAATTGAATTTACAAGTGAGCTCGTTCCTAAGTACTTCTTTTTGTTCACTTGAGAATCGATTGCTACCTAATGATTTAATTATGATTAGAAACTATGGAGAGGACCTAGAAGTACTTGGAGAAGGACTACGAGGCACACAAGTCCAGCAAGGGCGGTCGAATCATGTTGGAGGCCCAACTCAAACCGACTTCGAATCCAATTCGGAGTCCAGGACCAGGCCGCACTAAAACGGACGCCCAGATCGCATCCGGACTCCGTTTTGGACGTTCTACATATGTATAGAAAGCTGAGAAGACTTCCTTTCCAATGGATCTGTTCCCATGTCAAAATTCCTTCTGAGTCAATGGGAATCGTCGAAACAATTGGGCATTCAGAATCTGTCAGGGTGCTGCGTCACCGTCTTTTGGGCCGATCGGCTTTGTATCGTGTTGGAGCCCATTAGGGGCGCGTCCAGGGGTTTTGCATGCCCCTCACTCCTTTATATCCAGCCGCCACCCCCACCATTAGGGTTTGGGTTTTGCTTAGATTAATTCTGTTTTTGAACAGTTTCGCCGTTCATCGGCTTGTGAGACCCCAACTTTTCGTGTGCTACATCAATACATCCGCAATTCAGTTGTGTTCTTCCTTGTTCTTGCTTGTGTTCTTCGATTCGCAGGCAAGGAGTAGCCTTCTTGGCGAGGTCAACTGGGCCGTGCACGGTTGATAATCTGAGGAGACGTGGTGCTGCGATTGCGGGGTTCGGAACGTGTCGTTCGGAAGCCGGATCGATTTGTGTCGCGCCTCCACCAAATCAAACATATCCAGAACCTGTTGGAAGATCGGGACCCGTCCCATCACCCAATACTCTGCATCCACATGCCACGCAAAGATAAGCACAGCCAACACCCTGGTGACCACGGTAGAGCCACCCCAAAGTTCCTTCCCCAACGACCAATGGCATAGCACCTTCGGCGGAGGCCAAAGGTGGGAGTAGAGCCACGGTTGTGAAGATCGGAGGAGTCGAAGAAGAAGAGAAGGCTTCGGCAAGAAGGACAAGCTGGGACCAGCGAGGCGAGGAGCAAGGAACAAGTCAACAGGACCACCACAAGACAAAAGAAACCCACATCCCAAAAAGCGACAAGCACATCTTCTTCCCCGACAATGACGTGCAAGCAACGATGGTCCCCATCAACCCTTGCACTTTCCTTCTTGACCCGAACGACCCAACAAGTAGGTCCCCATTTCCCTTTCCATTTCTTTCTACCTCTATTGGGATTACAGCGCACCAATCAAAGGGAAGAAGAACCTATAGACACCATTGTCATCCAAACAACCGTGGCCACCTCGAGCCCGAGCACACCCTAGAGGAAATAGCCAAAGGATGAACATTCCCGACCTCTAGCACCGCCGCCTGAAAACCCTAGGCTCGCCACCAATCTCAAGAGCGTAGAATAGATGGCAAATAAATAAAATGCATGTAAATCAATTAGAGAGGAAGGGTAGCACCGGGTTCTTGTCATTTCATTCATCACCCGATCTATACAGCGTGGGTGGCGAACATGGGAAACTCAAGAACCACGCAAGCCAGGCACAAATAGGTGAGGGTAACCTCAGATCCAACCTCAAGAGAGCCGAGAAAAATTAGGTCCACTGCAAAGGAACCACTGTCCTTGGTCAGATCCGCCCGGATCTACACTCAATGGAGGCGCCATGGCCGGGTAGTAGAGGAAGAGCCAGGTATTAAAGCAGGAAGGGGAAGTAAACCACCGGAAGAAGGAGGCGCAGAGGAGTAAAGCCGCGGCACCATAGTCGGGTAGAGAGAGGAGGCAGCGCGGTGAGAAGAGCCGCGGTGAAGAGCCGTGGCGAGAGGAGGCGACACCAGGTGAGGCGGCGTGGAGGCGCGGCGAGGAAGCACGGAGTGGAGGCGCGGTGAGGCGGCGGGATGGAGAGAGGAGGCGTGAGAGGCGGGGTGGGTTCGGTGAGAAGGAGAAGGGGCAAAAAGGTAGGGGTGGCGGCGAATAAAAAGAGGAGGAGGGAGCTGCTGCTGCATTGTTTTGAGGCCGAGCCAGCGTGTGTAAGGCCGAGGGGCGATGGGGTGTGCGTGCGTCGCAAGGCCGTGTAGTCCAAAATCTTTGTCGACCAGTGAAGTTAAATCGCAGAGCTGAAATGTATACTTTTACAAATAATACCTTTTCTAAAAATAACTCCTTGTTGTGAACCGGGTAAAATAAATTTGGTAAAGAACCTTGTAACCTTAGGCGTTGAAATATCCCGAAGAAGTAACTTAAGAGGCGGTTATTTATTTAGTAATTACTTCCTTTATAAAATTAGTAATTGTAAGTATTGTAGTTGAAAATTTAGCGATTAAAATTGCAGAAGTTGAGCGAGCGTCACTCGAGGAAGCAAACTCGGTTTTCATACATTACAGTTTACACTACGACTCGAGCAAGCTCATTCTTCGATCATGCACGTAGTTATGTTAAAAATATGTGTATTTCCAACAAGAGTAAGAATTCTATTTAAATGCATGAAAACCATTGTTTTAAAAAGAAATCCGAGAATGAAGATGTTATGATGAGTATGATGAGAAAAGAAAAGAGGAGAAAAGAAAGAGAGAAAGTAAGAAAAGGATGTTGGTTGTGGTACTATTGAGATGAGCAGCGAGTCCACAAGCAGAGATGTATCTGATGGGTAAAGAGATTCAGGGAAAAGGATGCAGAGAGGCTAGGCGGACCTCTTTACATAGGGTTATAATATAAGGACTTACCTCATTTTCACTTGGATAAGGAACCGTAATTATCGTGCCAACCAATTTCCCGTTTTGGGCGGGCGAAATTAATATCCGTTACGTTAACGATCCACCACAAAGGGTAAGTATTTATGTGTGAGTAAGAGATGGATAAAGCTCGGGACCAGAACGCAAGTCCGAAGTGAGTAAGTCCCGACGCTATATGCGTTAGGTGGAGTGTTGGGCGGGCGGTCCAACCAAACACTATTAGAAGTCGATGGAGCCCAAGTGAGCGACTTGGTACACGATGGAAAATAGATGGGTGGTGGATGGAATAACGTAACCGGAGAAAGGTTACGTACTGGGGTGGATTCCATACCTAAGGCGGTGTGGAAGAACCGAGTTAAGAAGGTTCAGAGCAGCTTTGGGTGCAGATGGTACAAGCACGCAGTGCTAATAAAATCATGAATTCATGCCACCACAACTGGAATGTGAACTACGGTGATCACTCGGGATCGTACCTTCTCGGGTGAAAAATAGAAATCATTTGAGAATTAAAAATGCAAGAACGAATATTTTGTAAGATTAATTTCAGAATCTAGAAGCTAAAATTTGGATTAAGGACATGAGACATATCAATGCATTCTTTGTTATTATGCTTGCTTGAGTCTTGTGGTACTCACCCTTGCTATTAACCTCCTTTGTTAGACCCTAATCCGCTCGAAGAAGCTTACGAGCCGGATGAAGGGGAGGCAGGTGGCGCCGAGTCGACCGGAGATGAGGAGGGAGATTACGAGGAGCCAGGCGAGGTGGACCCCGTATACTTCGGCTAGGACGAGTAGAAGGCCCAGCGGAGTAGGCAGTGGAGCCTTGGGGTATTAGTCTTGCTTTTGTGGTTAAGTGCTACTTTTGTAATACCAGACTGTACGCCATGTGGCCATTACTGTAATAAAATCTACAGTATCTATGTTATTGTTCCGATGCGCAACTCGGTAATGGTTTGGCATTTGTCGGGCGATGTTCTCTTGATCGAGCAAATAGTAATCCGTTTGTCCCATGCGGTTATCCGGTGGATAATAATGCGTGGGGCGTCACACCTGACACACAGTAATACTACGAAATATGAAAAACAAAGTGTAGCGCCAACAGAATGTTCCGCTAAAGCTATCCCATAAACTTACAGTTATATATAAGGACACCATAGTGTCTGGGCACTAAACCTCTCGGCCTTTGGATTGCTTTTAGATACGTATATGTGTGTGTGAGTGTGGGTTTAATACTTGTGGATCGAAGACGGGGCCCCGACCCGGCCCATGCGTCGAAGCCTAGCTTCCCCGGTAGGGCGTTCCCGCCGGCGATATGGGCGGCGGCGGCACCGACTTACCCACAACGCACTCAACGCAAACTCGAACCGTGGAAGTGCAGTCGGCCTTTTGGCCCATAGCCCCACGAGTCGAAGGTCACGCGACGTCCCAGCTGTGGCGAGTTTTGACACGTTCTCGTAAATAGAAATGCTTGATACATCAACATTCTCGATGGTAACGCCGGTGGCGCAATCGAGAGCGCAGAGACTCAAGCATTTACGTTCGAGCAGTCAAACCTTGCCCATCTGGCAGCGCGCGAAAGCAGACCTGTGGACGTCCAAGACTTCTACAACAAGTTGTGGCGTATTCCCATAGCGGGCCGTCTATTGTTCATCGCTCGCCGACATTAGCATCGGTGAGCGCAATCATCAAGCGCAGATGAACAATAGTTGGCTTGCATGTAAGAATATAACGCATGCGGTATAAGATGAGTAACCAAGGGTGAGCAAGGAACAGCCGCGACATCGGCGTATTTATACGTGCCCATCCGTGGCGTCGCGAGATGGCGGAAGGTCAACCGCGGCATGCCAATCGTCGGATTGCGATCAATGGGCGCGGCGGTTCAACCGAATCCCACGACGCTCCAATGGCGGCCGGACGCGTGCCCACATCCGATCACGAGCGGCGGAGCAGCCATGCCACCTACCCTGGTAAAGCGGCGCGATTCAAGCGTCGTTAAAGCGCACTCTGGACTGCAACCATCTCCCGAATCGCCACTACATCGCGCGGGCATTTCGAGGCTAGGTCGTCGAGGGCAGCCGACCAAGTTCGACTTTGCGGCAAATATCCGAGTCGCGGCACAGCATGCCGGACCTCGTCTCGTTGAAGGCTTCGCCTCTCGCTTCCTTTGACCTCGAGACCGCGCCGCTTTGGGACCGAAGACAGCCCCGCAAGCGAGCAAGCAGGCGGACTATCCACATCATCAAGCATCACGGCCGATGGGACGGAGGGGCCAAAGGACTCAGGCGACATGGCCCGGCCGTGAAGCCCTTCACCATGAGAGGCTCTGTTGTAGGGTGGCCCCACCTAAGCCCGATGGGCTGTTAGGTTGAAATAGGACATGTGTAATGACATAAGA